>CM051239.1:92714425-93914425 GCA_027917425.1 Gastrophryne carolinensis
TGAATTCTGGCCATAGAACATGAATGGAGTGCTCTTGGGCAAGACACATAACCCTACAAATGCTCCCCAGATGCTGTAATTAGGGCAGCACACTGCTATGGGAGGTATTGGTGTACAGTTACCAATACCAATAGATTTCTGGTAGTGAAAACTGCTTCCATAAAATACGCAACTCACTGCACAGATGGATTCAATTTAGAGGAAAAAATCCTATGTGTGCACAAGCATACAATGACCACCAATGCAATTGCAAAAAAAATGTCAGTTACCGGGAGGGGAGTTAAACTGGACCAACACCCGTTTTTAATTTAACATGTGTTGGTCCCTCTGTCTGCTGATAGCAAGAAGGCTTCATACATCCCTAAACTAGGGGGCGTGGCTTCATCCATCTCTCAATGAGGGGTGTGGCTTCATTTACAAATTGTCCCTCTTTCCCACCCTGAAAAGTTGGGAGGTATGAACAGAGTTGCAGCTCGGCGGGGGAAAGAATAATCAGTAAGCAACTTAAAATATATTAATTTTAGATGCTGAAGAATGGTTTGGGCTTTTCATTAAATGATGCTGAAGGTCCGGTTTAAAGAGAAATGATCGTTGTCCCTTTTTAATATGCAGCAGTGTGACCTGGGCTGCTCCGCTGTGCCTCCGCTTCCGGGAACCTCTTCTATAGCACCCGTCCATGTGACTACACCAGCCACAGAAGAGGATCCCGGAAGCGATGAGTACCCGGTGGGTTCTTTGCTTTTTTGGCGTGATGCACAGCGGGGCAGCCTGGGGCACCCTACAATGCTACTGCATATTAAAGAGGGGTTATGGTCATTTCTGACCAAAACAGCTTACGTGTGCTTCGTTGGATCGGTGAGAGGGTAGGTTTTTCTCGGGACTTGATGAATTTCACTTAGTGGGGCATCCCGAATTGGGATGCCCCAGGGGGAGGGAAGCTAACAGCCCTGGAGTCTTATAAACTCCAGGGCTGCTTTTGGTCAACTTTAATGAGCTGTGGAACAACTGCTGTTACACTGAAGCCCACAGCTGGAACAGTGTGGGATAGTCTTGGATAAACCATTTTAGGAAACATGCTGCCAGCAAGGAAAGCAGTACGTGCAGTAGTATCACAAACATAAACTGTTGATATGTGCACAAGGCAGTGGGGGTTCCTATGCATGTCGGGTTTGGCGGGGTCTTGGGAACTTACTCTCAGCTTAAAGTGGACCAAAATCTAGGATTTTGACTATCTTGGGTTTTGGTCTTTGCCCCCTGGGCACCCCGATCGGGGATGCCCTGCTGTGTGAAACCCCCCAGGTCACCCAATCTCACTCACCCTTCCTTGGTCCTTTGAAGCATGCACAGCACCTCGTCCAGTCAGCGCGCTTGGATGCTCTCCTACGCCTTCGTCCTAGAGCATGTCTAAGGTGAGCTGATCTGAGCGCGCTGGCGACCGCATCCCCCGCTACGCTTTAACAGGGAGCATGCCTGCTAGAGAGATAACGGTGATGCGGACGCTGTTCACGCATGCGCCGTTGGACCGGGTATGAAGTGAGTATTCGGGCGACCTAGGGGGTTTGACACAGTGGGGCATACCAATCTGGATGCCCCGGGGGGGCGGGTATGCCTGCCCTGTAGTTTCATAGAATCCCAGGTGAGTTTTGGTCCACTTTAATGTTGAGAATACTTCAACCAGACCAGCTCTGGACTACAAGGGATCAAGCATGGGGGCTGGCAGGTGAGGTTTAATTTTCATGGTGCCTGGACTACCCCTTTAAATATTATACATTCCTCCTAATAATTAAAAATGAATATGCAGGCAGTTAATTCTAATTATTTAGTGTGAACTGGAATGGTATAGCAGCCCATGAGCAGGGCTACACATCGCGTAGCGCTGCTCCATCTGCCGTGATGCTAAGTGAAAGCGCGCTATGATCACCCCGGGAAGGCAGTCCATTGTTAGGTGTAAGAGCAATATTATTTATTCAGACTCCCCGGGAAGACATCAGGTCCTGTCATTTTTTTTTTTTTTGCTTAGTGGCAAAAAATGTCAAGTTATTCCAGCTGATAGTTGTCATGGAAACCATGACATCACCTGAGACATAGTGATACATAAAAAGTCTAATGACTTGGGAACAGTTGCTAGGAGATCTGTAGCAGGGAAATGACTGGGCAGACAGCCAGGGGAATACGTCTATGTACACACAGCATGCCTGCAAAAAAAAAAAAAAAAAAATAGCTTGTCTCACAAATTCCTGTTACTAAGGTGGAAAAAGACATGCTTACAACTGTTCAAGCACTCAGTGTAATGCTTTTTTCTTATCTCTTTTATTCCGGGGCACCACCAGTAGCAACGCGTGGGTTAATATCAGTCATAGGTGGGAACTGCAAGACAGAAAAAAACTTGCTCCTCCCGGCCTATATAGGGCTGGTTGTAGCAGGATCCCCTCAGTTCTTTTCTTGCAGTCGCAAGGGACTGTGAAGATGTCTGGATTTTGTTTTTAGTTACAGTGCTGACCAGGAGCGAGGCTCCGAGTCCCTCACCAGCTGTAGCATACCTCCCAACTTCTATAGATATGAAAGAGGGACAAGCCACACCCCCAGCCACACCCCTTGCCACGCCCCCAACCACACCATATTTTCCAACCATTGACACAAATGCACATCTGAACCTGAGGATGCATGCACAGCAGCTCATCCAATCAGCTTCACCGGCCATGCATTTTAATGTGCAGCTGGAGAAGCTGAATGGAATCCAAGCCACACACATCGGCGGCATGCTGCAAGACTTGCAACCTTCCTAGAAGGGATGCAAGTGATGACAGCTCTGCATGTGCCATGGGATTGACGGAAAGGTAGGAACGGTGGGTGAACTGGGAAGTTTCACACAGTGGGGCATCCAAGGTAGGGATGCTCCAGGAGGAGGGAATCAGCTGACCCTTGGTCCACTTCAACGCAAGCAGAAAGAAATATACATTTATAAAGTGTTCCAAAGCCTTCCCCACCAAAGAAAAAGCATTTTATAGCCTAACCACAGGAGTGTTGTTTATAGTTGTTTTATTGTTTGAGTTTGTTTGCACCTACTTCATATATGTTTTTAGGGCAGATGTCTGGGAAAACCTGGCACTGCATATTGAACTCTTAAAGGGCTTGTCCCCCGTGTGTGTCCTTTCATGAAGTCTTAAAGCAGTCTTGGAGCTCAAGCCCTTCCCGCACTCTTTGCAGAAATGTCTTTCCCCTCTGCCCTCGTGGACTTGCAAGATGTGCCTCCTGATGTATTTTTTACTTTTAAACATTTTGCGACAGAGCTTGCATGGAAAGTGACGCAAAGTCTGGCTGCAAATGGCACACTGATGGATCTTCTCAGAGCTATTGTGAACCTGATGTGAATGTTGTAAGCAAGCTTTCTCATCCATTAAGGTCTCCCCACAGGTGGGGCATACAACACTTTTATTGGCTGTTAGGTTATCATGAACATAAGACATTTTTTCTGAGGTGATGAGGTGTGCTTATCTATTTACCATTCAGCAGGGAGTTGACATCTTCATTGCTTTGCTGCTCTCGAAGCCGCCTTGTGTATTTCAATGACTGCTTTCTTTCCAGCCAGCCTTCCACTCGTTCTTCTGGATTTGGGGGCTGGAGATTTTAATAGTTCTTTTCTTTTCTCAGCCTATCTGGGAGTAGGGGGCGGGCTAGACGTCTTTCTGGGCAGGGTCTAAACTTGCTGGCCCCCGCTCATAAGAACATCTTCCCCGCCCCGCTGCTGGCAGATTGACAGCAGCTCCTCCAGCCCGCCTGCAAGGTTCATCTTTGCTGTAAGTTTCTTTCCAACCCCCGCCGCGCATCCGACAGCCCGCGCAGAAGTCTCTTCACCTCCCCCTTGCTCCCACCCTGGACGTCTCACCTCTCGCCGCGCCTGCAAGTCTCTGCAGTTTTGCGGCCGGGGAACGTCTGTTCACAAGGCGCACAGCGCCGCTGCCCTGGCGCCATGGCCACATTAGGCACACCGCCACGGCGCAGGGCGACCCGGGACATTAATTACCGTTCCGGGACCGCGAGATCACGGGGGGAAATCGGGGCATTCACGGAGGAATCGGGACGGTTGGGAGGCATGGCTGTAGCATTCCTGGGGACACCCGTTAGTTGCCTGTAGTCGGTTCCTAAGTTGAAAGCGAGTGAGGGGAGCGCGCACCGGTCCAGGTAAGCCCGCAGGGGCTCGTCCAACTGGGTCTGAGCCCTAAGGATCAGGACCCTGCTGCAGCAGGTTACCTGATCTCTGGGCCTTGCATGGTGGCCCTGCTGTGTGTCTCCCACTGAGTCCTGGTCCCTCCACCCCCTGGGTCATCTCTTGACTCCATGAAACCCTGCAAGAAAAGCAGTCTCCCTTCCCCATGGCTGCTGGGTGGGGCCTGAGCTAGGTGGCCAGGCTCCATGGTGTCAGTATGTTTGTGATTACTACTGCTGGCAACCATGCTGGTCAGAGCTCATTCAGAGCTTGGCTGCCAGTGTCTGGAGGGGGAGGTGGCCTTGTCACTAGGGGGCGTGACCAATGGCCATGCGGCCTGCATATTGGCTAAATCGGGAGGGGGGCAGGCTGGCTGCGCCTGCGATGCCGGCGGAGCACGGCTTCGTCCCGCTTGGGCCTTTCAGTGGAGGATGGGAGGAGGGGGCAGGACAGCCGCATTTGCGAGGTCCGTGGCTTTGCCCTCCTTCTCCTCACTAACAGCACGAGGCAGCGTCATCTTGTGCGGTGCCCAGAGGTCCTTGCTGCATCTCCAGACCATCGCTTAGCAGCTTCTGCACAGCCTCCTTGTTATCCTGGGCTGAGTATCGGATCCAGCGTGGCTGTAGCTTCACGGTTTTCCCTGGTCAGGTAGGCCTCCCTCTGGGGGCAAAGCCTTTTAACTTGTACTGATTCCTTTAGGAATCTGACATTGTTCTTGTCGTTGCAGGGTGGGGGTCCGGAAGCTGCTGCATCCTTGGCTGGTGGGTTGATCTCAGCTGCAGGGCGGTTGCTTTTCTGGTAGTGCAGGCAGGTTTGACCAGTAGTCGACAGGCAGGAGGGTGTGGGGACCAGTGCTCCAGCTGTATTGCTTAGCAGTCAGAGCAGCCATTTTACCATGTCGGAGGCATCAGAGGCACTGGGGTTTCGTATTTTAATGGAGAGTGGTGCCGCATGTCCCATGTGACAAGCGCGCCTGACCTTGCTCGTTGGAGCAAGATATCCCCTCGGGGGGCTGCCAGGTCCATTTGTGTCCCAGGGTCCACCCACGGATGGGGTTCCTCCTTCGTCAGCAGTGGCCTTCATCAGCAGGGGCCTCCTGAGTCTGCCTCTGCCCATCCAGATAGGAAGGCTATGGCTAATCGTAGGCATATTCAGGCTGGATACTCCTACCTCGAGGATCATATCCTACGTCAAGGACCTATTTAGAGTTCAGGATGTAGTTCTAGCTGGTCAGAGGGGGAGGTGACATCCGCCAGCGGGCAGGAACCAGGAGCCGCACATACACTGGAACCCTCCGGATCACCCGACAGGCCAGATTGAGGAGCTTATTGAGGCAAAATTGGAGGTTCTGCACCTCTCTAGTCCCAGGCTTGCTCATTTTTACAGGCTGGTGGCAAAGGAGTGGGAGAAACCGGATAAACTTCCCTCTCTTCCTAAGCTCCTGGATGCCAAGTACCCCTTCAGATACATGGTGCCGGCTATGGACTACTTGGTACATCTGGTAGCCACAGGGCTGGCCTTGCTGGTCACCTTGCAATGCTCGGACTGGCTGAAACTTTGGTCGGCCAACACTGCTTCTAAGAAGATGCTTATTACCCTCTCCTTTTCAGGGGGGGGGGGGGCTTCTTTTCACTGAGCCTCGGCTTTCACAGAAAATGAAACTGAGGGCCTCATTTTGTAGGTCGCAAATTTTCGTCGCTTCCAGAAGTTAGGAGGTTCTACAGACTTCAGACACCATGAGGATTTTTCGGATAAAAGAAAGCCACGGAGGAAACCTAGAGCCCAAGTGGCCAACAGGCCTGAGCCCCCAAACAGGCCTGAGCCCCCAGCCAGGTGATGGCACTCCTGCAGAGGCAAAGTGTGCACATCACCCCATATCTGGATGACTTGCTCATTTGTTCGGACAGTCTTGTCCACGCTGGAACTTTCTGGGTGGGTGATCAACTACCCCAAGTCCCAGGTGATTCCTTTCATTGTGGTGGTGCAGAGGTGCACGGCTCTTTAGGAGGCGATGAGGTCGTTGCTGACAGACGAACATTCCACGGTCAGGCAGGACATGAGTCTCCTTGGTCTGATGGTGTTTATCATCAAGGCAGTTCCAAATGCCCAGTTCCAATCCAGGCCTCTACAAATGCTGCTCCTATCGAAATGGTGCAGGACTGTGCAGACATTGGACTGTCGCTTCATATTGATGGACAATGCCCGGCGAGCCCTGAATTAGTGGTTGGACCAGCAGTCACTGGCAGTGGGTCGGTCTTTCCTGCCGGTCCGGTGGGTCATCCTGACCACAGGCACCAGTCTGATGGGTTGGGATGGTGTTTTGGACAACCAGACGGTTCAGGGTCTTTGGGGCCATGGTGAGTGTTGTGACAGACTCTCTGCCCCTTTGGACTTTACACAGGTTCATTACTTTCCTTTTCTTAAGCATATTACAGACTGCCAGTGTATTGATTGATTACGTTATTCATTGTTCTGACTGCCATTGTATTGATTGATTACGTCACAGACAATGGCATTGTTCGGATTGAGTGTATTACAGACGTCTATTGTATTGCTAATTGCGTCACCGGCAGAGTTGAGGGATTGTGTGCCCTGCTGCTATTGGTCGGTGTGTGTGTCATGCAATGGAGACTTGTGTATATAAGGCCTAGAGTGGCACTAATAAAGTCTACTTCACCTTCACCCTCAATACTGAGTTCTGTCTCTTATTGGGGGAAACGCTATATTACAATTCACTAGCCCTTGTAAGGGCTGTTCCTGTTTCCTCACGGACGACTCTGGAATTCCAGCAGCACCTCTTACGATTGGGAAAAGGACGTCTCGGGCGGTGAAGCCCTCCGGCGATAAGGGTTATCGCTACAATTGGTGGCAAGCGGTTGGATGGTCCTTTCTACCCAGAGAGAGTGCTACCCTGATGGAGAGTCAGTATGACAAGTTGAAAAGGCTGACCCTGAAGGATCTACTCGAGAGCCGGGGAAGGTCAGCTAGCAACCGCCCACGTCGGGAACTGATAGCCGAGCTGATCGAAATGGATCGTGCAGCAGTGAGGACCGAAACCAATATAGAGGCCGATGAAGACGCTGCTCTCGTTCAAGCGGTTCGGAACAGATTGTCGGTCTATGGCCCGAATCCATCACAGGAACTGATCGACCGAGTCTTCGCCGCAGCGGAGGCAGAGGCCAGTAAGCGAAGGGAAGATCGGCGACTTTCAACCCAGCAGCCTCTCAGCCTCAGTTACACTGGGGGGAGAAAGATTCCATTTGCAGCATTTAAGTCCTTCCAGGAAAGTGATGACGAGATTGACGGATTTTTGGCCGATTTTGAACGGCAGTGCGCTTTACACCGGGTACCCACGGAGGAATGGGTCACCATATTATCTGGGAAAGCTTCCGATGCTTTCCGGGCCATCCCTGATGCGGACTTACCACACTACCATCTGGTAAAGGAGGCTTTGTTAGCCCAGAACGCTGTCACCCCGGAAGCCTACAGTTGTTTTTACTAGAACATTTTCTCAATGCCTTGCAACCAGAGCTAAGAGAGTGTGTGTACAAGACCAGCACCCTGTGAGTACAACTGTTTGTGTGTACAAGACCAGCACCCTGTGAGTACATGTGTGTGTACAAGACCAGCACATTGTGAGTACATGTGTGTGTACAAGACCAGCACCCTGTGAGTACAACTGTGTGTGTGTGTACAAGACCAGCACCCTGTGAGTACAACTGTATGTGTGTACAAGACCAGCACCCTGTGAGTACATGTGTGTGTACAAGACCAGCACCCTGTGAGTACAACTGTATGTGTGTGTGTGTGTGTGTGTGTGTGTATCATCTTCACCCTCAATACTGAGTTCTGTCTCTTATTGGGGGGAAAAGACAAGACCAGCACCCTGTGAGTACAACTGTATGTGTGTACAAGACCAGCACCCTGTGAGTACAACTGTATGTGTGTACAAGACCAGCACCCTGTGAGTACATGTGTGTGTACAAGACCAGCACCCTGTGAGTACAACTGTGTGTGTGTACAAGACCAGCACCCTGTGAGTACAACTGTATGTATGTGTGTGTGTATCATCTTCACCCTCAATACTGAGTTCTGTCTCTTATTGGGGGGAAAAGACAAGACCAGCACCCTGTGAGTACAACTGTGTGTGTGTGTGTGTGTGTTTGTGTGTGTGTGTGTGTGTATACAGGCCCGGTAGACAAAACGGTAATGCAGATGGATTATCCCGGCAAACAGAACTCTGCCCCTAACAAGAGTCCGGACAGCCCCACGTTAACCCGAACAGGGTCAATCCGGGTCTGCCGGGTGTTCCACAAAAAGGGGGCATTGTGACAGACTCTCTGCCCCTTTGGACTTTACACAGGTTCATTACTTTCCTTTTCTTAAGCATATTACAGACTGCCAGTGTATTGATTGATTACGTTATTCATTGTTCTGACTGCCATTGTATTGATTGATTACGTCACAGACAATGGCATTGTTCGGATTGAGTGTATTACAGACGTCTATTGTATTGCTGATTGCGTCACCGGCAGAGTTGAGGGATTGTGTGCCCTGCTGCTATTGGTCGGTGTGTGTGTCATGCAATGGAGACTTGTGTATATAAGGCCTAGAGTGGCACTAATAAAGTCTACTTCACCTTCACCCTCAATACTGAGTTCTGTCTCTTATTGGGGGAAACGCTATATTACAATTCACTAGCCCTTGTAAGGGCTGTTCCTGTTTCCTCACGGACGACTCTGGAATTCCAGCAGCACCTCTTACGATTGGGAAAAGGACGTCTCGGGCGGTGAAGCCCTCCGGCGATAAGGGTTATCGCTACAAGCGTAGTCTACCAATCAATGTATTGGAACTAAAGGTGATTCTGCTGGTTCTCAGGCCTTGGTCTGACGTTGGGATGTGGGTACGAGATTACTGATGTCAGATGTCATGTTTCAAACTACTGCTATATCAGCTGTGTGCGACTACTGGTGTGCAGGGCAGTTTCTAGGCAAAAAAGCTCTCAGTGCGGTAAGGAAAAAAATATTTCCCCTTTTTATCCGTCATATAGTGCTGCTGTCTCATACCAGTATGTGCCATGCTGTGCCTCTTGCATAGCAACAGACAGTGCCCCCTCCTCATAACTAAGCCCAATATGGGGGGGATGAGGGGCCTGATATATGGTTGGCACCAATTAACAGTGCTACTGACCCATCTGTAGAAACAGGATGGCTCCCCCCAAATAGACAATAGCCTCGGTACCTTGGGTGCGTGCCCTGTTGGTGAGTATCTATTATTTTTTTTCTTTTTGCCTGGACTGACACTTTAAGCTGTGAGCGAGGAAGGTGGTGGCTAGACAGGAATGTAAGAAATGAGCTGTCTGGATGTAGCAAGGGCTGCACTTTTTTAAAAAAAGGTACCAGTTACACTATTGTATTCACATGCTGCCCTTGATGTAAATCAGCTTTATAGAATTCTCATTTAATTTTACATTTTTAACTTTTATTAAGCACTAAGCTCCGGGAATGCACCCGCAGTCTTCTGGGAAACTTTCATAGTTCCAGCATTATGGCAACCATCCAAAGATAGCTCGTTCCACTGGCATGTTTGGATAATTGAGCAGAATTTATTCATATATTTTACTCTTTTTTTTTCCAATGACACAACTATTTGGCTTTCCCGGGGAGTAATCCAGCCTCATCCGGAACTTTGATTTTTTTTTTCACTTGCCAGCACAGTTCTTTTGCCTGGATGCAATTCCTTGTTCGCTTTCCAGAGGAACTGTCGAGGAGGGTTTCTGAAGACAGATATGCTGCGTGTTTGTGTTAGAAATGAGTGATGATTGTTGCACTTTATTGGAGATGTGCTTTTATGTTGACTAAAGAGGCCTCCCGGCTCCGAACAATCACATGTAGATCGGAGAAATAGACTTTTCTAGGCAGGAAGAGCAGGCGGAATTGTTTATATGTGTCTATAAATACACGCTGTATCCATATTACATAATACACACAGCCCTGCCATCCATCAGTGTGGCGCTGCAGTATGTAAATGTTTGCCTTCTAGCCTGTGTGTGTGTGGCTAAGAGGCCGATTCATTAATAGCGGCAGGTAGCGACAGTTGAGCGACTGTAGCGGCATTTTCAGAGCGCCCGCTAGTAGTCGCTGTGCTTGGCCGTTGATAGCGACTCAGTCGGTTTGCCGTAATGCTGAATATTGGGTGAGGAGTCGCTATTTGACAGGTTCCGCGCTGTATGGGAGCGCATGATAGCGACTGGCCCTAGCGACCGGCTTCCACCATATTCATTAACAAATCACGCTCAAAAATTCTCGCGCTGTAACCAAACCACCATATTTTTAAAATAATTTTGTAATATGAATACATTAATATCAGACCTGTAATATCAATTCTCTACATTTTTATTTTTTTATTTTTTTTAAGTTAAAAAAAATATTTAAAATGGCAGAAGTGGTCACAGAATTTTTCACATTTAAAAAAAAAAAAAAAAATTAATTATGAATATTTAAAGATTGTTCCATTGAAATGCATTGGAGAGCGCCAGGTAGCGAGAGGTCATACCTGTCGCTGTTCAAGGTCGGACGCTGGCACTGTGGGCTGAGGCTGGAATAATGATGAATGAGTTGCTATATGGCGCTATCTCAGTCGCTAAGCAGGATTGGCTTGATAAATGTGTGATTGTGGTGGGGAGCCGGCGTTCTCGTGTCGGGGCCCGTCATTACCGGCCTCTCACCAGTCGCTACCTGTCGCTATTCCTTCAGAAATAAGGGCCTAAGTCTCTTCCACCAGAGAAGGACTAACCTCCGGGGCAGGGGCGGACTGGCCATAGAGAGACTCGGGATAATGCCCGGTGGGTGGCACTGCTTTGGGCCCACTTGGGCTGCTTCTTTTAACACCCACATTCAATCCTTGTCCCCTTAGTCTGCCTCTCAGCCCCTTGTACCCAGCCTCACAGTACCCACAAGCCAAGGAACCCCAGCCCCCAATGCTATAGCCTCTGCATTATGGTTGGGGGGCCTCAGCAGGGACGTCTCCAGCCAGAGGCTGATTTTTGGCCCCAGTCCACCACTGCTCCGAGGTCAAATGTTTCATTTAAGAGTTTCCACTTACAGCAATACAGAGACATCAGCCTTTGAAACTAGTTTTTGGTTTAGTGTAATGGGCGTGGCTTGTTCAGTGGGGGTGCGGCTTAGGGTTAGAAAAAACACAGCTTTCTTCAGTGAGTGGATCAGCTATGCTCTATAGAACAGCAATTCCCATCATCACTTGCTGCTCTAATTTTTACAAATCTCTGCAATCATTACCAACACACGTCATAACAAAAAGCCATCCAAAATAAATTAGCTACTGATGATACTAATAAAAACTTTCTGAAGGGAATAGATAAGCTGTATTACTTGGTCCAGTTACTACAAAACGATTATTATTAACACTGTACAGTTCACCATCTAACACATATGTCAAAATCAAGGGCTCACCCTATAAGGCTCTTTATGTGGCCCCCTGGCAGGCACCAAACGCCATTGGCTGGGCCATTTTAACCGCCTTGGCTGACCAGCTGCTGACAGCGGCAGCACGTCATTGCACTGTTGGGTACAGTACCGCCTCTAACCTTGCCCCCCATTGCGGTGCCTAAAAAACGACTGGTGCCCTTTTTCAACATTCTGGGGTAGAAGAGAGTAATGTCTGCAACTGTGTTTTTGTTTAACCACACAAAGTGGGTCCCGCCCAAGCCACCCAACTTATTGCCACCACAGGGCTCTACAGCTGCTGCAGGGGTTATTGCTAGCTATTGCCAGGTAGGGGGGGGGGAAACATTGATTGTGGGGCAGTCTTGGGCAAAATATTTCTGCCTCTGTCCTTGGAAAATAAATCTACATCTGCCCCGGGCAAAACAAATCTTCAACTGTCCTGGGCAAAATAATTATGCATCTGTCCTGGGCAAAATAATTCTGCCTCTGTCCTGGGCAAAATAAATCTACTGGCTACTGGCCTTGGCAAACTATTACTAACTAACCATTGCAAAGGCTTGGCCCTCACCCACCATCTATGCTGTGCATGTTCTTACCACCAGGTAGACATGAATGTGGAGGTGCACAGGGGCAGAGGATGTGGGGATGCCTCTGGGGGCTATAGCAATGACCATGCTCAATACCCAAATTGAACCTCTGCACACTCACACTCACAATTCCCTGATAGGAAAGCTAGGATAGCTAATACTTGTTATGATATGTTGAAAATCAGCAGGGGCATAGCTAAGGGGGGCATGTGTCCCAGGTGCAGAGGGTCAGGGGTGCCAAAGGGCACAGGTGGCACAGATGGTAGTGCCCCACTGTGTGAACCCCACCAATTGCCCACACTCATCTTTCAGGCACTCTCATGCCCTGTTTAGCAGGCAATGTATGCTGTGTATTATTATGCCCAGCACGATAATTTGCCCAGCACAATATTTTATTTTGAGACATGGGAAAAAATACCTTACAGCCGCAATCTTCCTTGTGGTGCCCTAGTGTCAGAGGCCATGGCAGGCCATGCGACCATTCCTGGCTTCTGCAGGGGCAAGGTGATTCATTTTACCCCTATTCTCCAAAATAGGGACTGGCGTGAAGGGGGGGGGGGGGCATTTTGAATGGTGTGTAGCTCTCCATTCCTTTGCGTGGTCTTTGTATGACCGCCCCCCATAACAAATGGGAGCCTCCGTACTACAGGAACTTCCGTGTACTGTGGCACCCAGAAGTGGACTTTTCCTTTAAGAACCAACGTTTTAACTTATAGCACCATTCAATGCATGCTTATAGGAGATATAGGAGATGGGCAGAAAACAAAAAGCAGATGGGCCAAGGTGGAAACATTAGCAAAATGGCACACCATATATATATATATATATATATATATATATATATATATATATACATTCATTTCTTGAAGCATAACACATTTCTACATCCAGTACTCAGTGTACAGTCTGGAAAGGCACAATGGCTCCTCTGTATCAGCCAAATCTCCACTTGTTCCAGCTTGTGAAGCTCTTTTTCCTGAGCCTTGCATTTCCTTTGGCAGGCATTGGATCAGATTATTGGCAGGCTTATCTACAAGCACTTTTACAAGGTTTTCAGCGATTTGTACACAATCTAAATTGCCATTGTTGCAAACTGGCTGCAGCTAATATAAAGAGGTATTGAATATGTAATTTGGCTGGAAGGGTTGTAAGAATTTCATAAGCAATCTCATTTCTTGTCAGTTCTGCACAGCTCATGAAATTGGGATTTCCACTGAATGGAAGTCGAGCATTCGGGACAACAAAATAAGAAAATCTATAGATTTTTAGGTAAGTGTATAATTTAATATACAGGACAACACTCTTTACTAAACTGTGTATGAAGGTGTTAAAATGTAAGGGAAATGAATGCAGCAGAGAGGTCTTCATTAGGGGTGAGCAAAACCACTGATGTTTGGGTTTGACAAGTCTGACCGTACTTGCCTATAAAGTTCGTTACGGGTCCCCTGACTTGACCCAAACCCCCTATTGAAGTCAATGGGAACTCGAACTTGGGGGCACAAAAATGGCTGGAAAATGGGGGTAGCAAGGGTAGGGGGCTGCCAATCAAGGGGAACATCAGGGCGATTGCCCTGCACAAAATAGTACAATAACAAAACAATAACAGAAAACAACAAAATTAATACATACATAAATAAATGTAAAATAAATCTAAAAAAAATTATACATTTATTTTTCTCACTCACCAATTTGCCTAGCAC
The DNA here is from genome assembly GCA_027917425.1 of Gastrophryne carolinensis. Classification (NCBI taxonomy): domain Eukaryota; kingdom Metazoa; phylum Chordata; class Amphibia; order Anura; family Microhylidae; genus Gastrophryne; species Gastrophryne carolinensis. The sequence goes on from CM051239.1 coordinate 92,728,386, forward strand.
AAAATGAGCTAGGGAAAATAAGCTGTGCATTTTGCAATGCTATATGTTGCAAATTCAACATCACAACAGACACGGACAACTGTGCATGGGCAGGGATGTTACCTCCCCTCAATTGTCCACTGGATTAATGTAGTTGCCTCCCAGGATTGCTGTACATCACCTGCAGCACCCGTTTAAACACAGCCATGAGTAAACTGCAGCAGTCTGTGCTATAACCACTGTTTGGGCAAAAGACCACACACCGCCAAGGAGCTGTGGACTGGCATCCAGGAAGAGACAGATGAGTGGCTGAACCTAAAGCCTGATGGGTGGAACCAAGTAACATCCTTGGACCAAGCCAGGTTGACACACATTTGTTGCCTGGCGCATGTGCTCAGTTTATTTGTTCCAAGCTTCCTTACCAATTATGCATAAAGTGTGTTCCATCTGCATTCACACCCTGCTGCTGCTGCTGCTGCTGCTTGGCTATTTGTACTGCAGAGGAACTTTGGCCTTTCCACCCACTGCCTTATAGGTGATTTGCCAACCAGGTGGAATTCCATTTTACATATGCTTGAAAGGGTGTGTGAGTAGCAGAAGGTAAAAGTGAGGTTCCAGCTACAGAATGTCCGGGCCTCCATGAGGAACATTGGTCCATGCTGCAATGCTTCCAGTACGCTACCAATATGGTCAGCGCTGATGTTGCCATTATCAGTGCTACCATTCCCATTATTTTCCTACTACAAAAAAACACTTTAGGTCATGAAATGCTGGCACAGGAGTAGAAAGAGGAAGGCACATTTATACAGATGTCAGGCCATTCCACACATGGCTTACAGGGTAGGTACAACCGTCCTCTTCTCTCACAACCCGCCACTGCCAAGTCTTGGGACGCCTACATCAACAACTTCATGGATGGTAGGGCGCATACGGACGCCACTATCTACAGCCTGAGTGTTTAAAGTGGACCAACACCCAGGATTTTGACTATCCTGGGTTTTGGTCCACTTTCGGTGGGGCACCCCACACCGCTGTGTGAAACCCCCCAGAAAGCCCCAAAAACTCACCTGTCCCCGCTCCCACGTGACCGCTGCAGCCAATCCCGGCTGCCGGACAAGCGAGCACGCCCGCCGCCGCCTCCCGTGCGTCACTCTTACAGGGAGCGCTCCCGTGCCGGCCATTCACAAATGGCCGGCGCAGGTGTGCGCCCTGCTAGAGGGATGCGCGAGCGGCGGCGGCTCGCGCATGCACAGCTGGATCGAGGAGCAGGTAGGGATTTCGGGGCTTTCTGGGGGGTTTCACACAGCGGGGCACCCCCGATCGGGGTGCCCCGCAGGCCCGATGCTGAGCGGCCCGGGAATCTTATAGATTCCCGGGGCGATCAGCATTGGGTGTTGGTCCACTTTAAAGGAAAATTCCTATTTGGCAGGTTGACAGGTGCCGTTATCAGCAGCTGGTAACCTTTTAGACTCCAGGGGACTCCATTGTTGCTCTTTAAGAAGGTTCAGAGCTCTTCTGAAGAGATAAGGATAAAAGTCCAGTGCCTCCTAGAATTGGAAGAATTCTGGGGAAGTACATGGTAACACTCTCTGTTACAGTGACTGGAGCTGAACAATCCATTAACTGCAATGTTATTGGGATGCGGGTCCATATACCTGTTTTGCACTGCTAACAGTGTAAAATAAACATTTTTGTAAGGATTTTTTCCAAGTTTCTTATCTTCTTGTGTGTGTGTGTGTCTTGTGTGTCATGAGCAGTTTTCCTGGAATTAAGTAAAAACTACTGACTACAAGTCCAAGAATCTTTCTACTGTAACAGGTGAGCTTATCAGTAGCTTTGGCAAGATCATACAAGATAACACAGCAGTAATGACCTCCCCAGGTGAGAACACTGGCAGTAACAGCTACTGAAACACAAAACTGTAATCCACTTATCTACATAGTTTGAACCAGAGCACATGGGGTTAAACCTTTTGTCTCTGCCTTAGCTATTCAAATGATTAACAAGCCAGAGTCAGGAAGCCTCTGATATGTACTCCAAAACACTACTTTGGTGTGCGTTGTTAATATAAACACATTTCTGCTACAGAAAACGGTGTGCTTTTATAACATAGGGTTGCAAACAAATAAAGAAGACAAAACAACAGATAAGCTCAGCACATTATGGATATCATTTTGGCACACAAAAATGGAAACTAAGTCTACCTCAAGTGAAATTGTCCTTCAAATATATTGGCTTGCTAAATTTTTTACATTATCTACAAATAACTGATGTTAAAAAGGTGGACCATTAATGACCTGAGTTTTGCCAAAACTCAGTCTTGATTTTTAACTAACCAGAATCCAAGCTCAACATTACTGATACCATTTTCTGTGCATACCATATGAAAAAGTTGGCCAAAGCTCAGTAAATGAAGCGCAGTCCATGTAAATTAGTGACTCCGGACTTGTTCACCCTTTATAAAATGTCCCATAAAGCAAATGTATATTGCGTCAAATCTTGAATTAGCCTTTTACAGTATTTATGGGGAGGAAGTGTAATGGGCATAAATAGTTTTAAATGGATTTGTCGTTAAAGTGTTTCTATTGTTGTGTCCCATTTAGCTGTCAAAAATAATGGAGGAAAGTGGATGACTAGTAAAAGTCTTCAGTAAAGCTGTGTTTCGTGTATTGTATATTAACAGGTACTAGCACACAAAAACACTTAACCCTTTAAGTGCCAACCTACCAAGGGATTTTGTTACCCTTTGATGCCAGAGCATTTTCACTATTTTGCACTATGCATGTTTTTTTTTTTTTTTTTAAGTTTTTATTTTGCATACATACATACAAATAACATCATGTAGTACAGTAATTAAGGCGCCGCAGGCTGGGCTACTTACACGAAATAGACACTCATTCATACAACACACTGACATACACTCTGGACTCAAGCAATGTGAAGAAAAGTAAGTCCTCGGAGGAAGCCCAAAAGAGCAGATAATGGTTAGCTGTTAGGGTATACATTATCAATACAGATTCTATTTATCCCCCTCCCTCCGTTCCCCTCAGCCCGGACCCACGGCCATCCTCTTATTCCACCCATCTACCAGTCAGAGCTAAGAGCCATGATAACAGTGGTACGTCCATCGTCCCACCGCAGTCATCATCCGTAGCCGAATCTTGGCACTGTAACCAGGGATCCCAGACCTTGGTAAACTTGTCTGGCACACCTCTCGCCTCGTATGTCAGTTTGTACATGGCGAGCTTCTGATTAACCAGCCTTTTCCATGCCTGCACAGATGGCTTAGCCGGGTGCTTCCAATTTATCAGTATGCACTTCCGGGCATAAAAGAGCAGCAGCCGAAGCAACGCCTTCAATGTATGGAGCTCCGACAGTGGCTCCACCACCCCCAGAAGGCATAGCGACACAGATCCCCTTATACGAATTCCCACTATATTCTAAGTATACAGCACATCCTGTTCCCAAATATTCATTACACTTGGGTAATACATCCACAAGATGGCGCTGGACTGCAGAGACAGAAAAGTGGCTCCTTCTGGCCCCATATATACCAGGGACCTTCCACAAATTCCCCATTTCTTCTCTGCAGTCTGGGCTGCGATGACTAGAAGATGGCTCTTTCTACTCCCAGGTGAGCGGGGCTTATTAGCCTGCAGCCCTGGAGGACTATTCCCTCCCGTTCCTTTTCACTGCCTCCCAGCTTAGGCTGCGCTGGTCGGGTGCTAAGGAGCGCTGCTCCAACCGCAGTCCCCCACCAAAGGGTAGGCGGTACAGGCCCGTGGTGAGCCCCTCGAGGTATATGCGGGCGCCATTTTGGATCTCCTGTGCTGCGTGTCTGGCATCTCCCTATCGCGGTCCGTAAGTGCCCCTGCAGGCTGGCTTTTCTTTGTAATTCATTGCATAATGCTTAGGGGATCTTTGCTTTATGTCTTGCAGGCGGGTCAAACTTTTTTGTGGTTTCTCCCGGTCCTATCCCCTCTATTTAGCGTTAACTCCTTATTGGAGGACTATTGTGATCCATTGTCTCCCACTTCCCTAGCGGGGCTATTGGGGAATCCCGGGTAGCCTTATTAGCGTCAATCCCAATTGGCCTGTTGTGCCACAATAATCACCATATGGAGGCTTCTCAGGATAATGTGCTTGGGGTTCCTTCGGGACAAGCCCGGCTGTGTATGGCGTGTGGGGTATCCCCTATAAGTGACGATGTCGGGGTGTGTGTACCCTGCGCCCAGCAGACGCTTGTGCTGCAGTCTGGGTTACCAATGGCTGGGCCTGCGCCCCCTGTGGCTTCGCCTATCCCCCCACGCTTACATCTGACTCCTAGTGAGGTGCATACCAGGGGAGAGTCTCATTTGGCTGCACGGGTGGCCAGCATTGAGAGACATATTGCCAGGTCTCGTCCGCGTAAGGCTTCTGCTAAGAAGCGTTATTTATCAACTGGTGTTACTCTCTTTCCTATGGAGGCTGAGGAATTTTTTGACATTACGGGTTATACCCCCTGGAAGAGAGGGAATTATTTTCTGATTCAGAATCATCTGAGGAACAGCCTAAGGTTTATGGTGCCGATTCTGGGTCTGACCCATGGGCTCCAGATGATACTGACAGGCTTTTATCTCACATTTTTGGTGAGTGTGGGAACGACCTAGCCGGCTTCCTGGGGTACCAAAGAGTTGGAATAAGAGGTATCCCTTTCCCGCTGAGATGGTTAAACGTTGGTCATGTCCTCCCGAGGTGGATGCACCAGTTCTGGGGTTGTCCAACACATCCGTCATGCATTCCCCTGACTCTACTACCCTGAGGGATGGGGAGGACAGGCACATAGATCAGCTGGCTTGCCATGCCTTTGCCTGTGTGGGGACCGCGCTGCGTCCGGTCTGTGCCTCTGCCATTACTGCTGTTGCTATTAAAAGCCTGCTCAAGAATCTCTTAGATGGGGCCCCTGATGATGCAGGTAGTGAAGAGTATAGAGCTCTTCTGCGTTGTGAGGAATTTGTTGCATATGTTCTCTCTGCCTTGGATGATACCATTAGAATGTGTGGCAGGGCATCTGCCTTGTTGGTGGCGATACGCCGCTCGGTCTGGCTGCGCCAGTGGGCAGCTGACAACGCTGCTAAGAAGGCTCTCACTGGTTTTCCCTTCAAGGGGCTGCGCCTTTTTGGTGAACGTCTGGACTTGTTAAGGGAGGCAAGTTACCTCAGCGTAGAAGGCAGTCCCGGTCCTTTCGGGGTTCAGGTGCCTTTCTTCCTTCCTTCCGTGGTTCCAGAATTGGACGGGGAGCTTCCTTTGCTGGAGCCCGCGGAGATTTTTGAGGCTGGTCCCTCCTGGGTTCCCAAGCCTAAGTCCTCCCCAAGCCCCCTCAGGCATGAAGGGGCACCCTCACCCATCCGGATGGGTGGGGGGACGGCTTCGGCTCTTTGCTCACGTCTGGAGGCGTCATGTCTCAGACCGGTGGATTCAGGAGGTAGTGTCCTCCGGTTACAAAATAGAGTTTGCAGCCTGGCCGCCCCCAAGATTCATCAGATCCCTGTTAGCTCAAAACCCTCTGTCAGCTCAGGGTCTGTCCCTTGCTGTCCAAGGCCTTCTGGAATTGGGAGTCATCTGCCGGGTGCCCTTAAGGGAAAGGGGCAAAGGCTACTATTCCAATCTTTTCACTGTTCCCAAAAAAGACTGGTCCATCCGACCCATCCTGGATAAGCGCCTGAATAAATTTGTCAGATTCAGACACTTTCGCATGGAGACTCTGCGCTCCGCTGTGAATTCTCTACGCCCAGGGACTTCATGACCTCTGTAGACATCAAGGATGCTTACCTTCACATACTAATCTTTCCAGGTCATCAGAGATTCCTCAGGTTCGCTCTGGAGGATCAGCACTACCAATTTGTGGCCTTGCCCTTCGGTCTCACCTCGGCTCCCAGGGTATTCACCAAGGTGCTGGCAGGAGTGATGGCTCTGCTGAGATCTCAGGGCCTTCGCATTCTTCCCTACTTGGACGACATGCTTATCTCTTCTCAGTCCTTCCAACAGGCAGAGCTGGATACCCAGTGGGTGGTGTCCACACTGGAGTCATTCGGCTGGGTGATCAACCACCCCAAATCTTCCCTGTCTCTTTCCATGGTGAAGTCCTTTCTGGGCATGATTCTGGATTGATCTCAGGTCAAGATCTTTCTTCCTCAGCAGAAGGTGGAGAGTCTTCAAGAGCGAGCACAGCTCCTTCTGTCTTGTCCTCATCCGTCCATCAGGCAGGGAATGCAGCTGGTGGGCCTGATGGTGTCCTGCTTCGAGGCGGTTCCGTATGCTCAGTTTCACATGAGACCTCTTCAGATTCATCTCTTGTCAGTATAGGAACGGGATCCCGTGTCCTTGGATCAGGTGTTTGTTCTGTCCCCTCTGGCCAGGCGTTCTCTATCGTGGTGGCTGGACTCAAGGAACCTGCTGGGGGGCAGATCCTTTCTGGCCCCTTGCTGGGAGACTGTCACCACGGATGCCAGTCTGACAGGTTGGGGGGGCTTTTGGAAATCCCTGAAATTCCAGGGTCAGTGGGGCCCTCAGGAGGCCCACACCCCTATCAACATTTTGGAATTGAGGGCGATCAGGTTGGTTCTCGCCCAATTAAACCCACACCTGAGGGGTCGGGCTGTTCAGGTCTGCTCGGACAACCAGATGGCGGTTGCCTACATCAATCATCAGGGAGGGACCCGGAGCAGGAGGGGCCCTCAGGGAAGTGTCTATGATTCTGTCCTGGGCGGAGGACAATGTTCCCTGCATCTCGGCTGTGTACATTCCGGGGGTGGAGAATCTGGAGGCAGACTCTCTGAGCAGCGGGAACCCTCGGAGAATGGTCCCTCAGCAGCAGGGTATTTCGCTCCCTGTGCCACCACTGGGGTCAGCCAGATGTGGATCTGTTTGCGTCCCGTCACAATCACAAGCTTCCAGTCTTTGTCTCTCTGTCCCAGGATCCTCTGGCCTTGGCCATGGATGCCTTAGCAATGTCTTGGACGAGTTTTCAGCTCCTGTATGTGTTTTCCCCGTTTCCCCTGCTGGGCAGGGTGCTGCGCAAGATAGCTCAGGAAGGGGTGCCAGCCATTCTGGTGGCCCCCTGTTGGCCAGGAAGAGTGTGGTTCGCAGACATCGTGCAGCTGGCAGTAGATCAGTACTCCCTGCCCCAGGTTCCAGATCTGCTCACTCAGGGGCACCTATGCCACCCCAATTTACAAACGCTGGCTTTGACGGCCTGGCTGCTGAAACCTCCATCTTGATGGAAAAGGGGCTGCCTGCCTCGGTTGTTAATACCATGATCAGGGCTAGGAAAAGGTCTTCTTCTTCCATCTACTATAGGGTTTGGCGTACTTACATTGACTGGTGCGAGTCTAAGTCGCTTCCCTGTCGTGTGTTTTCTATTCCTAGGATTCTGGAGTTTCTGCAACATGGTTTGGATCTGGGTCTTCAGCTCAGCACTCTGAAAGGTCATGTTTCTGCCTTGGCCATTTTCTTCCAAAGATCTTTTGCTCAGCGTCCCCTGGTCAAGACCTTCTTCCAGGGGGTTACTCACGTGCGTCCCCCAAGTAAGTCTATGTTACCAGTCTGGGACTTGAACTTGGTCTTATCTGTCCTGCAGGGGTCTCCCTTTGAGCCCTTGCAGGGGGCCCCTTTGTCCATTCTTACACTTAAGGTAGTCTTTTTGGTGGCTATTACTTCTGTTAGGTGTGTTTCTGAGTTGGCGGCGCTTTCCATCAAACCCCCTTACTTTGAGAGACACCAGGACAAGGTGGTGTTTCGTTTTAAGCCAGACTTTCTGCCTAAAGTTGTTTCTGCTTTTCAACTCAATCAGGACATTGTTTTGCCTTCACTGTGTCCTAATCCTAGTAACTCTAGGAGAGGGTTTTACACTCTTTGGATGTGGTCAGGACTCTGAAGTTCTATTTGGTGGCTACTGAATCCTTCAGGAAGACTGATGCTCTTTTTGTGCTCCCGTCTGGACCTAAGAAGGGTCTGGCTCCAGCTAAATCTACTATCAGCAAGTGGATTCATCAGGCTGTGATTCAGGCCTATTCTGCTAAGGGGAAGAATCCTCCCTTCCGCCTTACTGCTCATTCCACTCGTGCTATTGGTGCCTCTTGGGCTTTTCAGCAACAGGCTTCTGTTGAACAAGTTTGCAAGGCCGCTACTTGGTCTTCTGTTCATAACTAAGTTTTACAAGGTTGATGTTCGGGCTTCAGCTGATGCTGCTTTTGGCCGCAAAGTTCTGCAGGCGGCAGTGGTTTAAACTGTCTGCTCTAACTTTTTGGGGATCCCACCCTACCTTACAGACACTGCTATTGGATGTCCCAAGTGTAATGAATATTCTGGAACAGAACATGCTGTATACTTAGAATAATATAATTCTGTGATTACTCACCTGTAGAATTGGTATTATACGTATACAGCACGTCCTGTTCCACCCCGTCCTTGTTATCATTATTTTTAGTTACCTCTTTATGGTGATTGCTCTTATGTTCAATATTTGGTAATGGTTAAAGTTCTCCCGGCTTCATTTTAACTGCTTTTCAATACTGGGGAATTTGTGGGAGGTCCCTGGTATATATGGGGCTGGGAGGAGCCACTTTTCTGTCTTGCAGTCCAGCGCCATCTTTTGGATGTATTTCCCAAGTGTAATGAATATTCTGGAACAGGACGTGCTGTATACGTATAATACCAATTCTACAGGTGAGTAATTACAGAATTGTATTTTTGCTTATCAGGTCCATTACATCCTCCCAGAAGCCGGCAAGAATTCCACATGACCAGATCATATGTATCCATGTGCCACTACCTCTCATGCATCTAGGACATGTGTCCTTATCCAGTAGGCCCATCCTGTGCAGACGGACCAGTGGGTGACATATGCCTGGTGTATCTATTTAGTCTGGATCATTCTATCTCTCACCTCAACCACCGAAGAGTGCAAATTATCCAGCACCTCCTCCCAAGGTCTGGTCTATAGCCTGCCATTTCATCATGATCTCTTCCCTAGGGGACCCCAGTTCGCCAAGCAAACATTTTATATAGAGTGGGTTTTCCCAGGTTTGAATCTCTAACCACATTCTCCACCTGGGATACCGACACCCTTGGACCCACCCTGGAGAACTGAGCATTCAGGGCATGTCTGATTTGTAAGTAACGGAAAAAATCCCGGTTGGACAGTTGGGAATTCTCTTTGAGCTGGTCAAAGGACACCAGTACCCCCTCTTTGTAAAGTTGGCCCAGCTGGTGGACATCCCTTCTGCTCCAGAACTGTGGGTCCTGCACTGTCTCAAGCTCCGGAAGCCTAGGGTTATCCCAAAGGGGGGGGGGGTGAAGGGGGAACTCACCCCGCCCCCGTCTGGACTCACACATAGTTTGGCCATCCGTTCCCAGATACTGCCTCCCTCATTCCCTTTGTACCCCTATAAACCAAGGAGGATAGCCGCTCAGGGGAGCCTAGCACCGCCTCCTCCAGACGCACCCCCGGATTATCCCCCGGTCGGCTAATCCACCAGCGAGCATAGAGCAGCTGGGTAGCATAAAAGTACATTTGCATGTGCGATACTGCCAGCCCTCCGACGTCAATTTGCGCCTTCATAATTTGCCTATTTAACCGAGGAGGGGATTGCCCCCATATAAACCCAAAAATAATTGCTTCTAGCGCCTTGAAATGAGAAGTGGGGAGCAACATGGGAGAGGCCTGGTATACATACAAAAATTTTGGAAGAAAGATCATCTTGAATATATTGATCCTACCCATGACCGACAGTGGGAGACCCGCCCACTGACTGACTCTCTGCTTCAATTTAGCAATGACTGGTGATATATTGAGAGGAATAAATTCACTTGGCTGCTTCCCAATCATGATTCTGAGATATTTAAATTGCCGTACCACCTTCAGCCGGGATCTCCGAGAAATACCCAAGGGGTCACAGGCATCCACCTGCATCAAACTGGACTTGTCCCAGTTAATTTTCAAACCTGAGAATCTCCCGAATGTGTCAATGATGTCTACGGCCGCCTCTAGGGATTCAAGGTCATCCAAATATAGCAGCGTGTCATCTGCGTTCAGCGAGATTTTCTCTTCCACCGCACCCAGTTTCCACCTCGCGATGGCCGGGGAATTCCTAACCAGAATCACTAAAGTTTCAATGGCCAATGCAAACAGTAGCGGCGAGAGTGGGCACCCCTGTCTAGTTCCTCTGCTCAATGCAAACGGGTCAGAATAACATCCGTTGACCCACACTCGGGCCGTGGGACGCCCATATAGTAGTTTGATGTATTTTATGAAACTCGCGGGGAGCCCAACTCTAGCCAGCACCGCCCACAGAAAGGTCGACTCCACCGAGTCAAAGGCCTTCTCATTGTCAAGCGAGACAATCGCCCGACCACCCCAATTATTAGGTTTATACCTCTTGACAAACTGGAGGACCGTGGTCCATTTTATTTTATCGTTAAGCCCCCGGACATTCCAGGAGAGGAATCTACATTCACCCATTGTCAAAAATCTGGGTACATGTTTTCAAAACGGGAGCGATACCTCCCACCCAAGATCTTACCTCTTCTCGAGTCTCGCATTCACACCGCCCAATCAAACCAACACGAAGACAGCAAATACAGATAAAGCTATACATAAAGCTAAACTGACAATTCCCATACCCCCTCCCCCCCACCCATCTCCACCATCCTCCAACTCTGGCGAGCATCAAACCCTCCCAACCGAAAAACTACAACACAGGTGTAACTTGTTGCAACTGGGGTGCAGGGACCTACGCCTAGTGGGCCTGCAACATAGGATTTTCCCTTTGTAATTTGTACAGGGAGGCAGACTAGCTGCCTCGATTTCCAAGGGTCGCATGAAAGCAATCGGAGGGGGGGGGGGGGGATGGGCAGATTCAAGGAACCAGGGGGGGGAAAGGGAGGAAGGGGAAAAATAAGGGAAGGGGGGAGGCTCGGAAAGGGGCTAAGGATGAAAAAGAGGGGGGGAGGGGGGTTTACACAAAGGGGACCAGGTCGAGGAAAGGGGGCTTGCATTACTCCCTGGGGATCCAGAGCCACAACAGCATTTCAAGGCATAACAACAACATCAACTTTTAACTTTTCAACTTGGCATCATCGACCCAGCCCCGGCCAGGCCGCGCCAGGATGCACACCCAGCCTATGGGCCAGGGAACCTGACGGAGGCTGGCGCCCCCCCAGGCGTCAAATCAGCGGGAGTATTAATTTGGTAGAGATTAGCTCCTCTCTGACCCAGAGCCCAGTCTATCAGGCCCCAGGCATAGAGTCCAGCCACGCACTGGCCTCTTCGGCAGAAACAAAAAACCTGGTAGAGTCCCCATCCTGCACACGTAGCTGCGCTGGAAACATCATGGAGTACTTATTCTTCTTTTTCCTGAGCCTCTCTCTTACGACATTAAAGGAGTGCCGCATCTTTTGAACTTGGAAGAAGGACAAACGGGCGTTAACATAGGTCACCACCCCTTTCATTCTGGCTGCGACCAGGATAGCGTCCCTGTCCCTGTAGTGGAGGACTTTAAATATGAAGGGTCTTGGCGGCGATCCTGGAGGAGGGGTCTCATGGGAATTCTTTGTGCTCTTTCCACAGTAAAGAATTTAGTTAGGTTGACTGGATCCAGCGTCTCCCTTATGCGATTCTCAACAAATTGCTCAGCCCTTTCGGGGAGACCCAGGATTCTGACGTTATTCCTCCGGTTCCTATTTTCAGCGTCCTCAGCCCTTCCCATCAAAGTGGTCACCTGCCTCCTCAATAGAGCAATTTCCCCCGCGTGAGTGGAAAGCCGGTCCTCCGTGTCTCCGATTCTCCTCTCCACCTCCCCAGTACGGTCCCGGATTTGCTCTTGGAGGGTGTCAAATTTGGCTGTGAGGGCGCTCTGGCACGAGGCGATAGCCGCCATTATGGCTGCAGTATCTGGATTAGAGAGCTCCTGCCCGACCCCTTTCGGGGCCTCCATCGTTTGCGTGCTGCAGGTGACCACAGTCGACTTGCGTTTCTTATTTCCTCTCATGTGTGGGGGACCCCAGACCGGTCCGTTCTGGTACCACAACGGGAAGGGAGAACTACTCAGTGCGGTTTATGTATGGGTCAAGTCCCGAATATAGGGGAAAGAATCACAGCAGCAGGTGAAAAATTATGGAGGGATCAGGGGCATCCCGTGCAGCCGCCTTGCCGATGCTGTGGGCCGTTATGGCTGCCAATATAGATGGGGGCAGCACCTTTCACAGTAGGTAGCAGGGGGTATATGGATGTCACAGGAAGCCCCCCCAGTTGCCCCTGTCAGAGGGGTTCTTACTGCAGCTGCCCAGGCAGTGAATTCGTAGGTGAGTGTCCCACAGTCCTGAGGGCCAGGTGTTTATATTGGCTATGGAGCAGCCTCTCAGAGGAGCCCCCCAGCTGACCGCCACCCTATACAAGACTCGCCGTCTCTCCCTCACCTCAGATCAGCGATGCAGGGATGGTGCCAGTCCCTCTTTGTCCCCACAACAGGGATCTGTTTGCCTCAGCCAATCAGTGTATCCCGTTCTCGGGCAGTCTTCCCACGTCACCGCCGCAACCCGGGGCAGATCTGTAATGCGGCAGATCACTTTCTCCCCAGCTGCCCCCACATACAAGATGGCGCCGCCTTCCTCCTTCCCAGTACGCCGATTCCCGCCGATCTTCTACTGCCTGTGGGGACACGCTGCTCACCTTCCGGCCCCTCAGCGCATAACACAGCCGCAGCCCTGGGCAGACCGCTGCCGCCACTCACGCCGCTTGGTAAGCCGCCGCCTCTCCTCTCCTCGCAGGAAGCGCACGTGGCCGAGCCCGGCCGACTCTCTTCAGCTCCCCGAACGCGCACATCGCTTTCGTCCGGGGCCTCCGCCGATCCACACGCAGGCTCGGTCCCTCGGCCAAGGGGAGTCTGGGGGGGGGGGGAACACAGATGATGCCCAGTCACCAGGATATGGGTATATTGCAGGATGATATGCGGAGCCCAGCACAGGCGCGTCCACTCAGAACACCATCTTGGCCACGCCCCACACTAAGCATGTTTGACTGTGATTTTTGAAGGGATTTCCCAGAAAACTATAGATATATTTTTTAACGAGACTAGGGTTTAACATAAAATGTCTTGTTAGTCATTTTTTTAGTGTATTCTCAATATTTTTTTGGTGAAATATGTGCAAAAAAAAACAAAAACTTTTTGTAGTGTTTTTTTTTAATCATATTGCTTGTAAAAGAAAAAAACATTTCTCATGGTTAGAACGATGCCATATATGTATTGTTTGACACCTTTTCCTGCCCAGGAGACTCCCCCAAACTGAAACAGTGCTTTAGGGGATTTTAAGATACAACTGCTCTGCGCACATTGCAGATTTTCAAGAAAAACAACCCTTTACATTTGAAATCCCCCTCACACATAATACATTCTCTGGAATTACACACCTAAAGCTTTCTAGGTGTACCAGGCTTGTTGGTGTGGCCACAGTTCTGTGGAAGTAATCCCTTAGTGAGTTCTTTGGTGGCACAGGGTTTCCCTAAAAAAAGAATAAAAAAGCAGAACAAGAGCCACATTTACCTTAAAAAAACAATATGCAAACAAGAACAACAGGTTAAATCTAAAAAAAAGAAAGCTCCCCCAAACAGAACAATACCCAACATGCATAGGTACTGTCAAGGGAAGAGTTGCCAAACACTCCAAAGTAAAGCATGCTTGTAAGGGTAATTTACTCAAAGAATTTCAGCTCTGCAGACAAAGTGCACACCTTGCGCTTTTTAAACCAAAACAGCCCTTTGCATTTGAAATACCCCCCTCAACCCATATATTCTCTGAAAGTACACACGTTTCCTAGCTTTCTAGGTGTGCCCAGCTTGTTGTAGTGGGCTCATCTTTCTGGAAGTGATCCTTCGAAAATTCCCCAAAACAGCCACAATAAATGAAAGTAAACATACTAACCTTCAGATAGGACAAGCAGCCTGGGAGGGGTTCAGTCACAGTGCATCCATGGGCTTCATGGCCACCCACTGCGCTTTCTAATGTGGCATGGGTGGTCATAGAGTAAGAGCCTCTGTGACTACAAACCTCCCAGGGTCCTCAAAGGAACTAAGGAAGGTTTCAGGTAAGATTGTGGGGGTTCATTCTGTAAAAACAATATAAGTCTTTGCATTGTTGTCTTACAGACCACGGGGACAACAAGCCCAATTAGCGGAAGGGATTATGCAATGTATTTGCACTCTGATACTCCTCCATCCACATCCCCAAAGTGCCATACGGGTCACCTGAGAAGCAACACTTCCTGTACAAAATCCGGGGACATGTGTGCAGCACATGCTGTTCCCCGATGCTCAATAGACACAGCGCTGGGACTGTTGGCACCATGCAAACCAAGGGGTCAAAAGCAGTGCACACTATGTTGGGATCCACTTCATCATATCCCCTGTAGACTGATCATGGCAACATATCCCCTGTGGACTGATCATGGCAACATGGCTGTTATGTGTATAAAGTGAAATGGTTAGGTTAAGTTGGTCTCCAAGCTGTTTCTTGCGCCCAATATTCAGGTCTCATAGAATTCTGATAAAGCAGCCAGAACATCATGTCCTGGAAGCAGGGGCTCGTTATTGTCACGATGCCGGCTATTCTTATCAGTGCCGCTCTGTGAGAGGAAGTGTGCACTGTCTCTTCTGGGTGCAAAACGCCTGGATTCTTATCAGCATCAAGTAATACATAAGGATTTCATCAATCATTTATAAATTTAATGTCAGACTGGCCCACCAGAGCAACAGCGCACCAATGGGCCCGAGACAGTGTCCCAGGGCCACAAATAGGGCAGGAGATGATATCCAAGAATAAAACACTCCCTTGGAATGATCCCTGATTTTATTTCTTCAGTTGGTAACAGCTGTTATTTAGTCAAGAAACATCAGATTCTGTATTATTACACTCTAACTGAAGAGAAGGCCTTAAAGACAAGACTTTGCATTTGAAGCTCAGCCTCCCCTAGGTTTGGGATGGTATTTTTCTTAATCTGAAATTAAGCATTCAATACTTACCCTTTCCAGCACCTCACAGAAATCTCCAGTCTAACAGGAATTGCAGGCAGCATGCACGCATACCCGGCCCCAGTCAAGAGTGCTGCCAGGATGGCATGGGAGTGCAGACCAGGTATGTTTTCAGCCTATTTGTAGCTTTCCTAAGGTTAAATCAAGACCCCCCCGGCTTTACAATGAATAGGCTACCTATTAACTGTTGGGTCTGAAGGGGGGGCTACTTTCTTCTTATACATTGTGCTTAGATAGATGAGTGCAGAGCATGTGGGTCGGGGGGGTCCTGATTGCTACAGGTTTGCTCAGGGTCATCCAGTACAATGGGGGTTATTCATCAAGGGATAGCGGCAGGTAGTGCCCCGCAGCAGCAGGCAGCGCCAGGCAGCGCCAGGCGCTGTACGCAATACCACATTTATGAAGGCGATTCTGGTGAGCGACTCTAACAGCGCCATGTAGCGTACGATTCGTCATTACAGGCAGCTCAGCGTATAGCGCCGAAGCTCTAGCTTCCAGAGCGCCAGGTATTACCGGTTGCTACCTGTAGCTCTCCCATACATTTCAATGGACGTTCCTTTTTTTCTGTTTAAACATTTTATTTTTTTTTTCTCTCAAATAATTGTGTGACCTCTCCTGGCCTAGAAAAAGTCATTTTTGAAAACTTTTTTGATTTTTTATATTTTTATGCAGAATTGTCATTACAGGTCTGGCACTAAAGTATTAATGTCACAATGTTACAACAATGTCATTCCATGTGTTTTCGCTTTGTTACTGGTGGATATGTGTTCAAAAACAGACTTTAATAGCGACCAGATCCAGAGTGTCGACACTGTGTGTGTCTGTTTTTTTGTTGAATATGGTGTGAGTCGCTGAGAGTCGGTCGCACTGAGCTGGCGCTACCTTTCGCTCCCTGCAACGCTGTACTGGTGTTAGAACACCCAACATACATCTCATTCATCAATGCCGGCCAGGTTACTACAGCGACTGAGTCGGAGGCTGGATGTGCGGATGGAGAGGACAGCGAGCAGCTTGGCAACAGAAACATTTTGACTATCCTGGGTTTTGGTCCTTTCTCCTGGGGCACCCCGATCGGGGGTGCCTCTCTGCGTGAAACCCCCCAGATCACCCGGTCCTACGGCGCATTTGCGGCCGCTTGTCCAATCAGCATGCTCGGAGCCATTGCCGTCACATCGGCTAAGGCTTCACTCCACTTGCTGTGGAATTGCGATGATACTGTGATCTGCTTACATGTTGTATGCTGGGGGAGTATCAGGAATCGGGATGCCCCGATTCATCGGTCATATTATATAAAATGACTGCTGGATCACTTTAGTTGTGGGGTTAAATCAGGGAAACTATGACCATAAATAAAAACACACTGATAGAGTCATGCTGATCAAGCCAAGAGGGTTAATACTGTCAACATTTTAGTGACTTCTACTTTCACATGAAGAAATGTTACTGGCTTTATGTGACCACTAGATGGAGCAATAGTTTGCTGAAATGTATCACAGTAGAACCTTAGCAAAACTTTGTCACTTCAGCAGATGTGAAATAAACATATATACAGCCAAGAATTCTTAGCACACACACACACACCCAAATAGCATCCAGCCCCATCTGGGCTCAGCCACTGATCCACACGGCAGGACGTGTTTCCTTCACTGGAGAAAGTCATTGCTGCAAAAAAAAACTTGTCTTTACACAATTAATAAGCCGCAGAAGAACTGGAGAGTTCAATGTATGATTCCTCTACTATCCAAACATTATGTCATAATATAAGCTTGCATAGTTTCTACAGCCTTAACTCACCCCAACAACAGCTCCTGCCATGTTTCTTTACCTTAAAGTGGTGACTTCATCTTCTTTTCCTCACCACAGGAATCCAAAACAGACATGTCTGACAAGTCCGCTCCCTGAAAAATCTGAGAACATGCTGTTTACTCAGCTGGCTCTCCTAATCCCCATGTGCCAACCATTGGGGGACCTATACAGTGTTACTCTATGCACGCTGATCCTGGGAACCTGATTGGTTGCCATACCTCCCATAATGTCCCTTATTTGGAGGGACTGTCCCTCTTTTGAGTCCACATCCTCCTGTCCCTTGTTGTTCTCATTTGTCCCTCTTTGAGGTGTAACATGCAGATCTGATTATTTTGCCTATTCAAAGTGTTTCTATTCTTTTAACTGTTACATCTTATCTCTTATCCCCATCCCTCAATGAAGGGGTGTGGCTTAATTTAACAATTGTCCCTCATTACCACTTTGAAATGTTGGAAGCAGGGCAGGCTCCAGGTTTATGTGGGCCCCTGGGCGTTATCAGTGGGTCCCTTGCAGTATGGTCACTCCATACATGGTGATATGAAGGGCGAACTGGCCATAGGGCGTACTGGGCAATATCCCTGTAGGCCGGTGCCAGGGAAGGCTGCGACCCTGTAAAAAACATATGCTGGAGGGTGAGGGGCGGCCTGCCCGTCCCTGCTGGTACCTGCCGCTGCCTCCTCATTCACACACAAACGCACACACATTCATGCTTACCGGCACTTACTGCCTGTTGCACGCTGGTCGGTGGGCGTCAATGGGCGGCGTCCATTGTTTTCGGTGGACGCCGGCCATATGGGGCACGCCCACCGACCAACAGCCAGGAAGTGTCGGTAAGCATGAATGTGTGTGTGTATGTGTGTGAATGAAAGCGGCGGCGGCGGCAGGAACAGCAATGACAGCAGTGACAGGAAGACGGTACGTCCGACCATCGGGGACCAGCGGTAGGTGTGTGGGTGTGTGAGGGTCGTGGCGGGGGGAGGAGGGAGTGGGGGTGCCCGTCACTGGCTGTACTGAGGGATGCCCCCTTGATTGTATTGAGGGATGCCCCCACTGGCAGTAATGGCAGATGCCCCCACTGGCAGTAATGGCGGATGCCCCCACTGGCAGTAATGGGGGATGCATCCACTGGCAGTAATGGGGTATACCCCCACTGGCTGTATTGAGGGATGCTGCCACTGCCTTTAATGAGGGATGCCCCCACTGGCAGTAATGGGGGATGCCCCCACTGGCTGTATTGAGGGATGCCCCCACTGGCTGTACTGAGGGATGCTGCCACTGCCTTTAATGAGGAATGCCCCCACTGGCAGTAATGGCGGATGCCCCCACTGGCAGTAATGGCGGATGCCCCCACTGGCAGTAATGGCGGATGCCCCCATTGGCAGTAATGGGGGATGCCCCCACTGGCTGTATTGAGGGATGCCCCCACTAGCTGTACTGAGGGATACTGCCACTGCCTTTAATGAGGGATGCCCCCACTGGCAGTAATAGGGGATGCCCCCACTGGCTGTATTGAGGGATGCCCCCACTGGCTGTACTGAGGGATGCTGCCACTGCCTTTAATGAGGGATGCCCCTCAATAACTGCAATGTAGGGTTGCCACTCATTGGCTATAAATAGGGATCCCCCCTCATTGCCCATAATGGAAGATGCAGCAACACGCCTGTTTGGGATGCCCCTCACTCGCTGTAATGAGGGATGCTCCTTACCGGATGTAATGAGGGATGCCAATCACTGCCTCTAATTGGGGATTTAAGCACCATTTGGTTCAGAATATTTTCATTCTTATTCTTGTTCTTTAAACCCTGGGTGCGTGTTATGGAACAAAAAGTGACATTAAGATACTATACCGGGCCAGGAACAGTGCAGCAGGGCCGGCGTGACCCAGAAAGTCCCGGGCCGTTTTTTAGCCCCAGTCCGCCCCTGGTGATATGATGTATGCTGAATATTGCAAAAGAACAGAAAGGAAAAAAATAATAAAAGAAATGACATAAAGAAAGTTGTAGCGATAACCCTTATCGCCGGAGGGCTTCACCGCCCGAGACGTCCTTTTCCCAATCGTAAGAGGTGCTGCTGGAATTCCAGAGTCGTCCGTGAGGAAACAGGAACTGCCCTTACAAGGGCTAGTGAATTGTAATATAGCGTTTCCCCCAATAAGAGACAGAACTTCAGTATTGAGGGTGAAGGTGAAGTAGACTTTATTAGTGCCACACTGTGCCTTATATGCAAGGCTCCATGCAAGGGGACCTCCCCCGTGGACCTGATGGAGGACTGCATGACAAATACACCGACCAATAGCAGCAGGGCACACAATCCCTCAACTTTGCCGGTGACGCAATCAGCAACACAATAGACGTCTGTAACACACTCAATCAGAACAATGCCATTGTCTGTGACGTAATCAATCAATACAATGGCAGTCAGAACAATGAATAACGTAATCAATCAACACAATGGCAGTCTGTACATGCTTAAGAAAAGGAAAGTAATGAACCTGTGTAAAGTCCAAAGGGCAGAGAGTCTGTCACAATGCCCCCTTTTTGTGGAACACCCGGCAGACCCGGATTGACCCTGTTTGGGTTAACGTGGGGCTGTCCAGACTCTTGTTATGGGCAGAGTTCTGTGTAAGGACAAGTCTGCAAATAGTGAGTAACCGGACTAAACATTGACGTGGGCTGTACATAGGAATCGGTCATGGGTGGGGTCCAAACACTGGGATATTGTGGCGTAGGTGAGTTCAGCACCAAAGTCCTTGGTTGGATGTGTGCACAGGTGCTTTACTTTCTTATAGCTGGCCCAAGTTTCAATCTCTTTCCATGGAAGCTGATTGGAGAATCCACAATCTTCTGCACATCTACATAATCGTAAAAGTAGACAAAACCATAACCCTTAGAAACGCCAGAGGCATCCCTAATAATTTTGACATTCTTTACAGCGCCATACTTTGAAAAAACATCCTTAATTTCAGGCTGATTAATCCGACGGTCAATGCCCCCAACAAAAATAGTGTTTGGCATAGTTTCCCTTCTGGAAGGACGTAACCTGATGGCTGATCCTCTTCTTGACTTCGTGTAACAGACATGACGTGATGCAGACGAAACCCCTGGGTCTCCCCGACCAGTGGGCTGGAGTCGGCAGCTCGGGCTGGAGACCGGGTTGTAACAGGGTTGACGCTGGCTGGCCCAGAGGTAGCGTAGGCAGAAGTCATTGGTCCTAGATCATTTCCCAATAGTACTTCTGCTGGTAAGTTGTCCATAAGTCCCACCTGTACCCTGCCGGATCCAGCGCCCCAGTCAAGATGACACAGCTCCCCCCGCCACCCTTACTGCAACGGTGTGTCCAGTGCGGTCTTTGTTCTTGACCAAATGAGGTTGGAGCAAGGTAAGTGTGGCTCCGGTGTCGCGTAATCCTTGCGCGGTGCGCTCATTGACTCGTACCTCCTGGCAATGGTGCTGTCGGTTGTCTTGGATGGCCGCTTGTACGGGATCAGCTTCATACAGTACCCCCAGATACTCTTCCGAACTGCTCTCAGTTTCCAAACAGTGTGCCACAGGAGTACGGGAGGTGGAAGGTTGCTTTTGCCCCCACGTGTTTCGGGGAGGCTCTAGGGCGCAATCACTGCGATAATGTCCCCATTGTTTGCAACGATGGCACTGAACTGTGGAGAGGTTCGGTTGCTGCGCTGGCCTATGTGGCCCAGAGTCACGAGTTGGCGCTGAAGCCACAGGTGCTTGAAATTTGATGGGAGGTTGTGGTTTTGGAGCGGACTGTTCTGTCTGGCGAGCATCGGTGTACTCGTCGGCTAGCCTAAGGTAGCGTTAGAGGCCTCCGGTCACGTACCCACTCTCTTAGCTCTGGTTGAAGGGCATTGAGAAAATGTTCTAGTAAAAACAACTGTAGTACATCCTCAGCGGTCGTGGCTTTGCATCCAGTGACCCAGTGTGATGCTGTACGATGGAGGCGACATGCCCACTCCGTGTAAGAATCCCCTCCCTTCTTTTGGGATTCCCGAAATCGTCGCCTGTAGGCTTCCGGGGTGACAGCGTACCGGGCTAACAAAGCCTCCTTTATCAGATGGTAGTGTGGTAAGTCCGCATCAGGGATGGCCCGGAAAGCATCGGAAGCTTTCCCAGATAGTTTCCCTGATAATATGGTGACCCATTCCTCCGTGGGTACCCGGTGTAAAGCGCACTGCCGTTCAAAATCGGCCAAAAATCCGTCAATCTCGTCGTCACTTTCCTGGAAGGACTTAAATTCTGCAAATGGAATCTTTCTCCCCCCAGTGTAACTGAGGCTGAGAGGCTGCTGGGTTGAAAGTCGCCGATCTTCCCTTCGCTTACTGGCCTCTGCCTCCGCTGCGGCGAAGACTCGGTCGATCAGTTCCTGTGATGGATTCGGGCCATAGACCGACAATCTGTTCCGAACTGCTTGAACGAGAGCAGCGTCTTCATCGATCTCTATATTGGTTTCGGTCCTCACTGCTGCACGATCCATTTCGATCAGCTCGGCTATCAGTTTCCGACGTGGGCGGTTGCTAGCCGACCTTCCCCGGCTCTCGAGTAGATCCTTCAGGGTCAGCCTTTTCAACTTGTCCTACTGACTCTCCATCAGGGTAGCACTCTCTCTGGGTAGAAAGGACCATCCGACCGCTTGCCACCAATTGTAGCGATAACCCTTATCGCCGGAGGGCTTCACCGCCCGAGACGTCCATTTCCCAATCGTAAGAGGTGCTGCTGGAATTCCAGAGTCGTCCGTGAGGAAACAGGAACAGCCCTTCGAGGGCTAGTGAATTGTAATATAGCGTTTCCCCCAATAAGAGACAGAACTTCAGTATTGAGGGTGAAGGTGAAGTAGACTTTATTAGTGCCACACTGTGCCTTATATGCAAGGCTCCATGCAAGGGGACCTCCCCCGTGGACCTGATGGAGGACTGCATGACAAATACACCGACCAATAGCAGCAGGGCACACAATCCCTCAACTCTGCCGGTGACGCAATCAGCAACACAATAGACGTCTGTAACACACTCAATCAGAACAATGCCATTGTCTGTGACGTAATCAATCAATACAATGGCAGTCAGAACAATGAATAACGTAATGAATCAACACAATGGCAGTCTGTACATGCTTAAGAAAAGGAAAGTAATGAACCTGTGTAAAGTCCAAAGGGCAGAAAGTCTGTCACAAAAGTATAGAAGAAAAAAAAATAGAGGGAATGACAGTAAGAAGGGATAGAAGAAATGACAGAGAAAAGAAAGCAAGAATGAAAGGGAGAACATGAATTACCATGAAAAGGAATATAAGGAAAGAAAAAAGAAAGTAATACAAATAATAGAAGGAAGAAATGAATAAAAGATAGGAAGAAATAAAGAAATATAAAAAAAAATCAAAAGCATATAATGGCTGACAGGCCTTAGTCCCGGTTACTGCACGGCCCTGCATCCTGCATAGGGGCTGTACCAGTGTAGAGGGAATGAGGTGGGCCCTCTCAAGGTGCGAGGGCCACGGCACCTGCCCGGGTATGCCCAGTGCTGACGCCTGCCCTGGTTGGAGGGTATGGTTATTAGCAGTGACATGGAGAAGTGGGAGCAGCCATTGTGATTCACCTGCTATCCATATCACCAAGCAGCTGGAGTGTCCTGTAGACAGAGCTGCCCTTACTGGGCCCCTTTGTTATTCTCACAAGGGGGTCGAATCAAAGCCTGGTGAGAAAACTCACTTTTTTAGGAGAAAATTTATACCTTGTTGTTGAATCAACCCCAAGGTACACATTATAAATGGATGACAGTTTTCTCACCTGGCTCTGAATTAACCTCATGGACTTTCATTGATTAACATAACTGTTACAATTAGTAGCTGCTGTGGACACAGCCAGGACCAGGGGCGTAGCTAGGGGGGAGCAGGGAGGGCACTTGCCCCGGGTGCAGCAGGTCAGGGGGGCACCAAAAGGGCACCTGAGAACAGGTGGGGCATTTCGAATCTTTGCCCCGGGTGCCAGAAAGTCTAGCTACTCCTCTGGCCAGGACAGTCCATGTAAATGTAATTATAAAAGATATTTGCCAAAATGGTTTCAGCAGACCTCTTTTTATGTTATTACTGAGTAGGTAGTCCCTGAATGTTTAGGAGCAGGGTCACCTTGAGGACTGGCGGCTGGGCCCCCACTTAGTGAAGAGGCCCCATACGGATGTCCAGACCATAATCCTCTGATGGCAGCCCTGCCTGTAGGGACCGCTCCGCCATCAGCATAGTAATCATACAAAATGCAATTCTGCACCCAAGAAAAATGATGATTAACATCAGTTAGTGAGGGAGGATGAGGGAAGGTTTAGTTGGAGTGACAGGTTTCTTTTACCCCTATCCTGCTCCTTAGAGCAGAACAAACCCTGGGTGGGCAGCCCTGGAGTCTGGATCAAAGCTTTGTTCCTCTTTAAATTAATAAATGGTATTACATGGATCCCTCCTGCCCCAGAAATCCGCTGCATCAGCCCAGGATCCCTCTGGCTGATGCAGGCTTATCTAAGTGGCTGTCATAGGTTCCCACAGCCAGAGGAAGATGCCTGAAGCATTGCTTGCCACTGCTCTTCTATTCAGGGTTCTATGGCGTTCATTACCCCCTTTCACTGGGATTAAATTACAACATTTCAGGGCTATAGCCATTCTAGAAGTGGACCAACACCCTGCTGGATCGGCTGGGGAATTTATAAGATTCCCAGGCAGATCAGATCCCTCCCCGCGGGGCATCCCAAAATCGGGATGCCCCGCTGTGTGAAACCCCCCAGGACGCCCGCTAACCTTACCTTACTCCCGGTCCAACAGTGCATGCGTGGGCCGCATCTCGCACTTTTCACTAGCAGGGCTCGGGCGCGCTCCCAGTTAGAGGGAAACGCAAGATGCGGCCGCCAGCGTGTTTGGAGCCGCTGTGGTTTGATGCCGCTTTGATGCGCATACCACAGCGGCTCCGAGCGCGCTCATTGGATGAGCGGCCATGCATGCGCCGTAGGAGCGGGGTTTCACACAGCGGGGTGCCTCGGGGAAGTGGACCAAAACCCAGGGTAGTCAAAATCCTGGGTGTTGGTCCACTTTAAGATAATGGTTTGGAAGCTTTTAGGGGTGTGACTAAAGAAGGTGCAGGGGGTACAACCTAACAGAGGGTAGGGGAGGCATCATTGCTGCCCCTCCATCCTGTTTAGCACATTTATTCTCACTTGGCATCATTTAGAGAAAGGAATCACCATTCATCACTACTGTTTCAGTAATCTCTGCATCCAATTGAGTTAAAGTGGACCAAAACCCACCACCAATTTATGAGATTCCTGGCCGATCGATTCCCTCCCCCCGGGGCATCCAAAATTGGGATGTCCCACTGTGTGAACTGGTCCAACGGCGCATGCGCAAGCTGCAGCAGCATCCCTGCTGTCCCTCTAGCAGGGCGCGTGCCTGCGCCAGGCATTTCTGAATGGCCGGCACGGGCACGCTCCCTGTTAGAGAGAGGGAAGCGCCCACCAGTGCGCTCAGAGCCACTGGCCTTAGACAAAGGCTTAGATGACATCAGCGGCTCTGAGCGTGCTGATTGGACAAGCGCAATACACCGTAGGACTGGGAAAAGGTGAGTTACCTTTGGCGATCTGGCGGGTTTCACGCAGCGGGGCACCCTCGTTTGGGGGAGAAAGGACCAAAACCAAGGATAGTCAAAATCCTGGGTTTTGGTCCACTTTAAGAACAGAAATAAATTTGCTATATGAGCCTTGAAAGGGCCCCATTTAATGTTTGCACCGGGCTCCCGTCACATTTAGATACGCCACTGGAAGCTTTATATAATATTTATATAATATTTTTATTATAGAGGCAGATACTTTAGAAATGGTGGGTATGTCCTCTAAGGCCATGATGATGAGGCATTGCAGGGGCAGAACATGGGGTACAGTGGGGCTAGATCCAGGTGCAGGGGTTGGGGGCCTTCTTGGGAAGTGGAGGGGGTGTTAGAAGAGGGATGGTAAAGATACAGTAGGCTGGGGGTTACACGGAGCCAAGTCAGTCCCAAATCAGTGCAGCTCACAGGAAATTCCCCGGGTGCCATATGTCCTGGGATGATTAGTTGAAAGTAGCAGAGCACGATGCTCTGCAGCAGTACCCCTGCTCCCTCCACTCTGCGCGCCACATAGAGCGAGGGTGCTTCTACAGAGCGAAGCGCTCTGCTCATTGACGCAAGCATATATACACAGCAGGTGCCAGGGGGTTCTAAAGCACTACACTATGGTGCATGCCAAATTGGGATGCCCCTAGAAAGAATCCTCATACTAGACTTTTGTGCACTTGCATGGGAGTAGTGTTATATGAACCAAAACCAATTTATACTTTTGGTCTGCTTTAAGGGCTTCTCTCTTGCTTACCCAGCAATAAAATAGTAAACACAGATATCACAAGTTTCAGTCCGTGCAGCTATAACCCGTATTTCACCTCTCAAGAGAACACTGTCGTCTTCTATTATTATTGTTTATCCCTTTTGAATGGTACTATTAATCCCTAGAAGCATGGCTATTGTGCCCGGAGCACATGCTCACAAGAACAAATAGCATAATACAATGTGTCAACTGGGCTCAATGTCAATTATAAGTGATCCTATGTATCGCATTGCAGATTAGAGAGCACTGGATGAGTGCAGCCCTCACATTTCCATTAAGACCTCTGCTCAGTAAACTTTCCTTAAAATATCTCATGAAAATAAAGGCCTGTTTCATGCTTTAGTCTAATATAAGGTATGAGCTTAAATAATGTGTGATTCAGTAAAGGAAGGAAATTATAATTTCAGTAGAGGAAGATGATTACTTTTAAAGTTTGCTTTTTAAAGTAAATTTTAGTCCCTGTCCAGACATACACTCCACCCCTCCCTTACCCCCCTTGGGAACTGTGTCAAATTAGCCATTTCAAAGCAACTCAAAATCTCCAATTATATGTAAATAGTATATATATATATATATATATATATATATATATATATATTTATTCAACTTTATCTTATCTGGATTCAGAAAGAAGAAAGAAAAAGCACGTTCCAGGCAGATCTACAGCATTGTGTCTCACGGACAGAATAAAAGGAACTGTCTGTATTTAGCTGAGCCAGAGTCGGGCTGTGATATGCTTAAAGGAACAAGCCCTCCAGTACAGTGAGGAGAGATGAGTCATTATTAATCCTTTTAAAGAAAAAAAAATGCTTAGTGTCTTCTGAGAAAAATCTAAAAAACATTGCTGCTTTTCTAAAGAGTAAAGGTTGTCACAAAGCTGCACGTGCAGCAGCATCTCAGATATTTTAACCTGTTATCTAGGAAAAAGGACTTAAGTGTAATGTGAACCAGGGTTACTATCATTACTAGCAGTACATTTAGGTTAGCCACTGTTCTGTTTCTGGGTGCAGACATTTGTCCCTGGGTATGTGTAAAACTTTCTAATGCTCAGTGCTGTGGCAGACATGCTCTGTTCTGACTATGCAGGGTCCAACAGTTTGTTTGGGGAGTTTTTACCAGTGGTCCTGATTATTCTCCTTGATCCAAGCTCCCACAGAGCTCTCTTCCATTTAGAATTCACCACTGTACATAATCATGTTTGGCAATGAGTTCTGAATGTAAGTGATTAACAGGCGCCCATGTAAGTGATTGACTGGGCAACCAGCAGAGTTTCACACAGCAGGGCTTCCAAAATCAGCATTCCCCAGGGGTAAGCTTCCTATAACTCATCCCTGGAGCACTATAGACTCCAGGACCAGGTTACATGAGTTTTTGTCTGCTTTAATGCACACAAATTATGACTATGCTTCTTTCCATAATAGGATAGAGTACTCCCTGTGCCCTACCTCCCTTTAACTCCCTATTCTAGACAGTAGCCAGGCGAGCAGGTGGCCACTTGGCTGACCAGTGAGCTTCCTTAAAGAGGAGCAAACCCTTTCTTTCCCCTGTGAGCCCCCCCCCCCCACCTGCCCTGGCTCAGTGGTGGCCCGGTAACAGGTTTATCCACCGCCAAAGCCATGTCCCTGGCACTTTTGAGATCGGCGATTGGCTCATCTCAAGAGTGCCAGGTAACATTGGTCAGACGGCTACCCGCATCCCTGGCTTTCTGTCCATGCGCATGTGTTCCTGCTCCCAGTCTGAATGGCTAGGCATGGGAGCACGAACAGCTATAGGCAGAGATGCCAGCTTTGGGAAAGCCACAGGGAAAAGTGAGTATACCGGTGACCCTGGGGGCTTCACACAGCAGACCAGGCTAGCAGCCAGCACTGGAGTCTTTAAATGAGGGTGAATGACAGATGACCTCCCCCTTTGTTGAAAGGAATGGAGGTTGGTCCCACCACATTATCAGAGGGGTGGAGTTATCAAAGCTGACCCGCATTTCTGCCATCCCTGCCAAAGACGGGATTGGGGGGCACACCTAAAAGGGAAGGTTGGCTCCAGGGGCCCCAATTGGTCCCACTGAATTTTATTTAGGTGTATCTGATTGCAGGGGGCTGAATAGATATGCACACTACACTTTTCAGTTTTTTTTTATTTGGAAAAGTACGGATCATTTTCTTTACACTCCACAACACTTGCTACTTAGTGTTGCTGTATCACATAAAATTCTCAATAAAATACATTTAAGGCACACCGCTTATTTATTTTGGGTCATTTTTGGTGTGATAATAGGACACTGCTTAAGACTGAGGGACTAAGACACTGGTGAGGTGACAATGGCTGATTCACATCTATAACATATTTCCAGAGTACGTTAATTTTTTGTAAATATATACAATAGATGGGTCGTGACACAACAAAAAATGGCAAACTGAGACTTTATCACCTAAGGGCCCACATAAAGCTGGAGCCAGCCGTGCTCATGGGCCATGAGAGTAGGTGGGTTAAAGTTCTCGTGGATAGGGACCTGTAACTCGCATAGAGTTGCCTGGAAAGGTTAAGTGTCAAGTACCTGATTGGAGACTCAGCCAAGGTAGATACAGACAGCTCCCAGCAGAACCACCTGCAGCTTCCCCTGAAAGTAGTTACAGGGGAAACGCAGCAGAAGGGAAGACCGGAGTGTCAAACATGATGGTGATGCAGAATCAGGAACACCAAGCAGGAGCTGAGGATGATCTGGAAGGCAACAGAGGGTTAGGGCTGACTGTACCAGGAGGGACTCAGCAATGAGCAGTTGATTAAGTGCTACACCATGCACTGGTTCCAGCGTGGGGAAACTGCCGACAGGTCTGGTTTTCGCTGGAGCCTTCCTCAAGGAGGTATAGACTGTACTGCAGACAAGCCGGGGTCCCACTACTGTTACCAATGGCCAGTGAGCCCAGAATCTAACAAGAGAAAGTCCATTTCAGGTTTTGGGAAAAAGATATGTAACAAGGCAGAGAGACAAGAGATAGAAAATGCCGTAATCCAGAAGCCAGAGTTCAGAAAGCCAAAGCAGGCAGTCATCCAAGCAAGGTGTAAAGAGTCAGACCTGGGTCGGTATCCAAAGCCAGAGAGTCGGAGCCAAAGTAGAGATGGGAACGTACACGTGAAACAGGATGCAAGTGAAGGATGCAAGGGAGATCTGCAGGCAACTTCTCAGCATCGCACGTCCCTTTTTAAAGGCCGTTTGGCGCCAGGAAGTGCCCATTGTGCATTGCGCAGAAGCTTGGAAACTCGTGCATGTGCACTCTGCAGATAGTGGTGTGCACTCAAAGGAAACCCACGTAAACAAACTGGGTTCAGGGGCCATCCGGGCATGTGCAGACCAGCATGCCCTGCCACGTACCACCTGGACTAAAACTCACACACATTTGCATGGATGAGCGTGTGCACACTGTGGCACATTAGTAAGACCAGAGCTTCTAACGTGACATTTAAGTATGTTTTAAAACTGATCTATTCACTATACCTGAAAAAAATAAAACCAAGGAACACCCCTGAATTACTTTTAGCTGAACTTCCTGTTTGGACAAAGACAACAGGAAGCAAGGTCACCCTATCCTATAAAGTTTAGCTGAAGTACACCTTTAAATCTGGCTGGCTCTCTTTATAACATACCGGAAGCGTAATAGCTAAACAGTTGTGGTTTGGAAGAAATGTTTCCGAATCTAAACACCGTGTATTGAAAACCAAATAAATAATTAAAGCGGTGTCACTTTGGTGACAAATCCTATTAAGCTGTGTTTATGTAACATTGAGCTTGTAGCGGCGATACACAATGATCCGATCATTCCTAGGAGTGCAGAACAGGAAACGCTGTCTTGTATTTTGTATAAAAACACAAATGACGGTGGTTACACGCCGGTGATTTATCTATTTATCTCGCACTGACGGTTGCTCCACATTTTTCCAATTGTAAACAATATTTTTCTCTCAGACAGACATCTGCGGCGTGTATCTGAAGAAACAAGCGAAAGCCACAGAGCACCTGTTGAGTTCTTTAGGCAGTGAGTTATTTTAAGCTGGTAAGCTTGCTGCCTCCTCACTTCCTCTCTAATAGATTTTATGTAAAAAGAAAAGACTAACGGGAGGATTTTCAAGTAACAAATCAGTGTATTTAGCTAGAGGGTTTGAATAATGCTCAACAAACCGGAAACATAATGAACAAAGCTTTTATTATGACTATTTTACACCTTCCAGATTGTGTCACGGTGAAGTAGGAATAGGTAGGAATGTGACAAAAAAGCAGGAACGCAACAAAAAGAATCTTGCTCATTCAAATCAATTGGCTGCTTCACATCTATGTGGGGGATTGTGGTGCGTTTTGGGAAATGCTGGATGGGTGGCGTGATCAAAATGCAGGCTATAGATGTCTCTAGGCAATGCAGGTAAAGCACTTGTGTATTCACTGCCTCCCGAACTATCACTATCTCTAATGCCAACAGGGTCTCCCTCTTCCGTCATCACCGCCTCTACTTATTGCCTCCCCTGCCAGCCATCCACCACCTCCTCGCCAGGCCGCCACCACCTCCTCCGGTACATTGCCTCCCCTGCTGGGCATTCACCACCTCCTCCGGTACATTGCCTCCCCTGCTGGGCATTCACCACCTCCTCCGGTACATTGCCTCCCCTACTGGGCATTCACCACCTCCTCCGGTACATTGCCTCCCCTGCTGGGCATTCACCACCTCCTCCGGTACATTGCCTCCCCTGCTGGGCATTCACCACCTTTTTTTCTCCACCATTGTTTTCTCTGCTGTGCTGTCCACCACCTCATCCACCGGCCCCACTGCCT
This sequence comes from Gastrophryne carolinensis, assembly GCA_027917425.1. Lineage (NCBI taxonomy): Eukaryota > Metazoa > Chordata > Amphibia > Anura > Microhylidae > Gastrophryne > Gastrophryne carolinensis. The sequence continues at coordinate 92,758,452 of CM051239.1, forward strand.
CCTCCGCCAATCCGCCAACCACCTCCACTAGTCTGTCACCTCCTTAGTCACTGCAGCCCACCCTGCTGCCTCTGAGGGGGGACAAGAAACATTGAGGGGGCCTCTGAGGGGGGACAGGAAACATTGCACGCTGCAATGTGGCACATGGACCATTGCCTTAGCATTTTTCTAATATAAAACTCAAAAGTGTACTGGACTGAGTTACACTCTTGAAAGGGGTCTTATCACGGGTGCATCTGTAATGAAGCCATGTGAGGCAGCTGCCTCAGGCAGCACTACAGAGGGAGCGACTGACCTGCTTTCATAATTTTCTATTTGAATAAATATATATATATATATATATATTTTTTTTTTTCTTTTACTGCTTTTCTTTTTAAGTCAACTATTGGTGGCTCAGTAGCCCCGGCCCACCTCCACTTTATACCCCAGCTTTGCTGTGTTGAGGAGTTGAGGGACGTCAGCAGGCAGCAGAGAGGCTAGGTTCACCCCTGGGCCTTATTATCATTATATGTGTATATATGTATATTATTATATGTCTATACATATATATGTGTATTATATGTGTATATATGTATATAATTATATGTGGTACCCTTTGGCACAGTGAGTTGCGAGTGTGTTTGAACTTACCTTGAACAAAACACTAAGAGGCCGATTTATTAATAGCGCCGGGTAGCGACAGATGAGCGACAGTAGCGTGATTTTCACAGCACCCACTAGTATTCGCTGTGCTTGGCCGTTGTTCGGCTGTTGACAGCGACTCAGTCGGTGTGCGGTAATGTTGAATACGGGGTTAGGAGTCGCTGTTTGACTGGTTCCGCGCTGTATGGGAACGCATGACAGCGAATGGCCATAGCGAACGGCTCCCAGCATATTCATTAACAAATCACGCTCAAAAAATTCTCGCGCTGTGAAATGCATGTTTAAACCCCAGAGCGCTGGCGGCGATGTGTTAAAAGTAGTTTTTTAACCCCTAAACAAACATATTTTTGTTAAAAGAAAATAAACATGTTTTTATAAACATTTTGTTATATGAATACATTAATATCAGACCTGTAATATCAATTCTGCACAATTTTTTTTTTTTTTATTTTATTACCTTAAAAAAAAAAACTAACATTGCAGAAGTGGTCACAGAATTTTTGACATTTAAAAAAAAAAAAAAAACATTAATATCAATTAATTATGAATATTTAAAGATTTCTCCATTGAAATGCATTGGAGAGCGCCAGGTAGCGAGAGGTCATACCTGGCGCTGTGATGGGATTAGCAGCGGCGCTGTTCGCTGAAGTCTGCTACATGATGAATCCCGCGCTAGCTGACGCTCTCGCCGGCGCAAGCCTCATTTAGCGTGATAAATGCGTGATTGTGTTCGCAGCCTGGCGTTCTGGAGTCGGTAGCCGCCGATAGCTGGCGCTACCTGGCGCTAGTGAGACACTACCTGGCGCTATCCCTTGATAAATAAGGCCCTAATACATCTAAAGGTAGTCACCCACAGTTCAGTGTACTGTATTTTAAAGTAATTTGAATAAATGTTACAGGTTATATCCAGCTTTGGATATTAGTTGTTGCAGTTGTAGCTCAGGTGCATGCACCTCTGTGTCGCTTGCAGGTGAGCTGTGAACTCTTTTCTCCTTACCATTGGCTATGGGAGGGTGTCTTTATCCCAGCCATCTGTTTATCGCAGATGGGTCAGGGCCTCTGTTAGTTGTGCAGGCCATATGCCAGGTCCTCACCCCCCTCAGGTATGGTGAGGGGCCCTGCCTGCTGCCAAAAAAAGACATACAGCTTGAAACTTATGGGTCAGCAGCACCATATTATGGGTGGGGAGGAGAATATAAGAATATGTTTCCTTCCTGCGCTGACAGTTATTTCGTCCAGAAAGTGTCCTGAATATATTTATACTTATCTGACTTAACAGGCAAAAAGGCTGCTCTGATCTTATGATTGATCGGTGATATCGGTGCCACCTGTCATCATTCTTGAGTGGCTTCATAAAAGATGCCTTTAAAAATCTTTCACGCATATATCTAGTAGGGGGTCGGAGCTCTTATAATTCACAGCCAGCTCAGTATAATTTAGAAATCATTCATATTTGTTGGCATTTTTCTGCAGGCCACAAATCTACAACTGCAATTTGCAGATGATATTACCAGCGGCACACACTGACCTGCTGGACAGCTTTTACAAGTGGTAGAAATCATAAGGTTGTTTGATGTAATACCAGCAAGCCAACATCTGATATATCGTGTAAGAACAGCCATATTTTTCTTGACATAATAACCTGGGTGTATGGAAATGGCTGCCTGCATGAGTTGAGTTAAAGCGGACCAACAGTCAAAAATGACTTAAACCAGACCAACACAACAAACAGTGCTCATATGCCTCCCTCCCCAGGGCAATTTAGATGGCTGCACGTAAAAATTCATTTACCTTTTTCTAACGCCTACTGGGATAAATTATAAAATCAAGATGGCTGCTCATGGGCTTGCAGGCCACCTGCAAACAGGGAGTTGTGCTGGGCTTCCTGTTACTGTGTATTTTAGTTATGTCAGTTGGGAGAGGAAGCTCCAAAATGGCCGCTACCTTTCTTTTCCAACTATTCTAGGCTGTTGGTCCGGTATAAGTAAAACATTTTCTTGGTCCTGTTAGACTTTGATGACCATTAGGGCTCCTGATTTCTTGATCTAGGGTTCCTTCCCCGATACTCAGTGGCAGTGAGTGGTAGGATGATTACCTTGCTATTGCTTCAATTCAAAGTGGGGGCGAAGAAATGTATGCTTAGTGGGCAGCAAGCATAAGATGGTAACTGAGGGAACACTTCCTAAGTCCCCTGGCTGCACACATTCCACCAGGACAGCACTGTTTTCCTCAGGGCAAATGGCACTAAAGGCTGCTCCCCACATGCTCACTACCCAAGTGACCTTACAAAAAGCTGACCAAAAACCTTTTCCTTTATCTCTTGCAGAAAGTGCAAGTCGGAAGTAGCTTAGAGCAGGCTAGAGTAGGCTTGTTGGGGTAGGCCAGGGGTGACTTAGAGGAGGCTATAAGTGTCTGGTTGAGGGAATATAAGGGAAGATTAAAGCAGGCTAGAGGTGGCATGTTGAGGTTGGCCAGAGGCAGGTAATTGAAGGCTAAAGGTGGTGTGTTGGGGTAGGTCACAAGTGGCTTAAAGCAGTCTAGATATGGCTTGTAGAGCTAGGCCAGAGGAGGCTTAGAGATGGTTTGTTAGGAAAGGCAAGAGGCAAATTAAAGGAGGCTACTGCTGGCTTGTTGGGGTGGGTCAGAGGTGGCTATGTGTTGCATATGCGTTGCTCACATGGGCATAGGGGTGACAGCAGGGATGTGGGGAGTTGGGTCTTCTTGGTACAGGTGTGAATGAGGCCTTATCAACACATATCATTTATTAGCATTTCTAAAAGTTAATTACCGTATTTTTCGCCCTATAAGACGCACCTGCCCATAAGACGCACCTAGGATTTGGGGGAAGAAAATAAGAAAAAAAAATTTTAAACCAAAAATGCACCATTACAGACAGTGTGGCATTCCCCTATCCAATTCCCATAGGCAGTGTGGGATGCCCCCATTCCATAGACAGTGTAGCATGCCCCCATCCCATTCCCTGTATATCCAGTGTGGCATCCCCCCCTCCCATTCCCCATATACCCATTGGCTGTGTGGCATCCCCCTCTCCCCCCATTAGTATTGGCTGTGTGGCATCCCTCTCCCCACATTCCCATAGGCTGTGTGGCTTTCCCCCTCCCCCCATTAGTATAGGCTGTGTGGCATCCCTCTCTCCCCATTCCCATAGGCAGTGTGGCATCCCCATCCCCCCATTCCCATAGGCTGTGTGGCATACCCCTCCCCCCATTCCCAAAGGCTGTGTGGCATCCCCCTCCCCCCATTCCCATAGGCTGTGTGGCATCCCCCTCCCCCCATTCCCAAAGGCTGTGTGGCATCCCCCTCCCCCCATTCCCATAGGCAGTGTGGCATCCCCATCCCCCCATTCCCATAGGCTGTGTGGCATACCCCTCCCCCCATTCCCAAAGGCTGTGTGGCACCCCCCTCCTCCCATTCCCATAGGCTGTGTGGTATCCCCATCCCCCCATTCCCATAGGCTGTGTGGCATACCCCTCCCCCCATTCCCAAAGGCTGTGTGGCATCCCCATCCCCCCATTCCCATAGGCTGTGTGGCATCCCCATCCCCCCATTCCCATAGGCTGTGTGGCATCCCCCTCTCCCCATTCCCATAGGCTGTGTGGCATCCCCATCCCCCCTTTCCCATAGGCTGTGTGGCATACCCCTCCCCCCATTCCCATAGGCTGTGTGGCATACCCCTCCCCCCATTCCCAAAGGCTGTGTGGCATCCCCATCCCCCCATTCCCATAGGCTGTGTGGCATCCCCATCCCCCCATTCCCATAGGCTGTGTGGCATCCCCCTCTCCCCATTCCCATAGGCTGTGTGGCATCCCCATCCCCCCATTCCCATAGGCTGTGTGGCATACCCCTCCCCCCATTCCCATAGGCTGTGTGGCATACCCCTCCCCCCATTCCCATAGGCTGTGTGGCATCCCCATCCCCCCATTCCCATAGGCTGTGTGGCATCCCCATCCCCCCATTCCCATAGGCTGTGTGGCATCCCCATCCCCCCATTCCCATAGGCTGTGTGGCATCCCCATCCCCCCATTCCCATAGGCTGTGTGGCATCCCCATCCCCCCATTCCCATAGGCAGTGTGGCCGCTCTCCCCCCATTCCCACCCCCTCCCCCCATTAGTACAGGCAGGCGCCATAGTAAAAAAAAAAAAAAAACTTAAACTCATCTGTCCGCTGACACCGCTGCGCTGAGCGGCCGGCTCCGTGAATGGGTTGGGCGTGGCCTGCGCCGCAGCGTCGACGCAGGCCACGCCCACCCCATTCACGAGCTGGCTCTGTCCCGGCCCCGCCGCTGCAATCGCTGTCTTTTCAGGCAGCGATGACAGCGGCGGGGCCAGAGACAGAGCCCCTGCCGCTCCTCCATCTGCTCCCCCACATGCGATCACGAAGGTCCGGGCAGCGGGTGGGCGTGGCCTGCGCCGGTGCAGGCCACGCCCACCCACTGCCAGGACCTTCGTGCTCGCATGTGCTCTGAGCCCGGCAGCAGATGGAGGAGCGGCAGGGGCTCTGTCTCTGGCCCCGCCGCTGTCATCGCTGCCTGAAAAGACAGCGATCGCAGCGGCGGGGCCGGGACAGAGCCCCCGCCGCTCCTCTGGCCTCTCGCAGTGTGCCAGACAACGCGGGAGCGCCGGGGACGGGTGAGTTTTTTTTTTTTTATGTTTTTTTTTTTTTTTTTTTTACATTCGCCCGATAAGGCGCACTGACATTTTTCCCCCACTTTTGGGGAAAAATAAGTGCGTCTTATAGGGCGAAAAATACGGTACATAAATAATAAAAATATCAGTTTAAAACATTGTAAACAATAGCATTTGTACTTCCAATAACTCCTAACTTATGGAAAAAGCAAACAGCCTCACAAATAATATAAGTAACTTATATTACTTTAAGAATTGCATTTGTATTAATAGCAAGCTGGAACAAAGGGGGGGTGGCAGCCGCTCAGACCATTTTATAACTAACCTGGGAGGTGCACGTTAGCAGGGCAATTAGTACACACAAGTCTTAAAGGAGCCACAGCACTCAACCCTGTCAGCTTGCAGGCCAGCCTATAATCTGTCTCTAAACTTGGTTAAAAACAGAGGACTCGGTCACACACATCTGCAGAAGTATGCTTAAGCTGCACCACTACGCCAAAGTGCCTCTGTGGGATGCAGTCCTAACTCTAATCTCTGAGAGCCCATCTGGGACATACAGTGCAATAGATAAATTGGGAGCAGGCTTACCTGAGGTTGCCCTAAACCTCTCAAGTGCAAGCCATGGGGTGAAAGGGTCAAAGACCTTGCAATACAGCCTAGACCCCACACACCATGTGCTTGCACAAATTCAAAAGAAACAAAGGGGGGGGTGGCAGCCGCTCAGACCATTTTATAACTAACCTGGGAGGTGCACGTTAGCAGGGCAATTAGTACACACAAGTCTTAAAGCTGGGATGAAATCCGTACCTCATATGTCCAGCTGATGTCACTGTTATCAAGATCACGCTGTATGTTTTTGTTAATACTGGTCCAAATTACCCTGACTGGCTGTGGGACACCTTCACTACCACCCATGAACAGAGGCCTGCCAGCCCCTAATAAAACTACCATCACTAGTTTATAACAGGCAGGGTCTGTGGGATTATATCGAACCAGGGGTCAGCCCGGTAGCATATAATATAACTGAAAAAAACACACCTAAACCTCTAAGAATGACAAGAAACTCATGAATATGGGTGTTATGACTTGCAAATTCCAAATATGTGATTGGCTTATGATTAATGTGCACTGAGACTTCAAAATTCCCGATACCATGAGGGAGCTCGAATGTCTGTGGGATTTCTTTGAAGTTATCCTGCCACAGATGCTTAGTGGCAGGGGTTGTTCTCAGGCCTTAGGTGAGAATTGTAACGGGTATTCTCTTAAAGCTGAGGCCCCTTGTGGAGGCACTGTCGGGCTTGAGTTGACCAACCTGCTTATGAGCAGACCCTCTGCATGACAGGTGACATTTTTCTACAGCTTGGCAAATTGTTGATCATTGTTGATAAGGTCATTGTTGATGAGGTCTTTGTTTCCCAACAGAGAGAGGTGATATGATATTTTCCATCATATTTCTCACATAAGCAAAGAAAAAACAAAACAAAATAAATGCTACATCTACTTTAAGGAAAAGATTTTCCTAACAGCTAACCTGAAAAAATAGGTGCGTGCCTCCTGGCTGATATTTTCCTGGAGGCAAAATGCTATTAACTGGCTCTACAGGTTTTACAGCAGCAGACAATCATTCTCGTAATAATCATTTCTTCGCTGAAGTTTACACAACCTCTAAAAGTTGGACTCCTACCAGCTGCTTTTATACTTTCATTTCTTTAATGTAGTAAGTTGCTCCATACCACCCTAAAGAGTACAGGCAAGCTGCAGGCACATGTACAGGGAAATAGGAAAACGTGCACACGTGTACTACTGGACCCAATGCTAATAAATCCTATGAATATATGATATCACTATTGCCAGTAAGGTCTAAAGTGCCAAAAGCTATTGTGCATATACTGCTTAATAAATACCCCATACAATCTTTAAAGTTATACTTAAGGCAAACCTGATTGTTGTCCCATTGTCTCGGGCTACATGTCGCACTGTCATAAACTGCAATCAGTTATCAAAAAGACCCTGTAGTTCCTAAGTTATCCTTAAAAGTATTAGAGCATTGGAGATTCATAGAACAAATGAAGAGAAACAGTAGGCGTGGCAAGGTGTGATGTAAGCACACTGTGATGAGTGTGAAAGGAGAGAAGAGAGCTGCAGAGAGAGGCAGCCAATGAGGACGTCTGGGCAGGGAATAGGGGGGTGTTTCCATTCTTTGTCCCCTGAAAGTTGATTGATGAACCAGGTCAGCAGGGTGGGGACCAAAAATCTGGATGAGGAAGTGATTGTATTCACTAAGGAGACAGACAAAGGAGGAAGCAGAGTGCTGGAGTCTTTTAATGAAAGGTAAGCTACTGATATTTATTTTTTAACTTTTGACTTGCCAAACACTTTAATGAAATCATCACCAATGTAATATCACACAAAAAGACTGCAAGGTAAAATGCAAAGGTTATAGCAAAAAAAAAATATCCGCAGTTAAGTTTTATAATCGTCATGTAGCCAACGCATAATGTGCCTTGTATTGATACTTCCTCAGGGGATGTTTGTTAGCATTTAGCAAAAGCTTTTTTGTTCTAGAATCTGATGATGTTACAAAACACAGAATACTTTTCCAATTATAAAGCAAGTTAAAGGACAATAGGTAGTATCAAACCGAATTCAAGCATAAATATAGCTTGTATGAATGGTAGGCATTTATACTATATAGTAGATCATGTTGAAAATACATCTTTCTGTATTGCTGAACACAGAGGAAGCTGGTGCAGACACCTACATTTAGGACGGCTCCCATATATATATCTTTTTCTTTTTTCATGCTGTTGCTGCCAGTGTTGCACAGAAATATTATTCTATATTTGACAAGCAGTGTGCTCATTAATTTAAAATGGGAAATTGTAAATCTGAGCAGATTATATTTTAAAGCGTAACAACACCCTGGAATTTTACTTTCAAGGGTATTGTTCCTCTCAGACGGGGCATCCCAATTTGAAATGCCTCACTGCGTGTATCTCCTCCCCCCCCCCCCCCGATTCCCCTTCCTGGCGTTTCCTCAGCGCAGGTGATGCGGCCATGCCACCAAGGCACAGTGAGGGCTACGGGAGTGGGGAATGGGGAAGTGGAACAGGTGACCTGGGGAATTTCACACAGCAGGGCATCCCAATTCCAGTTGCACCAAACAGTGGGACTCGGATGGCCCTGGAGACTTTTAGACTCTAGGGCCATTGTACCTCTCCCAACAAGGTTTACAAGGCACGTCTGTCAGTCAAGTCTTGACATCTTGGGAGCTTGGCTCCCCTTAGTGGATCAGCCAGTTCTACCTTATGTCATGTTACATTCAACTCTGCCTATTCTTCACAGTTTCAATTGCATGATTAGCAAGCCAGAGTCAGGAAGTCCCTGATCTGTTCACTAAACACACCACTAAGGTAAACATATTGTTGCTAGGGAAAATCTGTTTCCTTGTATAACACAGACTTGCAAACAAATAGAAAAGAAAAATATGGCTCCACCAATGTCTGCCTCTGTGTGCACACTGCAGGACCCAATCTCGAATATGGGAAAGCTGGATCTAGGGGAAGTAACTCCCTTAGAATTTCAGCTAATACTATCCCCAGTGTCAGATCGGGTGATTAGCAGGGACCAGTCTTAGCTAGAAAAGAGTTGGGGTGGGGTTTTTTTTTAATTTTTTTGGGGGAGAATATACTTTAAGTCTTCTTAAAGGCAGACCTACACCCTAAAAGTTAAGGCTGTCCCTGTGGCCACTCTTATTTGTGTTTTGATGTGTTAAAGCTAAAGCTGTGAGAATGCTCACTCTAAGAAGCCTAAAGTTACTTTGAAGTTTCTTTACTCAAAATTAGGAGATACTCACCTTTTCCTATGATTGGAGACAGGATAAAAATCTATGTGCAACTGTTTTCTGTCTTGTAGTATACAGAGCTCTATAAGAAAAACTGAATATATCCTAAACCAGAAGTCCCCAACCTGTAGCTTTGGAGCCACATGTAGCATGCGGATCCCATCTGTGTGGCTATTTGCCAACATAGACACTTGTGTAGCACACTGTTGTACCTGGGGGTACATGGTGCTCAGAGCTGGGCACTGTCAGTGCTGGGCAAGCCCAGTTCTTCTTACCTGCATTGCGTTCACTCATGAAAACTGGGCCTCGAGACTGGCTGCTGGAAGTCACATGGTACTGAGACACCCTCTGGGTTGCCGATTACCAAAAGGAGTCTGGACTACGTGATTGCCAGGCCTGATGTAAAGCCTGGTTCAGCCGAGAGAGACCAGTGCAGGTAAGGGGAACAGGGATTGCAGGGGGAGTATGCACAGTGGGGGCATTGACAGGATTGCACCATGTGTCCAACACCTATTTTGTCTAAAATGACTAATGTAGAATGAAGCAGGCAGAGAAACTAGCCTCCCCAAGTCATGTCATTTATCCTCTGGGGCTGAAAGTGGACCTAAACCCAGTGCGATTGGCCCGGTTATCTATAAGATCGCTGTGTGAAGCCCCCCAGGTCGCCCCATTCACTTACTTTGCTTCCCGGTCCAACAGCGCATGTGCAAGCCGCAGCCGCATCCCTGCTTACCCACTAGCAGGGTGCGTGCCCGCGCCAGACATTTGTGAATGGCCGGTCCAGGCATGCTTTCTGTTAGAGGGAAGCCGGAGATGCGGCCGCCAGCACGCCCAGAGCGGTTGGCCTTAGACGCTGGCTAAAATGGCGTCTCCGGCTGATTGGACAAGGGGCCGCGCATGTGCCGTAGGACCAGAAAGAGGTGAGATGCGCTCGGCGATCTGGGAGGTTTCACACATAGGGGCATGCCCTGGGGGAAGGGACCAAAACCTGGGTTTTGGTCCACTTGAAGTATTTGCTCAGAATGGGAGTATTTTATGGGCCAGCTGATGTAACCATCTGAACACAGACATGTTACTTGTTTTTATAATGTAACAAGGGCAGCTCCTTACTAAGTTACATTCTATAATATTAATATATAATAAGCTTACAGCTGACTTTTTGAGATGTGTGCATGAATTTTACTACATTGTTATTTGGAAATTGTTTCCACATTTTTTTTTTGGCTTCTACAATATATTCACATTGAAAGTGGCTTCCAACTATCTCTCAGAGCTAAATAGGGGGTTTATTTATCAAGGGCTAGCGCCAGGTAGTGTCTGACGAGCGCCAGGTACCGCCAGCTAACGGCGGCTACCGACTCAAGTACGCCCGGCGGCGGTCACAATGACGCATTTATCACGCTAAATGAGGCTAGCGCCGGCGAGAGCGACAGCTAGCGCGGGATTCATCATGTAGCCGACTGCAACGAACAGCGCCGCTGATAATCCCATCACAGCGACAGGTATGACCTGGCGCTCCCTGGCGTTGTCAATGCATTTCAATGGAGCAATCTTTAAATAATCCTAATTAATTGCTTTTTTTTTTTTTTAATGTCAAAAATTCTGTGACCACTTCTGCAATGTTAGGATTTTTTTTAAGTAAAAAAAAATAAATAAATAAAAATTGTGCAGAATTTATATTACAGGTCTGATATTAATGTATTCATATTACAAAATGTTTAGAAAAACATGTATAATTTTTACATAAAAAAAAAAATGGTTGTTTGGGGGTTAAAAACTACTTTACACATATCGCCGCCAGCGCTCTCGGGTTTAAACAAGGAATTCACAGCGCGAGAAATTTTTGAGCGTGATTTGTTAATGAATCTGCAGCAAGCCGTTCGCTCTGGCCATTCGCTGTCAGGCGCATCCATACAACGCAGAACCTGTGAAACATCGACCCCTAACCCCGTATTCAACATTACCGCACACCGACTGAGTCGCTGTCAACAAGCAAACCCCGGCCAAGCACAGCGAATACTAGCTGGCGCTGTGAAAATCACGCTACTGGCGCTCATCTGTCGCTACCTGGCGCTATTAATGAATCGGCCTCCCCGTCTCTCATGGTAAGAAAGGTGGTGGATCCCTGTCCTAAATGCAGGACTCAAAGGGAGCAAAAGTATTTTAGTTACAGTACTTGTGGACCCACAATGGCAGTTGCCAAGGCGGGTTTAGGTCTGCTTTAAATTTTCCTATCCATTTTTACCAGAGCATCGAAAGGAAGACAAGCAAAAAAAGAGAGCTATCTAAATAGTATTACACAGTGAGTCACAAAGCCTTCTAATCTCTGGGTACTTTAAATTAGTTTAATATAAAACACTGTGGCTGTTGCAGCCTGAAATATCGCATTGTGGCGTTGTGAGAACATGTTCTCCTCTTCTGCAATTAATTCTCGTCTTCCAGTACGTTCTCAGCTGTAGCCCAATCAGTGCCATTGTTTTTGTTGGCAGGATCGCGCTATTTGGGTAGGGCTCGCCCATCTGCAGGTTGCTTGTTTGCTGAAATTAGGCATCACAAATGGCTTCAATTATCAGGCATTCTGGTCCAAGAAAGTTCCCGCAGTTGGACTATGCATTATCCCATGCCGGCAATAAATATTAGTATATATCAATGTTATACTGAAAAAAAAAAATAGCAAAGGGAGAGTATAGCTGCAGAGAGAAAACTGTGCCAGGAAGGATTTTCCCACGTTCCAGCCTTGGTGTAGTGCAGCTTGTTTGAATAGTTATGTTATCTTAAACCATGAGCGCCGCGCCACTATGTGTTCTGTCCTTACCTGTCTGTGTCATGCTTACTATCAGCTATTACAGATTATAGGGGGATTCTAGGTTGCCTCTTTCAGTGACTTGTGAGAGCAGCACTAAGAGGCCGATTTATTACTAGTGTCTTGTAGTGCCACTTAAAGTGGACCAACACCCACAAAAACAACTTTGCTTTAAGCAAACAAACATAAAAAGACACTTACGTTTTGATGATCCTTGCAGCCCTCTGTCCCTCGCAGCGTCTGCTTTCTAGAATCTCCTTTGCCAGAAGTCCCGCCCTCCAGTGCTTGTCCGTGTCCTTTGACTGGCATCTGCACTGCTTAGACGTGCATACCAGTCTCCAGGGATCGCGTGATTTCAGTTTCAGTTTCTTCAGGAGTGATGTCATCATGGTGGGCGTGGCCTCTGTCTTGCAGTCACTCCCTCTGCCTTTCAGCCTTTCCCCTGCTCTGCGCTCCTGTAAAGATAAAATAGCGCGCATGCGCAGTAGCGCCCTTTAGGTAAAGTGAAGTGCCGCTTGCATCAGGAGCGAGTGGCGCTTCACTTAACCTAACGCAGCGCTACTGCGCATGCGCAGTATTTACAAGAGGAAGAGGTCAAACGATCTCTTCCTCTTAGATGAAAATCAAAGATGGTGGCGCAAAACAGAAAAAGATGCGACGCCGCGCAGGATCATCGAAGGTACGTTTTTTTTTTATCATTATGGTTAACGGGTCCTGGGGCATGGCATGGATTATTACTTGAAAGAAAAAAAAAAAAACGTCAGGGTGTTGGTCCACTTTAACCATCTGCGGAGAGATGCTATTAGTACCTCAGTCGCTGTTAGTATTCAGTGCTGTAGGCTCTATGTTTTTTTTTCCAGTGGAGCTGGGAACAGGTAGCGCCAGTGGGGAGGGCCAGAAATCATTTGTATTTAACATGTAAATGAACAGCGCCAGCGCGGGCACTGTGAAACCATGATACTCAAGCATACAGCACCATGTGCAATACATAAAAAGGCTTTAACTGGGGATGGCAGCACAGTGACCAAAACACTTGGAATGACATTGGGGACATACAAATGACATGACACATGATTGGCAGGCATGAAAGCTCAAGTTAGCAGCAGGTAACTTAAAGGAGAACTATCACAAAATTGTGTAATATTAAAAATCACTTATACACCCGAACTGAATAAAACCCACCAAGCTTGAGATTTATTCTCTCATGGTTGGAATAAAATCCAGGGGTGACAGAGCCTGCCATTAAAACAAAGAAAGAAAAACCTGCTTGGCTGGATATTTCCTGATTCCGGGTGTGTAAGTCATCCAGCATATTTCTATGGATTATTATCATTGGGCCATTTTTTTTGCGATAGTGCTCCTTTACAGGAACTCTATCCATGAGAGCATTAGAGAATAAACCACAAGCTTGGGGGAAGTTTTATTCAGTTGGGGTGTATAAGTGACCCCTCCTCTTATTAGCTGATGTGTTTATTTGGATTTTTAATATTACACAATTTTAAGTACAATAATGAACAAAAAAAACCATTAAGAACAGGCCAGGGATACTGTGTAACTTGACTGAGGAATAAAAAACAAAAAACAAACAGTAACCAGAAGCCCCCTGGAATGGCTAATTGAAGTCTATGGGAGTAGGGAACACAGCGCCGGCGATGACAAAGCACCCGGCACTCTTGATACATGGAACACTACATGGCGCGAGGAGAAGCGCTAAACATGTTTTGCGTCATAAATATGACTTGCTGGTGGCGCCTCTAAATGATGCTGGGGGGCATTATTTGTATTTTAGCATCTGTGTAATAAAAGTGGCTTATGTACACAGATTCAAAATAAAGTTAATAACAATCTCTTTACTTCAATCTATTTTCCAGGTTTAATCATCAGGTGCCGGGACTTTAAAGGATCAGCATTCAACCCCACCAGGGCCAGCCTTAGGTTAAATACCTCCCTGTGTAAGAGCTTAGAATGGTGCCCCCCAAACACTCATACATAATTATTACATTCACACCCAGACAACAATAAAGGCAGATGGAGGGAAAGTGGAAGAATGAAATAGAGAACCTGGCAGAGAGATTGATAGAATGTGAAATGGGAAAGAGACATGGAGGGAAGCAAGTGAAGGAAAGCGATGAGACAAGATCTGAAATTAGAGAAACAAACAGGGATCACACCTAAAGAGAGAAGGGGGTCATGGAAAAAAGTACAAAGAAAAAACGATAGAGCACATAAAATAGAAAAAGGCTGGAGTAAGATGGAAAAGAGAGAGAGAAGATTAGGTGAAAGAATCAAGGTGGAGGGAAAGTAATGAGAGTTAGAGATAATGGGAAAGTGGAAAATAAATAGCAAGGAAGAAATAAAGTATGTAAAATAAAGACTGTGGATAAAGTATGTAAAATAAAGACTGTGGATAACAGTAAGAGAAAGAGGAAGCAGTAGGCAGCCAATTCCCTGTGCACACCCACACGGCCATTCAGATAGATCTGGCATGGGAGCGTGCAGCAGCTGAAGCCAGGGATGCCACTGCGGCCCGTGCAGGCACCATGGAATCACCAGAAAGGTTAGTTTTATGGCAATTCTGGGGGTTTCACAAATCCAGGCACTCCAAATTAGAATCAAATTAAAAATTAATTTGGTCCTGTCTCTAGGCCGGTGGGTGCTCATTTTTAGGGTTCCTAGTTTTTTTAGAGGTTGCTCAGATTATTTTCAGATTGGAGAATCAGTGAGAGGTTTCCTCACTCAGCATGTCATAAAGTAAAATAAAAAACTCCCAAATCAAAATCAAAATCCAGTGCACTTGTGAAGAGAAAGGTCTATGGGTGAGATGCATATGATTATTATGCCTCTCCAAAACCATAGGACTAACCCTCCTAAGCACTCACTGCCACTCCAAAACGATTTGGATAACTCTCCCTAGTTCTCACTGTCTCTCCAAAATCATTTGGATAACTCTCTCACTGCCTCTCCAATACCATTTGGCTAACTCTCTCACTGCCTCTCCAAAACCATTTGGCTAAGTCTCTCACTGCCTCTCCAAAACCATTTGGCTAAGTCTCTCACTGCCTCTCCAAAACCATTTGGCTAACTCTCTCACTGCCTCTCCAATACCATTTGGCTAACTCTCTCACTGCCTCTCCAAAACCATTTGGCTAACTCTCTCACTGCCTCTCCAATACCATTTGGCTAAGTCTCTCACTGCCTCTCCAAAACCATTTGGCTAACTCTCTCACTGCCTCTCCAAAACCATTTGGCTAACTCTCTCCCTGCCTCTCCAAGACCATTTGGCTAACTCTCTCACTGCCTCTCCAAAACCATTTGGCTAACTCTCTCCCTGTCTCTCCAAAACCATTTGGCTAACTCTCTCACTGCCTCTCCAAAACCATTTGGCTAACTCTCTCACTGCCTCTCCAAAACCATTTGGCTAACTCTCTCACTGCCTCTCCAAAACCATTTGGCTAACTCTCCCCTGTCTCTCCAAAACCATTTGGCTAACTCTCTCACTGCCTCTCCAAAACCATTTGGCTAACTTTCTCCCAGTGCAGAACAGGCTCCGGCACTACATGATAAAACAATATTTGCCAATCCAAACAATGTCAGATGAAGTGGTGACAGCTCTTCTGTGGCTAAGCCATGAACATTGTTTCCTCAGTCACCTGGCTGCCAGTGACATCTAATGCAGCCAAACAGGAAGCAGCCAAACCTTTCTTCCTTTCACTTGCTCTCCTTCTGATTTTCTTTACAGTATTCTGGCAGTCTGACACCTCATTAGTTTGACATATATTCTGATAATATGTTTAGGCATGCAGTAAGATATTACCCAGAAACCACTGCTGCTAAAATGAAATATTCTCTATTTTATATATTTATGTGCGATGCTCTCACACCAGTCCTTGGATTATTGACGGGCTACTGGCCTAGATGACTGGACACTATTTGATCCAAGTACAAGTAAACTACAAACACAAATATGTATCTTACATAAGCTATATGTAGCAAGTAGCTCTTATAAAGAAAATATAGAGCTGAGAAACACATTATAAAAAGAAAGTGAGTATGAAGAGGATGCAGGCAAAAATATTTGGACTGCTGGTCAGAATTACTATTACATACTATAACTTTAACTATAACTATAACTACTATATACTATAACATTAAATAGACTGTAAACCCAATGGCAATAATAAGGCAGCACATAGATCAGCTGATGCCTCTCTCATGTGACTCTGCTACATTTCCTGCAGGATAAAAGTCACAGCAGGGCTCCAAACTTTGCCCTCCTTTCAAGTTTATTCCTCCAGGACCAAGCAAAAAAGTGCTCTAACAGCCACTCTGTCTCCTGGTGCTCTCAATGTGAGTGACCACGGGAAACCACAGTGGTCCTGCATCTGCCTCTGACCACAAACACGCAGAGCATACTAATGACTCATAAAGTTGCGCCATGACATGTCCTCCTCAACTCAGTCACAACACAGAAATTAAAACAAAGAAGGTGGTTTAATTTAGAAAAAACTAAGTATTTATTTATAATCTGAGCCTTTGAGATGCTTTGAAAAGGCTTATTTTACATGGTGGGAGGAAGTTACTGTGTACCAGGAAAGTGACTATAAACACAAGAGCCATAAGGCAGCAAAAAGCTCTACTGATGCTTGTCCAGTTTGCTTCTCCATTTCTCACAGTGTTGGGTAAAAGCTGTAGCAGGGCTCCAAAGCCTCCCCCTCCATTCAGTGTAATGATTTCAGGACCAAAAAAGTGCTATCTGCTAAAGACTGGCTCAGTTGCGTCATGACATGCCCTTCCCAGTGCAGCCACATTCCACAAATGAAAGGGGAGAAAACAACTTCACTTAGAAAACAGGGTGATACAGTAGGAGTGAGTTAGTGTGTACCTGGAAAAAGACATTAAAAATGACCAGCACTTTCCCATAATGAAAAGAGCACCTTGCATGTTAGCCCAAGAAGATTTGGGACCTCACATAACTTTTGACCCCTGTTCCCCGACACTAACCAAATTATCCTTCATCTTTGCATACATTCCTGACTCTATGGTTAACCATCAGGTTAGCCAACATCTGATCCAAAGCTCCCTCTGGCGAGAATTCTAACTTCCATTTGAGATTTTACAGTTGAATTAATCACCGTTGGCGAATTTTACTCTTTTTCATTAATAAAAAACATGTCACTAGAGCCAGCATTATTTTTATCAATGAAAATGATAGCCAGTAGTTTAAAAAAAAATCTTTTTTGTTTTATACAAATTTTTAAATGGTAACCAGCCCAGGCACCAGGCATAAGGGCTTGTAACCCAGGGCTCAGGGGCTGTGCTGGCAGTTACAAGCCCGTATGCACTTGGGTATGGGTTCGGGGCTCTTCCAGGGGTGCTCTGGGCATACTGATGGGCACTGGGCACTTCTGCGCCCCTGATGTCCCAAATAGGGGTGTGGGTAATTGGTGGTGTAGACCCGCTGATGCTGGCAGAAGACGTGCCGGATCTTTTACTCGGTGAACCCCTTACTCCAAATCAGTGGAATAAAACACCACACACAAAACAATTTAATGTTCTAAATGTAACTACTTACCGGTCCCCATCTTCTTTCTACTTTCCCTCAGCACACATTATCTTCCTCCAGTCCGGCGTCTATTTGACTGTCTCACACCGGGTCTCTGCTGGATCTTTAGGGCTCTACAGTGCCCCTCTAACGTCTTGGTGCCCCTTCTTGGGGCGTCAGCAATGATGATGGCCTGTACCCGATGGGGAATGGGGAGACAAAGGGTCCTCCCTTCCTTCAACCTTGCTTCCCAGTGATGGTAATGAGTATTGGGTCAGGGAATCACCTTTTATAAAGATACCCCACAAAACCCCTCCAAGCCCCTCCCCTCCTGTGACATGTAAGTCATGTGGGAGAGATTACAGGGAGGCCCCAGATGAGGGGCAGAACAGCGTAGGTGTACAAATTAATACATATACCCAAGCATTGCACCCCCCTCCCCCAGCAGCCTCTGGGAGCTCTGGGATTAGGTATAGAGATATAGAGAGATCATTTGCATGCCCCCGCCTACTGCAAGGGATTCTGGGAGAAATCCTGCTATCCTTAGTATGTATGCAGCATGTAAATACTCTGTTATAGGGAAGGAATCTCTGCGCAATCACATGGTGAAATGCCAAAGGTACTTTGCCAAATTTGTGCAGCCGCAACAATGCGTAATGTGAAATGGCCACATTGAATATAATTAGAATGTTATTATCAGTAAATAACCATTACATAACAGTGCACAGTGTTCAGTATTTTCCAGTTTAACTTCCGGAATTTCTCTGTAAGCTTCCTTGCACAGACGGTGCCAGGAAACATGGATGTAACAGTAAGCAGTCCTAAAATGAAGACAGATGTTTGTAGAATGACAGAGCTGGAGGAGATGTTAAAGATTTCAAAAAATGAAATAGATAATCCAAACAGTGCCTTGACTATATGAATGACTATGGACGCTCTCCTTTTACAGCAGCAACAACCTTCACAGGGGGTAGATTTAAAGTGGACAACAAAATCTAAATAGGTTTTTGGTTCACTGACAATTTTCGGGATGCCCCGGCGTGGCAGTAATCCCCTTCTTTCAGGTTCCCGCAGTGAGCATGAGGCAACAATAGATGGCACTGAAGAGCAGCAATGTCTTTCCTCTATCCGCTCTGCATGCCTGGCAGTGACTGGCAGAGTGCAGGGAGCTAGAGATTGCTGCAGGAGCCCAGAAGAAGGTGAGTATACAGCATGACCCAGAGATTATCCCACTGTGGGGCATTACGATTCGGGATGCCCCCTAGGGTACATTCTCAGGTGACCAAAATTCTATATAAACTTTTGGTCTAAAAAGACTAAAGCTGAAGATTGTAAGGCTGAAGAACGTGTGTTGGTCGAAGTGTGGGATGATATAAACAATGTTAAAATAATTTGTGCTGTAATAGATCTGCGAATATAGCTGAGGAAATAGAGGGTCAACTGCATAAACAAATAAAACGGGTGGCACAGGTTAAGGCAGTGGCGATGGGAGATTCAAAGTGATCTATACCCAGAAAGGAAGTTTATGTTGTCACCTTCTATTCCCAGCCCTGTGCCCCAAACAACCTGTATTTCTTCTTTATTTTTTACTAAAGTCTTTACCCAATATCCATAAAAAACACTAACAGGAGGCAGTATGATGTCCGAATGGCAGCCATATGCTAATTTAATCCATTACAACTAAACTGTCCCATAATGGCAGTTAGCTTGACATTTATTATAACTGATAAGGCTGACCCCCAATGCTGAGCTGTGTGCACTGTAACTGAATGTATGATCGCTGTAATGCATCAGGGGCGGGGCTGCTTGGGCAGGGAGCAATATGACTGACTGCATGCAATTCATGTTGTAATTAATGTTGTGCAAAAGCTTTAGTAAAAAAAACAAACACAGGCTGTTTTGGGGCACTGGGCTGGGGATAGAGGCTGGTGACATAAACTTCCTTTCTGGGTATAGGATCACATTAAACAATCAACAGCATCCCTAACACAGGGGCAGGTGCACTCCTGCTCCCAGCTTATCTGATTGGCTGGAGATGCGGCCGCAGAATATTTACATGGGCAATGGAGCCAGGAAGGAGGCAAGTTTTGCTGGGACCTGGGGGGGTTCACAAAGCGGGGCATCACAATTTGGGATGGCCTGCAATGGAAGCCCCGCTCCCTGGTTTTGGCATATACTCCCCTCGATCCAGGACCCTATAGCACATGCACGGCTTGGTTGTACCATCCTTGTTCTATGCTCCTGAAAGACTTGAGTGTCTGTAGACATGAGTGCACAGGGTGGAGTGAGCCGACTACTTGAGTACTTTGCTTTGCCATAGCCTCTCTGCGCGCTCTGTCCTGAGGGGAGTCACAGTTAAGTTGGGGCAATTATGGCCTAGAGGTAGGGAAAACAGGCCTGTGACCGGAAGGTGGCAAGTTTGATTCCCAATCATGGGACATGACTGAAGTGCCCTTTAGCAAGGCACCTAACTCCCAATTGCTCCCCAATTGCTGAGCCACCACTCCGGGCACATGTGCACTTCACTGCCCCTTAGTTTGTAATTCTCTTGTGTATAGTTACTCACTGGTGTGTACACGGAGTTGGCACACAATGGCCACTATTGCACTATTATATTATTATCACTTATTATGGGACACAAGAACAAAGTTGGATTGTGCACCCGGTAAGTAATCTAGCCTGTATTTGAGCTTCCAACAAAGTTTGAAATGGAGGGGTCCCTCAAACCACAATGTTGCCTTTCCCCTTATGAGGCTATTTCAAAGAAAGAAAAGAATAGATGCTTTATCGCTCCCACAATGTATCATGTAGTGTTGCCATCAAAGCATTACAGGACAGACTCCTGTATAATGCCAGTCACTCAGGGAGGGCCCAGGCACCGCTCTGCTGGC
The DNA here is from genome assembly GCA_027917425.1 of Gastrophryne carolinensis. Lineage (NCBI taxonomy): Eukaryota > Metazoa > Chordata > Amphibia > Anura > Microhylidae > Gastrophryne > Gastrophryne carolinensis. The sequence goes on from CM051239.1 coordinate 92,778,821, forward strand.
AGCCATGTGGCGTCTCACTGGCTCTCACATTTTTGAGTAAAGTGGCTGCTCCATACCTAATGCAGCCCTCCGTGGATCACCTATGCTCTGTTTCTTGGGCATTTTGCCCTGGGATTTTTTCAAAATTTCTCATAACCATAAAAATATATCTTCTAAAGCTATTTTGACTAGACGTCTTTCTTATGGGCATCAGTTATGAGGAAGCCAGTAGATGAATTACATCTATGGAATTAATATATGTATCTGAATTAGAGGTTTGTGCTCAAAAATGTCTTATGGTAATCTGATCCCTATACCTTAACCTATTTGTTCCTTCAGCCCATCTGTACTGTACCCTAACCCTTTTCCAAAGCCATACAAGTATCTTCTGGCTAAATCCACCATTATGAATAATATGATAAATGTTGATATTTATTGAAGGCATCAGTGGCAACATGCAGAGAAATGTGCCCAATTTGAATTCATCATTAATGTTTTATGATGGATGGTTCAAAGAAGATGAAACCTGATTGAATACTTGACATATCTTTGCATATAATTACTGGTTATTTATTTATTTATTTTGTTTATTTTATTTTGGATTATATGAATTTTGAGCTCTACTTAGTGATTATTATATCTATATTTTAGTCTAATCTGCAGTATGGCAGGGTCACAACTGCATGGATTTATTAGCAGTTAGGAAACATTAAAGACAGCGATGCCGGCATGCTAATTTATAAAGTGCACAAACTAGAGATTTAAAAAAAAAAGCATAGATGGTAATGTAAATCGTGCACTATGCTTCCCACTTAATCTCATGATACTAAGCATTTCTTAGACTCATCCATGTAAAGGTCAAGGAGAATCACTATGGCGAGAAGCTGATCATTTCCATAAATCAATGTGCTGAATTATCCGACGATGTCATAACATTCCGATTTGTTATAGCCAACATAGCATAGGGAGTAACAATTGTGCTGATGTCAGCAAACTGCCGGGACATCTAGGTCACCTTAAACAGAATGTGGAGGGTATTATTAACGTTAGAGATAAGCAAATCTTTACAAAATTTGATTCGGACTATTCCCCAAGAAGTCCAAATCAAATTTTTAATGAAGCCATCGGACCAGAGTGACGGGGTAGCCATCGTGGAATACTCACCGCCCTGAGGATCATGTGGGAGGAGGTGAGTATCAGTCACCTACCTGCACACCAGTTCCCCCTATCGCTCTGGTCCAGCAGGTGGCTGCAGGCACTGTCTAAGAAGCAGCACCAAAATCCCGCTTCCCTCCTGCTGTGCAATACACACAGTGGGGGGGGGAGTGGGGGAGAAGTAGGCCACACTATCAATGCCTGCTGCCAGCCACCCGTCACTGGACCCGAGCATTGGGGGAGCCAGCATGCAGGTAAGTGACAGTGAGTTTCAGGGAAAATTTATACGAATCCCAAGAAATTTGGATTCGTGCCTAATGGAATTTTCCCTGAAATTTGGGCGAACGGGTTCACTCATCTCTAATAAACACCTTCAAAATCTACTTAACATGTCCAATACTAGTGTATATATATGATTCTAATTATGATGTAATAATTAATAAGTAAGGAGCTTACTGCAGAGCTAACTGCACTCCTCTGGTTATTGACCATTACCAATTTGCCGCAAAATGTTCCCGTAAACTCCAGCTAGACAAAATACCCCTCTATCATTCCATTTTGCTATAATCCCAATTTACCAGGCGACCACCGGCATAACCCTCCTGATAGATAACTGTCTTCTGCAATGTGGCAGTGGTGGGTATGCTTCCCCACATGATGTTGAGGTTATGTAATTAGGGGCAGAACTTGGGCTGCAGTTTATTTATGGGGGGAATGTGGTCAAGTACAGGAGGGCTGGGGTGAGACTAGGGAGGCAGGAATTGGAATGTAGGTATAAGAAGCAGAAGCCCCAAACCTTTTCCAAGGTCTTCCTCTTCCACTTCTGGTGGGAAGAGTTAAAATCACATTTAAGCTCTTCTTCGCTATCTGCGATCCCACTGGGGAGATCTAGACTGTTACTGTGTGGTCCACACAATTCATATAAATGAGATTATTACTCAAGTATAAAATGAGGACACTGACTTTGATTCAGTAAACTTTAATAAAATAACTCATGAAAATAAGGGTCATGTCATGATTTTATTCAGAATAGTGCACAATAACAAATAGTGTATTTTTCGCCCTATAAGACGCACCTGCCCATAAGACACACCTAGGATTTGGAGGAGGAAAATAGAAAAATATTCTGAACCAAATGTGCTAAAACAACATCCCCACAAGAAACAAATAATAGGCAAGGTGCAGAATCCCCCCATTATATGCAGTGTGACATTCTCCCCTCCCAGTCCCCATATAGGCAGTGTGGTGTTCCCCATCCCAATCCCCATAGGCAGCGTGGAGCATGTGCAGCTCTAATAGGCAATGCTCCAGCCTGCAGGACAATGTGGGATCATGCACAGGTAAGTGTATTTATATCTTTACTGTCCCTTTAAAGCGAATCTTTAACTTCGAAAGGATCCCTGCACCTCAAATCTTCTATGCACTGAGCATCCATATAGCTGGAGACAGCACCATTGTTACACATTACTGTAACCTTTTACCTGACAGCTACTGAGCTCCCTAAAGCTCATTTTGTCTAGACTTGATAATTACAGCTGTGAGAGATAATTACACACGTTAATGCTCTATAGGAAACGGTCGCTGGGGGATTTACCAATTTCAGCATAACCTGGCAAACCAGCCTCTTGTTAAGGGCTGTCATTCCATAGGGCATGTGTCCTGGGTCACCCCCCGAGAGACACAGGGGGCAGCAACCCAGAGCACTTCAAAAAAGGGAAAGGGTGCAGAAGTCCCCATCCATTCAATGCCACCCCTGCTTCAGGTGACTTTGAGGTGGAATTACAGTCAAATGTTAGCTGATATAGAATATAGAATATAATTAAAGAGTGTGGGACTATTGATGAGAGATGGAGTCTGCCGAGGTCTGAATAGTCTGTTATACAGTGTTGGGTAGAAGCAGTGGTGGTGCAGAGAGCAGGCATTTATTTGTTACTAGTGTGGCATGGAGCAGTACACTACACCCTCTGAAAATTAATTGTGGGTCAGAAAAACAAAATGGACTTGGGTCTGGAAGATCTAATACAGTCTACCTGTCTGCAACCCCTCAATCACATCAATGTAGAAAACCTCCCATTTTCACCCTATGGAATCAATATAGCCAACCTCCCATTTTCCATTTTCCCCCTATGGGACAAGTACTCCCTAGTCTTCTCTTACTTGCTCTGCAATATTCTTACAAAGTCTTCAAAGTTCTTTCCTAGATGTGTTCCTTTTCCCTAGTGTTCTCTTACTTGCCCTGCAATCTTCTTACCTGCCCCAAAGTTTCTCCTAATCTCATGTGTTGCTTGAAGTCTTTTCCTAGTCAGCCTGTTCTTTCGTGCATGGGGTGTTGAATAAAGGCTCCCTGGCATTAATTGAGGCTCTCTCTAAGGCAGGGGTTCCCAACCAGTGGTACTAGCACCATTGGTGGACCTTGAGAGCAGGCTGCTGTCCTGTGCTGTACCACAACCTGATCTGCCGCCTTCTATACTTTGCCTAAACCTGAAACCTGATTCATCATAAGTACACAACTGCTCCTAGAGGTGATAAAAACAATTTATGTGCAACTGGGGGCAGGGCTCAGCAGTTCACGGGCTGGCCAGGGTCAGTTAAATCTCCAGTTGATTTTTGGCCCGAGTAACCCATTGCCCCATGCCCTGGCAATCCCAAGTTTTGCAATGCCAATCAACATGAAGCCCTGTAGTAAGCCCCAAAAAAGCATATTACTCCAATTAGTCCTCACTCACGCAAATGCATGCTTAACCAACGAACCCCATTGCTCGCCAGCGTAATATACTTCCAGCAGCCCTTCTTCAAGGAAACATGGACCTTTTGTATCCCAAATAAATTGAGTTATTTTCAGAAGTGGGGAAATGTAGGTCTGACATAGGTGGCATTTCTTAATCTATTTCCTAGATCTCTTCTAACTCATTAACATAGAAAGATCATCTATGTAGTATATATATAAAAAAAACAAATGACACATAGGAAATGAGAGTTTTTGATTTCATTACTCCAATGCACTACTGTGATGGCTTTAAATGATGAACACGTGGCCCAGCTGTGTAACCTGTGGCTACATATTAGTCACCCTCATGGGACCTTTATAACAGTATGGTTGCCCTAATATTGAGGAAGTAGTTTCACTTATTATACACATACACAAATATTCTTCATTTCCTTCTGTTTCTAACTTACTTACAAAATTAGATTGAGAAGTGCTGAATTATCACAAAGTAATATCTGCCCACGCCTCTTTGTTCAAAAGGATTGTGTCACTCAGTGGTTCTCAGATGAAATTCCAGCCACTTACCCCCTAGTAACAAGACATTCCAGGCAAGTACCCCCATGGTACATGGTCCTTGTAACACTTTCAAAACAAAAAGGAATACTGTATTGATGTTAAAATAATATGCCAAACCCATCAGGGCTGCGTACCCCTTGAATCTGTGGTGTGTACACCCTGGGTTACGCATATCGCAGGTTGAGAAACCATGGTCTAAGTCATTTCTGAAAAAGTTTGAACTTACTATTCTAATTATATGTTATTTGTACTGTTTTCACCACTAGCCAAATAAGTAGTCCTGAGTCAAAGCATCTATCGCACGCATTTCCACATGTGGGAATGCCGTTAAAGTCGGGTTATTCTGTGCCATGTTTTTTTTGTTCGAATTAGCTATTTTGCAGGACTTTACGGTACACGTACACCCATCCGAGTATCCCCACTATTATTCCGGATGATGCCTAAAATTTTTCGTTTGCATGAACATAATTTTACGGGTTTACCTTGAGCTTCCACGTGATTCTCAACCCCAAATTTGCCCCTTTTCGGACCAAAAAAACTGTAAGTTTCCGGTTCAAAATTACGCCCTCTTTTTGCAAGCGGAAACCACCATACACGCTAACGATGAAGCCCCTTGATGAGTTATGTGAAGAGTACGAGCATCTGCAGCAGCAGGGGCTGTTAATCATGTACCTTCCAGAGCTTAGGCATACCCACAGTCGCCTGGATATCGATCAGATGTCCGATCAGCAGGTGTTCAAATTGACACAACTGAATCGTCTTTCTCTTGAGAAGCTTTACTTAGAGTTGCAGCCATGGTTGGCCCCCGCCACAAGAAAGGGGCATGCAATTTGAGGTATGACCTAATTGGTTGGGTGCCTCCAATTTTTAGTGAATGGCTCCTTCCAGAAGTTAGGGGTACTTAACAGTCTTCGCTGAGCAGCGCCCTGACTAAATTTTTCAATGGCATGGCTGTCCTGCAGGAGAAATACATCTCTTTTCCCGACAGCATGGCAGCCTGGAACGTGGTAAGGTTGCGTTTTTTCAACATTGCGAATATGCCAAGTTTCATGGGCCCACGTGGCCCTTCTGCCCCCAGCTGCTCAGGGGTATATGTTTCGGTATGTTTTGGGCCACTATTGTTGCACCTTCTTGTCCCCCCTCTCTTTTATTTATGCCTTCTAGCCCCCTCTCCTGTATTTATGCCTTCTATCACCCTCTCCTATCTTTATACCACGCTTGCCTCAGCTCCCCTAAAACAACTTCTTTGTGTCCTTGTTGTGCCTTTGTAATTTAGAATATTTGCAATTAATTACTTGGATTCTACTCTACTTACCCTGTGATTGTTTGCCTTTATTTCAGAAACTGCAAGATGGGCCACTCTCTTAATGTCCATTGCACTGTGGGACCGGATCTTTGTTTTTTTTCTTTTCAGTGTTTTGGCGAGCTGATTGGTGGTTGGCTTCTGGGTAAGTGTGTCTATTCTTTTCTGGGCTCTGCATGTCTATTGTTAGCTTTGCATTTCCACTGTTTTATCCACTGTAAAGGTATTTGCCCTTTTTTTGTTGTGTTGCTACTTTGTTGTGGATGCCTAGTTTTATCCATGCCCTACATCACTACTACTGTGCTCATGTGGCTAGTGAAATTGACCCTGCTCCCTGTCCATGCATACTGCCTTGTGTTTTCCATGATTGCTCAGTGGTTTGTTTTCTGCAACACTAAATTGTTGCCTCCTACAAAATGTGTTTCCCACTGGCTCCACTTAAGACTTGGTTTATGCTGTTTGTGTGTTTTAGTCATTAATTGGCGTTGATGTTAGTTTTTGGTGTCTTTTTAGGTTATACGGGTTATCCCCTCCTTTCCTGACTCCTGACACCCTTTCGAAGGTCCCAGACAGATAGCCAGGAGGCTTATAATCGCGCCCACTGCTGCACTTGGGCTGTTGTGAAGCGCGCCTTTGGCCTATTGAAGTCTTGGTTTCGGTGTCTGGACCACACAGGGGGAGCCCTGACAAGGTTTTGCCCTAACGTGGAGGGTGTCGGCATATGTGAAGGAGCCAACCCCTGCCTGAGTACAGGGCAGGACTGTCTTGCTCCCGTCTCTTTGCTGAAGTGGCGTGCCTGCTGCTGCCAGATTGCTGTTGTGGGTCAATGTTGGGGAAGATGAGGTTTGCCACAATGGCAGGTGTTGCAGCAGCTGGAGGAGGCATCAGCAGGATATTTGGGGTGTGGTTCACTTTCCTGGCTGTCTTCCTCAAGCTCCTGTATTGCATTCATCCATTAGAGATGGAGAACAATTAATTATTGGGTCCCTGAATGTGCCCACACAGTCCCCAAAAGCTTAAAGTGATGTGGACACACTTAGCTAATCAGTGCCTGTGCTCCCCACACTGGGTGGGTGCCTTCTGTGTGGCCATGGCCTTGACAGTGGGTCTGGGGCAGACAGTGCAGCTGTTGGCGCAGGGGTTGCCTCTTGATCAGTGGTAGCTACTGGCTGGTTGTTTGCTGCAAAGCCAAGGGAAAAGCAATCGCAAGGTCAATCATAACTTGTATGGACTCCTTCTAACACTCCACCAGGGCTACACATCTATGTGGGGCCCAAACCACTTTGCTGTGAATTAAATGGTCCGCCTTAGATCGAAACAGTTCCCACAACATTTGTGTGTTACTTGGCCCACCGTGTGTGTCCCAGGCCCGCCCTGCAACTTTGGGTATGCCTGTGGATAGTCATGTTGCTTTATTTTGTTTGGGTTCCTCCTTCACCCCCCTGTGCCAATCTGCTTATTGCAGCCAACTCTTACCACTGGTGGGCACATACAGGTATCAGGGTCCTCGACACCCCCTGGTAGGTGTTAGGATGCAGCATCCAAGGCAACCCACTCCTCGGCATGTGTAAATTGAAGGGTTTTAAAAAGCCCTCCCCCAGTTTGCAACCTACAAAAATAAAAAAAAAATTATGAGAGTTTTGGAATTTATGATGCCAAAACATCCCTCTGCTCACTCAGCACTTACCCCTCAGCCCTTCTGGGGCTGATTTTCGTCTGGACAACCGCTTTGAGATCATTCCATTTCTTTTTGGCCTGCTCAGCATCCTTGGGCTCAGACCCCACTCCCGTCATGTTGTGGGCAATATCTGCCCACATCTGCTCCCGCAATGTTTTTGAGGGTAGAGCAGGACAGTGACCCAGCCAGGTGGTCATAATATGCCAAAACACCATCCAGCACCCCCTTTTATTTACACACTGTGTAATATGTTGCTTAGGTAAATTTATTTTACATTGCATATATTACAAAACTTATTTACAGTACACAACCAGTATCAGCAAATGTAAAAGAAAAAAAGAGAAAATAAATAAATTATCAAAAATAATACATTTATCGAAAAAAAGAAAGAAAGTGCATAAATACTGCTTCCAGAAAGACAATAATAAAATAAAAAAGGAGAAAAATGGTTAAACAAATTTGTGGGTTCAAGAGTCCATTTGATTCTGGGGGCCTGTAGCAACTTGGATTTCTTTTCTGTGGGATAATGTCCTTTTGGCAAGTAGTGAGGTTTCAACACATACGTGTTTCGCCGAACGCTTCCTCAGTGTGTGGACCTGTCGATAGTTCAAAAATGAGTTGTTTGCCCAGGCGTCTGCAATGTAGTGGTTAGATTGTCACCCAGCTTCTGGTTAGTGCCTTTTGGGTAGATTCCCTGGGTATTCATAAAAATAGATGCCTCTCATATTTGAGTTGGAGGGTGGTGCTTGTTAGCAGGTGGCGAGGTTTCCTGGCTGCTTCAAGTGGACAGCGCTCTTTTAAATGACATTTTGCGCCTGTGCGTGAAGCTCATTTGCACGTTGGGGCTGCTGGTGAGTGAGATCAGGCGATCTGGAGGTTTCACACAGCAGGGCATCCTCAAGAAACTCAAGAATTTTTACTATCCTGGGTTTTGGTCCACTTTAAGTTGGAGGCTTCATGCAAGGGCATAGTGGGGGGGGGGGCACGTGCCCGGGTGCAGCACATCAGGGGGGTGCCAAAGGGAAGCCTGAGCACAGAGGTAGCTTTATGACTCGATTAATTCACATCAACAAGGGCTTTCTGGGCCTTCCTAACTTGGCTGGATAGCTTTGCTACTGCCCTACAAAATTGGGGTCTTTATATTTTATTTTTTATTTTATAAATCAATATTATACCTTATGAATAAGTGTTATATAGTCATTAATAAAGGGAAAGTTCCTGAGCAGACACTGACCTAAAACGTGGAAACTAGCTGAAACAACTCCAGCTTACCTCTGTTGTAAAATATGAAGATTCCACAGAAGCTGCCCGAATCGCCCAGAGGTTCCATTATGGTGAGGTCTCACTTTCCTCATGAATAGTTTTGTGATGTTTAGATAATAAACAGGACAATTATCAAGTGTGGTGACTGCTGGAAGAGCTTGCCTGGAGCCAGAGGGGCAGACTCATTTAATGGCGTTTGGACTTGGTTACTTTAATTATCCCTTTATAGACTTTTAATTAGTTAGAATTACATTCGTTTAAAGCCCTTCTTGTTGGCTATGGCAGCTGTTCTCACTATACGGCTATCGCTGAAGTGTGGCAGCTGGCTATTCTATCTGCAAGCAGCACCACAACCATGTTCAGATGTAGGAGCGGAAGCCATTGCTGCTGAACGGCTGAGCTTAGAGAAAATCATATCTTACAATGACCAAACACAAGCTATTTTAAATAGACTGTCTGGGAAAAAATACCTAAAAAAATAGGGGTGTCAGAAAAAATCAGTTCTGTCAAATATCGTTATAATTCATTAGACGATACTAGTATAAATTCTCTCTTCCTAGAATCGATTCTGACTTCCCTCCTTGGTACAGTAAAAGAAAAGTGAAAAAAACACCTCGTTCAATCCATCCGGGTCTCCTTTTCACCCAGGGGGCCTCCTCTTTAACCCCAAGCCCCCCCCCCATTACCTGCCTCCCCAAAGGCCGGGGGGGGCAGAAGAGCCTGTGGCCATTAGGCTATGCCGGCTTGAAGCCTGCAGGGCCACCAAAGCTGGTTGTGCCCCTGTTCTACAAGTCCATATAGCTGGTGCCCGAGCTGGTTATGCTGGCTAAGGGGGACCTCAATTTTTGGAGAGATTTTTAAGAGTTTTTAACCCTTAAAATTCCAAAAAAGGGGTCCCCCCCCCCCCTGTGAAGGGGGACCCTATGTCATTTTTTTAATAAAAAAAAAAAAATAATTGCAATAATCGCAATATATTGGGATATATCGGGATATATCATATCGTCATATTTGTATTATCATACATATTGTCAGATTCTTTCCATTTCACACCCATATAAACAAAAATCTGTTTATTCTTTCTCCTGACAACAGTTTCCTGGTAGTCTGGGGTTTTAAAATTTTCCTATACCCTGAAAGGAGGTTTGTTAGTTACCTTCTGTGCCCAGCCTTTCTTTTTTTAATAAAGCCTTGCAAAATATTTATAGAAACACTAACCAGATGCAGTATGATGTTCGAATGGCAATCATATGGCTCCCTGGCTGTGCAGCAGCGCCCCCTCGTGCTCTCCAGTGGCAATTCATTCAGTAACACAAAGCCCATTGACTGAGAGAGAAGGCGTGACTGAAGTGTCTCACAGCATGTCTGAGGTAAAATAGCGTCCCACTCATACAACAGTGCTGACAGGCTGGACAGAGGAGGAGGGGAGGGGCTGACAGGCTGGACAGAGGAGGAGAGGAGGGGCTGACAGGCTGGACAGAGGAGGAGGGGAGGGGCTGACAGGCTGGACAGAGGAGGAGGGGAGGGGCTGACAGGCCGGACAGAGGAGGAGGGGAGGGGCTGACAGGCTGGACAGAGGAGGAGGGGAGGGGCTGACAGGCTGGACAGAGGAGGAGGGGAGGGGCTGACAAGCTGGACAGAGGAGGAGGGGAGGGGCTGACAGGCCGGACAGAGGAGGAGGGGAGGGGCTGACAGGCTGGACAGAGGAGGAGGGGAGGGGCTGACAGGCTGGACAGAGGAGGAGGGGAGGGGCTGACAGGCCGGACAGAGGAGGAGGGGAGGGGCTGACAGGCTGGACAGAGGAGGAGGGGAGGGGCTGACAAGCTAGACAGAGGAGGAGGGGAGGGGCTGACAGGCTGGACAGAGGAGGAGGGGAGGGGCTGACAGGCCGGACAGAGGAGGAGGGGAGGGGCTGACAGGCTGGACAGAGGAGGAGGGGAGGGGCTGACAGGCTGGACAGAGGAGGGGGGGAGGGGCTGACAGGCTGGACAGAGGAGGAGGGGAGGGGCTGACAGGCTGGACAGAGGAGGAGGGGAGGGGCTGACAAGCTGGACAGAGGAGGAGGGGAGGGGCTGACAAGCTGGACAGAGGAGGAGGGGAGGGGCTGACAAGCTGGACAGAGGAGGAGGGGAGGGGCTGACAGGCTGGACAGAGGAGGAGGGGAGGGGCTGACAAGCTGGACAGAGGAGGAGGGGAGGGGCTGACAGGCTGGACAGAGGAGGAGGGGAGGGGCTGACAGGCTGGACAGAGGAGGAGGGGAGGGGCTGACAGACTGGACAGAGGAGGAGGGGAGGGGCTGACAGGCTGGACAGAGGAGGAGGGGAGGGGCTGACAGGCTGGACAGAGGAGGAGGGGAGGGGCTGACAGGCTGGACAGAGGAGGAGGGGAGGGGCTGACAGGCTGGACAGAGGAGGAGGGGAGGGGCTGACAGGCTGGACAGAGGAGGAGGGGAGGGGCTGACAGACTGGACAGAGGAGGAGGGGAGGGGCTGACAAGCTGGACAGAGGAGGAGGGGAGGGGCTGACAAGCTGGACAGAGGAGGAGGGGAGGGGCTGACAGGCTGGACAGAGGAGGAGGGGAGGGGCTGACAAGCTGGACAGAGGAGGAGGGGAGGGGCTGACAAGCTGGACAGAGGAGGAGGGGAGGGGCTGACAGGCTGGACAGAGGAGGAGGGGAGGGGCTGACAGGCTGGACAGAGGAGGAGGGGCTGACAGACTGGACAGAGGAGGAGGGGAGGGGCTGACAGGCTGGACAGAGGAGGAGGGGAGGGGCTGACAGGCTGGACAGAGGAGGAGGGGAGGGGCTGACAGGCTGGACAGAGGAGGAGGGGAGGGGCTGACAGGCTGGACAGAGGAGGAGGGGAGGGGCTGACAGGCTGGACAGAGGAGGAGGGGAGGGGCTGACAGGCTGGACAGAGGAGGAGGTGAGGGGCTGACAGGCTGGACAGAGGAGGATGGGAGGGGCTGACAGGCTGGACAGAGGAGGAGGGGAGGGGCTGACAGGCTGGACAGAGGAGGAGGGGAGGGGCTGACAGGCTGGACAGAGGAGGAGGGGAGGGGCTGACAAGCTGGACAGAGGAGGAGGGGAGGGGCTGACAAGCTGGACAGAGGAGGAGGGGAGGGGCTGACAAGCTGGACAGAGGAGGAGGGGAGGGGCTGACAAGCTGGACAGAGGAGGAGGGGAGGGGCTGACAAGCTGGACAGAGGAGGAGGGGAGGGGCTGACAGGCTGGACAGAGGAGGAGGGGAGGGGCTGACAGGCTGGACAGAGGAGGAGGGGAGGGGCTGACAGACTGGACAGAGGAGGAGGGGAGGGGCTGACAGGCTGGACAGAGGAGGAGGGGAGGGGCTGACAGGCTGGACAGAGGAGGAGGGGAGGGGCTGACAGGCTGGACAGAGGAGGAGGGGAGGGGCTGACAGGCTGGACAGAGGAGGAGGGGAGGGGCTGACAGGCTGGACAGAGGAGGAGGGGAGGGGCTGACAGACTGGACAGAGGAGGAGGGGAAGGGCTGACAGACTGGACAGAGGAGGAGGGGAGGGGCTGACAAGCTTGACAGAGGAGGAGGGGAGGGGCTGACAGACTGCACAGAGGCGGAGGGGAGGGGCTGACAAGCTGGACAGAGGAGGAGGGGAGGGGCTGACAGGCTGGACAGAGGAGGAGGGGAGGGGCTGACAGACTGGACAGAGGAGGAGGGGAGGGGCTGACAGGCTGCACAGAGGCGGAGGGGAGGGGCTGACAAGCTGGACAGAGGAGGAGGGGAGGGGCTGACAGGCTGGACAGAGGAGGAGGGGAGGGGCTGACAGGCTGGACAGAGGAGGATGGGAGGGGCTGACAGGCTGGACAGAGGAGGAGGGGAGGGGCTGACGAGCTGGACAGAGGAGGAGGGGAGGGGCTGACAACCTGGACAGAGGAGGAGGGGAGGGGCTGACAAGCTGGACAGAGGAGGAGGGGCTGACAGGCTGGACAGAGGAGGAGGGGAGGGGCTGACAGACTGGACAGAGGAGGAGGGGAGGGGCTGACAGGCTGGACAGAGGAGGAGGGGAGGGGCTGACAGGCTGGACAGAGGAGGAGGGAAGGAATTCTTTAGACAAGCATATGGCAGAGGAGCATATATACTGTATATGAGAATGCTTTGCTGTGTGCAGGTTTACTAAGGTGTATGTGCCAGTTTAGCGTGTAGAGCTTTCGGATTTATTGCATTTATTATAACTGATAAGGCGGACCCCTTCCTCCCCTCACAAGCTTGTCAGCACTGTTATATGAGGGGGAAACTGTTTTACCTCAGACAAGTTGTGAGCAGCTCCAGCCATGCACCCTCTATCAGTCAATATGCTAAGCTGTGTGTGTAACTAAATGAATCATCACTGGAGAGCACCAGGGGGCGCTGCTGCGTGGCCAGAGAGCCATATGCGCGCCATTCGGACATCACACTGCATCCAGCGACTGTGTTTATGAATATTGGGAAACGGATTTAGTAAAATAAGAAGCACAGGCTGTTTTGGGTCACTAGGCTGGAGGTGACTACATTCTGGGTAAAGGATCACTTTAAAATCTACTCAGTTCAGAGATCAGATCCTGCAACATGCATGCGTACTGAGAGCCTTCTGACGCTCATCCACTGTTTCCCAACCCCACCATTACTGTAAGCAGAATACGCACAGGGCTGCCTTTAGGTTTATGTGGGCCCTTGAGCAATAGAGTCTCAGCAGACCCCTGTGTGGTATGTGTCAGGACACGTGGCTGCATATGAAACAGATTAAACTGGACCAACAGCCTGGCACAGTTGGAAAAGAGAGGTAGCGGCCATTTTGGAGCTTCCCCTGCCAACTGACAGTGGTCCATTTTTGACTGTCCACTTTAAATCAATTGTTTCACAATGTTCTGGACCCAGTAAAACCCAAAAATTGGGGTTCTGGGCAGGGGCGTAACTATAGGGGGTGCAACCACTCCAAGGATCAGAAGGTCAGGGGGCCCAATCATTGTTGCTCCTCCACCTAATTTATCAGATTTATGCTCACTTGGCATCATGATTTAGAGAAAGAAAGCAGCATTTATCTCAATATTTAGTTGTCTAGCTGCATCCGAGTGATTAAACGTACAGAAAAAAAATCATCAGAATGAGCCATTGACAAGGGCTCCATTTACTGTTTGCACCAGGGCCCTGTCACATTTAGGCCCTTTTCATTCATGAAGGGATGGCGTCAGGTAGTGGCTGGTTAATGAGAGGTAGCGACAGGTAGCGGCAGGTGAACGCCGGGCACGGCACGCAATTACACATTTATCAAGCAGAATCTGTTGAGTGACTGGGATAACGCCATGTAGCGTCTGATTCATTATTTTCACAGCCTCAGCGAACAGCGCCGGCGTTCAGCCTTGCACAGCGCCAGGTATGACCTCTCGCTACCTGACGCTCTGCCATACATTTCAATGGACGATCCTTTCCTTCTCTTTAAAGTGGACCAACACCCTCCCCTGATCGGCCCGGGAATCTATAAGATTCCCGGACCGATCAGCTCCCTGACTGCGGGGCACCCCCCTGTGTGAACCCCCCCCAGATCCCTGAAAATCCTACCTGATCCTCGTTCCAGCGGCACATGCGTGGGCCGCCACCGCCTCCCGCGCGTCCCTCTAGCAGGGTGCGCACCCGCGCCGCCGTTTGTGAATGGCCAGCGCGGGCGTGCTCCCTGTAAGAGGGACGCGCATGAGACGGCGGCGGCCCGCGCTCAGCTTGTCCGTCGCTGCCTCTCCTTTTCCGTCGACGGCGATTGGACGAGCGAGTCACGTGGGAGCAGGGTCAGGTGAGTTTTCGGGGCTTTCTGGGGGGTTTCACACAGCGGGGCACCCCACGATCGGGGTGCCCCGTGGAAGTGGACCAATACCCAGGATAGTCAAAATCCTGTGTGTTGGTCCACTTTAAACTGTGTTTTTGTTTTTTTTTTTAAATCTCAAATAATGTTGTGACCTCTTCTGACATTGAATAAGCATTTTTTTTTTATTTTTTTTTATTTTTTATATATTTCTTCAGAAATGACATTACAGGTCTGCCATTAAAGTGTTCATGTTACAATGTTGTTACAATGCAATTCCATATGTTTTCACTTTGTTACTAGTTGATAGATGCTGAAAAACAGACTTTAAACACACCGCCTCCTGCGCTCTGGGCTTTAAACAAGCATTTTTCAGCACCAGAGATTTGTGAGGCTGTTTTCTTGCTGAATATGGTGTGAGTCGGTCGATATGAGCAGTCGCTACCATGCGCTCCCATACAGCGCTGTACTGGTCAAATAGCGACTCCTCACAATGTATTCACCATTACTGCACTGCAACGGGCAGGCTGATTCATCATTAGCGGCAGGTAGCGACAGATGAGCGTCTGTAGCAGGTTTTTTCAGCGCCCGCTAGTAGTCGCAGTGCTCGGCTGTGAGTCGCTAGTTTATAGCGACTCAGTCGCTGTTCAGTAATGTTGAAAACATTGTGAGGAGTCGCTATTTGACCAGTACAGCGCTGTATGGGAGCGCATGGTAGCGACTGCTCATAGCGACTGACTCACACCATATTCAGGAAAAAAAACAGCCTCACAAGTCCCTGGCGCTGAAAAATACTTGTTTGAAGCCCAGAGCGCCGGAGGCGGTGTGTTTAAAGTCTGCTTTCAAGCATCTATCCACTAGTAACAAAGCGAAAACATATGGAATTACATTGTAGCAACATTGTAACATGAACACTTTAATGGCAGACCTGTAATGTCATTTCTGAAGACATTTTTAAAAAATCATAAAAATGTGAAAAATCAGCTTTTTCAATGCCAGAAGAGGTCACAGAATTATTTGTGATTTTTTGGAAAAAAACAAAAACCCGGTTTAAAGAGAAGAAAAGATTTGTCCATTGAAATGTATTGGAGAGGGACAGGTAGCGAGAGGTCATACCTGGCGCTGTGCAAGGCTGAACGCTGGCGCTGTTCGCTGAGGCTGTGAAAATGATGACTCAGACGCTACATGGCGCTATTCCAGACGCTAAACAGATTCTGCTTGATAAATGTGGAATTGCGTGCCGTGTCCGATGTTCACCAGCTGCTATCTGTCGCTACCTCACATTAACCAGGCGCTACCTGACTCTATCCTTTCATAAATAAGTCGCTATGAAGTAGAGACCCACGGCCAAGCACAGTGACTACTAGCGGGCGCTCTGAAAATGCCTTCTACAGACGCTCATCTGTCGCTACCTGGCGTTAGTGATGAATCAGCCTGCCCGTTACACCCTTGGCCCTCAGCATTATCCTATTACTGGTGGCTCACTGGTGTTTGCTGTCACTGCACGGATGGGTTATATGCGCAGAACACATTGATGTATTGTGTGCACAAGCATACAGCAGGCAAATAAACATGTATAATATTACCATTTTATTCCCATGATCCTGTGCACCTCTGTCTTTCCCTCTTTATGGCTTTTACCCTAATCACTGGTCTCCCTTCTACTTTTTTTGTATCTCTTTTAGGCTTTATTCACACCTATCAGATTTCTCCACGCATGGAAATCGCTGCTTCTTCTTTTCAATGGACCCGTTCAGAAATATGTGCTTTGTGATGGTAAAACATTTTCTGCCGAAAATGCAATGCAATGCTAGTACAGGCGAGTCTTTGGCAAGACAAGCATTAGCGCAGACAAAACGCAATGTACTGCCTATTACCTGCATTGCTACTGCTTTGCATTAGCAACTTAGGGGAACTTACTGTACAATTCTTTTTTAATTCAACGCAAAAACGCAATGGAAATGCATCAACATTTGATAGCTTGAAGAAGTCTCAGCAGCTGGATAAGTGTGAACAAGCCTTAGATTAGAGACCAGCCTAGTGGTATAACTACGTAGATGTTAATGGTGTGAACATTAAAGGAGCACTTTCACGAAAAAAGGCCCAATGATAAAAATCCATATAAATATGCTAACGGGAGGAGGGGTCACTTATACACCTGGCATCAACCAGGCTTGTTTTTCTTTCTTTTAATGGATGGAAAACGATATTAGATACATTTTGGCCCTTATTTAAGAAGGGATAGCGTCAGGTAGCGCCTGGTTAATGAGAGGTAGCGACAGATAGCGACTGGTGAACGCGGGACACGGCACGCAATTACACATTTATCAAGCAGAATCTGTTTAGTGACTGGAATAGCGCCATGTAGCGTCGGATTCATCATTTTCACAGCCTCAGCGAACAGTGCCGGCGTTCAGCCTTGCACAGCGCCAGGTATGACCTCTCGCTACCTGGCGCTCTCCCATACATTTCAATGGACGATCCTTTTCTTCTCTTTAAACTGTTTTTTTTTTTTTTAAATCACTAATAATTCTTTGACCTCTTCTGCCATTGAAATAGCAGTTTTTTCATATTTTTTTCATTTTTTAAATATTTCCTCAAAAATGACATTACAGGTCTGGCATTAAAGTGTTCATGTTACAATGTTGTTACAATGTAATTCCATATGTTTTCGCTTTGTTACTAGTGGATAGATGCTGAAAAACACACTTTAAACACCCCGCCTCCTGCGCTCTGGGCTTCAAACAAATATTTTTCAGCGCCAGAGTTTTGTGAGGCTGTTTTTTTCCTGAATATGGTGTGAGTCGGTCGCTATGAGCAGTCGCTACCATGCGCTCCCATACAGCGCTGTACTGGTCAAATAGCGACTCCTCACAATGTATTCAACATTACTGAACAGCGACTGAATCGCTATAAACTAGCGACCCACGGCTGAGCACTGCGACTGCTAGCGGGCGCTCTGAAAATGCCTGCTACAGACGCTCATCTGTCGCTACCTGGCGTTAGTGATGAATCAGCCTGTAAACCTGTCACCCCTGGATTTTATTCCTACCATGAGAGAATAAACCACAAGCTTGGCAGGAGTTTTATTAGATTTGGGGGTATAAGTGACCCCTCCTCTCATGTGTTTATATGGATTTTTAATGTTACACAATTTCGCGATAGGGCTCCTTTAAATGAAGGCTTATTCAGTAAACATTTTTTAGTCTTCAGCATGATGAAATGAAAAGCCAAAACCCTTATAAACAATGCCCCAACATCTAAAATGAATATTTTTAATAGTAATCCATTAAAAACATCTAATATCAAAAAAATCCAACCTTAAAATCAGTAAAGATCAAGTCCTGGCACAATATGAAAGGTATCCACTAACACGTTTCGGGCTCCAGGCCCTTAATCTGTAGCTGTGCTTTGAAGAAGAGAGCAGACAGAGCAGAGCTGGGGTCAGGAAAAGGACAGCGATCCCAGAATGCAGAGCAGCAGAGTCAGAAGACACTTCCTGTCTGCAGGCAGCCTGAGACTCCACAGGTCGCCATATTGGATGTTAAAAGGCTCAAAAAAACACAAAAGGTGCAGGATCATTGTCAATGTGGGCAATCTGTATATACGGGGTGGGGGAATACATACAAAATGGGCTCTTATTTAGGGTGAAGGACCAGTTGCAGCTAGACAACTAAAGACTGAAACAGCAGAGACAAGTAGTGCTTCCTTTCTCTAAATAATGACAAGTGAGCACAAATATGATGAATAAAATGGAGGAGCAATAGTGATGCGCCCCCCCGAGCCCCTGTGCCCCAATGTGGTTGCACCCCCCCTGGACCAGCCCTCTGCTCCTCCCCCTAGAAGTGCCCTCTTTAGTGTGTACTGTGCAGTACTACACATTGAACACTAGAGGGGGCACCTGTAGCCTGAAATTGCTGTTTCATTGTATTAGCCTGGATTAACAGAGAAATAATTCGCCCAGGGCTCTGTAAGGAAAGGAAGTAGCTATCTGGTTGCTGGGGTAACCCAGACAGGTCTTATTCAGTCACTTCCAACCCCAGGGCCCCATGATAACTATTGCTGGGGCCCAATTAACAAGCCGCTTGCTCTATTAAATCATTTTCCTGTAATTATTTGTGCACGCTGTTATGCAAATGTTCATATTGCCGGTGTTTTCCTCTCTGCGATCGGCCCGTACGGGATGATGTTATCCCCAAACACAATACATCGAAAGAGAAAACAAAGGGATTAGAAGTTGATTGGAACACATGGGATTAGACTCGGTACAGCGGCGCAGTCTGGGGCGCGGGACACATCCAGACATCGGGGAGATGGCGGCGTGCCAAGAGCTGCGCAGGTTTTCGCTGGGCCGCAGGAAATATCTTGACTGACATTAAAGACAGCTGAGCAGCAGGCCGGTGAAAGAGGCCAGGCTATATATAATTATGGAGGAAAACTAGGCCAGTCCCAGCTGGGTCGCGGGAGCCATCTATTAGAAACTAGGTTACGGCAAGCCAGGCGCAATAGCAAGGTCTTGCCCGAGACTTTATTGTAACTTTGTAGAGGAGCCCTGAGAAGTGACTGTGATATGGAAGCACCGCAGGTCAGTAAGCTGGTAAATACTGTACAAGGAGGAGCACCCCGGGGTGACAGCGGGGCTAACAATGGATGTGTGAGCGCTGAACTGAATAACGTGTCATTGGTGCCACACACAGCCGGGGGGCAGTATTTATAGCTGGCAGGATTATTATCAGAAGTGTAACTAAATGTGGCCGGGCCCTGGTGCAGACATTACATAAGGGCCCCAGTGTTACTTATACAGTAACCTTTTTTTGTGACATTTAGCCCCTAGGGTGCCAATTCTTAAAGTGCACCAAAACCCAGCACCCTCAGCCTGGACCGATCGATTCCCTCCCCCCAGGGCATCCAAAATCGGGATGCCCGCTGTGTGAAACCCCCCAGATCGCGCCATACACCTACCTTGTTTCCCGGTCCAACGGTGCATGTGCATGCGGCCACATCCCCGCTACCTCTCTAGCAGGGCTCATGCCTGTGCCAGGCATTTGTGAATGGACGAAGTGGGCACGTGGCGTTCGGAGCTGCTGGCCTTAGACGACGGTTTAGACAACGTGATGTCAGAGGCTCCGAGGGCGCTGACTGAAAGAACGGCCGCACATGCGCTGTAAAACCGGGAAAAGGTCAGTTGGTATCGTCGATCTGGGGGGGGGGGGGTTCACACAGCAGGGCACCCCCGATCGGGGGAAAGGACCAAAACCTAGGATAGTTAAAATCCTGGGTTTTGGCCCACTTTAAAGAGGACCAAAACCACCCTGGAGTCTATGAGACTCCAAGGCAGGCATACTTGCTCCCCTCGGGACATCCAGATTCAGGATTGCCTGCTGTGTGAGATCCCCAGGTCGCCCTAAAACTCGCCTTCTCTCCCGGTCCAACAGCACATGCACGAGCAGCAGCCCCATCTCCGCTATCCCATGCCAGTCCCTTGTGAATGGCCGGCACGGGCACACGGGTAGGGGGAGATGTGACCACCAGCAAGCCCGGATCCACTCGCTTTAGATGATCTCTTGGACGAAGTGGCGGGACTGGGCGAGAGGCTGCACATGCGCTGTAGGACTGAGGAAGGGTAAGTTAGATCGATCTGGGGGTTTCACACAGCAGGACATCCTGGATCGGGGTGGCCAGACCAAAACCCAGGATAGTCAAAATCCAAGGTTTTGGTCCACTTTAAAGTGAAATCCCACTTGTGATGGAATGTTTAAAAGTGTATCCTCAAGGTGCTGAGCTGTTATAGGACAGTATAGTAAATTATTTTCTCAAATGTTTTATGGAAGCTATTTTCTCTATTTGTAATATGTTGCTACTGGCAACTGTATGTCACAATCTATAAAAAGAGGTGAGAGTCCAGTCCACAGAGAACACTGATGCTGAGCATGTCTAAGCAGGGCTGGATTATGTGTGGTGGAGGCCCCAAGACACAAAATCTGGTGGAGGCCCCGGATACAGTATTTTTTTCTTTAAAATAATAGTCCAGCCAAGTAACTGATTGGTGGTTGTCTGGCACCCGACTACTTACTGGAACATCAGATCGAGTCCCTTGTGCGGGTGCGTGCTGCTTTGCCATTCTGGGGGGGGGGGGGGGGGTTTGTAGTGGCCCGGCTGGTCCAGCAGAAACAGTTCCCTGCATTGAGCTGCCAGTGGCTGTGCTTGGTGGCTTATGTGCAGTGACAGCTCTGCACCCACCCATCACTGTAGCGTTGCTGACGGCGGATTTGCAGCTCTAGACTCTTCGTTCTGCCCTGTGGTGGTTTTGGCTGCAGGTTGGCAAAAACAAAAAATAGCTTGCCCATCACGTGGCCCGTCAGACTGAAAAGCCTCCTGGACCAGACCAAACCATAACCAAAAGGTTGGTGGAGGCCCCCTTTGCAGGGCAAGTGGTGGAGGTCCGGGCGTGTGCCCCTTGTGCCCCCTTCACAATGAGCTCCCTTACCTCAGCAGTGTTCTGTGTGTACAGGACTCACTTCTCTCTTCATACAGACTTGGTGTACAGTGGCCAATAGCAACAGATTACAGGTAGCAAAAAATGCATATATAAAACACACAGTGAGGGCATTATTTTGGCACAAAAATATACACAAATAAAAAAATGCCACTAGAAGTGGACTTTCCCTTTAAAGCGCAACAAAATCCTAAGCGGACGATCCTGGAGTCTAAAGGACTCTAGGGGTTGCCGCTGGCCTTCCCCCTGAGCTGTGTAACCCCCCCCCCCCAGGTCAACACAAAACTCACCTTTTGCAGCAGCTCCCCCAGTGGTGTGAACAACGCCGGCTGCATCCCCAGCGTCTCTGGGCTGAGGCGCGGTCCCACGCTCAGCCATATATAGGCTCGATTGCCGAGCTCTGGTCTAAGCAAAGCGTATTGACGATCATGAAAACTGCATGGCATACAGCGCTGTAGGACCAGGGACAGGTACATTTGTATGGGCAATCTGGAGGATTTTACACAGCGGGATATCCCAAATTGGAAGCCCTGGCTCACCCCCCTTTAAAGCAGCCGATGCCCCCCATCCCCTCCCCTGGTGCTAAGGCAGGGCAGGGGGTTAAGAAAAAAACACCTTACCTGGTAACTAGGGATGAGCGAATCGATCCGGACGAACCCGGATTCGATCCGAATTTCAGGAAAAATTCGATTCGGATCGAATCCGAATTTCCCCGCGATTCGATCACTCGAAGTTTTCCTTTAACATCCATTCATTTACATTACAGGCATTCTAAGATGGCGGGCGGGACATGTCTGGACATGTATCCCGCGCCAGTGCAAGCTGGGGCAGTCACATGCAGCCTATCAGCAGCCAGCAAGCCCGGTGACGTCACACAGCGGTATTTAACGGCGGCCATCTTGCTTTTCCTCATTTCTCTATTGCATTCGTGACAGACAGAACGCTGTGTAGCTGAGGCACTTAGACAGGCAGGGACAGACAGGGACAGGCTGGAGACAGGCAGGAGACAGGCAGGAGACAGACAGGAGACAGACAGAAAGCCAGGGAAAGGTAGGAAAAACGGAGGCTGTGACAGGGAGATTTTTTTTTTTTCATCCAGCCTTTGTTAGCGTTTTCAGGCTGCTTATAGTAACTAACTGTGCATATATACTGAACTGATCTTAAGTCTGCTGTGAGGCATCCCATTCTGTGACTAAAGCAGCCTCTATTTAATAGCATAATAAACATTTGCACTTATTCTCATAGAAATCAGGCCTGATAAAGACACTTTTGCTGTGCATGCTCTCTGGTTTTTGTGGCACTGGCATCCCATTCTGTGACTAAAGCAGCCTCTATTTAATAGCATAATAAACATTTGCACTTATTCTCATAGAAATCAGGCCTGATAAAGACACTTTTGCTGTGCATGCTCTCTGGTTTTTGTGGCACTGGCATCCCATTCTGTGACTAAAGCAGCCTCTATTTAATAGCATAATAAACATTTGCACTTATTCTCATAGAAATCAGGCCTGATAAAGACACTTTTGCTGTGCATGCTCTCTGGTTTTTGTGGCACTGGCATCCCATTCTGTGACTAAAGCAGCCTCTATTTAATAGCATAATAAACATTTGCACTTATTCTCATAGAAATCAGGCCTGATAAAGACACTTTTGCTGTGCATGCTCTCTGGTTTTTGTGGCACTGGCATCCCATTCTGTGACTAAAGCAGCCTCTATTTAATAGCATAATAAACATTTGCACTTATTCTCATAGAAATCAGGCCTGATAAAGACACTTTTGCTGTGCATGCTCTCTGGTTTTTGTGGCACTGGCATCCCATTCTGTGACTAAAGCAGCCTCTATTTAATAGCATAATAAACATTTGCACTTATTCTCATAGAAATCAGGCCTGATAAAGACACTTTTGCTGTGCATGCTCTCTGGTTTTTGTGGCACTGGCATCCCATTCTGTGACTAAAGCAGCCTCTATTTAATAGCATAATAAACATTTGCACTTATTCTCATAGAAATCAGGCCTGATAAAGACACTTTTGCTGTGCATGCTCTCTGGTTTTTGTGGCACTGGCATCCCATTCTGTGACTAAAGCAGCCTCTATTTAATAGCATAATAAACATTTGCACTTATTCTCATAGAAATCAGGCCTGATAAAGACACTTTTGCTGTGCATGCTCTCTGGTTTTTGTGGCACTGGCATCCCATTCTGTGACTAAAGCAGCCTCTATTTAATAGCATAATAAACATTTGCACTTATTCTCATAGAAATCAGGCCTGATAAAGACACTTTTGCTGTGCATGCTCTCTGGTTTTTGTGGCACTGGCATCCCATTCTGTGACTAAAGCAGCCTCTATTTAATAGCATAATAAACATTTGCACTTATTCTCATAGAAATCAGGCCTGATAAAGACACTTTTGCTGTGCATGCTCTCTGGTTTTTGTGGCACTGGCATCCCATTCTGTGACTAAAGCAGCCTCTATTTAATAGCATAATAAACATTTGCACTTATTCTCATAGAAATCAGGCCTGATAAAGACACTTTTGCTGTGCATGCTCTCTGGTTTTTGTGGCACTGGCATCCCATTCTGTGACTAAAGCAGCCTCTATTTAATAGCATAATAAACATTTGCACTTATTCTCATAGAAATCAGGCCTGATAAAGACACTTTTGCTGTGCATGCTCTCTGGTTTTTGTGGCACTGGCATCCCATTCTGTGACTAAAGCAGCCTCTATTTAATAGCATAATAACCATTTGCACTTATTCTCATAGAAATCAGGCCTGATAAAGACACTTTTGCTGTGCATGCTCTCTGGTTTTTGTGGCACTGGCATCCCATTCTGTGACTAAAGCAGCCTCTATTTAATAGCATAATAAACATTTGCACTTATTCTCATAGAAATCAGGCCTGATAAAGACACTTTTGCTGTGCATGCTCTCTGGTTTTTGTGGCACTGGCATCCCATTCTGTGACTAAAGCAGCCTCTATTTAATAGCATAATAAACATTTGCACTTATTCTCATAGAAATCAGGCCTGATAAAGACACTTTTGCTGTGCATGCTCTCTGGTTTTTGTGGCACTGGCATCCCATTCTGTGACTAAAGCAGCCTCTATTTAATAGCATAATAAACATTTGCACTTATTCTCATAGAAATCAGGCCTGATAAAGACACTTTTGCTGTGCATGCTCTCTGGTTTTTGTGGCACTGGCATCCCATTCTGTGACTAAAGCAGCCTCTATTTAATAGCATAATAAACATTTGCACTTATTCTCATAGAAATCAGGCCTGATAAAGACACTTTTGCTGTGCATGCTCTCTGGTTTTTGTGGCACTGGCATCCCATTCTGTGACTAAAGCAGCCTCTATTTAATAGCATAATAACCATTTGCACTTATTCTCATAGAAATCAGGCCTGATAAAGACACTTTTGCTGTGCATGCTCTCTGGTTTTTGTGGCACTGGCATCCCATTCTGTGACTAAAGCAGCCTCTATTTAATAGCATAATAAACATTTGCACTTATTCTCATAGAAATCAGGCCTGATAAAGACACTTTTGCTGTGCATGCTCTCTGGTTTTTGTGGCACTGGCATCCCATTCTGTGACTAAAGCAGCCTCTATTTAATAGCATAATAAACATTTGCACTTATTCTCATAGAAATCAGGCCTGATAAAGACACTTTTGCTGTGCATGCTCTCTGGTTTTTGTGGCACTGGCATCCCATTCTGTGACTAAAGCAGCCTCTATTTAATAGCATAATAACCATTTGCACTTATTCTCATAGAAATCAGGCCTGATAAAGACACTTTTGCTGTGCATGCTCTCTGGTTTTTGTGGCACTGGCATCCCATTCTGTGACTAAAGCAGCCTCTATTTAATAGCATAATAAACATTTGCACTTATTCTCATAGAAATCAGGCCTGATAAAGACACTTTTGCTGTGCATGCTCTCTGGTTTTTGTGGCACTGGCATCCCATTCTGTGACTAAAGCAGCCTCTATTTAATAGCATAATAACCATTTGCACTTATTCTCATAGAAATCAGGCCTGATAAAGACACTTTTGCTGTGCATGCTCTCTGGTTTTTGTGGCACTGGCATCCCATTCTGTGACTAAAGCAGCCTCTATTTAATAGCATAATAAACATTTGCACTTATTCTCATAGAAATCAGGCCTGATAAAGACACTTTTGCTGTGCATGCTCTCTGGTTTTTGTGGCACTGGCATCCCATTCTGTGACTAAAGCAGCCTCTATTTAATAGCATAATAAACATTTGCACTTATTCTCATAGAAATCAGGCCTGATAAAGACACTTTTGCTGTGCATGCTCTCTGGTTTTTGTGGCACTGGCATCCCATTCTGTGACTAAAGCAGCCTCTATTTAATAGCATAATAAACATTTGCACTTATTCTCATAGAAATCAGGCCTGATAAAGACACTTTTGCTGTGCATGCTCTCTGGTTTTTGTGGCACTGGCATCCCATTCTGTGACTAAAGCAGCCTCTATTTAATAGCATAATAAACATTTGCACTTATTCTCATAGAAATCAGGCCTGATAAAGACACTTTTGCTGTGCATGCTCTCTGGTTTTTGTGGCACTGGCATCCCATTCTGTGACTAAAGCAGCCTCTATTTAATAGCATAATAAACATTTGCACTTATTCTCATAGAAATCAGGCCTGATAAAGACACTTTTGCTGTGCATGCTCTCTGGTTTTTGTGGCACTGGCATCCCATTCTGTGACTAAAGCAGCCTCTATTTAATAGCATAATAAACATTTGCACTTATTCTCATAGAAATCAGGCCTGATAAAGACACTTTTGCTGTGCATGCTCTCTGGTTTTTGTGGCACTGGCATCCCATTCTGTGACTAAAGCAGCCTCTATTTAATAGCATAATAAACATTTGCACTTATTCTCATAGAAATCAGGCCTGATAAAGACACTTTTGCTGTGCATGCTCTCTGGTTTTTGTGGCACTGGCATCCCATTCTGTGACTAAAGCAGCCTCTATTTAATAGCATAATAAACATTTGCACTTATTCTCATAGAAATCAGGCCTGATAAAGACACTTTTGCTGTGCATGCTCTCTGGTTTTTGTGGCACTGGCATCCCATTCTGTGACTAAAGCAGCCTCTATTTAATAGCATAATAAACATTTGCACTTATTCTCATAGAAATCAGGCCTGATAAAGACACTTTTGCTGTGCATGCTCTCTGGTTTTTGTGGCACTGGCATCCCATTCTGTGACTAAAGCAGCCTCTATTTAATAGCATAATAAACATTTGCACTTATTCTCATAGAAATCAGGCCTGATAAAGACACTTTTGCTGTGCATGCTCTCTGGTTTTTGTGGCACTGGCATCCCATTCTGTGACTAAAGCAGCCTCTATTTAATAGCATAATAAACATTTGCACTTATTCTCATAGAAATCAGGCCTGATAAAGACACTTTTGCTGTGCATGCTCTCTGGTTTTTGTGGCACTGGCATCCCATTCTGTGACTAAAGCAGCCTCTATTTAATAGCATAATAAACATTTGCACTTATTCTCATAGAAATCAGGCCTGATAAAGACACTTTTGCTGGCCAAAGGCCTACTGGACCCTGCCAGCTCGATTCCTGCCCGGGGCATCCCATTCTGTGACTAAAGCAGCCTCTGTTTAAGACCATATAAGCATTTGTTCTTATCATATTTGAAATTAGGCCTGATAAAGACACTTTTGCTGGGCATAGCACTACTGGACCCTGCCAGGTGCACTCCTATTTGGGGCATCCCATTCTGTGACTACAGCAGCCTCTGTTTAAGACCATATAAGCATTTGCTCTTATCATATTTGAAATTAGGCCTGATAAAGACACTTTTGCTGGCCAAAGCACTACTGTACCCTGCCAGCTCGATTCCTGCCCGGGGCATCCCATTCTGTGACTACAGCAGCCTCTGTTTAAGACCATATAAGCATTTGCTCTTATCATATTTGAAATTAGGCCTGATAAAGACACTTTTGCTGGGCATAGCACAACTTGTCCCTGCCAGGTGTACTTACTGCTGGTTTTTAGGGCATCCCATTCTGTGACTACACCAGCCTCTATTTAAGAACCTAACCATTTGCACCTATTCTAATTGAAATTAGGCATGATAAAGACACTTTTGCTGTGCATAGTCTTACTGCTGCCTGCCAGGTGCTCTCTGGTTTTTGGGACATCCCATTCTGTAACATACCATTAGCCTCTGCATTAACTGTAAGCTGCACAGTTATTTAAAGAAATTTGGCCTGTATGAGCCTGCTAACACACTGCTGCTGTGTGCATATATACTGATCTCAAGTCTGCTTTGGGGCATCCCATTCTGTAACATACCATTAGCCTCTGCATTAACTGTAAGCTGCACAGTTATTTAAAGAAATTTGGCCTGTATGAGCCTGCTAACACACTGCTGCTGTGTGCATATATACTGATCTCAAGTCAGCTTGGGGCATCCCATTCTGTAACATACCATTAGCCTCTGCATTAACTGTAAGCTGCACAGTTATTTAAAGAAATTTGGCCTGTATGAGCCTGCTAACACACTGCTGCTGTGTGCATATATACTGATCTCAAGTCTGCTTTGGGGCATCCCATTCTGTAACATACCATTAGCCTCTGCATTAACTGTAAGCTGCACAGTTATTTAAAGAAATTTGGCCTGTATGAGCCTGCTAACACACTGCTGCTGTGTGCATATATACTGATCTCAAGTCTGCTTGGGGCATCCCATTCTGTAACATACCATTAGCCTCTGCATTAACTGTAAGCTGCACAGTTATTTAAAGAAATTTGGCCTGTATGAGCCTGCTAACACACTGCTGCTGTGTGCATATATACTGATCTCAAGTCTGCTTTGGGGCATCCCATTCTGTAACATACCATTAGCCTCTGCATTTACTGTAAGCTGCACATTTATTTAAAGAAATTTGGCCTGTATGAGCCTGCTAACACACTGCTGCTGTGTGCATATATACTGATCTCAAGTCTGCTTTGGGGCATCCCATTCTGTAACATACCATTAGCCTCTGCATTTACTGTAAGCTGCACATTTATTTAAAGAAATTTGGCCTGTATGAGCCTGCTAACACACTGCTGCTGTGTGCATATATACTGATCTCAAGTCTGCTTTGGGGCATCCCATTCTGTAACATACCATAAGCCTCTGCATTAACTGTAAGCTGCACAGTTATTTAAAGAAATTTGGCCTGTATGAGCCTGCTAACACACTGCTGCTGTGTGCATATATACTGATCTCAAGTCTGCTTGGGGCATCCCATTCTGTAACATACCATTAGCCTCTGCATTAACTGTAAGCTGCACAGTTATTTAAAGAAATTTGGCCTGTATGAGCCTGCTAACACACTGCTGCTGTGTGCATATATACTGATCTCAAGTCTGCTTTGGGGCATCCCATTCTGTAACATACCATTAGCCTCTGCATTTACTGTAAGCTGCACATTTATTTAAAGAAATTTGGCCTGTATGAGCCTGCTAACACACTGCTGCTGTGTGCATATATACTGATCTCAAGTCTGCTTTGGGGCATCCCATTCTGTAACATACCATTAGCCTCTGCATTTACTGTAAGCTGCACATTTATTTAAAGAAATTTGGCCTGTATGAGCCTGCTAACACACTGCTGCTGTGTGCATATATACTGATCTCAAGTCAGCTTGGGGCATCCCATTCTGTAACATACCATTAGCCTCTGCATTAACTGTAAGCTGCACAGTTATTTAAAGAAATTTGGCCTGTATGAGCCTGCTAACACACTGCTGCTGTGTGCATATATACTGATCTCAAGTCTGCTTGGGGCATCCCATTCTGTAACATAACATAACCTACCTACCATACTAAGCAGCTCTCTTATTTAAACTAAGCAGGCCTCTTGGAGGCTGAGTGTCCACTTTTGGGTGTGCATTTATATTCGGTTTCATATACAGTGGGGTATCCCAATTTGTAAGATAACCTACCCCAACCATGTAAACTAAATAGGCCTGTTGCAGCCTGAGTTTCTCTGCTTGCGTATGGCCTGCATTACAATCTGTCTCTTTCAATGACACTGCTGCCTGTGGTATCCCAATTTGTAAGATAACCTACCCCAACCATGTAAACTAAAGGTTACGTCCTTCCAGAAGGAAAACTTATGCCGAACACTATTTTTGTTAGGGGCATTGACCTTTGGATTGATCGGCATGAAATTAATTTTTTTTTTTCAAAGTATGGCGCTGTGAAGAAGGTCAAAATGATGTCTCATACTTGGATTATTGTTACTTTTTGTTCAGCTTGAAATATAACAGGCCACACGGGCATCCCAAGGCACATGCTATTTTAAACCTATCTGTTATACAACATAAGCGTTGATCAGGCTACTTCAGTTTGCACTTGTTTTTGACTGATTTTAATAAACCAGGCCGCAGGGCACCCCAAAGCTGCACCTTGCA
This sequence comes from Gastrophryne carolinensis, assembly GCA_027917425.1. Lineage (NCBI taxonomy): Eukaryota > Metazoa > Chordata > Amphibia > Anura > Microhylidae > Gastrophryne > Gastrophryne carolinensis. The sequence continues at coordinate 92,808,257 of CM051239.1, forward strand.
CCCTATCTGGTATACAACATAAGCGTTGATCAGCATCAGCTTCATTAAGCTACTTCAGTTTGCACTTCCTTTTTGACTGCTTTCATTTAACCAGGCCGCAGGGCACCCCAAAGCTGCACCTTGCACCCTACCTGTTTATACTAAATAAGCATCTACAGCCTCAGCTTTATTAAGTTATTGCATTTTGAATTGGTTTTGGTCTGCTTTAAATACACCAGGCCGCAGGGCATCCCAAACCTGCATGTTGCACCCCATCTGTTATACTAAATAAGCGTTGATCAGCATCAGCTTTATTAAGCTATTGCATTTTGCATTGGTTTTTGTACTGCTGCCAAAACACTAGCCCATATGGGCATCCCAAACCAGCACATGTCACCCTATCTGTTATACTAAATAAGCTTCTACAGGCCCTTTTTTTATTTATTTATTTTTATTTATATAGAGCTGCAATAGCTTATATTGTGAGGTTAATTTGCCATTTTGCAGCATAATATAGAGCAGCCCCTGTGTAAATCTGAGGGGCAATAGCTTATATAGTGAGGTAAATTTGCCATTTTGCTTCGTTATATAGAGCAGGCCCTGTGTAAATCTGAGGGGCAATAGCTTATATTGTGAGGTAAATTTGCCATTTTGCAGCATAATATAGAGCAGCCCCTGTGTAAATCTGAGGGGCAATAGCTTATATTGTGAGGTAAATTTGCCACTTTGCAGCATAATATAGAGCAGCCCCTGTGTAAATCTGAGGGGCAATAGCTCATATAGTGAGGTAAATTTGCCATTTTGCTTCGTTATATAGAGCAGCCCAGTTGCCATCTAAATCAACTACTGTCCGGCCAGTACAGCTTTTCCAGGGCAAACTCTGCTAGTTGCGGGCACAAGTCAAGTTTGGCTTCCCAGCAAATCCAGTGGATCTTGAAGGTGTGTTGGCATGGTCATGTCAAGGTATGACATGACCTGCTGTTTGAGGTCCAGCTCCAGGTCTTCCTGCTGCTCATGAGTAGACTCACTATGCGGGTGTAGAAAGCTACTCACTAGCGACTGAAGACTGAGGCTGCTGCTGATGGAGCTGCTGCTGCTGCTCCTTCCACCCCCCCAGCAGCCATGGCAGTGGAAGGTGATCGCAGAGGTCCCCCCGAGTCAGACCTGCGGGAGTATGGGCCATGGCGCAGATAGACATCGCCCAACTGACTACGTGGGATGTCTCTGTAGTAGGTCAGTTTGTCCTCCCTCTCAGTGGGCGTAAAAAATGCCCCCATTTTGTGCCGGAAGCGAGGGTCCAATAAGTTGGAGAGCCAGAAGTCTTCCCGCTGACAAATGGAGACAATTCTGCGCTCACTAGTACGCAAGCATGTGAGCATGCATCGTGCCATTTGTGCAAATGACTCGGAGGGACTACCTGTCTCCATCTCCACTGTAAACTGCCACGGTGTGTCTGGGTCCTCTGTCTCACCTTACTCACAACCCTCTAGCTCCTGTGGCTGCTCCTGCTCCTCCTCTTCTGTCAGATGACTAGATAAAATGGTCATTTTGTGAAACCTAAACTGTGGTTTGCTTTGCCCCACCCCCTCCTCCTCCTCCACTTCAGCCCCCACAGGCTTCATGTGGCTGTGAAATGTATGTGCCATGTCTCCAGTGCCCTGACCAGCCATGGTTTCCAACATGTGTTGTAGTACATGAAGCAGTGGAATCTCATCGTTCATCTCATAGTCCTGGCAACTGACTAATAACGTAGCTTCCTCAAAGGGCCTGAGCAAACGGTCGGTGTCACGTATGAGCTGCCAATGGTTTACATTGAATTTACACAGGTGTCCCCCTATCCGTTTGGATCATCCAGAAATCCGTGATGGCTTTTCTCTGTTCCTATAGTGCAGTGGTCCTCAACCCTGTCCTCAAGGCCCACCAACAAGTCATGTTTTTTGGATCTCCAAATAGCCAGCTCTATTGCTCTGCAGCTGCACTAATTACTCCACCTGTGCATCTTTGTGGAGATCTGCAAAACCTGGCCTGTTGGTGGGCCTTGAGGACAGGGTTGGGGACCACTGCTATAGTGGATCCTGCATATGGAGGGTGGAATTCCAACGGGTGGAAACATCGCAAATCAGACTATGGTGGGGTACACCGTTGTGACGCTGAGGCTCAATAGGGTTGTGCTTCGTGGTGTAGGAGTGCCAGAAGTGCATGCTAACTTTCTTTCCTGTTGTTCTTTCAGATGGGGGCAAGACTTAAAAACTAGACTGAACACGTGTGCCATGTGAGGACGCATGACTTTGGCTTCCTTGTCGCAGCGCAAACAAGATGTTCTTCCAAGTGTAATGCAGCAGGCTGGACTTATGGTGACGCTGTCTGAGAGGAGAAATCCCTCAGACATCAAGATTAAAAATTCCAAGAATTTTTGAGGGCTAATTATTCAGAGGCAAATGATAGCTAGTTGTTTCTGATTTAATTACAAGGTGGAAACACACCCTCAAACAAAACTTCACTTTGGCAATACTATTGCATTTGTCTATTCATAATTTTATGTATATACACTAACTAACCTACTTTTTCTCCCCAGGATGCTGCATGAAACACTGCCACATCGCTGAGTAGCTGATTTTTCCGAACAACAGTCCGCAATAATCTGCTGCTGCTGCCGCCGCCACCGCCGCAGACTCCAGGGACCCTCTTCCACTACCTCGGCTTGCAACACCTCCTCCCACGACACTCTCCTCATCACTAATTGCCGGCTACTGGAAGAAGAGGCGAGTGTCTCCTCCACTTCTTGGCTGGGCAGTAGCTGCTGAATTTTATGATTATCAGATCTTCATCAATGGATAGTGGAGCTGAACCCAAAGCATAACAGACAGACAGTTGACTGGGGGTGTCAGATGCCACTTGTGATGCAGTGGACTGCTTTTGCAGCACTTCGAGACAAAGTTGCTTCATTGGCTGACACAATGACTGGTAAATCTGTGGAACATATGGTTTACAAGCAAGAATAACCATTTGTTTTTATATGAAAAAGACCCTGGTTTATACAGACTTTTTTTTTCCAGAGACTGCCCTGCGTGGAAATGAATGGCGCTTGGATCATCCAAGCTTTCCTCCCAACAATGCCTGATGTATTCCAGTAGATTGATGACGGGGCCAGACCTACACTAAAGAAAGATGGATCGTGCAAAACAGATTTAAGGCGCTGCTCTCCAGTTACAGACATTCCTCCGCATCGGACCACAAGTAAGTATTGATAAAAAATCCTTTCCGTTACTCTTACTTTTTATTAATATTCTTCGGATAAGACGGATCAGACATGATTCCAGATTAAAAATTCCAAGAATTTTTGAGGGCTAATTAGTCAGAGGCAATGATACCTTCTTGTTTCTGATTTAATTAAAAGGTGGAAACACACCCTCAAACAAAACTTCACTTTGGCAATACTTTTGCATTTGTTTATTCATAATTTTATGTAGATATTACTAACTAAGCTACTTTTTCTCCACATGACTCTCCACAGGGTGTGATTCATCCAATTTTTGGGCTCCTGAAGCCAACCCCAGTGTCTCTTTAAAGTAATATTTGGGCTCCTGCTGCTGCCAACTCCAGGGTGTGATTCATCAAATTTTTGGGCTCCTGAAGCCAACCCCAGTGTCTCTTTATAGTAATATTTGGGCTCCTGCTGCTGCTGCTGCCAACTCCAGGGTGTGATTCATCCAATTTTTGGGCTCCTGAAGCCAACTCCAGTGTATATTTGGGCTCCTGCTGCTGCTGCTGCCAACTTCTGCCAACTCCAGGGTGTGATTCATCCAATTTTTGGGCTCCTGAAGCCAACTCCAGTGTATATTTGGGCTCCTGCTGCTGCTGCTGCCAACTCCAGGGTGTGATTCATCCAATTTTTGGGCTCCTGAAGCCAACTCCAGTGTATATTTGGGCTCCTGCTGCTGCTGCTGCCAACTTCTGCCAACTCCAGGGTGTGATTCATCCAATTTTTGGGCTCCTGAAGCCAACTCCAGTGTATATTTGGGCTCCTGCTGCTGCTACTGTCAACTCCTGCCAACTCCAGGGTGTGATTCATCCAATTTTTGGGCTCCTGAAGCCAACTCCAGTGTATATTTGGGCTCCTGCTGCTGCTACTGTCAACTCCTGCCAACTCCAGGGTGTGATTCATCCAATTTTTGGGCTCCTGAAGCCAACTCCAGTGTATATTTGGGCTCCTGCTGCTGCTACTGTCAACTCCTGCCAACTCCAGGGTGTGATTCATCCAATTTTTGGGCTCCTGAAGCCAACTCCAGTGTATATTTGGGCTCCTGCTGCTGCTGCTGCCAACTCCAGGGTGTGAATCATCCAATTTTTGGGCTCCTGAAGCCAACTCCAGGGTCTCTTTAAAGTAATGTTTGGGCTCCTGCTGCTGCTGCCAACTTCTGCCAACTCCAGGGTGTGATTCATCCAATTTTTGGGCTCCTGAAGCCAACTCCAGTGTATATTTGGGCTCCTGCTGCTGCTGCTGCCAACTCCAGGGTGTGATTCATCCAATTTTTGGGCTCCTGAAGCCAACTCCAGTGTATATTTGGGCTCCTGCTGCTGCTGCTGTCAACTCCTGCCAACTCCAGGGTGTGATTCATCCAATTTTTGGGCTCCTGAAGCCAACTCCAGTGTATATTTGGGCTCCTGCTGCTGCTGCTGTCAACTCCTGCCAACTCCAGGGTGTGATTCATCCAATTTTTGGGCTCCTGAAGCCAACTCCAGTGTATATTTGGGCTCCTGCTGCTACTACTGTCAACTCCTGCCAACTCCAGGGTGTGATTCATCCAATTTTTGGGCTCCTGAAGCCAACTCCAGTGTATATTTGGGCTCCTGCTGCTGCTGCTGCCAACTTCTGCCAACTCCAGGGTGTGATTCATCCAATTTTTGGGCTCCTGAGGCCAACTCCAGTGTATATTTGGGCTCCTGCTGCTGCTGCTGCCAACTTCTGCCAACTCCAGGGTGTGATTCATCCAATTTTTGGGCTCCTGAGGCCAACTCCAGTGTATATTTGGGCTCCTGCTGCTACTACTGTCAACTCCTGCCAACTCCAGGGTGTGATTCATCCAATTTTTGGGCTCCTGAGGCCAACTCCAGTGTATATTTGGGCTCCTGCTGCTGCTGCTGCCAACTTCTGCCAACTCCAGGGTGTGATTCATCCAATTTTTGGGCTCCTGAGGCCAACTCCAGTGTATATTTGGGCTCCTGCTCCTGCTGCTGCCAACTTCTGCCAACTCCAGGGTGTGATTCATCCAATTTTTGGGCTCCTGAAGCCAACTCCAGTGTATATTTGGGCTCCTGCTGCTGCTGCTGCTGCCAACTTCTGCCAACTCCAGGGTGTGATTCATCCAATTTTTGGGCTCCTGAAGCCAACTCCAGTGTATATTTGGGCTCCTGCTGCTACTACTGCCAACTTCTGCCAACTCCAGGGTGTGATTCATCCAATTTTTGGGCTCCTGAGGCCAACTCCAGTGTATATTTGGGCTCCTGCTGCTGCTGCTGCCAACTTCTGCCAACTCCAGGGTGTGATTCATCCAATTTTTGGGCTCCTGAAGCCAACTCCAGTGTATATTTGGGCTCCTGCTGCTACTACTGTCAACTCCTGCCAACTCCAGGGTGTGATTCATCCAATTTTTGGGCTCCTGAGGCCAACTCCAGTGTATATTTGGGCTCCTGCTGCTGCTGCTGCCAACTTCTGCCAACTCCAGGGTGTGATTCATCCAATTTTTGGGCTCCTGAGGCCAACTCCAGTGTATATTTGGGCTCCTGCTCCTGCTGCTGCCAACTTCTGCCAACTCCAGGGTGTGATTCATCCAATTTTTGGGCTCCTGAAGCCAACTCCAGTGTATATTTGGGCTCCTGCTGCTGCTGCCAACTTCTGCCAACTCCAGGGTGTGATTCATCCAATTTTTGGGCTCCTGAGGCCAACTCCAGTGTATATTTGGGCTCCTTCTGCCCCTCATAGTGATGCCACTTCAACTCTCTGCAATTGTGCCGCTCTGCGATTCTATTAGCGATGCCTCTGATCTGCATGTGATATTTCTTCAAAGTATTATTTAACAAACCCAGCACGCATCCTGTGCGTGTTACAGCAAGGCTGAATGGTTTACAACCCTATTGAGGCTGTAGGAGGCTCAGAAATAGCCGTTTTTAATAGCGATTCGTCGCGAATTTATTCGGGTCGAAACGATTTTTGTCGGAAAATTCGGCGAATCAGTCGAATCGAATTTTTCAAAAGTTCGCTCATCTCTACTGGTAACCGCCATCCAGCATTGTCTGTTGGCATTTCCAGCCATGGGGTAGATACAAAAGCAGGCCAGCGTTTGCAATAAAATTCTAATCTTTATTGATCCATTGTTAAAATTCAAAGTACAGGTAATCCCAATAAAAAGGGGGGGCTGGAGGATCCTCTGTATACGCGTTTCAGACTCTGAGGTCCTTAATCATGACATGGGCACAGCCGTCTTTGGCATCCCACCCGTGCATGCACGCAACTTGAATGGGGGCCGGGATTGCCGATCTGTGCAGCATTTATGTGGTCACCATCAGAAGCACTAGGGGGCGCCCAGCTAAATACAGCTTTAAGTGAAGTCAAGCTTCTGTCCCGGGGCCCTTCACCACCTATTAAAAAGGGCAACAATTGATCTACAGTCTCTTCCTTGGGGCCTACACAAAACTTTCTGCCAAGGGTCTCCACCATACACTCCCCTCGAGTCTGTAAGAAACTAGGGGAGGTTGGTCTTGCTCTTTATGGGGCATCCTGAGTTTATATGCCCCACTTTGTGGAACCTTTCACAAGCCAGAACCGCAGCTGAATCCATATCACAGATAGGTACACTATACAAAAACAAAGAAGCAAGTCTGCACCACCCATAATTTGTTGGCACCCCCCATCTGATGAATGACTCACCTAATACTCTAAAGTCTCTAGAATTCATATTTATTAAAACATATGCTAACATACATTTAAAAATTAAATACCAATAGATAGGGGCATCCCATCTGCACCCAAATCCCATATACATTTGACGTTAATAATGTGATACACTAAGTATACAATAAACAAATAAATATTCCTACGTGCCTCTTATTATTGTGCAAAACTTGCATAAGTGCCAACAATGTGCTATTCAATTATTGGTGCTCTAACAATAAAGTGCTATTCAAATACTGAAGAAGCCAAACATTAGTAATAGGAAGAATCAAGCAGTGAAAGACAAATAAATACATCACCTGAGTACTAGTCTAGATCTGGCGTTCCTACTACTTTTCCCCAGCAGCAGGCCACTTCCTGTAGGTTGTACCTTTTTGTGGTTGCTGGTGCCACACAGGTATTAACACATCTAGAGTTAGGATGGGTATGTAGCTTGTGGCATTTTCTCTATTCATATTTCCTCAGTGCGGCAAAGGAAATCTGAATGGAACGAGCATCGTTGATTGGCTGAGCGGCCTTCGCATGCCCCATGGAAATGCGAAAAAGGTGAGTTTACAGGTGATCCTGGGGAACACACACAGCCGGAGAGGATTAAGACCCAATAAAGTTGATTCCGTGGTTGATGTTCCTCTAGAATTCGGTCCTGTCCCTGTACAAGTCAGAAAACTTTCCCTTAGTCGCAAACCAACTGGGAAATGCCAAATTTGCAGCCCAGATATGTTGAAAAAAATGTTAAAACAGTATTTACATAGCACAAACAGACCAAGACCACAGAATGACCATGATTTTCATGTCCCCTATAGCCTCATACTCTCAATACCCTCACCCCCACTCAAATGTCCATTGAATAGGTTTAGGGGTAGCTCTAGGTTTATGTGGGTGAGAACGTTTCCATGCAGCAGATCATCAGTGCATGTCATGTGACCCTTCAGCTCTGCTGTCACTGGTGGCTTTTTCTTTGCTGTTGATTGCCCTCCAGTCCTCACTGACTTCTCCACTGGACCACTGACTCCAATTGTCCTCTATGGGGATTATTTAAGAAACACTAGCGCCAGGTAATGTCACGTAGCGTCTGGTGAACACTGGGCGCTGTATATGAAAACCACATATAAGAAAGTGAGTCTGGTGAGCGCCTCTAACAGTGAGTGCCATGTAGCGTCACATGTATTACTAGAGGTGGCTCAGCATATAGCGCCGGCGCTCTAGGTTCAGGAGAGCCACGTATTACTTTTCGCTCAGTGTCGCTCTCCCATACATTTCAATGGTGTTTCATTTGGTTGTGTTAAAATAGCATTTTGCTATAGTAAACTTTTACTATAAATGTGTTTACATTTTTGGCTCCAATCATTGTGTGTCCTCTCCTGCCCATCAAACAAACACTTTTATTGTTTTTTTTTATTATTTATGCAGAATTGTATGTGCAGGTCTGGCATTGCAGTGTCATTGTCACAGTGTCATTCCATGTGTTTTCGCTCTGGTGCTGGTGTTTATGTGAAACAGACTTTTATCACACAGCGTCTGGCGCTCGACACTAGAGCGCCCAGTTTTAGAGTGCCAACGCTGGTTGAGTGTAGTTTTTTCTTGAATGCGGGCTTCAGCGCCAAATGACGGACGCACTTAACTGGTGCTACCTATCGCTCGCTGCAGCGTTGTCCTGTTGTTAGATGTAGCGTAGAGTCTTGGGCACTTTGAGCTTGGAATACCACCTAGTGTTCACGACTGGCTCTGCAGTTAATCAGGGAGAGCGCTTCTACAGCGGCCTGCACACATCACATTTATCACTGCTGGACTGGATAGTACAGCGCGACACCCGCTTGCAGCATGTACTAGCTCTCAGCGCTGCTACACATACGCTCACATGGAACAACTTTTTTGCTGCTGCTGATTATTCTCCAGTCCTCTGTGTCTTTTCAGCTGCTGACAAGGGCGGACTGGCCATAGGGGGAGTTCCTGGTAGGCTGCACTGCTTTGTTGGGTTGCTGCATCTAACATCCTCATTCAATCCCTGCCCCCTTAGTCTCCCTCTCATCCCCTATGTACCCAGCCTCACTGTACCCACAAGCCAAAGAAACCCCAGCCCCAATGCTATAGCCCCAGCATCATGGTTGGGGGGCCTCAGCAGGGTTGCCTCTGGATAATGTTCTTCATGTCTTGGGCCCCTTCTCCACAGCTGCTGAAGTGTCCACCATTGTTTCCAATCATCCTCTGGTCCTTGGCTTCTTCTCTGTTGCTGCCAGTAGCCTTTCAGACCTTACTGCTTTCTCCTCTACTAATAATTATACCCCGATCCTTGCAGCCGCATGAAACCACCATTACTGCCAGTCGTTCTCACCACCTTCCAAGCTGCTGTCAATCACCCTCCATTCATTGCCAACTTCTCCTGAGGCCAACAATGAGCAGGTCTGCATATGGGACATCCAGATCACTGGTAGGTTGAATGGCCACAACCCAGTCTAAGCCTGATTGGGCCCCTGAAAAAAAAACATGTAGGGAACCACTCTCAACTACTAAATTGATCAAAAAATACATTTTTATTAATTACATATTTATAATCACTACATACATTTACACTCAACATATTAAAATCCCTTTAAAAACACATAAACGGGACAATAACACACAGGACAAACCAACATGAAGGTGTGTAGGCGATGGGGAGAGTCTCACCACACTAATTGATATCAAATGCCTATATATATATATATGTGCTAAATCATTCAACAAAGTGTTCCAACAGTGCAACTAAACATGTGCAAATCCTGCCTATGATCCGGATCACTACAAAATCTATACATTTATAAAGTGCAAGTGCTACTAGTCAAACAATCAGTTAAGAATTAATATTCCCAACCATAACAACTCATAAACATATCAATCTACTCTATTCACCAATGAAAATATAATCACCTGTATATATTATTAGGCATCCCAAAGGGGAACCACTTACATATATCACAATACCAATCAAAAAATAATATCACAAATCTATCACAAAAAACATCACCAGAAATAAAGCCAGGGTATCATGAAAATAACATGTGTGAAGTCTCCCCAACGCCTACCACACCAGGAGCCACGCGTTCCGTGGGCACATCACCCACTTCATCAGGCAGCTGCTACTCTCCTCCACTCTTATCCAGGACCAACAAACATCACCAGCAGCAGCATTAATGTATTAGCAGAAATTCAAATCCTGAATTGAAACATGTTTAAACACTTCCTAATAGGGATTTAGTAATAAATATGCAACCATGGAAGAGAGTTTGTTTGTTTCCATTAAATATTGTGCTGATCCATGCAATCGCTTGTATAAATCTACAGTGACGGCACAGAGGCCTAGAAGCTTGTAGGATTTCTTGTGTAACAATCACGCACGGTCATATGACCACATTTCCAAATGAGGCGGAAAGCTCAGCTTGTTTTGTAATAAATGCTTTTCTTGTTATGATACACCAAGTAACGGACAAAGGGCCGATTGTGGAAAAATTGTTTTGCTAAGTAGCGAACATTCGATTGCTTGTAACACTGGCAGCCAAACTTGGCAGCTAAAGGGTCCTAAGCAAAGTCCCAGGCCATGATTCTAAGATAGACTGTAATGGGGCGTTCTCTGCGAGCGTTACATGATGACGATACTACATAAATAAACCCACTCATCCTGCGTCCTCGCTCAGCTGAAGGGAAGTCTTTGGCGTCACTGAGAATAAGGATGCAGTTTCTTTTTTACTCTAAGTAATTCTTTGCTGAGAAAAGCTTTTGTGGCAACCTTGATTGTATATTCATATTGAATATCAGACAAATTGCATCTGTAGTTAAAACATATTTATTCATGTTGTGTCGCTCCTGATTTGGGGTGCTCTGGTGTGTGAAATCCCATGGATCGCTTGGGAAGATCCCACAGCACACGAGGGGCTCCCTGACCAATCACCCAGCAGGATATCCCAAATTGGGTTGCAGAAATTCAGACGCTTGGTGTCTTTTAGGCTTTGGGAAGATCGTTGTTCCTCTTTATATAATGTAAATCCCACATCTGTGTATAACTGTTCTATTCATTTTATTAGAACAATTATTATTTTTAGACAAATGGTGTGCTAAAATGCCCCCCAACTTAATAATGGGCAATGGCAGAATTGCCCCCCAAAAATTTCCCATAACAAGCAGTGTGGCACAATCCCTCAATTCCCTTTAATAGACAGTGTGGCAGAATCTCCCAATCCCCTATAACAGTGTGTCAGAATGCTCCAATCCCCTATAACAGGCAGTGTGGCAGAATCCTCCCAATCCCCTGTAATAAGCAGTGTGGCAGAATCCTCCCGATCCCCTATAACAGGCATTGTGACAAAATCCCCCAATCCCCTATAACAGGCAATGTGGCAGAATACACACAATCCCCTATAATAAGCAGTGTGACAGAACCTCCAAATCCCCTTTAATAGGTAGTATGGCAGAATCCCCCAATCCCCTATAACAGGCAGTGTGGCAGAATCCACACAATCCCCTATAATTAGTGTGGCAGAATCCCCCAAACCCTTATAATAGGCAGTGTGGCAGAATCCCTCAATCCTCTATAACAAGCAGTGTGGCAGAACCCCCCAATCCCCAATAACAGGCAGTGTGGCAGAATCCACCCAAAGGGATGTCATTTAGGACTGTGGCTGCCCATGCAGGCTGCCCTGGCGGCTTCCCCCGTATACTGTATGCCTGCCTGCCCTTTTCCCTGCACACAGCTGTGGGGGGGGGGGGGGGGGGGGGGGGGCGTTCTGTGCAGCAAAGTAAAGATGGATGCACCCAGAGACTGGTCCACGGGTGAGGTACACCATTCCACAGGAGTGCTGGTAAGGTGATTGAATTTTATTCCATAAGATGCATGGACATTATTTCATCTGGCAGGACCCAAGAATGAATTTCTCTGGTGGGTTCCAAGAATAATTTCCTCTGGTGGGCCCCAAGAACTATTTTCTCTTGTGGCCCCCAATAAGGATTTTCTCTGATGGGTGCAAAAAAAATTTCCTTTGCTGGGCCTCAAGAACGATTTCCTCTGGTGGGCCCCAAAAACAATATCTTCTGGTGGGCCCCAAGAATTCCTTCCTCTGATGGGTTCCAAGAATGTTTTGCTATGGTGAGACTGCAAAAATGTTGTTCTCTGGTGGAATCATGAGTGATTTAGTCTGGGGGGTCCCAAGAGTTATTTCCTCTGGTCAGCCCCATGAATGATCTCCTCTGGGGCTCAGATGGCCCTTACAGTACAACATTTCGGAGGAGAGAAACCTCCTTCATTATTGGCCACATGAGGAAGTGTGTTTCTCTCCCTCGAAAGGTCGTACAGTAAGGGTGATCTGAGCATCATATTCTAGGGTGTTATCAGCTTCTTGTGCAATATTGGTGCACCCTGGTCAAAACAGTTTTAAAAGGCAGATTGCTGCTAGTTGGCTACACTACGCTGGGGGTTTAACACAGTGGTGCACTCAAAAATCAGCATTCTTTATGGGGCTTCCCGAATTGAGATGCCACGCTATGTGAGACCCCCTAGATCCCCCAATCTACTCACTAGGCCATCGTGGCCATGTTGTATCTCGGGGCTGCACCCACATCTCTTGCATACGTCCAGCTGTGCCCGAGCCAGGCCTTTCTCAATGGAGTGCGTGCGGGCATACGCGCAGCTAGAAGCAGGGACAGAGATGCGGCTGGTGGCGCTCGCTTCATTCAGATTTTTGCGGGAAAGGCAATCTGAACGGAACCCACGCCACATGGGAACTTCGAAGAGGTGCGGGTACACACAAATCAGGATGCCCTGCCAGAGAACAGACACAGAACACAACACAGAAGTTATTTTCTCGGCTGTTGTTACACTTTAATATTCTTTGGTTAAAGAGGAACATTAGAGGGGTTGCTGGCTTGCTTGGCCCCACTTCTCCTCCGATTAAAAATTTAGCAGTTTAAAACGTACCTGTCCGGTCACATCACGCTCCTGCATCTTTGGTCTTGTGCCGTCTTCTGTTGGGCAACGCCATCTTGCTGTCCCGCCATGTACGACGCCCCTCCGATCTTGCGCATGCGCAGTGTCATTGCATATGCTGCAATGGCACTTGGCTCAGATCTAGCAAGATTTGATGAGCAGCTAAGAGGGGAGGGGGTGGATAGGGGCCAGGAATGCCAGGAAACACCGACATCCAAAAGGCAGTAAGGGAGGGGGGAGGAATGTTTACAAAGTTCTAATGAAAATCAATATTGATATGTTTTTATTTGGAGCAATTGAAAATAAAAAAGATTTGTCTGTAAAATAAAATATTTTATTTTTACACAGCTATGTGACATTTTATAGGTGCGTGGATTTTTGTATTGGGTTTGTAATTGACCCATGTTGCCCTTAAATATTAGTTCTGTGCAGACAACTTTTGGGGATGACATTCATGCTTGTTTTACGAGATCTGCCAAAAGCATGTCTATTAAGATATAAAACAAAAGGGTACATTACGTAAGTACATTCACTTAAAACAGATGGAAAGCCAACTTTGGGTCTATCGCCCGTGTCTGGACCCCACTCAAGCAGCTGGGCGCTGCTGTTTCCTTGGATTTTCCACCTCCGAAGCCACGCACCCGGCAATTTTGAGGGAGCCTACGTGGTGCAGCTAGCTGGCCATTCAGAAAGGCTAGGCAAAGGAAGCACAAGCGGTCACAGAGAAGCTGGAGATGCCCTGGGGGGTTTCACATAGCGGGGCATCCAGTGTAGGGAAGGTTCTTTTAGGGATGCCCAAGGCACTCCTGGAACAGCACTGGACCTATGCTGAAGGGCATAGGAGCTAGTATGCTGCTACAGCCAGAGGATTCCAGGTTCTGGGGTTAACGCTGGTCTAGGGGAGCACAATATATTCAAATATGTCAGTCAGATATGTCCAAACTGGACCAAATCGGCAAAACTCAGTCCGAATGTACCTTTGACCTACATTTGTAGCTCAGCACTAGTTGATAGTAGAAATAAGAAATAATGATAACAAAAATGTTCTTACCAGAATGTCTAAACTAATTTGTCGGCAAACCTTGTGCAACAGTGTTGGAGGAACCACCCCTGCCTCCGTCCAATCACAGAGGCCCAAGTACCAAATGTAGGCGTGTGTTTGTTGTTTCATTTAAAAACATTGTAATACATGGGAAGTCACATGATCCAACACTCTTTGAGATACTGAGGCTTACAAGAAATACTAGAACTATTTTCCTAATCTTGCCTGCAGACGTGTTTTTGTTCTAATAAACTGTTACGACAGTGTCCACTATGCAATACCACCACTGACCAGAGAGGTCAGTGTGATGCCACGAGTAAGGAGAGCCCAGCTGTCAATCATGGTTATAGCTTTATAAATTATTGTAATAAAAGGTCTGGATCACTGGTCCCAAAGTAACACAGGCTTTTAATATCTGCAGGAGAAGTTTTGGTTGACCATTGCGGTGCTATTATAAAACTGCCTTGCATGACATCTTGCGTGATGTGATGTTCGAGGACAGATGCTTCTGACAGCAGTGAAACTAACAGATCCGCACTGACTGACTGCAGGAAGACTTTCCGGCTGACCTCATACCAACTTCTGCTGTCTCTGCTGAGACCTTATGGTTGACTGCCAGCACTTCACATCTAGGCTCAAAGTTATTTTCTTTTGTTTTTCTTTGTATCTCTTTCTTTGTGCATACAAAAAGATACAAATGGCTGAACATGCTGTAAAAGAAAAAAAAACACGGTTTTGCAGAAAACCATCAGATTTAAGACTTTTGGATCATTTCAGCACCAGATGTAAAACGTGTGTTATCCCGGCACCACAACCACATATATTATCTCTTTACCAACTCACACACAGTACACAGCACAGTCACATGACCGCAAGCTGGTACCCACAGCTTTACCCAACTCAGATAATACAAATCTCGATGGCACAAGTGCACATGACCGCAAGCTGGAAAGCATCGCTCCAGAAACATCATGAAACCAGCGACTACGGGTCGCACATGTGCACTCCACAGCGCAACCCGCCACTGAATACTCTCATAACTGCACCTACACAACCTGACAAAGCAGCATAGCTCCTGACGAAGCGTGTAGAGCGGGCAGATATACCAACCCATAAACACCAAATTTACCCTCAATAATACTCCTAACAAGAGAAATAACTGTTACCTTGGACATACAATTTATGTTTGATGACAAATATTGTACTTTTGAAATGTATTAACATAGTTTGAATACTGCATTAAAAAACCTTTATCATCTACAACCTAGACACAGGCCCAGGCCATTCTTTTATCCCCTTTCTATTCTTGAGTGCACCTTTTTTGCCTGGTGCTAAATTGACCCTTTTGTTCACACATTGCACTTTTAATGTGCATACTGCTTTTAGCGCATTTTGTGTTACATACTTTGTGTTATATATTATGCATTATGGTTATTAATATTGGTTTTATTTTATTCTGCCTACTAACTAGTGTATTTTACAAAGGGAAACAAACAGAAAAACACAGGTTTGTTCTATTTTCATTTTCACAGGCCCTTGATATCAATAGAAGATGTGTTATTGGGCAAATGACAGGAGACTCCCAGCCTGAAAGAGTTTTTGAAAATGCTTCACACTAAAAACTTCAATCCAAAGGTCAAACCAGGGCTAATTTTCTACTGGAAAGTAAATGTAAACTTTTGATTGAGCCAGATTGAAATGGCAAAGCTGGCAAATGTGTCTCCTGTCTTCATGACTCAAATATTGGGGTAGAAATTACAATGCAATATACAAAGCTAATACCTTTACATCAGTGTTTTTTAAAAAATGCCCTTTATTTAGTTTAATCTGGTTTTATTAAATATAAAGGCACAAGTGTACAAGAAATGCATTGAATAGTACATGTTATACAAGCTAAGGTAACATTCAAACCTTTACATAGCCTAAGAAAATTTGGGGAAAAACTGGCTAAATGTCCTGATGCCCTATTAAGGACTCAAGGACAAGTGCCCGTTTTTAGGTGAGGTAGTTCAGGCCCTCTAGAGGATGTCCCTTGGTTTCCTCTCTTAGTGATTGATTTGGGTGGTTGGATAATAATACTGAATGGTCACTCCAACTTGACATTTAAATCATATAAACTGGGAGGCCGATTCATCAATAGCGCCAGGTAGCGACAGATGAGCGACTGTAGCGTGATTTTTTCAGCGCCAGCCAGTATTCGCTGTGCTTGGCCGGCATTAGCTTGATGACAGCGACTCAGTCGGTGTGCGGTAATGTTGAATACGGGCTGGGGGGTCGCTGTTTCACAGGTCCAGCGTTGTATGTGAGCGCCTGACAACGAATGGCCAGAGCGAACGGCTAGCTTCATATTCATCAAAAAATCACGCTCCGAATGTGCTGTCGCTGTCCATTCCTTGTTTAAACCCCAGAGCGCTGGCGGCGATCTGTATTAACTAGTTTTTAACCCCTAAACAACCATATTTTTTGAATGTAAAATTATACATGTGTTTAGATTCATTTTGTTATATGAATACATTAATCTCAGACCTGTTAGATCAATTCTGCACATATTTTTTTTTTTTTTTTTTTTTACTTAAAAATAAATCCTAACATTGCAGAAGTGTTCTCCGATTTTTTGACATTAAAAAAAAAAATAAAAAAATTATTACCAATTAATCATGAATTATTATAGATTGCTCCATTGAAATGCATTGGACATCGCCAGGGAGCGACAGCTCATACCTGGCGCTGTGAAGGAATTTCCAGCGGCGCTGTTCGGTCCAGGCGGCTTCATGATGAATGCCGCGCTAGCCGACGCTCTCGCCGGCGCTAGCCTCATTTTGCTTGATAAATGCGTCATTGTGACCGCCGCCGGGCGTACTTGAGTCGGTAGTCGCCGTTAGCTGCCGCTACCTGGCGCTCGTCGGACACTACCTGGCGCTATCGCTTGATGAATAAGGGCCTAATTTATTTATATAGGGAATTGGGTAGTTCATATTTGGACAGTTAATGGCTTCTTCTCCTATCTCTCCTATTCCTGTTTATTTCTTTTATGAAAACCGCCCTATTAAAATCAGATAAGTGAAGGCCCTACAGTTTATATGCTTTGATTGTTATTTTATAATTTTGGGATAATAATAATTACTCTGATATATTCAAAGCATATTTAAATCATGTAAGGAACATTCTAATTGAGACCTAAACTGGCTTATTTTGATGAATAACTGAGTTTTGATTGAAAGCTCAATAAAAGTTGAAAAAACTAATTTAAGTTTAAGGGAGATACACGCTTGACAGTTAATCAATAACTTGTTGGATCAGTATGGAGGAGATTATACTCCACCCATACATCTTATGCACCCAGATACCTGCACTCTTAGAATATATGCTCCCAGATGTAAATCTTAATTAATTGGGCAAATAATGAAAAATATATATTAAAAATTCAATCAAAAAATATATATAAATATAAATAAGAAACTATAGAGAGAAGAACCCATCTTCAATCTTGCAAGTAAGCTATTCAGCCTAAATGGCACTATAAGTCTCAGCAAGTCCTCTAGTCTCCCACGCCACAGGATCGCTCCTGAGCTCCCGATCTGTACTGTCACTGTACCAGCTAGACTGCCAGTAAAAGTTCATTTGATCCTAACCTAGCCTCTGCCTGTTATTGCTACCCAACACCCAGCAAGGGATCTCCTGGGACCCCCGGTTGGTAGGGTAACCGGTGCCACCAAACCCTCCTGGCGTCACGACACAGGGCCCTCATACCATCTGGGCCTATGGACTTTAACATCTGTCCGGAACCTAGGCTCCGGCCTGCCACCCCAAAAGCCGGTGACCCACAGCTGCCTCCCAGCTTCCCTAACCTGGTCACCACATAGCTTTATTTGGCGTCACAAACAGGATACGAAGTGTGTGCCTGTATGCCCACAAGTCACCGTGTATTATCAAGTCTTCCCCAGTTATCGGACTAAGTTGATATTTGCACAGAAAAATTTGCAATTCGCTGTACGGGACTTTTCTATACAATTGCGGGGAAGGTGAAGTAAGGGCCGCCATTGTGATCACTAAAACCGTTAAAGAGAACCTGAAGGGGTTAATTCCTGGTGCAGATTTCTTGTGCGCGCCAGCGGTCGCAGCTCCGCCCAGCCAGCGGTAACGCCTCTCCCATTTCAGCGCCAGCCGGAACTAAAGATCCGCCCTGTGTTGCACAGAGGAAGATATTCAGCCCCGGACCAAACAGGAAGTTCCTGGGCGCCGCCATCTGTGAAATTCCCCCCGGCTTCCCGAGACTTCACCGGAACGCCAGAGCAAGTCTGTCGCGGCTGCTGCAGAACCTCCGACGACCGGACAACGCACTCAAGGACAGCGCTCTCAAGGACAACGCTCTCAAGGACAACGCTCTCAAGGACAACGCTCTCAAGGACAACACTCTCAAGGACAGCGTACCCAATAGACGACGCACTCAACTTCTTAAAGGGCCAGCGCACCCTAATTTTGCTTCCGATAGCGCATTGCCATTCAGCAGCAACATGTCTGATCCGAATTCACCAGAGTCTGCTGAGGAGGGGGCCCCTCCAGTTCCGGCAGCTGGATCATCTTCTCCAAGGGGAGATCGGAGGAGATTGCCACCATCACCACCAATGCCACACAATCCTATAGGAGCCCCAGCTGTCTCCCCAGTCTTCATAGGGAACCCCGTTCTGCCCACCTATAATGGAGACCCCTTAACACTGCGAGACTTCAAGGAGAGGATCCAGGGTCTCTTTCTCTTTTATTCTTTTTCCCCTGACCAACAGATGCAGTTGCTGGTGGGACAACTTCAGGGATCAGCCTTAGATGAGGTCCGTACCTGGCCCTCCGCTGAGAAGGCGACGGTGGAGCAGATCTTTGAGGGACTCCGCCAGGTGTTTGAAGCTTACTCTCCTTCTGAGGTACGTCTCCGGCTCTATGAAAGATGCCAGAAGCCAGGTGAGAGCCTGAGGGCTTATGCTGTTGCATTACAGAGTGCTCTGGAAGCTGTACAAAAATTAGATTTGATCTCTCCCGAACAGGGCAACAAAGTCCTAATGGACCGGTTCATAGATGGGGCCCATAACAAATGCGATAAGGCCCAATTACGTATGTTAGCCACCCAGAATCCAAACTTGCCCTTCTCTGCCTTTAAGAGACTTGCTGTTCAGGTCATAGAACCCAACACTGACTCAGCAGAAATTTGTAAACCGTCAGTGCCATCGCTACACCTGCCACACCACAGGTACAGCCTAATAATCCGGCCCCTGCTGCTACACCCAGTTTGTCTGAGTTCCAAAGTGTCAAGCAAGACATAGAACAGCTGACCTGAGCTGTAAGGGAACTTACTACCCAATCTGTCCAAGTTTGCCGCCAAGCTCCTGTGGGACAAAATCCCATAGCGGCTTCTGCTCCACGTTCTGCTAATACCTGTCAGGGCCCTAGCCCTAAACCCCCTGGGACACAAAGGCCCTATTGTACTTATTGTAGTAAACCAGGACACTGGAAAATGTTGTGCTGGGCTTTAAACGGGTATCCCCTGAGGTCGAGGGCCGGCCCTCAGGAAAGTCATTCTCAGGCCCATCTGGAAAACAGTCCACATCAGGACACTCATTGTATGTCGCCTCATGTCCCTATGTAAGTGTAATTGTAGAGGGTGTTCAGCTGGAGGCCCTAGTTGACACAGGCTCTCAGGTGTCCACTATCTCCAAAGACCTCTTTTACCAGTATTGGAGTGCAGAATGTTTGTGTGAACCCACCAATGTTAATTTCAGTGTGATGGCCGGTAACGGGAAACCAGTCCCCAGACATGGATACTGGGAGCCCACCATGCAGGTTGGGGGATGTGTATTAAGGGGACAAGGGATAATAGTCACAGAAGTTTCAGATAAGGGTTCTGCTGCTTTTATTCTGGGAATGAATATTATGCGACATTGCAGCAGCGCTTCCCAGTCTACAGGGAAGCCAGGGGATGTGGCCACGTCAGCCGGCATTCTTGAAATCAGCCAGCCAGCAATTTCAAAAAATGCCAGGTGGGTGTGGCCTTGGCGGTCAATTTTTTTTTTCAAATAAGGGGGTAGCTCGGGGGGTCAGGAATGGGTTTTGTGCCACTAAACCAGACCAACACATATTTTACAAAACATTGGTATCAGCCTGCTTCGGGGGGCATCCTCCTCGATCAATGTAAAGCCCACAAACCTTACCTGACTGCGATTGGCCAGCAGCTATCACATGGCCGGCATCTGGCAAAACGGAAGCCCGAGCACCGAAGATGTTACAGCCTCTGGCCAATTGTGGTGCCCCCCCGCTGCGGACCAACACTCATGTTTTGTAAAATGGGTGTTGATCCAGTTTAATTATAATAATGGATCAAGTGGCAATGTCATATTTGGGCCTCATTGCCACAGGAAGTTTGGTCAGGCATCCCTATTGGACCATTGCTAGTGATGCTATAAAGGCATCCCCTGCCCGGGTGAAGTGACTGTACAACAGAAGCTTATCACATATATATCACACAACACAAATTAACACGGAGCAGTACATAGAGCAAATATACTACCATGTGCTACATTTCCATTCTGCATCTTGTTTCTCTGTAACAAGATTAAGTGTCTCCGGCACAGTGTGCACCGGGGCATCCATCAATAATAACTAATGTTAGCTGACGTGTATTGATTCCGCCTAGCATTTCCTATTTGTTAAAAATGTGGGTCATTGGATTGAGAGAAACCTCCTGCGGTTCTGTAGGTTCCGCTGGACATTTTTTACCTCCTACAACCAAACCTGAGCGACATATTTACTACCAACAAAACATCCATCCCACCAGGTTATGACTCATTCCGCCAACCCTCAGCTTGCTTAATGGATCTAAACCATTATTATTATGTTAGCAACAGTGATCAATCAGAGAGGCATTTTATGCTTCTATTGACAGCTTGGATGAATTGGCTTTCAAGGCAAAACTAGCCCAGCTGAGCATATGGATGGCAGACATGCAGAGTGCAGACTGCAATGGCCGATGTCTCTGCTCTCATCTATCCATCAGCCTGGTCCCTCAAAGAGTAATTGACATGAACATTACACATATGTAGTGCTTCAGCCTAGTAACTGCACTGCCATGACTTTCTACTTACTTATTTGCTGGTAGCAGGTCAATAAGCTTTTATGTAATAGTAATATTTTAGTCTAATGTTATTCAGTGGACTGATATATATGCTCTATATGCGGATGTAAAGAGCTCTAGGCAGTGTAATTGTATTCAGAATGATGTTACAGATAGTAACATAGTATGTAAGGCTGAATAAAGACTTTAGTCCATCCAGTTCAGCCTGTTTAACTCCTTCCAGTGGTCTAGTAGCCATAGCTGGAAATGTTATTACATGCCAGGATGGCATCAAGGCCACTTTTGAAGGTTTTTACTGTATCCTTCATTACTACCTCCTCTGGCAGCGAGTTCCATAGTCTCACTGCTCTTACAGAGAAGAATCCCCTCCTATATCGGTGGAGGAAGCACCTTTCCTCAAAACTTAGTGGATGCCCTCGAGTTATGGTTACACTCCGGGGTATAAATAGATTGTGGGACAGATCCTTGTATTGCCCCAAATGTATTTATACATAGTTATTAGATCACCCCTCAGGTGTCATTTTTCTAAACTAAATAAACCTAACTTTGACAATCTTTCAGGGTACTCTAGCCCCCGTACTCCTTTAATTAACTTGCTCCGGAGATTCCATAAAAGAGCCTGTTTTCCTCTTACTGCTCAAAATAATCTAACGTTATGGATCCAGGAGGGGCAGACTGGACATAGGGTGCACCAGGGCGATACTTTAGGGGTGGTGTAGCCCCCAGCATGCAGCTCACGTCACCCAGCTGCCATAAAATGATTAAAGGATTAAAGGAAAGCTGCTTTCTTCACCGACATAGGTGGGTATTCTTCTCTGTAAGAGCAGTGAGACTATGGAACTCGCTGCCAGAATTATGGCTGTGGAAGGTTACACCCACCCCCAGGACCACATTCTGGATTTTTCAGGGCACATACAGCAGCACTGTCTGGACCCCCCTCATAGCCAAAGTGTAATGGCTTGACTCCTGGTTTACCTGAGCTCCTGACCCCAAGGCAACATGGCTTATCTTAAAATTCAGACCATAGAGGAAACAAAAGCTCAGACTAGGGGCCCAGCCATCTCAATGTTATAAGGGGCCCAGAAGGAATATAAACTGTATAGACTGGGCACGTCTATAACCTACATGTGATAGCTTGGCTCCTAGTTTGAAATGGGCCCAATATCCATAATATTTAGGAAACTGAAGGGGCCCCGCCGTCACATTATAGGTTATGGAAAGTCTAGACACAGTATTTGCTGCATAAAGTCTGCCCCCATAAACTATATGTGATGGCTTAGTCCCTAGCTTGAATTGGGCTCCAAGGCAAAGTATCCTGAGGGGGACAGACACCCTCATCTATCTTCAAAGCCAGCAGCAGCGGTGTGGCACCCAGCAGGTCTTAAGTCAGCATGGCCATTTGGGCCACCTGGCCAGGGGCCCCCCTTTACACAAGACGGCCCCATACTGGAGTTCTGGCTCTCCTACCCTGATGGCTGCCCTGCCCACCCCTGCCAAAGTATCTAGCCCTACAATACTAAAGCTGTAGCACTATCACTTTAAAGTGAGCCAAAATTTGGGTTTTTGACTATCCCAGGTTTTGGTATTTGCCCTCACGGCATACCGATTAGGCCCCGCTGTGTGAAACTCCCCAGGTCGCCCATAAAAATAACATATACCCTGGCCTACAGCGCATGCGCGGACTCTCATCTAATCAGCGTGTTCAGCTTGACACAACAATTCATTTCGCCTAAGAATCGGCTAAGGATCTGGTCTAGCCGTAAACAGCCGAGTGGAGCTAGCCTTCCCTGCTAGCGTTTATCAGGGTGCATGCCCACGCTGGCCACTAACAAATGCGTGGCACAGGCAAGAGTGGAGCGCCTATGCAGCGTTGGGTCGTTGATAGCTTGGCTGTGACTCTGGCTGTGGGGCATCCCAAATTGGGCTTCCCCCTAGGAGTCATATTTGGAAATAACAGCACCCTATGGACTATGCTAAAGAATGTGACATTTTTTTCTGCACAGCCCATAGTGTGCTGTTGTTTCTAAAAAGAATTCTCCTTACCTCTTAGAAAAAATCTGGGACCTGACCTCCAAAAATGCCCCATCACAGGTACAGGACATTTTGGGGGAAAAAAGGTTTAGAAAACATTTTGTTTTGCATTTTTTTGTGTCTAAACACCAACAAGCTCACGAGATGCAGGTTGCAATGCACACCACCATGCACACCACCATGCACACCACCATGCACACCACCATGCACACCACCATGCACACCACAATGCACACCACCATGCACACCACCATGCACACCACAATGCACACCACAATGCACACCACCATGCACACCACAATGCACACCACAATGCACACCACCATGCACACCACAATGCACACCACCATGCACACCACCATGCACACCACAATGCACACCACCATGCACACCACAATGCACACCACCATGCACACCACCATGCACACCACAATGCACACCACCATGCACACCACAATGCACACCACCATGCACACCACCATGCACACCACCATGCACACCACAATGCACACCACAATGCACACCACCATGCACACCACCATGCACACCGCCGTGCACACCACCATGCACACCACAATGCACACCACCATGCACACCACAATGCACACCACCATGCACACCACCATGCACACCACCATGCACACCACAATGCACACCACCATGCACACCGCCGTGCACACCACCATGCACACCACAATGCACACCACCATGCACACCACCATGCACACCACCATGCACACCACAATGCACACCACCATGCACACCACCATGCACACCACAATGCACACCACAATGCACACCACCATGCACACCACAATGCACACCACCATGCACACCACCATGCACACCACCATGCACACCACCATGCACACCACAATGCACATCGCAATGCACACCACAATGCACACCACCATGCACACCACCATGCACACCACAATGCACACCACAATGCACACCACAATGCACACCACCATGCACACCACAATGCACACCACCATGCACACCACCATGCACACCACAATGCACACCACCATGCACACCGCCATGCACACCGCCGTGCACACCACCATGCACACCACAATGCACACCACCATGCACACCACCATGCACACCACCATGCACACCACAATGCACACCACCATGCACACCACCATGCACACCACAATGCACACCACAATGCACACCACAATGCACACCACCATGCACACCACAATGCACACCACCATGCACACCACCATGCACACCACCATGCACACCACAATGCACACCACCATGCACACCGCCATGCACACCGCCGTGCACACCACCATGCACACCACAATGCACACCACCATGCACACCACCATGCACACCACCATGCACACCACAATGCACACCACCATGCACACCACCATGCACACCACCATGCACACCACAATGCACACCACCATGCACACCACCATGCACACCACCATGCACACCACCATGCACACCGCCATGCACACCGCCGTGCACACCACAATGCACACCACAATGCACACCACAATGCACACCACAATGCACACCACCATGCACACCACCATGCACACCACAATGCACACCACCATGCACACCACCATGCACACCACAATGCACACCACAATGCACACCACAATGCACACCACCATGCACACCACCATGCACACCACAATGCACACCACCATGCACACCACCATGCACACCACCATGCACACCACAATGCACACCACCATGCACACCACAATGCACACCACAATGCACACCACCATGCACACCACAATGCACACCACAATGCACACCACCATGCACACCACAATGCACACCACAATGCACACCACCATGCACACCACAATGCACACCACCATGCACACCACAATGCACACCACCATGCACACCACCATGCACACCACAATGCACACCACCATGCACACCACAATGCACACCACCATGCCCACCACAATGCACACCACCATGCCCACCACAATGCACACCACCATGCACACCACAATGCACACCACCATGCACACCACCATGCACACCACAATGCACACCACCATGCACACCACCATGCACACCACAATGCACACCACAATGCACACCACCATGCACACCACAATGCACACCACCATGCACACCACCATGCACACCACCATGCACACCACCATGCACACCACAATGCACACCACAATGCACACCACCATGCACACCACAATGCACACCACCATGCACACCACAATGCACACCACCATGCACACCACAATGCACACCACCATGCACACCACCATGCACACCACCATGCACACCACTATGCACACCACCATGCACACCACCATGCACACCACCATGCACACCACAATGCACATCGCAATGCACACCACCATGCACACCACCATGCACACCACAATGCACATCGCAATGCACACCACCATGCACACCACCATGCACACCACAATGCACACCACCATGCACACCACAATGCACACCACAATGCACACCGCAATGCACACCACAATGCACACCACAATGCACACCGCAATGCACACCGCAATGCACACCACAATGCACACCACAATGCACACCACCATGCACACCACCATGCACACCACCATGCACACCACCATGCACACCACAATGCACACCACCATGCACACCACAATGCACACCACCATGCACACCACCATGCACACCACCATGCACACCACCATGCACACCACCATGCACACCACAATGCACACCACCATGCACACCGCAATGCACACCACAATGCACACCACAATGCACACCACAATGCACACCGCAATGCACACCGCAATGCACACCACAATGCACACCACAATGCACACCACCATGCACACCACCATGCACACCACCATGCACACCACCATGCACACCACAATGCACACCACCATGCACACCACAATGCACACCACAATGCACACCACAATGCACACCACAATGCACACCACCATGCACACCACCATGCACACCACCATGCACACCACCATGCACACCACAATGCACACCACCATGCACACCACAATGCACACCACCATGCACACCACCATGCACACCACAATGCACACCACCATGCACACCACCATGCACACCACCATGCACACCACCATGCACACCACAATGCACACCACCATGCACACCACCATGCACACCACCATGCACACCACAATGCACACCACCATGCACACCACCATGCACACCACCATGCACACCACAATGCACACCACCATGCACACCACCATGCACACCACCATGCACACCACCATGCACACCACCATGCACACCACAATGCACACCACCATGCACACCACAATGCACACCACCATGCACACCACCATGCACACCACCATGCACACCACAATGCACACCACCATGCACACCACAATGCACACCACCATGCACACCACCATGCACACCACAATGCACACCACAATGCACACCACCATGCACACCACCATGCACACCACAATGCACACCACCATGCACACCACCATGCACACCACAATGCACACCGCAATGCACACCGCAATGCACACCACAATGCACACCACAATGCACACCACAATGCACACCACCATGCACACCACAATGCACACCACCATGCACACCGCAATGCACACCACCATGCACACCACCATGCACACCACAATGCACACCACAATGCACACCACAATGCACACCACCATGCACACCGCAATGCACACCACCATGCACACCACCATGCACACCACAATGCACACCACAATGCACACCGCAATGCACACCACAATGCACACCACAATGCACACCACCATGCACACCACAATGCACACCACCATGCACACCACAATGCACACCACCATGCACACCACAATGCACACCGCAATGCACACCGGCAGTCACTTGGGCTGTCACATATAACTTTTGGCCCACTAAGCAGTTATGTCACTGACATCATCAGGGGAGTTTTAAGGGAACAATTTACTCAGAGCAGCAGATAAATAACTCTATACAAGATGATGTCATCATGTGTGATTTGTTTTTGTGTTAGTGCACGAGCTTGCATGTGATACATTATAGCAGCTGCACATTTATAATTTTTGTGAAAATGTAAAATATCACTTTTATTTTGGCACACAAAATATACTTTAACAACATGTGCATTATGCCCCCCCCCCCCCCCATAACAGTTCATGCCTTAGTCCTCAATTTGCATTCTTCAAAGATGACCATACTGGTCGTCTGGCGTCGGGTTGACGTAGGTTGGAAAAGTGTCGCTTTCCTCTGACGGAGGTTGGGAGCACGTTTCTCCCAATCAGCATTATTAGCCGGCAGGTAAGCAGACTGGTTCATGTGCAGCATTGCTGTTTGTTTTGGCAGCTGCTCTATGTACACCCGCCCGCAGTGTGCAGGAACAGTGACAGGATGAGCTGGAGGACAGGGTGCTGGCTTTCTTGCACTGGGTGCTGCATTCCAGGTAAGCGAGCTGAGGACGCCGCTCATGCACTGTCACTGTGAATGTGGGCTCTCACAGCTACAAGGATAAAGGTCTAAGAATTCAGCCATAATTATCAGTAATCACAAAGAAGCTTAAATGCCTGGCAGTCAATCCCACACGTATTAGCAACATTAGGCTCAATTCAGAGCCAGGTTAGGAAACTTGCTTCATTTTTAGGAGAGAAAACTGCCATGCACTTTCATTGTTTACCTTGGAGCTGATTCCTAGGTTTTGGTCCTTGCTCCTGGGTCACCTTGATTGGAGATGCCCCGCTGTGTACCCCCCCCCCCCCAGGTTGCCCGAACTCCCATTTCCCCGGTCCTACAGCTCATGCAGGGCCTCTCGTCCAATCACTTGGATGTGATTCCACCCCTTCGTCTAAAAGCTTGTCTAAGGCGAGCAAATCCAAGCATGCTGGAGGCCACATCCCCTCTAACAGGGAGCATGCCTGCGCCAGACCATGCCAAAGGGATACGCGCGCCCTGCTACTTGCGGCTTGCGCATGCCCTGCTGGACCGGGAAAAGAAGGTGAGTTTCGGGCGACCTGGAGGGTTTCACACAACAGGGCATCCCGATTATGGATGCCCCGGGGGGAGGTAATCTAAAAGCCGGTCAGGGCATGGGTTTTGGTCCAATTTTTCACCTGACGTTGAATCATCCCCAAGGTAGACAATGAGAGTGAATGGCAGTTTTCTCTCCTAAAAAGGAGTGAGTTTCCTCGCCAGGTTCTGAATCAACTCCATTTATTTTCTTTCATGAACTACCTTGGTCGAGGTCAATTCAGTGCGAGATCTAATTAATGTTCACCTAAAGCAACCCAAAGTTCCCAACTAGTGGTGGTACCTAAGCTCCTATCAGGTGGTACTAGACCAGGTTGCAGACTGACCTGTGCCCCAAACTGATCTTCTGCCTTCTATACTTTACCCCAGGCCAGTTTGCTTCCTATATACAAAACTGCTCAAAATGTTTATATGTATTCTTTGTGCGCATACTACTCAAGTGGTACTTATATCATAGCAAAATAGAAAGTGGAACTTGATTAAACTAAAGTGAATGATTTATTCCAGTGAGATTTCACAGTTACAAATCAAATCAAGTTATTTTTTGCATTTGCAGAAATATATTTCTTTTACTAAACACGCATAGCAAGTGACATCCAGCTGAGTGGCAGGTCACCTGATGCTACACAACCAAGATGATCTGAAAGGATTTCTAATGTAGCCTGATATGACTGAATGAATGCGCTAATCTGGCTGTCATTTGCTATAGCTAGGTCAGAGGGCGACGTACGTAGGTCTCACAGGGCTCCTTAGTAAAATGCATAGTGGGCCTCCCCCAAAGAAGAGCAGATATACTGTACTTACTGATACTGCAGAATACTGCGGGTCCAGGTGTGAACGCAGTACAGAGGCAGCAGAGCTACCACGGTGTAGAGTTCCCTCCCTGCTGCTGCTGTGCAATGTAACAAGCAGAGTAGAGTCTGCCAGCTCGCTGCTGTGTTATGTTGGAACAGCCATTAGTAACAACATCCCTGATCTGTTACATTGTGTAGCATATAGGAGCCTGCTTTTAGAATGTTAACAGCTTACAGCTTTCTGCTATGTGTGAGTCATCTCTCCATCTCAGAAGTTCATCACTGTAAAAAATGTCACATCTGTATGCAGTGTTGCTGTGCTGTCTGCATGGTTTGTTGGTGGTAAGGGTCATAGATTTCACCACTGGATGCCACCACATTGTTCCCCCAGCTGATAGCATACTGCGATCGCATCTCAGACATAAAATGGACCACACCAGGTAGCCCTCAAGTGCAGGATGGTGGGAGGCAGCAGCTTCCACAAGGGCCCCCATCTCTTACAGGCCCAGTAGCAGATGATTCCCCTGCCCTATATGATATGTATGCCCACAAGGGCCCCCATCTGTTACAGGCCCAGTAGCAGCTGATTCCCCTGCCCTGTATGATATGTATGCTCACAAGGGCCCCCATCTGTTACAGGCCCAGTAGCAGATGATTCCCCTGCCCTATATGATATGTATGCCCACAAGGGCCCCCATCTGTTACAGGCCCAGTAGCAGCTGATTCCCCTGCCCTGTATGATATGTATGCCCACAAGGGCCCCCATCTGTTACAGGCCCAGTAGCAGCTGATTCCCCTGCCCTATATGATATGTATGCCCACAAGGGCCCCCATCTGTTACAGGCCCAGTAGCAGCTGATTCCCCTGCCCTGTATGATATGTATGCCCACAAGGGCCCCCATCTGTTACAGGCCCAGTAGCAGCTGATCCCCCTGCCCTGTATGATATGTATGCCCACAAAGGCCCCCATTTGTTAGAGGCACAGTAGCAGCTTATTCTCCAGCCCTGTATGATATGTATGCCCACAAGGGCCCGCATCTGTTACAGGCCCAGTAGCAGCTTATTTTCTAGCCCTGTATGATATGTATGCCCACAAGGGCCCGCATCTGTTACAGGCCCAGTAGCAGCTAACTCCCCTGTCTCTAGGATATGTATGCTCACAAGGGCCCCCACCTGTTACAGGCCCAGTAGCAGCTGACTCCCCTGCCTCTATTATATGTATGCCCACAAAGGCCCCCATCTCTTACAGGCCCAGTAGCAGCTGACTCCCCTGCCCTGTATGATACGTATGCCCACAAAGGCCCCCATCTATTACAGGCCCAGTAGCAGCTGACTCCCCTGCCTTGTATGATACGTATACCCACAAGGGCCCCCATCTATTACACGCTCAGTAGCAGCTGACTCCCCTGCCTCTATGATATGTATGCCCACAAGGGCCCCCATCTCTTACAGGCTTAGTAGCAGCTGACTCCCCTGCCTCTATGACACATATGCCCACAGGGGCCCCCATCTGTTACAGACCCAGTAGCAGCTGACTCCCCTGCCTCTGTGATACGTATGCCCACAAGGGCCCCCATCTGTTACAGGCCCAGTAGCAGCTGACTCCCCTGCCTCTATGACACATATGCCCACAGGGGCCCCCATCTGTTACAGACCCAGTAGCAGCTGACTCCCCTGCCTCTATGATACGTATGCCCACAGGGGCCCCCATCTCTTACAGGCCCAGTAGCAGCTGACTCCCCTGCCTCTATGATATGTATGCCCACAAGGGCCCCCATCTGTTACAGGCCCAGTAGCAGCTGACTCCCCTGCCTCTATGATATGTATGCCCACAAGGGCCCCATCTGTTACAGGCCCAGTAGCAGCTGACTCCCCTGCCTCTATGATATGTATGCCCACAAGGGCCCCCATCTCTTACAGGCTTAGTAGCAGCTGACTCCCCTGCCTCTGTGATACGTATGCCCACAAGGGCCCCCATCTGTTACAGGCCCAGTAGCAGCTGACTCCCCTGCCTCTATGACACATATGCCCACAGGGGCCCCCATCTGTTACAGGCCCAGTAGCAGCTGACTCCCCTGCCTCTATGATACGTATGCCCACAGGGGCCCCCATCTGTTACAGGCCCAGTAGCAGCTGACTCCCCTGCCCTGCCTCTATGATACGTATGCCCACAAGGGCCCCCATCTGTTACATGCCCAGTAGCAGCTGATTCCCCTGCCCTGTATGATATGTATGCCCACAAGTGCCCACATCTATTACAGGCCCAGTAGCAGCTGACTCCCCTGCCTCTATGATATGTATGCCCACAAGGGCCCCCATCTCTTACAGGCTTAGTAGCAGCTGACTCCCATTCCTCTATGATACGTATGCCCACAAGGGCCCCCATCTGTTACAGGCCCAGTAGCAGCTGACTCCCCTGCCTCTATGATACGTATGCCCACAAGGGCCCCCATCTGTTACAGGCCCAGTAGCAGCTGACTCCCCTGCCTCTATGATACGTATGCCCACAGGGGGCCCCATCTGTTACAGGCCCAGTAGCAGCTGACTCCCCTGCCTCTATGATATGTATGCCCACAAGGGCCCCCATCTGTTACAGGCCCAGTAGCAGCTGACTCCCCTGCCTCTATGATATGTATGCCCACAAGGGCCCCCATCTCTTCCAGGCTTAGTAGCAGCTGACTCCCCTGCCTCTGTGATACGTATGCCCACAAGGGCCCCCATCTGTTACAGGCCCAGTAGCAGCTGACTCCCCTGCCTCTATGACACATATGCCCACAGGGGCCCCCATCTGTTACAGGCCCAGTAGCAGCTGACTCCCCTGCCCTGTATGATACGTATGCCCACAAGGGCCCCCATCTGTTACATGCCCAGTAGCAGCTGATTCCCCTGCCCTGTATGATATGTATGCCCACAAGTGCCCACATCTATTACAGGCCCAGTAGCAGCTGACTCCCCTGCCTCTATGATATGTATGCCCACAAGGGCCCCCATCTCTTACAGGCTTAGTAGCAGCTGACTCCCATTCCTCTATGATACGTATGCCCACAAGGACCCCCATCTGTTACAGGCCCAGTAGCAGCTGACTCCCCTGCCTCTATGATACGTATGCCCACAAGGGCCCCCATCTGTTACAGGCCCAGTAGCAGCTGACTCCCCTGCCTCTATGATACGTATGCCCACAGGGGGCCCCATCTGTTACAGGCCCAGTAGCAGCTGACTCCCCTGCCTCTATGATACGTATGCCCACAAGGGCCCCCATCTGTTACAGGCCCAGTAGCAGCTGACTCCCCTGCCTCTATGATATGTATGCCCACAAGGGCCCCCATCTGTTACAGGCCCAGTAGCAGCTGACTCCCCTGCCTCTATGATATGTATGCCCACAAGGGCCCCCATCTGTTACAGGTCCAGTAGCAGCTGACTCCCCTGCCTCTATGATATGTATGCCCACAAGGGCCCCCATCTGTTACAGGCCCAGTAGCAGCTGACTCCCCTGCCTCTATGATATGTATGCCCACAAGGGCCCCCATCTGTTACAGGTCCAGTAGCAGCTGACTCCCCTGCCTCTATATGTATGCCCACAAGGGCCCCCATCTGTTACACGCCCAGTAGCAGCTGACTCCCCTGCCTCTATGATATGTATGCCCACAAGGGCCCCCATCTGTTACAGGCCCAGTAGCAGCTGACTCCCCTGCCTCTATGATACGTATGCCCACAAGGGCCCCCATCTGTTACATGCCCAGTAGCAGCCGACTCCCCTACCTCTATGACATGTATGCCCACAAGGGCCCCGATCTGTTACAGGCTCAGTAGCAGCTGACTCCCCTGCCTCTATATGTATGCCCACAAGGGCCCCCATCTGTTACACGCCCAGTAGCAGCTGACTCCCCTGCCTCTATGATATGTATGCCCACAAGGGCCCCGATCTGTTACAGGCTCAGTAGCAGCTGACTCCCCTGCCTCTATGATATGTATGCCCATGGTGGGTGGTAAGGCTTGAAGACTTAATCTCAATGACCTCAGAGGTGCCCATTGGTAGACAGTCATACAAATTGATATGCTTGAATTTCCTGGATACATCTGCTTGTATGAATGGAGCAGTAAGAGGGGTTTATAGAGCCACCAGTGGCCAGTGTCAAGTTATCCAAGCATCCATGGGGGAGCCTGAGCTGTGCATACCTGTGGTTAAAAAAAAATGGAGGAAAGGGCTGCTTATATTAGAGGAAAAAAAATATTATTTTGAGCATATTTCACATTTGTGTGCCGTGACGTGCAAGTGAACAGACACACGTCTGTTATGTAAAAGAATGGCTTGTGCACGGGGAGGACCGGCAGCACCTAGTACAACCGAGCTCTAAATATAACTTGCATTTTGAGAAGGTGCAACTAGTAATTCTATACTCACACAATAGTTTTCCATGAGCTGTAATCGAGCGCACACCATTTATTTGTACACTCACGCTGGAGAGCTGATAATTGCAGCCAGGTAGAGTTACATACCTGCCGACTTTCTAAAAAGGGAAAGAGAGGCACCTTTGGGCATAAAAAGCACCAATGTAAATGATATGACCTTGCTAATCACATACCATGAAGAATATGCCCATACTGTGCCACGTCTGCACCCCTCCCCCCCCCCCCATTTGATCCTACACAAATGTATGAATGCAATATTTTTTTATATTGTTAAATAAAAAAAAACAACTTTGCCCACCAGTTTTTTAAAACCTGGGGCTTCATTATCATGGATTTTGATCCATCCCCAGTTTGGGATGCCCCACTGTGTGGAACCCCCCAGATACCCCACTTTTCTTACCTTTCCTAGAGCCCATGTGCGACCAGAGGCGACATCACTCGCATCTTTCTCAGGCTGCGCAGTAACTGAATGCCTGGCGTCGCAGTGCACAGCCGAGAGATGCAGGGGGCGCTGCACGCTGACCACAAGTGCAGTTAGGAATCTAGTCAGCTCCTTAGCACACATTAAAGCACTATCGCGAAAAAATGCGCCAATAATAAAAAATCCATATATATATATGCTGGATGGTGGGAGAAGGGATCACTTATACACCCTGCATCAAGAAATATCCAGCCAGGCTTGTTTTTTATTTTTTTTTTAAATGAAAGAAAGAGGAAATCGGGTGACAGGTTCTGTCACCCCAGATACACTAAACTTATCATCCCTAGATTTTATTGTTACCAGGAGAAGAAAACCACATGCTTGGTGGTTGTTTTATTAAGTTCGGGTGTATAAGTGACCCCTCCTCTTATTAGCCAACGTGTTTATATGGCTTTTTAATATTACACAATTTCGTGATAGTGCTGCTTTAATATGCGGGGCAGGAGAAGCTAAATGGACTGTGGGCTCATTGGAAAGGCAAGAGGAGCAGGAGACTGGCAGGGTTTCATGCAGAGCTGGGCATCCCAAACCAGGAATGGGGAATATACCAATACTAGGAATAGTGAAAATCCTGGTTTTTGGTCCACTTTAACATGTCTCACACTATGCATCAAACAACAAATCACACCCACATGTGAGAACTGACTTTAGTGCCTCCCCTCCCCCCCAGCAGGACAAGGAGAGGGTTAGTAAAAAAAAAATATATATACACACACATGACACCGGTATCAGTGCTCGCACTGCTCCTTTGCTGAAAAAAGAGAGAAAAGGAGGTAAAGGAGGAAAAAAGGTCAAAGTAAGAAAGGACGAAAAGCAAGAGGGAAGGAAAGAAAATAAAAACTCAAGGCAGGAAGGAAAGAAAGACAGAGGGACAAAGGCAGAAAAAAAGAGGTAAGAAGGAAGAAAGGAAGGACAAAAGTAGTGATATAGGAAGGCAGGTAGGAAAGGAAGGATGAGTGAAGAAAAGAAAAAAAGTTGAAAAAAATGAAAGAAAAGAGGAAGAAAAACAGGAGGGAATGAAATAGGCAGGAAATAAATAGAAAAATAAGAAAATATGGGAGGACGGGAAAAAAATGGAAAATTAGATGGAAGAAAAAATGGAAAAACATTGGGAGAAAAAAAGGACAGATAAAAAGTATGGAAAGAAAGATGGGAAGAAGAAGAAAGAAAGAATAAGGGAGTAAGGAAGGCAGGAAGCAAGAAAAGAAAGATGGAAGGCAAGACAGACAGTGAGAGGAAAGAAAAAACAGATGAATGTAAGAAAGGCAGGGAGAAAAGGATAAAAGAAAGATGGAAGCAAGTAAGAAAGTAAAGAAAGAAAGGGAAAAGGGCAAAAAATAGGATAAAAGGAAAGAAAGAAAACCAAAGATGGATGAACAGAAGGAATGCAGGTATGAAAGAAAGAAAGAAATAATGAGGTAAGAAAACAAAGGAAGGTGAAAGCAAAGGAGGTGGAGAAAAGAAAGAAAGAAAGAAAGAAAGAAGGGAAATTAGAAAGCAGAATGAAAAAAGAATGATAAATGAAAAGAGAGGAAAGGAAAGCAAGAAAGAAATATCGAGGGAAGGCAGGAAAGTGATAAAGAAGAAATGAAAATAAAGAAAGGCTAAAAAAAAGGGAAAGAAAGAAAAAGTAGGATGACAAAAAAAATTGGCAGGAACTAAAGAAAGACATTAAAGCGAAAGGTAGGCTAAAAGGAGGGAAAGAAAGAGGTATAAAAATCAATGTGCTGCCATACATACACACACATACCTTCCCACTTCACCAGGAGCCTCTGAGCATGTTGCTCATGTTGGAGTGTCCTCACTCATGGAGGCGGCCATCTTGCCATAGCACATGCAAACTCAAGTAGGGAGGCTACACTCTGCTGACAGACAGGGTGGCATAGCAAGAACACCCTGGGCCCCAATGCTATTTGATTTCCCATTAAAGCTTAATACAAGAGATAACCCCCAGCCTAATTTACATTTCTCCAAATTGTAAAAGGTCCCTCTTAGATCTGTTTAAATCGATAAAATTCACTTTTCCAAATAAATATAGGACCTTCCCTCAAATAAAATACTACCACAACCTAAATTAGTACATGAGTACATCCTTAAAGTGAAACAAGACCCAGAGCAGGTGACCTTCCCCTGGGGCTTCCTGATTTGAGATGCCCACTGTGTGAAACCCCTTATGTTGCCAGTATTCACTCACCTTTCGCTGGTCCAGACATGGGCTCTCATCCAATCAGAGTCTTTTGCTGTGCCTATTAAATTTGGCAAGCCGCACTGACTGTTTACAAGGGGCAGCGAGAGCGCGCACATCCTCTGCATCCTCGGGCTGTGCACGTGCTCCCACCCCAGCCATTCAGGATGGAGCCAGAGTCACAATTTTAAAATATCAATATGCAAAGAAAAAACAAGCTAAATCTGAAAGTGCAAGATCCCCCAAACAGAACAATACACGCATAAGTACTTTAACCCTTTAATTGCCAGCCTACTTGGGAATCTGTCACCTTCTGTTGACAGGCCATTTTTTTACCATTTTGCGCTATGTATGTTTAACTTTCCAGTAAAATTACATATTGTTTTTTTTAGTTAGTTTGAACATGAATTTTTTTCTATTTTTTTTCTTGTTTTTATTTTTACGTGCTTTTATAGTCATTTTGTATAAAAATATATATTTTTAAAAAGTATATTTTTCAAAATTTGTCTCGTTTATTTTAATTTTAAAACGTTTTTCTTCAAGAACAGCATATGGTGTATTAAAGCCCAATTTCTCCTGATTATCAGTAGCCACCCGTTCCTTCCCAGGAGACTCTCCGAACTGAGAAGAGCTGTTTATGACATTTTCAAATAAAATACAACTACTATTCACACTACCAAGGGTTTAAAAAAATGGTCTGCTTTTAAAAAAAATTAAGGGTTATAACCTTTAAAAATGAAAAACAAATAGTGCGGGGTCCACACTATCCAAGTATACGATATACTATACGACCTTCAGACGGGCGGCGCCGTCTTGCATCTCATCAGGCACTGCACGCGGCCCCCGATCCCGCACCTGCGCAGTGCCCATGAATAGGATGCAATGGAGCCGCCCGAAATTCTGCAAGACTTTGCCTAGTGGCGCTGTCACTTTTAGACATCTAAGCCAGCAGGAGGCAGAGGATCAGACCCTGAAGACACAGGATGTCCCCCAGCAGGCAGTGGCAACATCCAAATAGTAAGTAGGGGCCAATGGGGGGCCCCTTTTTATTTTTGGTCTGATGTTCCTCTTAAATAAATACATCCCAGTTGTTCATATAGAAATCACTGGATTATGGGCCAACGGTGGATACTTTGTCCTGGATTTGCTGGTATCCAGCATGGGGCAAACCACAGGGAATCAGGCTTTGGTCTGGATATGAAGCTCATCACTATATTTTTCCATCACTTTTCAAATTCCTTCCTCACTCCAAAAATCTCTGGATGAAAAATCAACTTTTTTTTCAAAAATTATCTTGCAGAAACAGCCTTTCAGAGTAAGTCACACCCCTTCCGCCAAGCCCCAGCCACTGATTGCCCAATCAGCAAGATGGATGTGATTTCCTGCTCCCTCTGAAATGAGGCGTGCTATGTGCACTACTCCTTTATTACACTTGTCGGTCTCCCCATTTGACATCCCTGTGGTGAAAACCAGTACACTGTGTTTATTTCAATAGTCAGCAATCTATAAGCTGCATGCTGGCCAGTGTATACTGCTGCCCCACTTGATACTGTCCTGTTTAAGAAATAAAGAGTAAAGGTATGTGCTGAGGAATGTATCTGTCACTGCGACAAAGAGATGATTGTTCCATATGTAACATTGCGACCTTTGTTATCACAGCAATTATGTTAGCTATGCTAAATGCAACAACCACAACGCGAGAAAGTCACTCCAAGGAGAGAAAATGAAGGAAACAGCACCAGGAAGGAGGAAGAAAGAAATATACTATTAAGCTAATGAGGAAGCAGGAAGTATGCACAGGTATGTAGTACATGACAGTGTATTTTATCTGTATGATTTGCATTAAAGGATAACCGTAGTTGTAATAAGCCCCTTCTAACTTTCTAATATTAGTAGGGAAAAGTCACTACAGAGGCTGAATAAAATAAAATAAATAAATTGTTTTAAGTAAATGTTTTGTTTTTTATTAACCCAGGTGTAACCCAAAATACCTAATCGTGTGTGTGTGGAGACAAACAATACTATGATAAATACAAAAAAACACAAAAAAACACAAATGTACATTTAAAAATTGTTTTTATTTTTACAAAAAATGCCAACATGGCCAAAACGAAAAGCCAAAAATTTCCCCCACCCTGTATCTTGTTTTGCATCTCCAGCAGCATTTCCCGTGATTCCCTCACATATTGCCACAGTCTGTGGTGCTCTTCAATGCAAGCTGTGGAAAAGAAAAGACACAATTAAGTACTACAGCTCTACAACTACAGTATATCCCTATGAGCTTTGTTAAAGATTGATGTTTAACTACAAAGCTTTTTAAACATACACAACAGGCCAACCTTTCATAATTTGTGATGGCAAAGTAAATTAACCACCATAGTCTAACATCACAAAGAAAATAAGCTAACCAATTAAGGTCTACTTGACCACAGGAAGAATTTAGTTAATATAGTGGCCAATAACACCTGAGGCAAATGAATCAAAATATATGTCAAGTGAGCTTTTACTAGAAATATCGTTTAAAATCAAAACAATAGGAAATGCAGAATTCAAAATGTAGCAGGAATGTAAAAGCAGCACATAAAGTACCTAAGCAATGAGGACTGGGTCAGTCTGCATGGCAACATCTATGTGTGGAAAATGCACAACCATTAAATTACATTGACTTAAAGTGAAACAAAAAACAAAACAAAAAAAATCTGGGTTTGGGTCCTTTAACTCACCATAAAGGGATTGTGGATGGGCCACTATGTGAAATCCACCAGGCTGTTAGAAAAAAATAACTCAATTTGGGATGCCCTGGGGTATAAATACATTAAAATCCTATTAATATTATATATTGCTAAGATCTGTTTCATGGGTTGGAATCCACTTAAAGTGGACCAACACCCAGAATTTTGACTATCCTGGGTCTTGGTCCACTTCGGGGGGGCACCCCCGATCGGGGTGCCCCGCTGTGTGAAACCCCCCCGATCACCCAGAAAACTCACCTCTCCCCGGGATCTGACAGCAACGGACAAGCGATCTGACAGCAACGGACAAGCGGCTCCTCCGCCGCCACCTCCCGCGCGTCACTCTTGACGCGCGCGCGCCCGCCATTCACAGGCGGCCGGCGCGGGCGCGCGCACGTCTAGAGGGGCGACAAGGTAAGGGGATTTGGGGCGTTTGGGGGGGTGTGATCGGCCCGGGAGGGAGGGTGATGGTCCACTTTAAATAACAGTACTAACTAGAGATGAGCGAACCGGTTCGGACGAACCGGAATTCGCTCCGAATTTCAGGAAATATTTGATTCGGCACGAACCCGAATATTTTGTGGTTTGTGCCGATCAAATTTTTCCTGAAATTAAAAAAAAAAAATGCCGGCATGGAGGGAGCGGGCCGGCCGGTTCCGCTGTCAGCGGAGCCGGCTGGCGGGCCGGTAAAGCCGGCCGGCCCGCTCCCACCATGCCGGCATTTAAAAAACAAAGAAAAAAAAAGAAAAAGAAAAAATGCCGGTATGGTGGGAGCGGGCCGGCCGGTTCCGCGCTGACAGCGGAACCGGCCGGCGGGCCGGTAAAGCCGGCCGGCCCGCTCTCACCATGCCGGCATTTAAAAAACAAAAAAAAAAAAAAAAAGCATTTTTGCCGGCATGGTGGGAGCGGGCCGGCCGGCTCCGCTGTCAGCGGAACCGGCCGGCCGGCTCCCACCATGCCGGCATTTTAAAAAAAAGGCAAACACTTACCTGCAGGTCCGGAGCGTGGAGGTCGGCGCCGCTCTCAGCTGTCCTCAGATGACAGCTGAGAGTGGCGCCGGCCTCCACGCTCCGGACCTGCAGGTAAGTGTTTGCCTTTTTTCTCAAATGCCGGCATGGTGGGAGCGGGCCGGCCGGTTCCGCTGACAGCGGAGCCGGCCGGCCCGCTCCCACCATGCCGGCAAAAATGCTTTTTTTTTTTTTTAAATGCCGGCATGATGGGAGCGGGCCGGCCGGCTTTACCGGCCCGCCGGCCGGCTCCGCTCCCACCATGCCGGCATTTTTGATGGGGAACTTCGTAAAAGTTCGATTCGGCCGAACCCGAATTTCTTTGTGAAATTCGGCGAATCGGCCGAATCGAACTTTTCAAAAGTTCGCTCATCTCTAGTACTAACTATTAAAACACTCACATTAACCCAAAAAGATAATTGACAATACATTTGCAGAAAAAATGCTAAAGTGTAAAAATTTCAGCACAAATATTAACACATAAATGCTAAAACCAGCCAGAAACACTAACACATTTAAAGAAGGCCGCAACACAGCAAAAAAGCCCAAAATATTACCTTGCTGGACCCTCCTCTGAGGATAAAGATGAGGAACATGAAGGGAAACGGCCCATACGGCATCTTGAGGAGGCCATCATACCGCACAGGCAAACCGGAAGTGCATAAAGCGAAACCGAAAGCAAAACCTTTGAACCCCTAACACTGCTAAGTTCTCTTGTATACCTTGCATTGTATATAACTATTTTCTGTACTGTATATTAGCTTAATCATGCTAAGTTATCTAGTATACCTTGCATTGTATATAACTATTTTCTGTACTGTATATTAGCTATATCATGCTAAGTTATCTAGTATACCTTGCATTGTATATACCGTATTTTTCGCCCTATAAGACGCACTTATTTTCCCCCAAAAGTGGGGGGAAAATGTCTGTGCACCTTATCGGGCGAATGTAAAAAAAAAAAAAAAAAAAAAAAAAAAAAGAAAAAAAAAATTTTAAAAAAAATTTAAAAAACAATAAAAAAAAAAATCACCCGTTCCCGGCGCTCCCGCGTTGCCTGCCACACTGCGAGAGCTCTGTCTCGGCCCCGATGCTGCGATCGCTGTCTTTTCAGGCAGCGATGACAGCGGCGGGGCCAGAGACAGAGCCCCTGCCGCTCCTCCATATGCTGCTTCTTCCGGGCTCAGAGCACATGGTGCAGGCCATGTCCACCCGTTGCCCGGACCTTCGTGCTCGCATGTGCCCAGGAACAGCAGATGGAGGAGCAGCAGGGGCTCTGTCTCTGTCCCCGCCGTTGTCATCGCTGCCTGAAAAGACAGCGATCGCAGCGGCGGTGCCGGGACAGAGCCAGCTCGTGAATGGGGTGGGCGTGTCCTGCTGCGACGTAGGCCACGCCCACCCCATTCACGGAGCCGGCCGCTCTGCGCAGCGGTGTCAGCGGACAGGTGAGTTTAAAGTTTTTTTTTGATTATTACATGCCGCCTGCCTAATGGGGGGGAGAGGGGCCACACAGCTTATTCTAATGGGGGGAGAGGGGCCACACAGCTTATTCTAATGGGGGGAGAGGGGCCACACAGCCTATGGGAATGGGGAGAGGGGGATGCCACACAGCCTATGGGAATGGGGAGAGAGGGATGCCACACAGCCTATACTAATGGGGGGATGCCACACAGCCTATGGGAATGGGGAGAGGGGATGCCACACAGCCTATACTAATGGGGGGAGAGGGGGATGCCACACAGCCTATGGGAATGGGGAGAGGGGGATGCCACACAGCCTATGGGAATGGGGAGGGGGATGCCACACAGCCTATGGGAATGGGGAGAGAGGGATGCCACACAGCCTATACTAATGGGGGGAGGGGGATGCCACACAGCCTATGGGAATGGGGAGAGAGGGATGCCACACAGCCTATACTAATGGGGGGAGGGGGATGCCACACAGCCTATGGGAATGGGGAGAGGGGGATGCCACACAGCCTATGGGAATGGGGAGAGGGGATGCCACACAGCCTATGGGAATGGGGAGAGAGGGATGCCACACAGCCTATACTAATGGGGGGAGGTGGATGCCACACAGCCTATGGGAATGGGGAGAGGGGGATGCCACACAGCCTATACTAATGGGGGTAGGGGGATGCCACACAGCCTATGGGAATGGGGAGAGAGGGATGCCACACAGCCAATGGGAATGGGGAGAGTGGGATGCCACACAGCCTATACTAATGGGGGGAGGTGGATGCCACACAGCCTATGGGAATGGGGAGAGAGGGATGCCACACAGCCTATACTAATGGGGGGAGGTGGATGCCACACAGCCTATGGGAATGGGGAGAGGGGGATGCCACACAGCCTATGGGAATGGGGAGAGGGGATGCCACACAGCCTATGGGAATGGGGAGAGGGGGATGCCACACAGCCTATACTAATGGGGGTAGGGGGATGCCACACAGCCTATGGGAATGGGGAGAGAGGGATGCCACACAGCCAATGGGAATGGGGAGAGTGGGATGCCACACAGCCTATACTAATGGGGGGAGGTGGATGCCACACAGCCTATGGGAATGGGGGGAGGGGAATGCCACGCAGCCTATGGGAATGGGGAGAGGGGGATGCCACACAGACTATACTAATGGGGGGAGGTGGATGCCACACAGCCTATGGGAATGGGGAGAGGGGGATGCCACACAGCCTATGGGAATGGGGAGAGGGGGATGCCACACAGCCTATGGGAATGGGGAGAGAGGGATGCCACACAGCCTATGGGAATAGGAGAGAGAGGGATGCCACACAGCCTATGGGAATGGGGAGAGGGGGATGCCACACAGCCTATGGGAATGGGGAGAGAGGGATGCCACACAGCCTATGGGAATGGGGAGAGAGGGATGCCACACAGCCTATACTAATGGGGGGAGGGGGATGCCACACAGCCTATGGGAATGGGGAGAGGGGGATGCCACACAGCCTATGGGAATGGGGAGAGAGGGATGCCACACAGCCTATACTAATGGGGGGAGGGGGATGCCACACAGCCTATGGGAATGGGGAGAGGTGGATGCCACACAGCCTATGGGAATGGGGAGAGAGGGATGCCACACAGCCTATACTAATGGGGGGAGGGGGATGCCACACAGCCTATGCTAATGGGGGGAGGGGGATGCCACACTGCCTATGGGAATGGGGAGAGAGGGATGCCACACAGTCAATGGGTATATGGGGAATGGGAGGGGGGATGCCACACTGGGTATACGGGGAATGGGATGGGGGCATGCTACACTGTCTATGGAATGGGGGCATCCCACACAGCCAATGGGAATGGGGGGAGGGGGATGCCACACAGCCTATGATAATGGGGAGAGCAGGGATGCCACACAGCCTAGGATAATGGGGGGAGGGGGATTCCACACTGTCTATATGGGGAATAGGAGGGGGGGAATACTGCCTATATGGGGAATAGGAGGGGGGAATGCCACACTGCTTATGATAATAGGGTGCACACTGCCTATATGGGAATGGGGAGAGAGGGATGCCACACA
This sequence comes from Gastrophryne carolinensis, assembly GCA_027917425.1. NCBI lineage: Eukaryota > Metazoa > Chordata > Amphibia > Anura > Microhylidae > Gastrophryne > Gastrophryne carolinensis. Next base: position 92,851,524 of record CM051239.1, read on the forward strand.
GCCTATACTAATGGGGGGAGGGGGATGCCACACAGCCTATGGGAATGGGGAGAGGTGGATGCCACACAGCCTATGGGAATGGGGAGAGAGGGATGCCACACAGCCTATACTAATGGGGGGAGGGGGATGCCACACAGCCTATGCTAATGGGGGGAGGGGGATGCCACACTGCCTATGGGAATGGGGAGAGAGGGATGCCACACAGTCAATGGGTATATGGGGAATGGGAGGGGGGATGCCACACTGGGTATACGGGGAATGGGATGGGGGCATGCTACACTGTCTATGGAATGGGGGCATCCCACACAGCCAATGGGAATGGGGGGAGGGGGATGCCACACAGCCTATGATAATGGGGAGAGCAGGGATGCCACACAGCCTAGGATAATGGGGGGAGGGGGATTCCACACTGTCTACGGGAATCGGAGGGCACACTGCCTATATGGGGAATAGGAGGGGGGAATGCCACACTGCTTATGATAATAGGGTGCACACTGCCTATATGGGAATGGGAGGGGGGATGTCGGGGAATACGGGGAATGGGATGTGGGCATGCTACACTGTCTATGGAATGGGGGCATCCCACACAGTCTATGAGAATGGGATTGGGGAATGCCACACTGTCTGTAATGGTGCGTTTTTGGTTTAAAATATTTTTTTTCTTATTTTCTTCCCCCAAATCCTAGGTGCGTCTTATGGGCAGGTGCGTCTTATGGGACGAAAAATACGGTAACTATTTTCTGTACTGTATATTAGCTTAATCATGCTAAGTTATCTAGTATACCTTGCATTGTATATAACTATTTTCTGTACTGTATATTAGCTTAATCATGCTAAGTTATCTAGTATACCTTGCATTGTATATAACTATTTGCTGTACTGTATATAAGCTAAATTAATGTTACCCTGTACAATATATATAAACTAAATGCATGTATCCATAGTTATTTGCTGTTGTATATGACTTTTTCTTTCCCTGTACGTTCCCTTTCATTGCGTCTTGCCAATCAAAATTCCTAGTATGTATGTCCATATATACCTGGCAAATAAACCTGATTCTGATTCTGACCTTCTCTATTGCAGTACATGGAGTGGACATGTCCAGGCACTGTGACTGATGGAACAGGGAGGGCCACTGGTCACTAGGTTTGCCTGTGTGCAGGGAAAACGCAGGATTCGATCTCAGGACCTGTTGTGTTTTTTTCAACTTCAATAGGACTCAGAGGCTGCAAGGAAGAAAAGGTGAGTACAGAAGGGAAAAGGCTGCAGCACAAATAAGCAATGTACCATCCTCAAAATTGTCCCAAATAATGTGGCTTCTCAGCAGAAAAGAGTAAAAAAGTAAATAATTGATTCAGGTAATACATAAATACATATAGACAATGCAGTTAAAAACTATAATGAGGGAAGCCAGCACATGCTACTGAAATATGAATAAGCTGTAAGAAACAAGTGCTGAAAAAATAATTATGTACACCATTCTCCCTTCGCACTTATGGGAAAGACCTCAGATCAGGGTGCCCTCGGACATGAGACACACTATTTACCTTTCAGCTATGCTGCACATCTCTCTCCTGCTGCAGCGCGGGTGGTGCATACCCTCAGTATGGTGCACTCCCATTGAGATCAATGGGCGCCTCCTCCAGGTGAGAGAGCAGGTCCACAAAAGGAAGCTAATAATATAGCTGGGTGTGTGTGCAAAAAGTGCAAACTCAGAATTATTGAATAAGTACCTGAATAAATAGATAAAATTAATAAATAACAAATATGTAAAGGCATAATATAAATGTTAAGTACAATGGAAAATTGATCTGTAGTGGTAAACAACTACGCAAATAAAGTGCTGTATGTGCTATACTGATGAATAACAATTAAACCGGACCTTCGGCATGATTTAATGAAAATCCCAAACCCTTAAAAAACTATTCCTCAGCATCTAAAATTAATATATTTTACGTTTTTTGTCACTTATCATTCTTTGCCGCACCGGGATACAACTCTGTCCAGGACTCTAGGAGGACTCAGAAGCATCACACTTACTGAGGAGATGAGAGTCGGATAAAGTGCAGGGGGCGGGGTTATAGCTGTGCTTTGCACAGACAGAGCAGAGCTGGGGTCACGGAAAGGACAGCAATCCCAGAATGCAGAGCAACACAGTCAGAAGACACTTCCTGTTTGCAGCCGCCATCTTGGATGTTTAAAGGCTCATAACATGCGGTAGATGCAGCTAGGATGATTTTTTATGTGAGCAATCTGTATGTACGGGGTGTGGGAAACATATAAGATAGACTCTTATTCAGGGTGAAGATCCGCTTTAAATATACCACAAAATAGATAAATCCCTCACTGGCTAAAGTGATCAAGCAGGGAGAAGGTAACAGTAAGGTCATACCTACCAACTTTTCAGGGTGGGAAAGGGGGACATTTGTTAAATTAGGCCACACACCCTCATTAAGGGATGGATAGGAGACAGGTTGTAATAGTTAAAACAATATAAACATTGTAAATAGGCAAATGAATCATTTATTGATGCAGATCTGCATGTTACACATCAAAGAGGGACAAATGAGAACAACGAGGGACAGGAGGACACAGACTCAAAAGAGGGACAGTCCCTCCAAATCAGGGACACTTGGGAGGTATGGTAAGGTAAGTAGTAACAGTAACTCAATCCTGGTGCCTACGCATTCTGTGGCCTAGTTACTGCCTCAAGGTCAAGATAAAGTTATTAAGGTTTTTTAAGGGGGTCAATACCCTGGTCCAGGCCCTGGAGACATCAGGACTATCGGGTATGCCTGGCTATGTAAAACGCATGGTCGCACATGCACAGACTACGGCGGCTCGCTGTAGTAACCTGGTTGGCATTGATGAATATGATGTTTGTTGGGTGCTCTAGCAACAGTACAGCGCTGCAGGAAGCGAGAGGTAGCGCCGGCTCTATACACCATACTTATCAAAAAAGGATACACACACAGCATCGCCGCTTTAAAGCTGGGCGCTGTAGCATAGAGCGCCAGATGCTGATTAAAGTCTATTTTTGAACACATATCCACCAGTAACAAAGTGAAAGCACATGGAGTGACATTGTTTTAACACTGTGACATTAACACTTTAGTGCCAGACCTGTAATGACAATTCTGCATAAAATATAAAAAGTCAAAAAAGTTTCTAAAAGTGTTTGTTTGCAGCCAGAAGAGGTCACACAATGATTTGAACAAAAAAATGGTCAAACACGCTGTTTAAACACAAGCAAATGAACGGCCATTAAAATGTATGGGAGAGCGACACTGAGCGAAGGGTAATACCTGTCGCTCTGGAAGCTAGAGCGCCGGTGCTATACACTGAGACACCTGTATTAATACATGTGACGCTACATGGCGCTGTTAGAGTCGCTCACCAGACTCACTTTCATAAATGTGGTTTTGCGTACATCGCCCAGCGTTCAGCAGATGCTGCCTGCCGTTACGAGGCACTACCTGGCGCTATCCCTTCATGAATAACCCCCTTAATGATAGAACAAGGGGGCACAATCTGAAGCTAGTCGGAGGGAAGATCAGGAGCAATGAAAATATTATTTTACAGAAAGAGTAGTAGATGCTTCGAACAAACTTCCAGCAAAGGTAGTTGAAAAATCGACTGTCACTGAATTTAAACATGCCTGGGATAAGCACACATCTATCCTAAGATAAAGAGAACATACAGTATACACCTAAGGGCAGACTAGATGGACCATATGGTCTCCTTCTGCTGTCAACCTTCTATGTTTCTATGATGCCCATGGCCAGCTAGGGACCCCCAGATCTGTGGGGGCCTGGAGCAGGTGCTCCATTGCACCAATTATAATGTGGTGCTGATGACTACAATTCCTAATTTTAGGAGAAATAAAAAAAAATGAATAAAGGCATTTATGTCAGTTTGGGGGTACCTGTAATGGAATCAACACTGGGACTGTCATAGCTGGTCCCCTTCTTTTTACTACCCAGTGGCCCACTCCCATAAATATAGGAGATTCATTTGGACCTTTTCTGACTATTAAAGAACACCAACCCTGCGAGTGACTGGAGTGTCCATGTATTCTTGTGTGTAAGCCACGCTCCTGTGCTGTGTCTGGGGCTGTGCTATTTATAACAGCAGTTACATTAGCACATCGATCTGACGCTAAAGTTGCCATAAATAGCTCTCTGCCAACATAGACATACAGTGCGTATAAATATCGAACACGTAACAATCTAGCTGACCCCAGGACATTCCCAGATCTATTAATAGACATCATGGAACGTCTCTCTTTATTTTCAGTTTTATAGCGGCAGAACAAAGCAATGTTCCTTTTACAGTCTGATAAACATGGAACAAGAGGCGGGAGCAATAGGCCAGTGTTATAAACTGTATGGCAGCAGCATGACCACTAAAGGCACCTGCCTAGAATACAATGACTGTATTGCATTACTTGCTTCTCTGGCCTTGGCTGCTGCAGAGGCTTTTATGAGCTGTAGATTTTCAGTAATTCAAATGCATTTAGGTAATTAGCTGTAAAAATAACTAGCAATTAAAGAGGAACAGTTTAGGCAACCACAGTAATAGTGCAGCAAGTAGCTCACTTGAGGCCTGCCCCATGTGCCTCTCCTCTATTTGTATCTCCATCCATGCAGTGCAGGGTATAGAAGCTGTAGCTCCAATCTTAGCCCTCCTTTCATTTCCCTTCCTCCAGGACCATGCAAAAAAGTGGTCTGCCAGCCACTTCCTGAGAGCTTGTCAAGACACAGTGGTCCTGCAGCTGGCTCTGACCACAGCACACAGTGCATACATGACGTTGCAGCACTATGACATGCCCTCCCTAGCTCAACCGCACCCAGAAATAGAAGCAAAGCTAGTGGCTTTATATAAGGTTGGGGCAAAATAGCGTTCAGTGCCAGAAAGAAATCTGCCTCCTCCTCATCCATCCTATGGTGCTACTACTGCCCTATAAAGGTATATGCCATGCTGTGCCTGGGGGATGAAGGCAGAAAATAGGATTGCTGGGAATAGGGCTTACATGCTTACAGGGGGCATTGGCAATCAGGAGTGTCCTGTAAAGTGGGTGTTTGTCCGCCTTTAACAGAAGGGGCATCCCAAATCAGAATGCCCTGGGGTTGGGGTTGAAGGGGACCTAAAGTATTTTTTTGTTTTAGGTCAGCTTCATTATTAACATTGTTTTCTATTATAAGTGTCTGAGGCCAGGCGTAATTTTAGTGCAGAATTAATTTAAGCAGCCGAAACTCACACACACGCGTATTGGAAAATTTGTGCCATTTCTTTACCACTTGTAAAGTTGTTTTTTCGCTTGCACTTGAAAATTCCACTGCAATTTTGAGTGTATTTGAGTACATTCATTTAATTCAACAGCCATTCTGAATCAATACGGGGAGGCCGATTCATAAATAGCGGCAGGTAGCGACAGTTGAGCGACTGTAGCAGTATTTTCACAGCGCCCGCTAGTAGTCGCTGTGCTTGGCCGTTGTTTGGTTGTTGATAGCGACTGAGTCGGTGTGCAGTAATGTTGAATACGGGGTGACGAGTCGCTATTTGACAGGTTCCGCGATGTATGGGTGCGCATGATAGCGACTGGTCAGAGCGACCGGCTCCCACCATATTCATCAAAAAATCACGCTCAAAAAATTCTCGCGCTGTGAAATGCATGTTTAAACCCCAGAGCGCTGGCGGCTATGTGTTAAAAGTAGTTTTTTAACCCCCAAACTACCATATTTTTGGAAACCAAAAAAAAAAAAAATTTTTTAAGAATTTAGTAATATGAATACAATAATATCAGACCTGTAATATCAATTCTGCACAATTTTTTTTTTTTCCCTTAAAAAAATTATCTAACATGGCAGAAGTGGTCACAGAATTTTTCACATTTAAAAAAAAAATAAAATAAACATTAATAACAATTAATTATGAATATTTAAAGATTGTTCCATTGAAATGCATTGGAGAGCGCCAGGTAGCGAGAGGTCATACCTGTCGCTGTTCAAGGTCGGACGCTGGCGCTGTGGGCTGAGGCTGGAATAATGATGAATGAGTGGCTATCTGGCGCTATCTCAGTTGTAAAGCAGGATTGGCTTGATAAATGTGTGATTGTGGTGGGGAGCCGGCGTTCTCGTGGCGGTGCCCGTCATTACTGGTCGCTCACCAGTCGCTACCTGTCGCTATTCCTTCATAAATAAGGGCCTAAGTTTTAAAAATTCTCGCATTCGATCCAATTTTCCAATCGTAATTTATTTTTTTTCTCCCTTTTTCATGATTCGATGTCTTAGGGCCTGATTTATCAAGCACTTATGGCAGACAGTGCCACATCGGCGCAAATTAGAGTAGTAAAAAACATAATTTATAATTCTTTTTCACTCTTACGCATGTTGCTGCACTGCAAGAAACACATTTACTAAAACAGTGGTGCAGCAGGAGATATTTAGAAATCATATTTGACACTACTCTAATTTGCACTGAAATGGCATTGTCTGGCAGAAGTGCTTGATAAATCAGACCCCCATAATAATCAGCATAATGTAAGAGCTAGAGATCCGGCTTCAGACACCCTGGCTGTGCTCCCTGCCTCTCGCCCTTTTGCTAGGCGACACTGGACCGCTAAAACAGCACTCCCAAAAACATGCACGCACCCTCGTGAATTAGATCGAGTTTCCCCTTCTAGGATCTATTTGAGAGGCAGCAGCAGGAGGTAAGGCTGCCTCTCATATTGTATCAGTTTAACCTGAAAAATCCCTTTAAGTCTGATAAAATGAAATGTTGGCATGCCACCCTTTTGCCACCCAGTATAGGGAGCACGGCGCGCAGTATTCTCAGTGTCTGCTCGCTGGCAGGTCTCCCGGGTGCCTGGCTGTTGCCTGGTGACACTGACACAGACTTTGGAACTCGGCAAAGCTGCACTTTGAAACTGAAGCTTGCAAATTCGAACAAGAGGAAGCCGGTGTAGAAGTGTCGCTAAGCACACAAACACTAACGCAAGCAATCCCAGTTCATGTAATACGTCAGTAAAGGGAACCTGTTGTAAGAGAGTCACCCTCAGTAATCCCCTTAAAATAAAATTATTTGATAGAATCCTGCAAATTTGTTACCTGAACCCCTCTCATCCTCTTTAATCATCAATGCCCCTAAAAAGTGCAATTCAACTTCCCAACACTAAAATTATGCCTGGCCTTAGATACTAGGTTAATAATAAAGTTGACCTAATACAAAAAATTACTTTAGGTCCCCTTCAACCCCAACACCAGGGCATTTTGATTTTGGATGCCCTTTCTGTTAAAGGCGGACAAACACCCACTTTACAGGACATTCCTGATTGTCGATCCCCCCTGAATCTTTCAGTCCTTCTAAGCCCTGTAAGCCCTGTTCCTCCTACTTGCACAGTATTCTTCCTGGTGAAATCCACCCGATCCCACACACCAGAGTGCACAGCAGCTGAGGGGAACCAAGGGATGCTGCTGGTGGTCCGCACCTGTGCCCTGGGGTCACCGGCAAGCTAAGAACTGGGGTGTTTTACAGAGTAGAGCACCCCAAATCAGTTTGCTAGGGAGGGAATCGACCTAAAATGGACAGAGTTTAAAAGTTTAGGACTGAAAGATTCAATATTTGGCTGCTAGTTCTATATCGAATCTTGTTAAAAACTCTACATCTCTAATGCAACAATATCATCTGAGATGCAGCCTCTGCTCTGCCTCCGACCTTCTTCTGTCCTCTCATGCTTGCCCCTAGGACTTCTCACGTGCCACTCCAATTTTCTGTAATCTCCCCTACTCAATTCGCCACTTTCCATCCCTCCAAGCTTTCAAACGCACCCTCAAAACCCACTAATTCAGACAAGCATACAACCATAAAGCTCCATACTGACTGTTTGTGATCCTTTCCCTTCGTCTGCACCCCTTTATCCTTTGGACTGGCCGTGCACTCTTCTAATGTATCTTGTATTTAGAATATTAATGGCGAACTGTAAAACTCCTTTGATTTAGTCTTTGTATTGTATGTTTTTCCCTGTCTGTAATAACTACTTTGTACAGCACTACGGAAGATGATGTTTTTTTAAGGAAAATGAAAAAATAGGTACACATGAACAATGATCACACAATACACAATACATTTATAGGCCACAAATGAGTGAATAAGGTGCTGGTCTTTAAGGAATCCCATATAATACACCAATAAGTCAATGATACATTATTATAAAAGCAGCACTTTACGTGTATTTGGGCAAAATGACTTACTTGCCAGTGAACTTCTGGCTTCTTTACAGAGACCAAAGTAACAAGCTGACAGGCAGAAGCTTTTCATACACACTTCCTCAGCACACCAGGAATGGAGCTGCTCACACACTGTGATGCAGGCCTTAGCAGAAGGTGGCCTAACTAGATGAGGGGGCTAGAATGAATCATCAACCACCTTATGAGAGAGCAGGCCAGGAGCTATGAGCTGTGTGGGAGGTAAGTACTGTTTGATTTGACACTTCAAAGATATGTTTAAATGTATCATGTCGTAAGACTGCAGTGCCTCTAGAGGAACTAAAGTAAAAAAAGATTTTACTTCCACCAATTCCAGGACATCTGGTCAATTTACAAGTGAGGCCCTGCTCTGGCCCATTGGCTGAATAGCGTAGTGGAATGTATGGATTGGCTGAGTGCTAGGTCAATTACCTGTATTTTATCACCTGGACCTTTGTCTAGGACGGAACATCAGGCATCGCCCACACTGTAAAATATTCTAAATAGTTGCGGTATGTATGCAGGGGTGGACTCATGAATGATGTGACATGGTCCACCTGGTATATGAGTAGAGGTGGTGGTACGCAGGATGTGAGATGCAGGGACCTTAACCAGGTGCCACACATCAGGCGTCCCATCTCCAAACACGAATGTAATTTATTGGAATTTATTGAAGTGTATTTGTATTGTAGTGACTTGTGCGCTGCAACGCAATACATTGTGTGAACGTACTGTCCAATGTATTGATATGTGCATCCAAAAATTGGGGTTACCTCCACCCCCCGAGAAAAGCCTTGGGGACTAACAATTGTAACATAGTAACATAGTAACATAGTATGTAAGGTTGAATAAAGACTTTAGTCCATCCAGTTCAGCCTGTTTAACTCCTTCCAGCGGTCTAGCAGCCATAGCTGGAAATGTTATTACATGCCAGGAAGGCATCAAGGCCACTTTTGAACGTTTTTACTGTATCCATCATTACTACCTCCTCTGGCAGCGAGTTCCATAGTCTCACTGCTCTTACAGAGAAGAATCCCCTCCTATGTCGGTGGAGAAAGCACCTTTCCTCTAACCTTAGTGGATGCCCCCGGGTTATGGTTACACTCCTGGGTATAAATAGATTGTGGGACAGATCTTTGTATTGACCCCGAATATATTTATACATAGTTATTAGATCACCCCTCAATCGTCTTTTATCTAGACTAAATAAACCTAACTTGGACAATCTTTCCGGGTACTCTAGCCCCCGCACTCCTTTTATTAACTTTGTTGCCCTTCTTTGAACGTGCTCCAGTTCTGATATGTCCTTCTTAAGCACAGGTGCCCAGAACTGTACACAGTATTCCATATGGGGTCTGACCAGTGACTTGTACAGGGGTAAAATGATGTTCTGGTCATGAGCACCTATGCCCCTCCTGATGCACCCCATGATCCTATTTGCCTTGGCAGCAGCTGCCTGGCATTGATTACTACAGTTGAGCTTATTGTCAACTAAAACCCCTAGGTCCTTTTCCATTGTTGTTTTACCAAGTGTTTCTTTATTTAATGTGTAATCGTGACACAGATTTCTCCTTCCCATGTGCATAACCTTACATTTATCTGTGTTAAACTTCATTTGCCATTTAACTGCCCATGCTTCCAATTTATCTAAATCTGTTTGTAGCTGCCTGCTGTCCTCTTTTGTTTTAATTACTTTACTCAGCTTAGTATCATCTGCAAAGATTGAGACTCTACTGTTTAATCCATACCCAATGTCATTTATATATATATTGAAGAGAATTGGTCCCAGAACTGACCCTTGTGGTACTCCACTAGTAACAGTGACCCAATCTGAGTGTGTACCATTGATAACCACCCTCTGCTTCCGATCATTAAGCCAATTTCCCACCCATCTGCACACTTTTCCCCCAGTCCAAGCATTGCACTCACCACATAAATTATGTCAAAATATAAATTTATTATTTACTATGCAGCACAATCCATATTAAAAACACATAAAATATTTTCTACTTACAAAGTGCGCCAGCAGGGGGAGCCATTCTATATATCATTACCCTACTCTAAAATAATAAATCCTCAATTACCTTACTCTTTATTAATCATTATCTAGACATCTTAAAGTGCATGTGCTCAGCCAAGTACATCAGTATCCAACAATAATGTGCAAAATATAATGGTCCAAAGTTTCAGCATAAAGTGCAGCAAAAGTAAACACGCAAAACAACACAAAAAATCTGTCCTTACTGTTAATAGAATGGCGACCCCCAATGGCAAATGAGAACCCACGCGTTCCGAGACCTCAAAACGGGTCTCTTTCTCAAGGCTTTGGTAAGTTGCTGACGGGGAGGCCCCATCCTGCTTTTTTATACCCACCTCCCCACTCGCCCCCCCGCCTGGCTTGTCGTCTCCACGGGCTGGCGCACTCCGGCCGGAAGTGCGTCAGCCCGCCTACAGGAAGCGGTAGTCTGCGTTCCAAGTGGAGCGCAGTCATCCACTGATGACGCCTGTAACTCCTGCGCAACGCAGACCCGCAACCAGACAGCAGCCGGTCACAGCAGGTCGGCGCCTGCGCACTGAGCGATCTCCGCGGCGAGGGACCGGGGGAACGGAAAGGTGAGCATCCCCCGTCTATCTTAACCCATTCCGCCATATTAATATCGAAATACATGGGATATCATTAAACAAATCATTAAACAAACACGAATGTAATTTATTGGAATGTATTGAAGTGTATTTGTATAGTAGTGACTTGTGCGCTGCAACGCAATACATTGTGTGAACGTACTGTCCAATGTATTGATATGTGCAACTATATAAATTAAGGATATTTTTCAATCCAAAAAACTGTCCTCATGTTGTGGTTGGTCCATGTGTTTTGCTCATGGTGCCCCTGGGATAACATGCTGTTTTCACTCATACTGTTGTTCCTCACCATGACATGTCCTCTGTCCTGTGTGGGCCACTATGGTTTATTTCATATAAATGTTTTACTATAGGTTCTGAGAGCCTATATTAAATATAATTTTATACAGGTTTATGGTCATAGGCCTCCCTATGTATTATGGGCTTTTTCCAGCCATAATGGATAAAGACTCCATGGTGGAAGACAGAAAACAGACTTTTTTCCTCCTGAAAGTTGCTGTAAAAAAATTGTGTGAAACACTTGAATTTAACTCATGTGTGGAGCCAATCAATGGCACCTAAATCACTAGAAATATTTTGCGCTCAAAAATTCCACACAAATTATTTTCAAAAATCTAATTATTTTGAAGTGCTTTTTCTCGCACTCTAATTAAATGAGCAAAAATGAAAAAACAGCTTTCAAGGTTGTTGGATTGTGCAGGAAATTGGCACACAAAAAATCACAACTTAAAAAAAAAAACATACGAAAATCCAAATTCAACCTTTAATGAATCAAGCCCAAAGTGGACTTAAATTAAAAAATGGTTAAGACGCTTTTGACTCCAACCCCATGGGTATTTGGGTTGATTCTCAGGCTTAGGAACCCCTAGAAAGCCTAAGAGCAGGCATTAATACTCACCCATCTGCATTCCCGAAGCAGCAGGAACCACCAGGTGTATGCACACTACTATTAGGACCTTTGCAGACGGGCTTCAATCTTTTGCAGAGTGTGACTGCTGGGTGCAGTGGAGTCAAATCTAGATAGACATTTGTGGCAGAAACTGGCTTTACTGGAACATGGGTGCAGTAAGAGAATGTCACGTTACATGGTGAAAAACACAGGAAAAAAATAATATCTGCTGTCATATCCTCAGTAGGGCAATAAAGTAACTCAAGAAGTCCCTGCTGTTGAAGATCTTTCAGAAAGTGGAACTTCACATCAGTGTGCTTGGTTCTCGATCTAACCCTTTCCATCTGCGCAAGTGCAAGGAATCCTTATTTGTCCTCAAAGATTCTCAATGTTTCCAACTGTGGTTGACCCAAGTCTGTTAACAGTTGTCTCAGCCATATAACGTTTTGGATTGCCTGCACTGCTGCAACTTACTCTGCTTCAGTAGATGTGTAACAGAAAGCTGCTTTCTGCTAGTCCAAGTGATAGCACCTTCTGATAGAAGAAACAAGTAGCCACTGGTAGATTTTAAGTTACTGGTGTCTCTGGCCCAGTCAGCATCCACATATCCTGTCAGGATGCTTTCATCACTTGCTGGTAACTTTAGCATGTAATGTAAAGTCCCTTTAATGTAGCAAATCACTCACTTTACAGCATTCCAGTCCATATGACTTGGCATTAAACCTTTCTGCATTGGATTCCAATAGCAACTACAATGTCAGGCCTTGTAGCAGTGGTAATGTACAGCAATTTCACTATTGCTTTCCTGTACTGACTTTTAGTTGGTAGTGCAGTATCTTGGCTGTTTATCTCCTTCAGGTAGTTGGTTGCCATGGGAGATTGTACTGGTTTGGCATCTTCCATTTGAAGTGTTTCAATTATTCCTTGTATTTTGTGCTTTTAGTTCCGAAAAAAACTGCCATCTTCCTCTTTCTCTCAGTCTGAATGCCAGTGCAATTCTTTATGTTTCCAAGATCTTTAGTCTCAAAATGCAGGGTTTGCAGTATTTCTGCTTCAATCCCTTCCTGCTCAGAACATATCAGGATATCGTCCACATAGTTAAGCACATAGATACATCTGTTTTTGGCAATTTCTTCTTTGCTTTACTCCCCTAAAAGTCCTCATGTGTAAGCACTTCATTTATTTTCATATTCCATGCTCTGGCGGCTTTAGACCATATATACTCCTCTGAAGTTTGCCTACTAGGTCTGGCCTTTGTTCATCCTTGAATCCTGGTGGCTGTTCCATGTAGATGTCTTCTGATAACTCGCCATTTTGAAAAGCTGTTGTTACATCAAAGTGTTTCACTTGCATTTGCATTGGGGTGGCTACTGTCATCAAAGTCCTTATTGTAGCATGTTTAACTACTGGAGCAAAAGTCTCATCACAGTCCTCTCCATATTTTTGAGAATACTCCTTGGCTATGATTCTTGCTCTGTACCGCTCCACTGTGCCATCTGTATTGTACTTCACTTTAAAAGTACATTTATAACCTATGGCTTTCTTTCCAGGTGGTAGTTTCGTAAGTGTCCATTCTTTTAGTGTCATGCATGGATTTACCTCTCCTTTGCAGCCTTTATCCATTTACTGGCTTTCTCGTCTGAAAGCTGAGATATGTCCTCCCTAGTTACAGGTTCATTAGCACTGGCAGGGCTTATCTTGTATGAGAGACGTTCATTACAGGTGGTTTATCATTGTTTTCTCTTGTTAAGCGTCTTGGTTCTATGCCTGAGATTGCTTGTGCCTGCTCTTCAGTACTGGTAGGTTCTGCGCTCATTTCAGCAGTTTGTTCAGAAGTTACAGATGATGACTGATCAGCGTCAGTTTTCTCTTCTGTTCTTACTTTCTCAGTTGTCATCACATTGTGTCTCAGACTTCAACAAGTCATGCTGTTGCTAATGATAACCTTGTCTGTTTGGGGAATTAGGATTCTCAAACCCTAAACATTGTCACTGTATCCAACAAAGATTCCTTCAAATGCTCTATTTTCGAGTTTGGTTTCTTCCTCTGAAATGTAGATGAATGCTTTGCATCATAAAACTCTTAGGTGTTTTACAGTTGGTTGTCATTGCTGCTTCACCCCAGTATTTTTGTGGTAGTCCAGAGTCTGTCAGAATTTACATGATCAATTCAGTCAGAGTTCGGTTCTTTCTTTCAACTACCCCATTTTTCTCTGGTGTGTTTGGCACTGTCTTTTGATGCTCTGCCATTCTGCCTTAAGTATCACTCCAAAGTATGAGAGGTTCCCTCTGAAACTTTACTACATAGTCTTGTAATTTGTCAAGAACTTTATACATTAGGTATCTTATCCTGTGTATCTTGAATAGTCATCTATGAAAGTCACTATGTACTATGTATATTGCCTTCAGGTGTAGGCGGGTTTAGGGGAAGTACCTCTAAAGGATTGTCCCCCCCTAGGAGGTCAAATCCAAATTAACCTGACCCACCGATAACCCAATTTTAAAGCTATTGCAGAAAGGGAAAAGTAAGAATTATGTAGGCTGGTTAGTAAGATGGCCCCTCATTTAACAATAAGAGATTAATCTGAACACGGGTTTAGGGGACCACATATATTGCTGTGAACTTGGTCAAGTGGTATTGAAGCTCTATTCTGACTGACTTTAGGAGGTGCGCTTTGGATTTGATGCAGCATTCACACTTAACAGTAGCAGGACAAGGAGATACTGTTGGATCCTTTGTCAGATTCCACTCTTGTATGCATCCTCAGTGTCTGTAACCTAAACACTTCTACTAGATGTATATACAGTCATTGGCCTTGATTCAACAAGAGTTGAAAAAAAATTCTCATGGTAGAAAAAATTCACTTTATGAGAAAAATGGGCCTGATTATTTTAGTGTCGCTAAATAACCAGCTAGAAAGACAATTAAAGTTTATGGCACTTTTCTATTACAATGTAAAAAGAAGTAAAAATTTCTATACTTCTCTACTAGTGAAAAAAGTACCATTGACTTTCATTGTTTGCCTAGCTGGTGATTCAGCAGCAGTGACATTCTTATGCTTTTCTTACCTAAAGTGAATTTTTTACTACCAATATCATTTTTTCAACTCATTTGCATGTGTGGGTGATTTGTTTTGAGGAAATATTAGAGCAAAAAATCTTGGTCCTTTTTTGTTTTAAAGTGAAAGAAGTGCACTCAGATGTAAGCTTTAGTTCCCATCCAAGAACACACAAAGAGTGAAAGCGGACTTTTTTTTATGTCTAAATTAAAGAGCAGGCTGCAATTCACATCCTAATGTGCACCCAGGGTTAAACTTACTGTATCAATCAATTAGCTTGACCGCCATGAGTGATCAGGAGTGATCAGCTGCATGGGAGGTATGACTCCCTTATAGCAGACCAAACACGTCCTATGGGAGGTTAAATTTAAAAAAAACATGTATCAACTTTTTTGTGTCCTGGTAATGAATTATATAAAAATACTTACAGACGATTTTGGCTTCAAAGGAAAAATTAGAGGAAAATTAAATGTTTCTTCCTTCTACTGTCACACGATTTTTTATAGACTCTAATTGTCCCAGCATGAGATTGCAAGTAAGGAAGCAGAGGGGGCTTTAAACAGCTAGTTTAGAACAATTGTATCCTGTCAGAAAGCAATGGCATACCAGGGGAAAATGAAAATGAAAATCACAATAACAGGAATACTAAGCAGCATTGAGAACAGAAAACATCCAAACGGTAATGTACCTGGGGTGGTGGAGCAAAATAGATTGAGTTGTTTTTTTGGGAGTTTTGGTCCGCTTTAAGGGGCCAGACTGCTCTACCCCTCGCCAATCTCCTTACCTGTGTGATTTAATAATAATCAGCTTAGAAACTCTAGTTTTTTTGGAATTGTTTTTATTATAAAATAGGCCACAGCTAACATTTTCATAACTTTGTTAAAATTAAAATCATATTTAGAGATGAGCGAACTTCCTAAAAATTCGATTTGGGTGATTCTTCCAAGAAATTCGGATTCGTCCAAATCGAACCTTTGAGAACCGCTCATCTCTAGTGAAATGTGGAGCGATACACACAGCATGGTGGGAGCAGGGGAGGCCGGGCGCACTGTCAGCGCGCGGTGACAGCCCCCAAGCAGGGGAGGAGTGGGGAGCCGGTTGCACTGTCAGCTGTGCAAGTTGGCTTCCGTCGTGCACACTGGATCCAAGCGTGGCGCTAGAACGAGGATGGTGGTGAGTTTTTTTTTTTACCCACTGCCCGATGTGCCAGTGAATTTCAGGGAAAATTAGATCAGCACGAACCCCCAAAAATTTGGTTTCATGCCAAATCAAATTTTTCCTGAAATTCGGAACAAACTTGGGTTCTGACGAACCAGTTTGCTCATCTCTAATCATATTACATCTCATAATAAATTAACACACAGCTCCCTTTGAATTATCCTTTGTGAGAGACACCACCAAAAACCAAAGCCATAGCCTGCCTCAACCCAACAAAAACCCCAAAAAAGGAGGAGGGTAAAACAACATTTACCTTTGCCCCACACAGGGTCATAAAATCCCTGACCCCCTGGGGTTCCAAGTATGGCCCCAGCACCCCTTGGCCCTTAAAGTGGACCAACACCCAGGATTTTCACTATCCTGGGTTTTGGTCCACTTCCGCGGGGCACCCCGCTGCGTGAAACCCCCCAGATCGCCCTAAAAAAACTCACCTCACACCGCTCCTACGCAAGCGCTCGTCCAATCAGAGCGCTCAGAGCCGCTGTGGTATGCACGTATGCACTAATAATACTAGAAGAGACCTATGAGAGTAGAAGGACATCGCCTACGGCCACACCACCTTGAGTGCGCCCGATCTTGTCTGATCTCGGAAGCTAGGGACGGACGACCACATCGGCTCCGAGCACACTGGCGGACGCATCTCGCGCTTCCCTCTAACAGGGAGCGCGCCCGCGCCGGCCATTCCCAAACGGCCGGCGCCCTGCTAGAGAGAAGCGCGAGATGCAGCCGCGGCTCGCGCATGCACCGTTGGAACGGGGATAAGGTAAGGTTTCTGGGGATCTGATTGGCCTGGGAATCTTATAGATCACCCCTAGGTATTGGTCCACTTTAAGGGGGCCTCACTTTCTTGATGATTTTCTTTTTAATGCGCCTACTGGAGCTCTTTGATATTATTTTATTGGCAGTGATTGCATCCATATTTGACCTAAAGGAAGTCATTTGCTGATTAATGTGCTAAGCATGTTTCTGTAGGGCAGACGACATGGCTTCCTGGAGTGTATATGTTTATTCCCAGTGAGTGCTATAAATACAGGGACTCTATGTAATGATAATAGTGCACAGACAGTATCCTTCATGGAGGCTGTCCGTGTCCGGCGCTAGCATCACGTGGGAGGCACGGCTGCTGCCATGTGAGCTGCCACTTGCTGTGAGTAAGGTGCTGTGCAGGGTTGAGTGCCAGCGCTGCCTGTCACATGGCGCTGTGGGTGAGGCTGCTCGCTCATTAGTCATGCCATGTCAGGCCTCCCGATTTACACAACCATTCATTCTGCCCACATGGAAAATAAACCCTCTCCTTCTCCTTTTTAAAAGTCAGTCCTTAGTAAGCCAGCGATAGTGAGGTCAGTGTCATCGAAGAGCTAAAAAAAAAAAAAATCACCCATCAATGTCCCTTGCATCCCACGTGTGATGTCACAGCGTGATGATGATGAGCTGTTCTGTCCTGTACATCATGTTAACCCCCGAGCTTCCCACTATTAGAATACTGGAGTGTAACTATCCACCTATATCTGCAGAGGCTGCCAAGACACCGCCGGTGAGTTCTAGACAACCAATAGCAGCTTTAATAAATAACCCCTGGGGAAAAAAAAAAAACATGCCGGCAGCGTTTGATAAATGACCCTGTACAATGAGTTAATGAGATATAAGGATCGAGCCGAGCTGCGGCCGGAATACTTTCCCGTCTCCCTTTCCTATACCGAGGCGAACGCGACTCACGGGCCTGTGAAATATGGCTACACATGCGTTTTGCATAAACACAATAAGAAGGAAATCATGAACTGACGGTAGCTCTATGAGGCTCTCGCGCTGATGAGATGCAGGGAAAAGAAAAGGGATCAAATGGCAGCTTGCGAATACAAGCGCCGCGTGATGACATCGTGAAGCCATCTGTTACAAATACATACGGAAATTCTCTTCATCTGAAATCCAATACTCCTGCCTGCATTAGGATTGTGTTATTTAGTATCAGCAATTTACACAGAACACACACACACAGCGCTAACACGATAGACATACACTGATTGAGACTGAGATGTTACTAGGCAAACGCTGCAAATTGATCAGTCAGGAAACCGGCGCTGGAAGGGTGAAATAGCTTAGCTAACAGGAATCCCTGTATTAATGATCATATATGTTAGTGTGGTACAATGTAGAACTGTTCTGAAAGCCTGTCTAAACAGCCTATACTCACTTCACGCCAAGACCAGCTGATCCAGCAATCAGCTAATGGCACAAGAGGGCTCCCTCCTCTGTTATCAGCTGTCTTCAGCAGACATCTGGCTCCAGGATGCTCATCTATATTCCAGCAGATGGCTCCCTTGCTGACTGGGTGAGAGGAGCGCGTGCCCACAGTGGCAAGCACGCTGGAGCAGCTCTGATATAAGCTGATAACAGAAAATCAAGACAGCTTCTGCTGTTCTAAGAACGGGAAAAGTCAGACAAGGGTAAGGTAAGTATAGGTTAAAGATTTTATTTTTAGATACAGATAGGCTTTAATATGTTAGGGGCTGGTTTACAGGTGGGAGCAAAAGTTCTACTCTATACTAGAATGAAATATACATATGTATAAAGAATGGAAGAATAGATAGATAGATAGATAAGAATAGATAGATAGATAGATAGATAGATAGATAGATAGATAGATAGATAAATTAAGATAGATAGATAGATAAATTAAGATAGATAGATAGATAGATAGATAGATAGATAGATAGATAGATTAGGATAGGTAGATAGATAGATAGATAGATAGATAGATAGATAGATAGATAGATTTACAATAGATAGCTAGATAGATAAGAATAGATAGATAGATAGATAGATAGATAGATAGATAGATAGATAGATAGATAGATAGATAGATAGATAGGATTACAATAGATAGCTAGATAGATAAGAATAGATAGCTAGATAGATTACAATAGATAGACAGATAGATAGATTACAATAGATAGATAGATAGATAGATAGATAGATTACAATAGATAGATAGATAGATAGATAGATAACAATAGATAGATAAATTAGGATAGATAGATAGATAATAGATAGATTAGATTACAAATAGATAGATAGATTACAAATAGATAGATAGATTACAATAGATAGATAGATTAGGATAGATAGATAGATAGATTACAATAGATAGATAGATTACAATAGATAGATAGATAGATAGATAGATAGATAGATAGATAGATAACAATAGATAGATAGATTAGATTACAATAGATAGATAGATAGATAGATAGATAGATAGATAGATAGATAACAATAGATAGATAGATTAGATTACAATAGATAGATAGATAGATAGATAGTGTGACAGACGCTCTGCCCTTTGGACTTTACACAGGTTCATTACTTTCCTTTTCTTAAGCATGTTACAGACAGTGTGGTGAGTGATTACGTTATTCATTGTTCTGACTGCCATTGTATTGATTGATTACGTCACAGACAATGGCATTGTTCTGATTGAGTGTATTACAGACGTCTATTGTATTGCTGATTGCGTCAGCGGCAGAGTTGAGGGATTGTGTGCCCTGCTGCTATTGGTCGGTGTGTGTGTCATGCAATGGAGACTTGTGGCTATAAGGCCCAGTGTGGCACTAATAAAGTTCATCTTCACCCTCAATACTGAGTTCTGTCTCTTATTGGGGGAAACGCTATATTACAGTTCACTAGCCCTTGTAAGGGCTGTTCCTGTTTCCTCACGGACGACTCTGGAATTCCAGCAGCACCTCTTACGATTGGGAAAAGGACGTCTCGGGCGGTGAAGCCCTCCGGCGATAAGGGTTATCGCTACAATTGGTGGCAAGCGGTCGGATGGTCCTTTCTACCCAGAGAGAGTGCTACCCTGATGGAGAGTCAGTAGGACAAGTTGAAAAGGCTGACCCTGAAGGATCTACTCGAGAGCCGGGGAAGGTTGGCTAGCAACCGCCCACGTCGGGAACTGATAGCCGAGCTGATCGAAATGGATCGTGCAGCAGTGAGGACCGAAACCAATATAGAGATCGATGAAGACGCTGCTCTCGTTCAAGCGGTTCGGAACAGATTGTCGGTCTATGGCCCGAATCCATCACAGGAACTGATCGACCGAGTCTTCGCCGCAGCGGAGGCAGAGGCCAGTAAGCGAAGGGAAGATCGGCGACTTTCAACCCAGCAGCCTCTCAGCCTCAGTTACACTGGGGGGAGAAAGATTCCATTTGCAGCATTTAAGTCCTTCCAGGAAAGTGACGGCGAGATTGATGGATTTTTGGCCGATTTTGAACGGCAGTGCGCTTTACACCGGGTACCCACGGAGGAATGGGTCACCATATTATCAGGGAAACTATCTGGGAAAGCTTCCAATGCTTTCCGGGCCATCCCTGATGCAGACTTACCACACTACCATCTGGTAAAGGAGGCTTTGTTAGCCCGGTACGCTGTCACCCCGGAAGCCTACAGGCGACGATTTCGGGAATCCCAAAAGAAGGGAGGGGATTCTTACACGGAGTGGGCATGTCGCCTCCATCGTACAGCATCACACTGGGTCACTGGATGCAAAGCCACGACCGCTGAGGATGTACTACAGTTGTTTTTACTAGAACATTTTCTCAATGCCCTGCAACCAGAGCTAAGAGAGTGGGTACGTGACCGGAGGCCTCTAACGCTACCTGAGGCTGCTCGTCTAGCCGACGAGTACACCGATGCTCGCCAGACAGAACAGTCTGCTCCAAAACCACAACCTCCCATCAAATTTCAAGCACCTGTGGCTTCAGCGCCAACTCGTTACTCTGGGCCACATAGGCCAGCGCAGCAACTGAACCTCTCCACAGTTCAGTGCCATCGTTGCAAACAATGGGGACATTATCGCAGTGATTGCGCCCTAGAGCCTCCCCGAAACACGTGGGGGCAAAAGCAACCTTCCACCTCCCGTACTCCTGTGGCACACTGTTTGGAAGCTGAGAGCAGTTCGGAAGAGTATCTGGGGGTACTGTATGAAGCTGATCCCGTACAAGCGGCCATCCAAGACAACCGACAGCACCATCGCCAGGAGGTACGAGTCAATGGGCGCACCGCGCAAGGATTACGCGACACCGGAGCCACACTTACCTTGCTCCAACCTCATTTGGTCAAGAACAAAGACCGCACTGGACACACCGTTGCAGTAAGGGTGGCGGGGGGAGCTGTGTTTCGACTCCCCACTGCCCGAGTACATCTTGACTGGGGCGCTGGAGCTGGCAGGGTACATGTGGGACTTATGGACAACTTACCAGCAGAAGTACTATTGGGAAATGATCTAGGGCCAATGACTTCTGCCTACGCTACCTCTGGGCCAGCCAGCGTCAACCCTGTTACAACCCCAGCCCGAGCTGCCAACTCCAGCCCACTGGTCGGGGAGACCCAGGGGTTTCGTCTGCATCACGTCATGTCTGTTACACGAAGTCAAGAAGAGGATCATCCATCAGGTTACGTCCTTCCAGAAGGGAAACGTATGCCAAACACTATTTTTGTTGGGGGCATTGGCCGTCGGATTAATCAGCCTGAAATTAAGGATGTTTTTTCAAAGTATGGTGCTGTAAAGAATGTCAAAATTATTAGGGATGCCTCTGGCGTTTCTAAGGGTTATGGTTTTGTCTACTTTTACGATGATGTAGATGTGCAGAAAATTGTGGATTCTCCGATCAGCTTCCATGGAAAGAGATTGAAACTTGGGCCAGCTATAAGAAAGCAGAGCACCTGTGCACACATCCAACCAAGGACTTTGGTGCTGAACTCACCAACGCCACAATATCCCAGTGTTTGGACCCCACCCATGACCGATTCCTATGTACAGCCCACGTCAATGTTTAGTCCGGTTACTCACTATTTGCAGACTTGTCCTTACACAGAACTCTGCCCATAACAAGAGTCAGGACAGCCCCACGTTAACCCGAACAGGGTCAATCCGGGTCTGCCGGGTGTTCCACAAAAAGGGGGCATTGTGACAGATGCTCTGCCCTTTGGACTTTACACAGGTTCATTACTTTCCTTTTCTTAAGCATGTTACAGACAGTGTGGTGAGTGAATACGTTATTCATTGTTCTGACTGCCATTGTATTGATTGATTACGTCACAGACAATGGCATTGTTCTGATTGAGTGTATTACAGATGTCTATTGTATTGCTGATTGCGTCACCGGCAGTGTTGAGGGATTGTGTGCCCTGCTGCTATTGGTCGGTGTGTGTGTCATGCAATGGAGACTTGTGGATATAAGGCCCAGTGTGGCACTAATAAAGTTCATCTTCACCCTCAATACTGAGTTCTGTCTCTTATTGGGGGAAACGCTATATTACAGTTCACTAGCCCTTGTAAGGGCTGTTCCTGTTTCCTCACGGACGACTCTGGAATTCCAGCAGCACCTCTTACGATTGGGAAAAGGATGTCTCGGGCGGCGAAGCCCTCCGGCGATAAGGGTTATCGCTACAGATAGATAGATAAAGTTACAGGGTTCATGCTCCTCGGTCATCTGGACAGCCCATGTGATTTTGGTGGCCAATGAGGCAAGTCCTATTGGTGGCCAACTGGGAATGCAGGCGGGGTGGGTATTCTGATATGTTGGTTGGCTTCCTTCGGACGTTTAAATGGAGTTTAAGCAGACCTAAAGGGATTTTTGACTATAGGTTCACATTAAATAGGTAACTTGGCACAGACACCATTGGAAATTACTGAAGATTTCTCTATACTATTCTGTGCCTTTGTTTATTAAACAAATTGTCAAGGTAAGGTTTGCTACACCTGTATTATGTTCAGCTTAATTTATTTCAATTTCATAATATGCATGCTTTATATTTTTCAGTTTGGTCAGCCTGCATGAAATCTAGAAGCTTTCTTGCCCCTGCTGAGCATGTTAAAGTCCCTGTCCAGGCCCAAAATAAAAAAAATACTCGCTTTTCTCTCCTGCAGCCTTTCCCTTCTAGTCAGGTTTAATAAAAATGACCGGCTCCCACTGTGACAAGCAGCTGCAGAGAATGGAGCAGGGACCATGGCTCACCACTGAATGGAAGTGCTTGCACGCCACAAAGATGCATACTCCACTGGCTTTCTATTCTAGTCTTCCTGGTAGCTCGGCGCGCACCACTCGCTTGGTAGACAATGGGTGGATTCCAACTCAGATTAGACCATTTTTAGGTGAAAAAAAACTAAATGTGCCAAATCGACCGCTTTCTTACTCGTTGTGTATAACAAGAAACAGATTGGTGATGGCACCACTAATAGCAGCCACGCCAAAATAATATAAATGACCAGAAGGTGCACCCCGGGCTCCTTACATATATATAGCAAATAGCAAATAACTAGAAAAAAAAAACCCAACCAAGGAGACCGCTTGTTTTTTATATGATGGCTCAATGTACATAATAAACTTATTGTTATACATGTTACCTAGTTGAGTGCCCTGGCTTTATACGTTCTTCTTACTCGTTGTGCACTTTTTTTAACTCCCAAAAAGTAGTTTATTTTCTCCTGGTGCTAAATCACTCCTTGAATTTAGCACCAGGTTCAATTTTCCTTAACTAAAGTTAACCTTTTACAAGTTTTTGGAATAAGTATTGCCATTCAATTCCGCTTCTATTCTGCATTTTATTTTTCACCTAAAGTGAATTGACCTCTATATGAATGATACAGGCCAAACAATGTTTGTGTGTCGGGACCAGAGGCACCCCATGCCCATTGGACACCCCTGGGACCGGGGGGGGGGGAGTGAGGGTGCCACAAACCCTGTCCATAAGGCAGACAGGCTTTAAAGTGGACCAACACCCAGTCTTATAGACCCAATCTTATAGATTCCCGGGCCGATCAGATCCCTCCCCGCGGGGCATCTGAAATCGGGATGTCCCGCGGGGTGAAACCCCCCAGGAAGCCCACAATCCTACCTTTTCCACGTTCCAGCGGCGCATGGGCATCCGCCGCCGCCTCCCGCGCGTCCCTCTAACAGTTTGTGAATGGCCGTCGCGGGTGCGCTCCCTGTAAGAGGGACGCGCGGGAGTCGGCGGCGGACCCGCTCTGCTTGTTCGTCGCTGCCTCTCGCTTGTCCGCCGGCGGGGATTGGCTGCAGCGGTCACGTGGGAGCGGGATGAGGTGAGTTTTCGGGGCTTTCTGGGGGGTTTCACTCAGCGGGGCACCTCCGATCGGGGAGCCCCACCGAAGTGGAGCAAAACCCAAGATAGTCAAAATCCTGGGTGTTGGTCAACTTTAAAAAATAGGTGGGCTAAATTTGATCTGAATATTGCCAAGGTGCTATTCTGGTATAATCAAATCAAACTGGCAAATGTTACTTTAATCCAAATCTGAATAGTAACGATGTGCATAAGTAACCCTGTTCCATGTTTATCCAGGGCGGGATCATCTTTCAGGATGACTCCACACTCGCTGGAATGTTAATAAGAAGTAAGCCTACGGAGAGAAACACGCTGCAAAATTGGATTGATCTATTTTTAAGGCACAGTTCTGTTTATATTAAGTTTATTTTTATTGTCTCTGCTTTTAGGTCCAATATGTAACAAATGACATGGGAATGTAAAATTGCAGCCAATGTCCTATAAACACATGTTGCCTGTTTCTGGGAACCTTATAATCTTGTGCAATGTCTGGGGATGAATTATGCGAATGAGCTGGAGAAAGTGGTAAAATATTTATGTGTTGGTCAGCATTATCCTGTGTGTACTGTCAGTTCTCTCATCTAAAGCAGGTTAGGCAATATAAAAGAGCAACGCTCTCTAAATCAGGGTTGCACAACCTTTCTTTGGTCTAAGGTCCGCATTGTCCTATTGTGCCACTTTAAGGAGCCACAATAAAATGGAAACGGCAAAAAGATGTTTACTGCAGGAAAGATGTAAGCATAAAGTGGAACAAAACTGTGATTTTTACTATCCTGAGTTTTGTTTTGTTTCTTGCCCCTTGGGCATCCTGATTTAGGACCATAAGGTACCCAAATGCACCGTAGAATTCAAGCCCTTGCCCACCTAAAATATTTTGCCTGGATTTGGGCTACAACTTGTTGACACAATGCTGGCAGCCTTTGACTGTGATGTGCTAATGGGGTGGATGCTGTGTTTGCTGCAATACCTATAACTAGGAATGAACGAACCCACTGAAGTTCAGGTTCAACAAGTTCAGCTGAACCTCCTGCTAAAGTTCAGGTCCCTGAACTCGACCCGAACTTAGGGCCCCCAAAAATGGCAGTAAAATAGGTATAGCAAGGGCTAGAGGGCTGCAAATCGAGGAGAACAGCAGGACGATTGCTCTGCACAAACTGGGCTGGGGAAAGTTCTTAAAACAATAAAAAAAAAAAAAAAAAAAATACATAATTACATTTAAAGAATCAAAATATAATTTCTTTTATGTGTGTGGGAAGCCAAATTGGGGGAGGGGGCACCTGGGCGATTGCCCTGCACAAAATGGAGTAGGGAAAGTACTCATAATATACATAAAACAACAAAATTAAAGAAATACATACAAAAATACATTAAAAATAAAAATAAAATATTCATTTTTTTCATGGGTGTCAGACTTAGAGGCTAATTTGAGGGTGATACCAGGGTGATTGCCCTGCACAAAATGGGGTAGGAAAGTACTCAAAATAATAACATAAAACTGAAAAAATACAAAATATTTATATATTTTTTTTTAATCAGATATACATTGTTTCTCGAGAATAAAGGAACCTTTGCTAATTGTCCTTTACAGGCCGCTTCAAGGGACAGGCAGCTTATATAATTAGGGGGACAGGCTATTGTCAGTAACTTCAAAAATGAAGAAAAGGTTACATATCTGGTGGGAGTGCTCGATGATACGGGCCTTCTGGGAGGGAGTATTGACGCTTGAAAAGATCCCTCACACTCCACAGGTTACTCTCCTTTCGATGATCCCCGGGTCAGTATCAACAACTAAGAAGGGGCTACTGAGACATTTGCTCACGGCCGCTAGGTCGGTGATACCTAGACATTGGCGTTAGAGATGAGCGAACTTTTGAAAAGTTCGATTCGGCCGATTTGCCGAATTTCACAAAGAAATTCGGGTTCGGCCGAATCGAACTTTTGCGAAGTTCCCCATCAAAAATGCCGGCATGGTGGGAGCGGGCCGGCCCGCTCCCACCATGCCGGCATTTAAAAAACAAAGAAAAAATAAATAAATAAAAAAATGCCGGCATGGAAGGAGCGGGCCGGCCGGTTCCGCTGTCCCGCTCCCACCATGCCGGCATTTAAAAAAAAAGCAAACACTTACCTGCAGGTCCGGAGCGTGGAAGCCGGCGCCGCTCTCAGCTGTCATTTGAGGGCGCGTCATCAGAGGCAAAAATGCTTTTTTTTTTGTTTTTTAAATGCCGGCATGGTGGGAGCGGGCTGGCCGGCTTTACCGGCCCGCCGGCCGGCTCCGCTGTCAGCGGAACCGGCCGGCCCGCTCCCACCATGCCGGCATTTTTTTTTTTAAATTTCAGGAAAAATTTGATCGGCACGAACCACTAAATATTCGGGTTCGTGCCGAATCGAATATTTCCTGAAATTCGGAGCGAATTCCGGTTCGTCCGAACCGGTTCGCTCATCTCTAATTGGCGTACCACTGTTGTTCCATCTTTGGTGGAGTGGTACGGGGAGGTTGAGAACATTAAGAGGCTGGAGGAGTTAACTTTGGAGGGGATGGAAGGGGGCACCCAGAGGTTTCTTAAGACATGGACATTATGGGAAGTTTCTCGGGTCACCCCCGACTTTCAGATATTATTGGAGACCGGATGAGCTTTGGGGTAGTGGGGTAGTGGGCGCGGGTAGGGCCTTTTGGTTACTGTAATAGACTTTAGCTGGGTGGGGGAGTTTGGATGGACTGCAGGTTTGGAATCCCAGATGTTCTTGTTCTTGTTCTTCTTCTTGCTCTTGTCCTTGTTCTCGTCTTGTCCTGTTTTGTCTTGTCTTACTTTATCTCCCCTTTTTTCTTTTTCTCTTTGTTTCTATTTTCTTTTCGGATCACTAGGGGATGGCCTAGGTTGCTGTACATCGGATTTGGGTGAAGGGACATGTCTGAGGCAAAAGAGAACCTGTTTCTGAGGGGTGATCTGGTTGATGTACTAGGTGCCCTAGGTGTCTGCTGGTGGATACCCTGGGTCTGGTTCTTTCGTGTACCCTGCCGGGATCGAGACTTACCCGGGCCCTCCTATATAGTTTGGAATGGTGACCCCTTTCATTGAAGCGGCTGTGTCATTCTCACCCTAGGATCCTCTTGCTATTGTTTTGTTTTTTTTATTCTCTCGCTTGTATATTTTCTGAAAAAATTCTTAATCAATAAAGATATATTGAAATAAAAATGAAGAAAAGAGCAAATAACGGACATGGTCGTTAGCACAAAAAAGAAAAAACTGAAAAAAATGTATTTGCCTCCACTTATTGCCTCCTACTCTGCTTCCTCCTCTCTTGCCTCCTCATCTAGTCAGCGTGGTGCCTACAGCACTATTTTGAGCCCAGCCATGGGGAAAGGGGAGCAGGTGGTGCTGAAACTCACCTGAGTGGTTGCTGCCGCTGCACCTGAGGCCCAGGCAGGCGGTGTGCGACAACGGGCAGAACCTAGTAGCAGCCTTATGCCGAGCTGTGTTGAGGCACATCCGTTGGTTGGTGCATGTGCTCAAAAGTGGAGTTCCAGTTCCAAAATATCAGGGGGAGTCGACGTGCCAATGAGTGGGCCTCCATGCGGGACATATGTGCCATGCTGCTGTGCTTCTAACACGCCACCAATATGATCAGCACTGATGCTGCAATTGTCAGTACTAACATCCCCATCCTTTGTCTGCTAGAAAAAACACTTTAGGTCATGATGAAAGATGTAATATTGCCACAGGAGGAAGCAGAGGAGAAAGAGGAAGGTACATTTACGCAGGTGTCAGGCCAGTCCACATGTGGCTCACAGGGTGGACTGCTGGACCGACAGTGGCCAGCCAAGGAACAGTTTTGGAGGCTTCGCAGGAGGAAGTGGCGGGTGGCACCCAGTGCATCACTAGAGAGTGGCTGGAGGGATGCAGAGGAGGAGACACCTCCCATTGAGGACAGCTTCTCCTTGACTCAGGGCAGCCACTACATGCTCCAGTGCCTGCGGACTGACTGCAGAGTTACCTGCATAGTCATCTGTGCCAGTTACCGAGTGGCCACCCTGCTGATGGTTAATGTAGTGGCAGCCGGACCCCAGCCACAAAGCGCTTTGGCACATATATTTCCACCACCCAGGATTGCCGAACATCACTTGTTTCCTCCATTCGTTGCCTGCTAAGCAGCCAATCAAGCAGCTTCCCAGTTTCTGGGTTCGGCTGAGGGCCAAACTTAAGCATGTACTTTTCACTAAAGTCCGTGCTTGGGATCGGGGGCCCGAGTTCGCAAACCGGAACTTTGCAGCTCGGGCTCACTCCTCCCTGCCCTTAACCTCTCAAAATGCTATGTTCCCATAACCTAATAGCAACTGGTGTTTCACCCACCTCTATAGAGAAGTTTATTGGTGCCTCACTTACTGCTTCAGGAATTAGCACTGCCCTGCACTGTGGGCCTCATGCAGTACAAGTAAGGTAATCTTAGCTTTACATCTCCCTAACATCTAGAATTCAGGGTGCGGGGGCTGCAACTAGTGCTCTAAACCAACCCTTTCCAGTTCTGCACCTTTCACATGTCAGTCTATTTTGTTTTTACCACTTATTTTATATATTGGGTGCATTATATGTTTATAAAGTACACAAACATAAAATATTTTTTCTTAACCTTCGCACAATGTTGATAAATGACAGATGAAAAGCACTTGTTGCATCAAAGAGGAACATGCAAATAATTTAATGAAAAAGTGTAACTTCTGGCGTACACTGCTGTGTGAATTGCAGCCTGCATCCAAGAAAATGCAATAAAAAATATTGTTCCAATCCCCCCCCCACCTGCACATACAATGGGGCTTTGATGGTACATCATTTTTCCAATGAGGCAAAAATATATATTTTTTAATTATTTTTAAATTTGGGAAATAACGGCACATGAGTTTTTTCCGAATACCATATAGGGATGTTGTTGTTTTTAAATTCTTAAAGTAGACCAAAACCCACGCTAATCGGGCAATTGATTCCCTCCCCCCAGGTCGTCCCATATACTTACATTGTTTCCAGGTCCAACGGCGCATCCCCGCTGTCCATCCAGCAGGGCACGTGCAACGCCAGGCATTTGAATATGGCTTTTAGAGGGAAGAGGGGGATGCGACCGCCAGCGTGCTCGGAGCCGCTAGCCTTAGATGAAGGCTTAGAGGCTGATTCATCATTAGCGGCAGGTAGCGACAGATGAGCGTCTGTAGCAGGCATTTTCAGAGCGCCCGCTAGTAGTCGCAGTGCTCGCCCGTGAGTCGCTACTTTATAGTCGCTGTTCAGTAATGTTGAATACATTGTGAGGAGTCGCTATTTGACCAGTACAGCGCTGTATGGGAGCGCATGTTAGCGACTGCTCATAGCGACCGACTCACACCATATTCAGGAAAAAAACAGCCTCACAAATCTCTGGCGCTGAAAAATATTTGTTTGAAGCCCAGAGCGCAGGAGGCGGTGTGTTTAAAGTGTGTTTTCAAGCATCTATCAACTAGTAACAAAGCGAAAACATATGGAATTACATTGTAACAACATTGTAACATGAACACTTTAATGCCAGACCTGTAATGTCATTTCTGAGGAAATATATAAAAAATGAAAGAATGATGAAAAAACTGCTTTTTCAATGGCAGAAGAGGTCAAAGAATTATTTGTGATTTAAAAAAAAAAAACAAAAAAAAAACCCGTTTAAAGAGAAGAAAAGGATCGTCCATTGAAATGTATGGGAGAGCGACAGGTAGTGAGAGGTCATACCTGGCGCTGTGCAAGGCTGAACGCCGGCGCTGTTCGCTGAGGCTGTGAAAATGATGAATCAGACGCTACATGGTGCTATCCCAGTCGCTAAACAGATTCTGCTTGATAAATGTGTAATTGCGTGCCGTGTCCGGCGTTCACCAGTCGCTACCTGTCATTAACCAGCCACTACCTGACGCTAGCCCTTCTTAAATAAGGGCCTTAGAAGACATGACGCCAGCGGCTCCGAAAGCGCTGATTGGACAACCAGACGCGCATGCACCATAGAACTGGGAAGAGGTGAGTTGGCATTGGCGATCTGGGGAGTCTCACACAGCAGGACACCAAGAACCAAAACCCAGGATAGTCAAAATCCTGGGATTTGGCCCACTTTAAAGTAATGTCCTTACCTCACTTGTGAAAATGCCCCACCACAGGTACATTTGAGTTTTTGGAAAAATATAGAACAATTATTATTATTTGTATTATTAATAAAGTTTATTTATAAAGAACCATTCTCTTCCATGGTGCTGTACAATGTGAAATTACAAACGGGGTAAATACTTCTCATTACATCTACCATTATCCCTCTTTGCAATTATATCTAATATATGGTGTAAAACTAGGGGGGATTGTAGTCAGCTGAGCATTTTCTCCTAATTACACTTTTGGAAATGACTTCATATTAATTTTGTAAAATGACTAACTGATATTTAGCAGCTGCCCTGGATGAGCTGGTCCTTGGGAACAAAGGCTTCATTTATACAGAACGTTATAGGTGATGGTGTGTAGGTCCTCGGTTTATGTAGTGTTTAATAGATTCATTCGCTTTTGTGGTGAGGTCTCGTTACCCGCACGCAGAAGCTGAGCCTCGTGTGCTCACACTGTTCATTAGAAATCCCCGTCACACATTGTTACTGTGAGTTCTCCTTTTTTATTGTGGTCATGGTACATTTTAACCAACTCTCATGACTATGCCCCAGCTTTGGAAGAGTCTTAAAGCAGAGTACAGTCTTAGAGCGGGGGCGTTACATTAAAGGGACTGTAAACCCAAAGGTAATAATAAGGCAGCAAGCTGCTTATCTGGGATCTAGCCCATGTGCCTCTCCATCATTTCCTGCAGAGCTGGGTAGAAGCCGTAGCAGGGCTGTAAAATTTGCCCTCCTTTCAATTTCAGAACTAGGGGCAATGCAAAAAACCTCTCTGTCCCTAAGGGCTAATGAGCATGGTAAGTCACAGTGGTCCTGGAGAATGTTCAAGACTCATAAAGCTTCACCATGACATGCCCTTACCAATGAGATGCTTCGAAATTGCTCATGTCCAGAGAGATGAATATTTTCATACACATAGAAAGTATTTACAGCAGACCAACAGCCTTGCACAGTTGAAAAAAACCTTAAAGTGGACCAACACCCAGGGGGGATCGGCCCGGGAATCTATAAGATTCCCGGACCGATCAGATCCCTCCCCGCAGGGCATCCAAAATCGGGATGTCCCACAGGGAGGAACCCCCCAGGAGGCCCACAATCCTTACCTTACCGGCGATCAAACGGCGCATGCGCGAGACGCGTCTCTCGCTTCCCTCTAGCAGGGCGCGCTCCCGCGCCGGCCGTTTTGTGAATGGCCGGCGCAGGCGCGCTCCCTGTTAGAGGGAAGCGAGAGACGCAGCCAATGACAGCGCTCTGGTATGCACGTCCAAGCGGCTTTGGACCCGCATACCAGAGCGGCTCTGAGCGCTGTCATTGGCCGGACGAGGTCACGTGGGAGCGGGGAGAGGTGAGTTTTTGCAGCGATCGGGGGGGTTTCACACAGCGGGGCACCCCCGATCGGGGTGCCCCACCTAA
This sequence comes from Gastrophryne carolinensis, assembly GCA_027917425.1. Lineage (NCBI taxonomy): Eukaryota > Metazoa > Chordata > Amphibia > Anura > Microhylidae > Gastrophryne > Gastrophryne carolinensis. The sequence goes on from CM051239.1 coordinate 92,883,263, forward strand.
GTGGACCAACACCCAGGATAGTCAAAATCCTGGGTGTTGGTCCACTTTAAATCTCAAATCCCAATACCCCCTGGGAATTGAAGAAAACCCAGGAAAGTCAAATTCCCCAGATTTGTTCCTCTTTAAATTGATGTTTTGTATGTTTTTTTGCAGGGGTTTTAAGTGGTTGATAAACCAAACGCACCACCCACTTGATATAACTAGAAAATGGAAAACTAGAAATAATATTGAGAACCCCTGGTCTTGGGCATTCGGGCAGGCTGATTCATCACTAACGCCAGCGTTAGTAGCGACAGATGAGCGTCTGTAGCAGGCATTTTCAGAGCGCACGCTAGTAGTCGCTGTGCTCGGCCGTGGGTCGCTACTTCATAGCGACTCAGTCGCTGTTCAGTAATGTTGAAGACATTGTGAGGAGTCGCTATTTGACCAGTACAGTGCTGTATGGGAGCGCATGTTAGCGACTGCTCATAGCGACCGACTCACACCATATTCAGCAAAAAAACAGCCTCACAAATCTCTGGCGCTGAAAAATGCTTGTTTGAAGCCCAGAGCGCAGGAGGCGGTGTGTTTAAAGTGTGTTTTCCAGCATCTATCCACTAGTTACAAAGCAAAAACATATGGAATTACATTGTAGCAACATTGTAACATGAACACTTTAATGGCAGACCTGTAATGTCATTTCTGAAGAAATATATAAAAAATAAAAAAAATGTGAAAAAACTGCTTTATCAATGCCAGGAGAGGTCACATAATTTTGATTGTGATTTTTTTAAAAAAAAACAAAAAACAAATACACCGTTTAAAGAGAAGAAAAGGATCGTCCATTGAAATGTATGGGAGAGCGACAGGTAGCGAGAGGTCACACCTGGCGCTGTGCAAGGCTGAACGCCGGCGCTGTTCGCTGAGGCTGTGAAAATGATGAATCAGACGCTACATGGCGCTATCCCAGTCGCTAAACAGATTCTGCTTGATAAATGTGTAATTGCGTGTCGTGTCCGGCGTTCACCAGTCGCTACCTGTCGCTACCTCTCATTAACCAGCCGCTACCTGACGCTATTCCTTCTTAAAGTGGACCAACACCCAGGATTTTGACTATCCTGGGTCTTGGTCCACTTCGGTGGGGCACCCCCGATCGGGGTGCCCCGCTGTGTGAAACCCCCCGAAAAACTCACCTCTCCCCGCTCCCAGCGCCGACGGACAAGCCGCGGACAAGCGGCTCCTCCGCCGCCGCCTCCCGCGCGTCACTCTTGACCATTCACAGACGGCCGGCGCGGGCGCACACACGTCTAGAGGGGCGCGAGGGAGGCGGCGGCGGCCGGCCGCCGCCGAAGATAAGGTAAGGAGTTTGGGGTGTTTGGGGGGGTTTCACCCCGCGGGACATCCCGATCTCGGATTTCCCGCGGGGAGGGAGGTGATCGGCCCGGGAATCTTATACATCACCCGTGGGTGTTGGTCCACTTTAAATAAGGGCCTTGGTTTATTTGTTGGACTCATCAGACTTACCAGCATAGGCCATACCATTACTTTTGCCAAACAAAATAATGTCTTTATACTTCTTTACTTTAGAGTTTATTGCATTATGCTTCACAGTTGTTGACTATTTAAACATTGTGCTGTCTGCCTGTGAAGGTGTCATATGAGGTTTTGAGGGATTCGCTTCAATTGGTGAATATTTTCAAGCATCCAGGGCTGGCAAAATTTAGAAGTATTGACCTGTAGAGATTGGCTAAAAAGTGTTGTATCTACCTTGCTTCAGCATTTTTATGTCTGTGGGGTGCAGATACTTGAGGGCTCATACCCTGCCCATTAATATTTGGGTAAGTATGTTTTTATCCATAAGGGGTGCGACCGGGCCCAGGAGGTCAGCGGGGCCCCATCATTGTTGCTCCTCCCCCTTATTTATGAGATGTGTGATCACTTGGCATCATTTCAGTCTGTTTCAGTCTTTAGTTGTCTAGCTGCATTTGATTGAGCTAAAAGAAAGAAAAAAGTTTACTTTATGGGTCTTGAAAGGGCCCAATTTAATGTTCGCACCAGTACCCCATCACATTTAGTTACACCACCGGTTTACATTATATACATTTTTTATGTTCTGGGAAGGCTGCAAAATGGTCCACTGAGACTCTATCCTCAGTGGGGGATATAAACCGGTAGCTGGTTCCAATCATGGCCTTGATTAGGCAAAGACCATTATTCCATTAACACCTGTTTTAGGAACAGTCCAGGCAATGGCAATAATAAGGCAGCAAAATGGTCACCTGAAGCTTGGCCTATGAGGCTTTGCTTCATTGTCTGCTATAACAGGTTTCCTCAGCTTTCCCCAGTCTCATAGTGTGAGCCTCCTCCTTCCTGTTATACCAGTCTGATCCTCCTCTCCCCCCAATCTCACAGTGTGAGCCCCCCCATCACTGTTATACCAGTCTGATCCTCCTCTCCCCCCAATCTCACAGTGTGAGCCCCCCCATCACTGTTATACCAGTCTGATCCTCCTCTCCCCCCAGTCTCATAGTGTGAGCCCCCTCATCACTGTTATACCAGTCTGATCCTCCTCTCCCCCCAGTCTCATAGTGTGAGCCCCCTCATCACTGTTATACCAGTCTGATCCTCCTCTCCCCCCAATCTCACAGTGTGCGCCCCCTCATCACTGTTATACCAGTCTGATCCTCCCCCCCCCCCAATCTCACAGTGTGAGCCCCCTCATCACTGTTATAGCAGTCTGATCCTCCTCTCCCCCCAATCTCACAGTGTGCGCCCCCTCATCACTGTTATACCAGTCTGATCCTCCTCTCCCCCCAATCTCACAGTGTGCGCCCCCTCATCACTGTTATACCAGTCTGATCCTCCTCTCCCCCCAATCTCACAGTGTGAGCCCCCTCATCACTGTTATACCAGTCTGATCCTCCAGCCACTCATTGCAAGCCTTCTCTCCCCTTTTATATCAGTCTGATCTTGCTTTCCCCCAACCTCTCAGCATGACCCACTTGTCCCCCATTATACCAGTCTGATCCTCAGCCTCAGCGTGAGCCTCTTTTCCCCAGTAATATCAGTCTGATCCTTCTCTCCACCAGTGTGAGCCTTCTCTCCCCCATTTTATCAATCTTATCCTCCTCTCCCCCAATTCACATTGTGAGCTCCCTCATCACTTTTATATCAGTCTGATCCTCCTTTCCCCCAGCCTCTCATCACTAGCCTTCTCTCCCCCATTATATCAGTCTGATCCTTTTCCTCTCCCCTAGTCTCCTAGTATGAGCCTCCTCTACCCTCCAGTCTATCCTGCAGTTCTGGCTGTGGAGTGAGACCATGGGGTTGGGGGGCTTGTGGAGCATGTGGTGGAGGGTGTGATGTTAGTGGGGGGGCCCCTCATAGAAGAACTACTCCGTACCATTGACACCGATAAACTGACCCTTCCTATCACGTTCACCTAACCAGGGGCGTAGCTAGGAAGTGGGGGGGGGGGGGGGGGGGCATGTGCCCTGGGTGCAGCAGGTCAGGAAGTGCCAAAGGGGGGGCATGAGCACAGGTGGGGGGTGCCATTTTGGGTCTTTGCCCTGGGTGGCAGAAAGCCTAGCTACACCTCTGGCCTAACATATTAATTTGTATTATAATTTGGATTTTGCACCTTCTCACATATTCTATTGGCTCTGTTTAAATATCAGGAAGAGAGCTGAACAGAATACAAAGTAAACAGCAAGTGGAGACCCTGGCGGCTTTCCCCTGATGCTGCGCCGGCCTGCGCATTTTCTGGAAGGATGGATTTCCTGCCTGTGCCGCTGAGAGGCTATCTCAGGTCATTGTGTTCTGTACAGGGTGTCTCTGTCGCTGCTCCTGCGCAGAGCCTGACACACATAAATAAGTCACATCATTTTCTGTACAAAAGAATGTTCAGCTGATCGAATGGCAGAATGTACCAGCCGACCCCCCCTCAGCACGCGCTGTGCCGCTTCCCCCGGGGAAATGGAGTCCATGTGACAACATCAACACTGTTTTCCAATTATTCCTTTCTACATTTCTATGGACTGATGACAGTCTGAATGATATTGCTCACCGCACAGAATGACGGCTAAAACTTTTAATAGGAAGCCTGAAAACAGGCAACATGCTCACCCTCTGCTACCCATTGGCCAAAGCAGTGATCAATAGGGCTCACCAGGCAGATGTACATACATTGCTGGTGAACCTCATGGGTTGTCAGCAGTTATGTGAAGCGTGACAGTGGCATAAAAGCATAGTGTATTGCTTATCTAGCCAGATATGTCACTTTAAAGCAGATCTACACACTTCCTTGAAGCTCTAAGGGATGCTAAACTAACCTAAACTACCCCGTCATGCCATAAATACACCCCTCCAAACTCTATCCAGTGGGGGCCAGCAGCAAATTGCTACACACATGCAGGAATCCACATCTCCATCAATAGCAGACATGCTTCAGTGCAGAGGTATTTCCTGGCCCAATAATAAGGGGTCTAAAGCAGAACCTCAGACCACAGCAAAACTCATCTGCTTCCTGGCTCCATCACCAATGTAATTATCAGCATCAACCCACATCCCTGTATCTTTGGGCTGTGAGTGCATTCATTTAGATGGTAGGAGGTAGGAACACGCAAGCTGCTGGGGATGTGCCCACTCCAGATCCCGATTGCCGCAAAGAGACACGTTTGCTGAACATTTAATAAGCGCAAACGGCTCTGATTGGATGAGAGCCTGCACATGCACCATAGGATCGGGAAGAGGAGAGTTTTACTGGGCGATCTGGGAGGTTTCTCACAGTGAGGCATCCCAAACAAGGAACAAAACCCAGGATAGTCAAATTCCCAGGCTTTGTTCCACACTAATTCCATAATTTTGGAAATTAGGGATCTTTAACCAAAGAGGAATCACAAACTGAGATGCCCCAGGGTTATCCCACTATGTGAAACTGCCCAGTTGGCCTGAACGTGCTCCCAGCAACATGCAATATAAAGTGGGCGCTTCAAAGAAGGTGGCGCCCGGTGCTGTGATCGATCGGTCGCCGGGGCTGGATTGCAGGCGAGGTGTCTTTTCTTTACATCCCCCTCCCCCACTGCTTCAGGTTTGGGGAAAAAGACTTGAAACATGGGCAGTCTGGCTGGACTGGCCCTTTAAGCACCAACGTATGTCCAGTCGCCATGTCCCAACCTAGGTTAGTAATTGCCTGCTGGCAGTCTAATGGAGCAGGGTCCCAGAGAAACGAGGATTCCAGGATCCAAGGGCTGGGCTTGTGGGGGACCAATTGGTGATTGCCTCCCAGTCAGAGCCAGCAGTGTGTTTGCCGCATTTCTGTGGAATCCCTTTAATGCCCTGTTGTAGACAACATTTATCGAGGTTATTCTTATGTGTACGATTTGATAGCACCTCCCAAATATTCCATACATATTTGCTGTTATACAACCTTCTGCTAGTTGAACCATGAGGTTTACAAACCACAGTTAAAGGAGCAGTATCGCAAATTTTTCTTGGTGACTTATATTTAAATGGTACTTTGAATGTAGGTAAGTGTTGGAGTAAGAATTACAAATTTAGAAAAAAATTATGTGTGTGTTGAGCAGCTGGAGACTAATAGCTCATGTTTATGTCTTCTGAGTGTCGAGACCCGACACTCTGGCCTGTTCCATGCTGAGGAGAGGGGTGAAACAATGTATCAAAGTATCAGCTGTTCAGTGCTGGCAGCCGTCCAGCATAAGATAACAACATTGCAACATTGCCTGGCCAGAACTTATATATCTAAAACAGAGAGAAAAGCTCTAGAAGTCATTTCGCTGATTTTGACAGTTTTCCCTTCATGTTGGCTCTGCTGCAGAATCTTTCAGTTTACCATTTTCTCTCTCTTTTCTCAACACATTTTTCCATATGATCTTTCTTTCAGCTTTGTGTGTTTTGAGCAAAGTCCAACCCAGGATTTTCACTATCTGGAGTTTTGTTTTGTGCCCCTAGGGGCATCCCGACTTGGGATGCCCTGATATGTGAAATCCCCAAGTTTGCCTGTGAAAACGTACCTTTCTCTGTCCCACAGCGCATGCGTAGGCTCTCATCCAATCAGCTCTGTTTGCAGAGCCGTCCGGCCTGTCCTGGCCGCCCGGTCTGTCTAAATGACTATCTGCGTGAGCGCGCCAGCAAAATGGGGGGATCTGTGGTTATCCAGGGGTCGTTTCACACAGTGGGGCATCCTGATTTAGAATGCCCAAGGGGGAAGGTCAATGGCCGGGTCTTATAGACTTCAGGGTCAGCCACTCAGGGTTTTGTTCCACTTTAATACCTTTAGATTTTCCTGCACAGTTATTCAAAGAAGAATTTCAGTCGTTTTCAGTCAGTTTAGTTTATTTTGTATAGATTTTACACATTTGAGTCACCTGGTCTCATAACAAAAGCAGCACCTCACACACACACAGCCGTTACCACTGATTACAGTGTCAGTCTCTGAGGTAAAGTGTTGCTAGGAGATCAGTGGGCTAAATGAAGCAGCTCACTAAATACAACCCAGCAGATCCCCCTATTCAGCAAATGGACTGAGCCATTGTCATTATACAATTTAAAAGAAAGGCATATATGTTTTCCTTTTTCTATCGCCAGATTATTTATACACATGTTAGAAGCTATTGTGTGGCTATTTAATTATTTATCTTTTTTAATGCAAATTTCGCGATACTGCTCCTTTAAACATTTATAGTGCAAAATGCTTAAAAATTGCTTGGCAAAAAGGGGTGACAATATCTCTAGGTAGGCTGGCACAGAAAGCATTAAAGTGGAACAAAACTCGTGATTTTCACAGCCCCGGGTTTTGTTTCTCTCCCTGAGGACATCCCAATTTTGGGATGTCCCACTATGTGAAACCTCTAAGATTGCCCCCAACACAGGAGATCAGCATCTGAGCATCAGCTCAGAGATGCCGGTGTTGTGGCCGCCGCTGTTTACATCGCTGAAGGTGCTGTCGGCAAAGGTGAGTTTTACAGGCAACCCGGAGGGGGGGTCACACAGGCGGACATCCCGATTCGGGATGCCACAGAGGAAGACCAGCCCTTTTTATTCTTCCTTAAGGTTGTCCTTTAAAGAAGGTGGTGGATTAACCATGGTGCAGGGGCACTCTGTGGGCCCTGACCTTGCTTTCTCCTTTGAAGTCAGAAATAAGACGGTGATTCCCCTCCGCATCATTAATAATCTCAAAAGACATCTCTCCGTGCCCTCTGGAGGGTGACATACATTAGCTGGAGCAATGGGAGAGGATATAGGAATGTCCACCATTCTGTGCACACAGCAACCTGAACAATACGCCAGTGCGGTCTTTCTTTATTCATGAGCTGTAATGCAATCTGATGTGTCTCCAGCTTTCCTTCCTGAGGAAGAGGCCTGGGTGCGACATGTAGGTGGTAAGTGGAACACTGGAGTTGATTAGGTCACATTAGCATTTAATGATGTCTCCTGGCTCCTGTACAATTGATTATATTGTTCTCTCTGTGAAGCTGAGAGAGGCTAAGAGCCTTACATGGCCTTTCCAACCAGGCCAACCGAGACTACCGGCGTGCCTAATTTTATTTCCATATTGCAGGGTGTGTCTTTAAAGGAAAGCTTTATTGAAACTATGAAGTGTGTGTATGTACGGTATATATACATAATATATATATCACACTTGACATAAACTATAGAGGATTCAGCATATTACAGGGAATTATCTACTGCTTAAAGCAGGCATCCAGTCATAAAAATAAGGTTTAGGGATTAACTTGTGGACTAGCATGCAGATATTGCACTCCTGAACTACATGGGAACAGCCATCTTGCTACACAGCTGACAGTCCTGCTTGCACATGAGCATGAGGCAGGAGCTGTGCCTGCAGCAGCTGCCCACAACAAACTGAGAGAGATAAAATCCTCAGAAACAGGGGCAGCTTGTCTGTCATACTACACACACACTGAATAAACAGCGGCTGTAGCAAGGGAATTTTGTGTGTGTCTGGTGAGACCTGTTACCATGTATCTGTACATATTGATTGTGTGGCGGTTGCAGAGCATTCAGTGGAAACAATGTATCTAGGAGATTTCTGCCATTAGCTGAGAAATGATGAGTCATTACAGGGGATAGCTTTCTACTTCTGGCTAAAGATAAGAGATTATCGCACAGAGATTTTTTGAGGCAATTTTGATTGAGTTTTTCATAAGTACGTCTGTCAGGTGTGTAGAAAAATGACCGCTCCCATGCAGTTCAGGAGGTGCAACATCTGCATGCTACTCCACAACATCTGCATTGGTTTAAGGCTTCTCAATTAGCTTACATCACTGATTGCCAAAGGGGTGCTTTAGGGAAGCAATTAACTAAGCTTTGATGTATTGACTGGAAGTCCACTTTAAAGAGCAACAACCAATTTTTATACTATAGCCTTTGCCCAATATATACAGTATATATATATATATATATATATATATATATATATACACAACAGGAAGCAGTATGATGTCCGAATGGCAGCCATTGCTAATTCATTCAGTTACAACTAAACTGCCACATAATGGCAGGTATTATAACTGATAAGGCTGACCATCAAGGTCAGGGAGCAATAAGATCAGCTTCCAATTTGTGTTGTTATGAATATCGGGTAACCTTTTTTTAAAAAAAAAGAAACACGGGCTGTTTTGGGACACTGGGCTGGGGATAGATGGTGACAACATAAACTTCCTTTCTGGGTATAGGATCACTAAAGAGGAAATTCAAGGGCGAGTTCCAGTCCAATTCCAATTTAGTTCCAGTCCAATATGATCCCCCCGGATTCCCTGTTCCACTCACCTTCTGGATTCCTGGCTTCGGCTGCATCCTTGCTCATGTCTAGGCCTCTCAGGCCTTTCTGCATGGACGGCATGTGCATGCCACAGCTAGAAGCTGAGCAGAAGAAAAGGCCAGTGGTGTACTTGGCTCTGCTTGGCTGCTTAGCCATTCAGGCACCTTAGCCGCTGAAAGAGCCAAAGGAAACTGAGTAGACTGATTGGCTGAGCTGGCCGCTTAGCCAACCACCATGCTCAGTATCGGCAGAGCCTGTGTCATGGGAACGACAGGTAGGTGAGTTTTTACGGCGACCAGGGGGGGATACAGGGCTTGCTAATTCGGGAGGCCTAGACGTTCATTTTTAATATTATACTATTATTAATAATATTATTATAATTAAACGAGGCAATGCCAGTATTTTATTATGGAGCCTGCTGTAAACTAGGAAGTGGGTAATTACTGTATGTATGACACTAGCCATCCACAGGCAATCATTATTACCATTAGTGTTTTAAAATCTTCTGTTTGTCTGGGGTTTTCCTTTAATAGCTCGGGGCTTTTGACGAACTGAATGTTCCAGCCATGGTGGTGGTGCAGGTCAGCGAAGCTTCTTTTCTATTAAATAGCGCTTTCCTATTGGCATTTATCTACAACCATTCAATGATTGTGTGAAGAAGGAACACAAGTTCACCAGTTCATGTTTACAGTTCAGCTGTTCATTAGATCGATAGGGCTATTTCACTGATCCGGTTTGCTTGATTAATAAATCAATGTTTATTCTGCTCATGCCATGTCCTTTCCTTTCTTAATGGATATTTCGGATTGCCATAAATTTAAGACTGTTGATCAGCGAGAGAAAGAACAAACACTGGTGAGCGTCTCTGTGCACTGGCATGCCAGCTGTACTGTGCTCCTCTCTGCTGTTAGAAGTGTGAAGATGGTCCCCCAGCTGGGCCAGGTGCTGGAGGCTCCCAGCAGCTCCCATCCAGATGTCCATGCCAGAGACATCGCTGCCTGCATCCTTTGTTTCCCTCGGGGACTCGAATCACAAAAGATGGTGCTTCCAGACAGTCAGAAGGAAATGTGGTGTTTCTTCACTGATAAAGCATCACATGTGTAACACAAACTAAAAATCTACCCAAGAACCTCAATGTATAACAGGTCCCTCTATAGTTTTGTCTATCCTGGGTTTTCCCACTTGTGTAACCCTTTTTGAGAAATACCCCTATGTGCATTCTTAAGGTGGGTACACAGTCAAGATCTGTCAAAATATTTTTTTTTCTCAAAGGTTTTTATTTTCCAATAAGCATAATAAAATATACAAGCAATGGCATCATACAAATTTTTTACATAAGAGAAGCGAATCAGAGTAATAGAGATATATAAGTAGAAACATTAATAGGACCAAGCTTGTGACAGACAAATATATACATCTCAAAAAATTATCAATTGTCAACTTTATATGTCCTATATACCCATCCCCCCCACCCCCTCCCCCCGTCTTCCTCGCTTCATATCGAATTGTTTACTACCCCTTCAGTAGAGGGAGACCTCCATGTTCAATATGCTGTATCATAAGTAACAAATAACTAAAGCGAGTCAATAACTGCAGTATTTCAGCATCATTGAAAAATATAACATACTATCACAAAACAGCGACACCCCCCTTACCCCCCCTCCCTCCCCCCAAGTCCCACCCCCCAGTAGCAGGGACTCATACACAAAACAACAACAACAACAAAAAAAAAAAAAAAAAAAGGGAGTTTTCCCTAAAGGCAACAAGAGAGCAGATAAGCCTACACTATCAATAGTTTTCTATCGAAGGTTCTAGGTAAATACTTTTCCACCCATGGCAACCAAGTTCGTTCAAATTTTTCCAAGCGTCCCTCTTTTAAAGCGGATAATTTTTCCATCGCCATAATATCATTAACTCTACTCTTAAATTCCAGGATGCTGAGAGTCTTAGTTCTCCAAGCTTTAGCTATTACTAATTTGGCTGCGGTTAGCAAATGAAGTGTAAGCTTTTGAAAATCCTTCCCAGATCCCTCTATAGGCTTATTTAACAGCGCAACCCACGGATCTGTGCTATCATAGGTTCCCATAATATTGGACAATATTCGAAATATCTTATTCCAAAATTTACTCACTAATGGGCAATCCCACCATATATGCCTAAAGGAACCCAGATCTTGGCACCCCCTAAAACAATTTTTATGAAGGCCTGAATCATCTGTTGAGTATCGAGCAGGAACCCAGTACCAACGTATCATCACCTTAACATTGGCTTCCACAGCAAGCACCGATGTATTCCCACGCAATGTGGTACTCCACATCCTCTGCCATTCATCATTCTCCAGATAGCTACCCAGATCCTCTTGCCACTTTGTTATATATCCCGGAGTATTATTTAAAGCTGAACTGGTTAGAGATATATACACCTCTGAGAGAATAGCTCTGCCTCTTGGATCAGTAGCACAACGCCTCTCAAACCCCGTTAGCTCCTCTACATTTTGTTTACCATGCAACAGGCTCAGAAGGAAATTTCTTAATTGTAAATAGGCAAACACATGTTCAGCCCCCAAATCAAATTTTTCCCTAAATTGTGGAAACGTAAGCACATTAGAATCCTGTACACAGTCCTTCACACAATTAACACCCCTAGTTTTCCAATTATAGAAATTTTGCGGGGAGAGTACTGCCGGCTGAAACATAGGATTATTCCAAAATGACAGCAGTGGGACATGGGGGGACAATAAACCTCCAGAATATTTAACCCCATCCCATACTGCCATAGAATGCAACATTATAGGGTTACTATGAGCTCTCCTAACAGAGGGTATCACCCATAAGTAATTATTTACATCAATTGGCGCCATAATCTCTCTCTCAATAGACACCCAAATAGGAGGGTCCACAGTCTCGTGGTATGCAGTTAATTGAGCTATCTGAGCTGCTTGATAATAACGAAAGAAATTTGGTACCCCTAGTCCTCCTAAACTTCTCGGCCTACATAAGACATTCTTAGCCACTCTAGACCTCCTCCCTTCCCAAATAAAATCCAGAACCTTTCGTTCAAAGTTCCTTAAATGTTGCAATTGAATTTTTATTGGTAACACCCTAACATAATATAGAAATTTCGGAAGAAGGGTCATTATGATAGCATTTATTCTACCCAGCCACGACAATCCGAGATCCCTCCATCTCTTTAGTAATTCTATCAGAGTTTTATACAATGGGGGGAAATTAGCAGAGTACAAACCTGTAACACTATTCGTCAAATAGATACCTAAATATTTGAGCCGAACTTCCTGTCAAAATATTTTACCAACCAGATCAATTCAGTTATTTAAAGCGGTCCTTCACTCTGAATAAGAGTCTATCTAATATGTTTCCCACACCCTGTACATACAGATTGTCCACATTAAAAATCATCCTACCTGCATCTACTGCATGTTATGAGCCTTTAAACATCCAAGATGGCGGCCATCAGGCAGCCTGCAAACAGGAAGTGTCTTCTAACTGTGCTGCTCTGCATTCTGGGATTGCTGACCTTTTCCTGACCCCAGCTCTGCTCTGTCTGAGCAAAGCACAGCTTTAACCCACCCCCTGTACTTTATCCCACTCTCCTCTCCTCAGTATGTGATGCTTCTGAGTCAAGATGGCGGCACCCGTATCCTAGAATCCTGAACAGAATTGCAGCCCAGTGGGGGAAAGAATAATTACATAAAGCAAGTGACTAAAAACTTAAAATATATTAACTTTAGATGCTGGGGAATAGTTTTTTAAGGGTTTGGGCTTTTCAATAAATCATGCTGAAGGTCCGGTTTAACTGCATAACATTTTCAAAGGAAGCCTACTGCACAAGCCTGCTATACAAAACTAACACAAAAGGCTTTAAAGTGGACCAAAACACAGGATTTTGACTATCCTGGGTTTTGGTCCTTTCACCGCTGCATGAAACCCCCCAGGATGCCATGAGCAGCTCACCTCTTCCCAGTCCCACAGCAGCGGCTCTGACAGCCACATCCTCAGCTTCCTTCTAACAGGGAGCGTGCCCGCGCCGGCCATTCACAGATGCCTGGCGCAGGTTTGCGCCCTGCTCGTGGGAGAGCAGGATACGGCCACTGCTCTTCGACGCTCTGTGGGACTGGGAAAAGAGGTAAGTGAATGAGGCAACCTTGGGGTTTCACACAGCGGGGCATCCCGATTTTGGATGCCCGGGGGAGGAATTGATCTGCCCAGGAATCGTATACTTTATATAGAAGAAAATTGCCTGCGCAGGGAGCAGAGCCGGATTAAGTGTGATGGAGGCCCCTGGCCACAAAATCTGGTGGAGGCCCCGAGTACAGTATTTTTTTTTCCGTTAAAATAACAGTCCAGCCAAGTAACTGATTGGTGGTTGTCTGGCACCCGCTCACTTACTGGAACATCAGATCGAGTCCCTTGTGCGGGTGTGTGCTACATAGTAACTCCTGCTTTACCATTCTGGGGGGGTGTAGTCATCCAGCTGGTCCAGCAGAAACAGTTCCCTGCATTGAGCTGCCAGCGGCTGTGCTTGGTGGCTTATGTGCAGTGACAGCTCTGCACGCACCCATCACTGTAGCATTGCTGACGGTGGCTTTTCTGCTCTAGACTCTGCTCTATGGTGGAAGAAAAAGGCAGAAAAAAAAGGTAGAAGTTTGCCCACTGATTTCGGGGACCTTTTTTTTAAGTTCGTCCAAGCTTTGGAGGTATTCGCTCATTAACCTTCACTAACTCACTGATTGTACTAACCCACCACCTGACCTACCCATCCCAATAAACTCACTCCGCTGCTGAGAGGTGGTGCAAGACCACTGCTGCAAATTATAGCTGACATTTGAATAGTTGAGCAAATGTCCCCAATAAAATCAGAATGATACGTCCAAAACCTGTCACTCCTGATTTTTCTTTCTTCCATTAAGAGAAAGAAACTGGCTTGGATGGATAATTTTAATGCAGGGTGTATATGTAACCCATCCTTTTGCTTTCTAGTATATTTATTTAGATTTTCTAATGGACCTTTAATTTAAATTCCTGGATTTTTTAAGTTTAAGTTTATTAGTTTAGGGTAGTGTTCCTTGACATATGTCCCGTCTCCTTTGTTTGAAAGATGCTTCTTCTCGTGATTAATGTTGCACAGTGCCTTAAACTAGACCTTCACCCTAAATAAGAGTCTATCTTGTATGTTTCCCCCACCCTGTACAGACAGATTGCCCATATTAGAAATCATCCAACCTGCATCTAGTGCATATTTTGAGCCTTTAAACATCCAAGATGGCGGCTCATGGAGCATCAGGCAGCCTGCAGACAGGAAGTGTCTTCTGACTATGCTGCTCTGCATTCTGGGATTGTTGTCCTTTTCCTGATCCCAGCTCTGCTCTCTTTTTGGCTTTGATTATAAGTCCTAGGGCATCAACCTGGTCTTATGACAAGAGTCCAAAGCAGGTTGTGTACAGTATGCTGCTGTGGGTATGAGCCAGGCAGAAGCAGACAGAATTCACGTAGCTTTAGCATATCAGTGTATAAATTCTACTAGCAGAGGGACCATCAATAACAATATAGGCAACATTTTAGCCCTTGGCCTACTGCAAAGGATTCTGGGAGAAATCCTGCTAACCTTGGTTTGTATGCATCTTGTAAATACTTTTTGTTTTAGGAAAGCATTATCTACCGTGTACCTTTATTTAGAGGGTGTTTGGATTTCTTTAATCCCTCTGTATGGCCTAACATGGGTCTATTCCTAGCCTGGCTACTGACTATGTTTTAGCCCTTGGCAGAAAGTAATAGAAATCTTAGGCCCTTATTTATGAAGGAATAGCGACAGGTAGCGACTGGTGAGTGGCCGGTAATGACGGGCCCCGCCACGAGAACGCCGGCTCCCCACCACAATCACACATTTATCAAGCCAATCCTGCTTAGCGACTGAGATAGCGCCAGATAGCCACTCATTCATCATTATTCCAGCCTCAGCCCACAGCGCCAGCGTCCGACCTTGAACAGCGACAGGTAGGACCTACCTGGCGCTCTCCAATGCATTTCAATGGAACAATTTTTAAATATTCATAATTAATTGTTATTAATGTATATATTTTTTTAAATGTGAACATTTCTGTGACCACTTCTGCCATTTTAGATAATTTTTTTAATGCAAAAAAAAAATAAAATAAAAATTGTACAGAATTGATATTACAGGTCTGAAATTAATGTATTCATATTACTAAATTATTTTAAAAACTTGTTTTTTTTGGTTTCCAAAAATATGGTGGTTTGGGGGTTAAAAAACTACTTTTAACCCATCGCCGCCAGCGCTCTGGGGTTTAAACATGCATTTTACTGCGCGAGAATTTTTTGAGCGTGATTTTTTAATGAATATGGTGGGAGCCGGTCGCTAGGGCCAGTCGCTATCATGCGCTCCCATACAGCGCGGAACCTGTCAAATAGCGACTCCTCACCCAATATTCAACATTACGGCAAACCGACTGAGTCGCTATCAACTACCGAACAATGGCCAAGCACAGCGACTACTAGCGGGCGCTCTGAAAATGCCGCTACAGCCGCTCAACTGTCGCTGCCTGCCGCTATTAATGAATCGACCTCCCCGTTTTAGCCCTTGGCAGAAAGTAATAGAAATCTTAGAATCAGATAACTACTGGGCACATGCAGTTGGTTTAATAGGTAAGTGTGATGTGAAAGCTTACAAAGGTTGAGACCCACCAGAGTGAGCAGATCTTTAGTGCAGCTCCACGTTGTTCCTCTCTTCTTAGGAAAGACTTTGATCTTCCACCTTGTTGGAAGATGGCTGCTGTGCAGGTTAATCAGTAACGAGTGGAGCAGTCGGGAACAAGTAGAGTCGTGTGCCAAACCTCTTTTCTAATATCGACCCTGCTGATTAAGAAATTCTCATCTAACAATTAGATACTTTTAGTGATGACATGACTCTGGTGTAATTGTTATCATCTTATCTGTGCCGCACAGTAACCAAGCCGCTATCAAACAGGATGCAACTAGACAACGTGCTACTGCCGATTAAATCCTCAGCTCTGACCTTAAAGGGTGAAGCCCTTTATCTTGCAGGCTCTCCCATTATTCACATGCATGGCTTTTATTCATGAAACGTTTAGGCGCCCAAGCCGCTGGTAGCACTTTCCATTCAAGGTTTAATGTGTCTTAACAGTAATACAGTATGACTGGTGTGCAGAATATAATATCTCATTTAAAGTGCAACTGTGGGCAAAGTCAATTATTGTACAGTTATACCCCCCCCCCCCCCCCACATATTTTTTTGAAATAAGAAAATAACAGGGATGTAACTACAGGGGATACAGAGTTTGCAGCTGAATTGGTGCCCGTGAGATCAGGGCCCCATCATTGTTGCTCCTCCACCTTATTTATCAGATTTGTGCTCAAACAGCTTAAAGTAAAAAAGAAAGCACAATTTGTCTCCATGATATTTTAGTCTTTAATAGTCTAATTTATTCAATGAATACAGGACAGGAGAATTTGAAATGGCATGAGCCTTGAAGCAGCCCCTTTAGATATGTGCACCTGGTCCCAGTCACATTAAAGAAAATTTACAGGCAACAATGCAAAAAAAAAGCTACACTCACTTTTTTTCCCAACGCAAATCATCACAAGTCCGGGGCTGCAACTCCTACCTGATCGCTGGACCCATGTCCCTTGCCACCTACCCGATCGCGTCTCTTCCGTGTCCTCTGACTGGGAGATGCCCCCCCCCCCTTCATTCACTGCAATAGAAAGGGCCATGTTTTGTAAGGTTGAGTACAACCTTTTTTGCTATTTAGCAAACTGCCAAGTTGCTAGATTAAATGATGTGACAATGATAATGCAATGGCAGACCTGCACACACAATTCTGCAAAAAAACATTAAAAAATCACAATAAAAGTGTTGGTTACTGGATAGGAGAGGACACACTAGGAGGCTGATTCATTAATAGCGACAGATAGCGACAGATAGCGACTGTTGAGCGACTGTAGCGGTATTTTGACAGCGACCGCTAGTAGTCGCTGTGCTTGGCCATTGTTCGGTGGATGATAGCGACTCAGTCGGTTTGCTGTAATGTTGAATACAAGATGCTGAGTCGCTATTTGACAGGTTCGCTGTTGTATGGGAGCGCATGATAGCGACTGGACATAGCGACCGGCACCCACCATATTCATTAAAAAATCAGCCTTAAAAATTCCTAGCGCTGTGAAATGCATGTTTAAATCCCAGAGCGCAGTAGGCGATGTGTTAAAAGTAGTTTTTTAACCCCCTAACCACCCAAAAAAAAAAAATGGAATGATTTTGAAATAATATTCAAACCTGAATAGTTTAAAATCAGACCTGTAATATCAATTCTGCCAAAAAAAAAAATAAAAAAAAAAATCCCCAAATAATACATTTTCAAAGGAAGAAGTGTTCACAGATTTTTTTTTTTAAATTAAAAAAAATATATATATATTAAAAAATAATTATTAATTAAAATACATTCTGCCATTGAAATGCATTGGAGAGCGCCAGGTAGCGAGAGGTCATACCTGTCGCTGTTCAAGGATGTTCGCTGGCGCTGTGGGATGAGGCTGGGATAATGATGAATGAGTTGCTAGGTGGCGCTATCTCAGTCGCTAAGCAGTATCGGCTTGATAAATGTGTGATTGTGGAGGGGAGCCGGCGTTCTAGTTGCGGTACCTGGCTTTACTGGCCGGCTCCCCAGACGCTATCTGTCGCTATTCCTTGATAAATAAGGCCCAATGATTTGAAACAAAAATTTTGAACATTACTTTAGGAAAACGCTATTTATACACAACTGAATAAAACCCTATTGAAATGTATGGGAGAGGCGCTGCTGAACATAGAGCACCGGCACTTTACACTGAGCCACTGCTAGTAATACATGTGACGCTACATGACGCTATTAGAGGCACTCACCAGATTGATTTTCTTATATATGGTTTTCACATACTGCGCCCAGCGTTCACCTGACGCTACGTGGCACTACATGGCACTACCTGGCGTTAGTGTTTCTTAAATAACCCCCTTTTACTAGCCTCAGAAATAAATAGGACCAAAACCATCTAATTGAAGATGGCCTCAGATATAGCCTACCCTAAGCAGCATCCTGATTCCATTCTGTGATCTCGGAACAAGGTGAGTATTTGGTGACCCGCTGCGATTTCATTTTCAAACTGGTATAACCCTACAGAAGGGATTCCATCCTCAATAAAAAAAAATGTTATTCTTAATAACATATTAGAAACGTGGTGTGGATAATATACTATATTTTTTATTTTTGAAATGTGAAACAGACTTTCCCTTAGTCTCTTGGAAGATGTGTGAGTGACCAGTGTGAATCCTGCAGCTTCTGTATCTTTGGCGGTGGGCCTAATGAGTATCTGAAACTGTGGGCCTTATTCAACAAGGGATAGCGCCAGGTAGCGACTGGTGAGCGAACGGTAATGACGGGCCCCGCCACGAGAACGCCGGCTCCCCACCACAATCACACATTTATCAAGCCAATCCTGCTTAGCAACTGAGAGAGCACCATATAGCGACTCATTCATCATTATTCCAGCCTCACCCCACAGCGCCAGCGAGCGACCTTGAACAGCGACAGGTATGACCTCTCGCTACCTGGCGCTCTCCAATGCATTTCAATGGAACAATCTTTAAATATTCATAATTAATTGTTATTAATGTTTTTTTTTTTAAATGTCAAAAATTCTGTGACCACTTCTGCAATGTTAGTTATTTTTTTTAAGGGAAAAAAATAACAAAAAAAAATTTGTGCAGAATTGATATTACAGGTCTGATATTAATGGATTCATATTACAAAATGTTTATAAAAACTTTTTTTTTTTCCCAAAAATATGGTTGTTTGGGGGTTAAAAAAACTACTTTTAACCCATCGCCACCAGCGCTCTGGGGTTTAAACAAGCATTTCACAGCGCGAGAATTTTTTTAGCGTGATTTGTTAATGAATATGGTGGGAGCCGTTCGCTCTGGCCATTCGCTATCATGCGCTGCCATACAGCGCGGAACCTGTCAAATAGCGAATCCTCACCCAATATTCAACATTACTGCACACCGACTGAGTCGCTGTCAATCGAACAACGGCCAAGCACAGCGAATACTAGCGGGCACTGTGAAAATACCGCTACAGTCGCTCATCTGTCGCTACCTGGCGCTATTAATGAATCGGCCTCCCCGTGGTTAAAGACTGCACAAAGTGGGGGGAATTCGCTTCTAGGGTGTAGTTTGGTTTAAAGCAGACTTAAATGCTCACTTCCAACACTGTGCCAGGTAGGGCCCATAACATATTTACTTCTGATTTCCTTTTCCCTTTTGGATCTATATATGTCAGGAGACCAGTAAGCTGCTGCACAATATAGTGCTCCATGTCCCCTATTAGAGGGGGTGCAGCTGCTTCATTTTTGTGCAGCTGTTTCCTGCCCCACCCTGGATGGAGCTCTTCTAGTAAAAGGATGAGTTTCTCTCTAATTTGAATCTCTCTTTACTGTAGAAGTGTGTGACTTGATAAAATAGTCACTAACCAAGTTCTGAGGGGGCCTGAATGACTCCCTTGAGTTCTTCCTAATTATTATTAATATTATTACTTATTTCTAATGCTCCATCATGTTCTGTGGTTCTGTGGAAATTACAGATTGGGTAAATAAATAATACATTTATCGTACAGGTTAATATAGGTCAGATTTGACAGGGATGTAGCAAATACACACTGATACAATAATAGTGGGGCCTGCCCGTGCGAACCTGTAATCGAATACGGGGAGGCCGATTCATTAATAGCGGCAGGTAGCGACAGTTGAGCGACTGTAGCGGCATTTTCAGAGCACCCGCTAGTAGTCGCTGTGCTTGTCCGTTGTTCGGTAGTTGATAGTGACTCAGTCGGTTTGCCATAATGTTGAATATTGGGTGAGGAGTCGCTATTTGACAGGTTCCGCGCTGTATGGGAGCACATGATAGCGACTGGCCCTAGCGACCGGCTCCCACCATATTCATTAAAAAATCACGCTCAAAAAATTATCGCGCTGTAAAATGCATGTTTAAACCCCAGAGCGCTGGAGACGATGGGTTAAAAGTAGTTTTTTAACCCCCAAACAACCATATCTTTGGAAACCAAAAAAAACAAGTTTTTTAAATAATTTAGTAATATGAATACATTAATATCAGACTTGTAATATCAATTCTGTACAATTTTTTTTTTCATCTAAAATGGCAGAAGTGGTCACAGAATTTTTCACATTTAAAAAAAAAAAAAAAAATTATAACAATTAATTATTAATATTTAAAGATTGTTCCATTGAAATGCATTGGAGCGTGCCAGGTAGCGAGAGGTCATACCTGTCGCTGTTCAAGGTTGGACGCTATCGCTGTGGGCTGAGGCTGGAATAATGATGAATGAGTCGCTATCTGGCGCTATCTCAGTCGCTAAGCAGGATTGGCTTGATAAATGTGTGATTGTGGTGGGGAGCCGGCGTTCTCGTGGCGGGGCCCGTCATTACCGGCCGCTCACCAGTCGCTACCTGTCGCTATTCCTTCATAAATAAGGGCCTATGTAACTTATGCAGTGTTGGGGGTTGGGTTAGGTTGGTGTTGGCAGGGCCATCGGTGGGTCCAGGAAGCAGCAGGGACTGTTATGCCGGGCACTTCATACATTAGCCAGTGGCCATGACTGTTGGCTCCACAGTGCAGAACAAAGATGCCAGTAGCTTCTTTACCCCAGGTCTCTGATTATAGAGCATTAAGAAACAAGCTGCTGGCACCTGGGGCTTCTATCAAACAAACATAACCAGATAAAATCATAATATATTTTAAAATTAATACATTTTATTATAACTTATAACAAAGATATTTTCTTGTTTTAAAGTGCCCCACTATAACTTTAGCTATAAGGCCCTGTGGAACATATGTACTCCACTGTCTGTGGACCAGGGTCAAAGAAGGGATTAGGTATATTTAAAGTGGGCCAAAACCCAGGATTTTGACTATCTTGGATTTGCCCCCGAGGCACACCGATCGGGGGTGCTAGCTGTGTGAAACTCCCCAGGTCGCTCGATCTGACTCGCCCTTTCCCAGTCCTCTCGTCCAATCAGAATGCTCAGATCCTCTCCCACCACTTTGTCTAAGCTTGTCTAAGACGAGTGGATCCGAGCGCTCTGGCGGCTACATCCCCTGCTACCCTCTAACAGGGAGCGTCCTGCGCCGGCCATTCACAAATGCCTGCTAAAGGGATAGTCAGGATGCGGCTGCTGCTCGCGCATGCGCAATTGGAACAGGGAAAAAGGTCAGTTTCCCGACGACCCGGGGGTTTCACACAGCCTGATTCTGGATGCGCAGGGGGGAGGGAATGTTGTGGCCCTGAAATCTTATAGATTCCTAGGGCCACTGGGGCATGGGTTTTGGTCCACTTTAAATAAAACTACTGAAAAAACAACACTTGTTGAGGCAACAAAAATGTATAGCGTGACCCTTGCCTCGTGCTGAGTGGGCTGTTCTGCACTATAGGCAAAGAGGCCAATTCATAAATAGCGCCAGGTAGCGACAGATGATCGACTGTAGCGTGATTTTTACAGCGCCAGCCAGTATTCGCTGGGCTTGGCCGGCGTTTGCTTGATGACAGCGACACAGTCGGTGTGCGGTAATGTTGAATACGGGGTTAGGGGTCGCTGTTTCACAGGTTCAGCGTTGTATGTGAGCGCCTGACAACGAATGGCCAGAGCGAACGGCTTGCTTCATATTCATTAAAAAATCACGCTCCGAATTTGCTGGCGCTGTCCATTCCTTGTTTAAACCCCAGAGCGCTGGCGGCGATGGGTGTTAACTAGTTTTTAACCCCTAAACAACCATATTTTTTGATTGTAACGTTATACATGTTTTTTGAATCATTTTGTAATATGAATACATTAATATCAGACCTGTAAGATCAATTCTGCACAAATTTTTTTTATTAATTTTTTTTACTTTAAAAAAAAACCCAACATTGCAGAAGTGGTCTCAGAATTTTTGACATAAAAAAAAAAAAAAAACAATTATTACCAATTAATTATGATTATTTAAACATTGCTCCATTGAAATGCATTGGACATTGCCAGGGAGCGACAGGTCATACCTGGTGCTGTGAAGGAATTTGCAGCGGCGCTGTTCGTTCCAGGCGGCTTCATGATGAATCCCGCGCTAGCCGTCGCTCTCGCCGGCGCTAGCCTCATTTTGCTTGATAAATGCGTCATTGTGACCGCCGCCGGGCGTACTTGAGTCGGTAGCCGCCGATAGCTAGCGGTACCTGGCGCTCGTCAGACACTACCTGGCGCTAGCCCGTGATAAACAAGGCCATTACTCAATAGTATCTACAAAAAGGACGAGTGGGTATAGGTAAGCCCTGTCTAATTTATAATCGCCTATGGGTGCAACCCCACCTCCACTCAGTATAAAATTAATTCAGGTATAATCATAAAAATTAATTTCTTTATTGAGATGCTATTAAAAGAAGAGGTCTGTTCCCTCCACATGTGATTTAAAACAATCAAATATATTGACAAGATCAGACAGATATTTGTATTCAATATATAAACATGAATTAATAGAACAATGTCTCCTGATTGTTGGACTTGGTAACTGTTTTGGCGTACTAGTTTCGCCTGGTAAGGCTTCCTCAGCGCCAATCAATGATGCATATGTAGATCTGAAAAAACAAGCCTTTCAGCAACGATTCCTCGGCTTTGATCAGTCAATATCCACAATATACAGTATAACAAAGCTGCATCATTAGTAAAAGCGACAAAACCACAGCAGCGCACTGCGGCGGGCACGTGTGCACTCACTTCTTGTGTTTATCTCACTTCATGGATGGGTTTAAATGTGGAGGAAAAATTTCTATGTGTATACATGCATACAATGGCTATATACGCATAAAATAAAATAAAACATGTAACGGGGCTCTTGAGTTCTGTTTGCCATATGCAGCGAATGTCAATTGTGACAATGCAAAGCAGTGCCAAAGCAAACAAAACCCTGGGATGCCAAAAAAGCCCTCTGTGGCCGGCTCACCAGATGCTGGGAATTGGCTGACAAGTGTCGCTGCTGTGCTGTGTCTTGCCTCCAATTCAGGCATCGCACAGGAACAAGAGCGAGCACTGAATGAGCTTAGTGTGCAGGAATTCCTGCTATTACAAATGGCTTGACGTGGCAGCAGAAGCCAGAAATGTTTCCATGAGAAGCTGTTTTGACATTGCTTCGGTTATTCTACAAGTCCTGAACGAGCACTTCAGCGCAGTGACAGCTGTTAGGATGTGATGTCATTCTGGATTAACCAATTGATGACACTCCTGTATGTACTGGCCGACCATCCCCGAGAACATCAGCTGAATATGCCATAAACATTTCCTGCATGTTTTGGTTCATTTTATCGGTAGGGGTTCCTGCTCTCTTTCTCCTCTTTATTCAGCCAGCCCCAGAGTCAGGTGGATCTGGACCAGTGTTTCTTACTCATTCGCACACATACCACTGTTGGTACACAAGATCCTATCAGATGATATGCAGCACACTGACCTGTATCCCAATGTCATGCCATCTACACTTCAAAAAGAAACAAACTTTTGAGTTTTGTTCCTCCTGCATGGGGCATCCCACTGTGTTCATACCCTTAGATCACCCGTAGAATCACAGTTTTTGTATTCCCATGGCGCACGCGCAGCCCACCGGTCAATCAGTGGCACACATTCCATTTAACTATTGTGGCTAGCAAAGCTGAATGGATAGCGTGACACTGGCCGCACTCCCTAATCCTCAGCAGGTGGCAGTGCCAGGCTTCTATGAATGGCTGGTACTGGTACGCACAGATAAATATGAGCAATGAAATAGTGAGTACCCCCCAATCCATCTCAGCACTGGGTGTGGGGCAGGCAGCAGTTTTGAGGTGTATTAGGGTGTAATGGTTGCTGAACTTTTAGGAGATTCTGTGTCAGAGGCGGGTATGGCCCCCACAGACATGATGCCATAGCTATAGCATTGCAGGGGCAGAACTTGAGCTGGGTATATTGGCTGGAGGGTGGGACTGGGTAATTTCATAAATTGAGGGAGACTTAGGAGGCAGGGACTGAGGGGGTGGATTAGAGGAATAAGTGCATTCCAGCATGGTTGGTCTTTGGGGTGTGCAACTGTGCCACCACACAGGACGCCATTCTGATCTCTCTGTAACACTGTTCAGATGCTTCTGGTTTCCCTTTTCTTACCGTCCTCCGTCTAAGGCTTTTCTTATCTGCGATTCTCTATCTTGCTATCTGTCCCCTACCCTTCTTTTATCATCTCATTTCCCCTTCTGGTCCTATCATGGAAGGTTATGTATATATATATATATATATATATATATATATATATATATTGTGGTAAAGTGTGTGGAGAAGTCCTGGATGGAGTATATTTTTCCCCTACAGTGCTGTATAGAGCACGATCCATGCCAGGATTTCAGAACCCAGGTCACATTCCCCACTCCTAGGTTTCTTCTGAGCTCAGGCCTTGCACACCTGGTCAGATTGATTTCAGGAAGGAGCCTGAATAAAAGGCTCCCACTGAGCCAGTCAGTGGTCTTTGACCAGCCTGATGGAGGAAGCTCAGGCTGAACTGCATGTTGTATGAATAACAATACTGGACTATTAAGCCGGAGGACTTGGCTTCTGCGCCCCACTCTTGGACCGTTGGGGGTGAGGACCGGTGAGCTGGTTTGCCCTGCAATCTGGATTGGACTTTT
This sequence comes from Gastrophryne carolinensis, assembly GCA_027917425.1. Classification (NCBI taxonomy): domain Eukaryota; kingdom Metazoa; phylum Chordata; class Amphibia; order Anura; family Microhylidae; genus Gastrophryne; species Gastrophryne carolinensis. The sequence goes on from CM051239.1 coordinate 92,907,814, forward strand.
CTTTGACCCACAGCTTGCTGGAATCCCCAGCCCTGGATTTACCTTTATTTGGTGATGTAACCATTTGTTTTGATTTTCTGCATTGACGCTGCAACCTATGAATGGAGAAGTATTATTTAATTTGAATACTTTCATTTTCTGCAATAACCTGCTTTGCCGAGAGAGAACTGTTGTCTGTGTCACTACCGTTCGCCCCCAATATCCCACAGTCACCATGCCCGCATCCTCCACCAACTGTGGGATATTGGGGGCGCACGATAGTGGTACGGGGTCGTACCATACTTCAAGGTTCAAGTTCCGGGTTCCCAAACCTGAACACAGATGACAGTCCATGTTCGAATTCGGTGTCCAACCTGCACAGGGAAATGCTGGTTGATGGGCTTCTGAGCAGCTCATCAACCAGCTTCACCTAAGGTTGCAGCAGCAGAAGCGATGCTGTAACTTACTTGAGCCCCGATCCTCTTCTTCCAGCGGAGACGGAGCGGCAGCAGTGGTGGTGGTGTTCCAAACTGGCCCCAGACAGATGACCGCCGACTCCCATGAGTGAGGAAATGCTGGCACTAGACGTGTCCTCGCTTAGGGGAGCCGACGGCCATCTTTTTGTAGCCCCGGCTGGGTCCAGTTTAGAACGCTGCTGCCGACGCTGACTGGAGAGGGTCAAGGTTCAGGTAAGTTACACTCTGCACCTGTCACAGCAGAGGAAATGCACACAGAAAATGATGAACAGAAAAGATGAATACAATATATACCCTCTACTTAAAGCAAACCATAGCCAAACTACAAGAGCTGTGTGTGCACCGACAGGACCCAGAAATTTAGGGTGGGTATATTATGCAGTGGACCAGGAGAGTGGGGGGGGGTGTAAAACGAGTAGACTTTGAGTAGATATTGGGCCTTATTCATGAAGCTCTAGCACCAGGTAGTGCCTTGTAAATGACAGGTAGCGACAGGTAGCAGCAGGCGAATGTCAGACACGGAACGCAATTACACATTTATCAAGCGGATTCTGGTGAGCGATTGGAACAACGCCATGTAGCGTACGATTCATCATTATCCCAGCCTCAGCGTACAGCTCCGGCGTTCTGCCTTGCAGAGCGCCACGTCTTACCTCTCACTACCTGTCGCTCTCCCATACATTTCAATGGACGTTCTTTTACTTCTCTTTAAACAGGGGGTTTTTATTATTTTTTTTTTATTATTCTCAAATAATGTTGGGACCTCTCCTGGCCTTGAAAAGGCCATTTTTGAAATGTTTTTTTAAATGTTTTTATATATTTATGCAGAATTGACATTACTGGTCTGGCATTAATGTGTTCATGTCACAATGTTATAACAATGTAATTCCATATGTTTTTGCTTTGTTACTGGTAGATACATGTTCAAAAAACAGACTTTAATCACACAGTGAAGCATTTTTTAGCGCCGGAGGTGTGTGAGGCTGTTTTTTTGATGAATATGGAGTTGGTCGCACTGACCAGTCGCTACTATTCGCTCCCATACAGCGCTGTACTGCTCATATAGCGACTCCCCACAACGTATTCATCAATGCTGCACAACGACTGTGTCATTCTGAACTAGCGAACCACGGCCGAGCACAGCCACTACTAGCGGGCGCTCTGAAATGCCTGCTACAGACGCTCATCTGTCGCTACCTGCCGCTAGTAATGAATCAGCCTGCCCGTTTTTTTTGTTTAAGGATCTAGTTTTAAACTGACCCAAAGCAGTCCATCTACCCCATGACCCTTTCCAGTCCAAGTATGCAAGACTCTTGCAGAGGAATGTTCCTTTCCAATCCCCATGTTGATTCTTCCTTCAGGGGAGGGTCATGTTACTCTGGATGGGAGAAGCCATTTGATGGATACCTTTAGAAATCCCCCTATCCATTTAAGTAACTACAGCTAGACAGCTTACAGCTAAAAATGCAGTGTGTGGTTAGAATGTACAAGCAATTATTTCCCCTTTTACAGCCTTTAATTAGCTGCAATATTTAAGTGCTTTCTCCTACAATACTGCTAGCTAAGAACATCATTTATGACTTAAATGAGACTTGACATTCACTGGACACTGCCACTGTTTTCCTCTACTGTCACTTTTGTTCATTTTTAAAGATGTAATTAGATGTTTCTCATGCTCACACTCCACTGACTCTCCTATAACAGTATGAACAGAATATGTGTACAGTGTATTATTTGTGTGGAGGTAAGATCAACTCCAGGAATGTGTGTTTCACACGCTAAAATGCAGCATACGGATAAATACAGATAAAGCTACTGCCATTGGTAACATCTTAAAACGTAATTAACATTTTATTGTAAAGCATAACCTGTTTCTATTTCATACTGGCTTTGTGCCTCTTCCCAGTGGCAGACTGGGGCCAAATTTCAGCCCCGGATATTACTGGCTCAGCCAGCCCATAAGTAGCCTATAAAACCCCCTGAGGTCTGTCCACCCTCTAAGGCTATAGAAATGCAGGCAGGTCATGAATAGGTACCTTGTGGGGAAGTTACCCCTTCTGGGGTCCCATCCTAGTTGGCCTGACCCACCGAAAAATATATAGCTTATTGAAATAGATGAAAACTGGAAAAATATTAATGAAAAAGTAGAATGGGCTGGTTAGTATAGTGGCCCCTAATAGTGCCAACCAACAATTAAACAAGGGAGTCTTTGGACCTCCTCCCCTGTTACATAAAAGAATTACAGGGGCTCACCAGAAACCACCACGCCCATGTAATGAACAAAATATATACAGATATATCAAAAACATACAAAAAACATTTTAAAATGTAATTCTTTTATGTAACAGGGGAGGAGGTCCAAAGACTCCCTTGTTTAATTGTTGGTTGGCAGGTCATGAATAGGGGTGGATGTGGCCAACTCAATGGTACTGAAGCTTTCATATTGTGAGGGCAGAGAATGGGGTGGGGTGGGGTGGTTATGCCCCAGCCATGATTCTGATGCTATAGCATTGGGGTAGAATATGGCTAAGAGGGTACTGTGTGGGGCTAGGTACAGGGATGCTGGGAGGGATACTAGGGAGGCAAAAGAGGGATGGGTGTATGATAGGCGGCAGACCAACTGGCCCAAAAGCATTGTGGCCCACCGGAAATACTCCCGGATCTTCCTATAGCCAGTCCGCCACTGCCTCTTCCCCTGTACTTAGCCACACTGTACACCCTCAGCCAATACACCCCAGTTATTGTCCTAGCTCAGCCTTAGCATCATGTCTATGGAAGGAGCACACTCACCCCTACCAAAGTAGCCCCTAGAATGCTAAAGCTCCAGTACCATCACTTAGGAGTGGCCATATCCTTCCCTGCAATGCAACTTTGTAAACCCTATGGCACCAATTAGGCATTGAGTAGTTCACCTGATGTTTGTCCATGTGCCTGTCCTCCATAGGCTCTAACGTTGAGCAAGGCAAGTCACAGTGGTCCCACATCTGTCTCAGACCACAGCAGAGCTTAATTAATTTAAGCAAATAAAGTGGCTTTACATGGAGGCTGATTCACTACTAGCACCACATATTGCCGGATGAGCGTCTGTATAGCGGCACTTAGATTGACCGCTAGTAGCGGGTATCGGGTGCTGTAACTTAGCGTTGCGGACGCTGTAGTAACCTGCCCGGCATTGATGAATGTGATGTGTGTTGGGGCGCTATAACAATAGTATAACGCCTCAGTGAGCAATAGGTAGCGCCAGCTCTGTGCGTCCGGTACTCAACACCATACTACACACAGCGTCGGCGCTCTAAAGCTGGGCGCTGTAGCATAGAGCACCAGATGCTGTGTGATCAAAGTCTGTTTTTGAACACATATCCACTAGTAACAAAGCGAAAACATATGGAATTACATTGTAGCAACATTGTAACATGAACACATTAATGGCAGACCTGTAATGTCATTTCTGAAGAAATATATAAAAAATAAAAAAAATGTGAAAAAAACTGCTTATTCAATGGCAGGAGAGGTCACAGAATTATTTGAGATTTAAAAAAAAACAAAAAAAAAAACAAAAACAGTTTAAAGAGAAGAAAAGGATCGTCCATTGAAATGTATGGGAGAGCGACAGGTAGTGAGAGGTCATACCTGGCGCTGTGCAAGGATGGACGCTGGTGCTGTTCGGTGAGGCTGTGAAAATGATGAATCAGACGCTACATGGCGTTATCCCAGTCCCTAAACAGATTCTGCTTGATAAATGTGTAATTGTGTGCCGTGTCCGGCGTTCACCAGTCGCTACCTGTCGCTACCTCTCATTAACCAGCCACTACCTGACGCTATTCTTTCATGAATAAGGGCCTAAATTGACCAGCTGGGAAGCACATTGGGGGAGGGGATCACAGGAATGCCATGGGCTGGCTGGTGACCAGTAACTCCTGGGTAGATTTCTGGCCTAGATCTATAGCCTGTTGCCACACTGCATACTCTGGTGGCACCCTAGGAATAACCTGACCTCACCTGGATCCAGCTGTCTCTGACCCAAGCCCTACAGTGCGCCAACACTGCAATCAATCAGACCACACTCTATGACTGGTTAGCCTGCTCCACTTCACTGTATTTACAGAGAGAGGACCTGAGGATGAAATAGGGACCTGAGGATGAAATAGGGACCTGAGGATGAAATAGGGACCCGAGGATGAAATAGGGACCCGAGGATGAAATAGGGACCCGAGGATGAAATAGGGACCTGAGGATGAAATAGGGACCTGAGGATGAAATAGGGACCCGAGGATGAAATAGGGACCCGAGGATGAAATAGGGACCTGAGGATGAAATAGGGACCCGAGGATGAAATAGGGACCCGAGGATGAAATAGGGACCCGAGGATGAAATAGGGACCCGAGGATGAAATAGGGACCCGAGGATGAAATAGGGACCCGAGGATGAAATAGGGACCCGAGGATGAAATAGGGACCCGAGGATGAAATAGGGACCTGAGGACCCGAGGATGAAATAGGGACCTGAGGATGAAATAGGGACCCGAGGATGAAATAGGGACCTGAGGATGAAATAGGGACCTGAGGATGAAATAGGGACCTGAGGATGAAATAGGGAGACCACTGGCCCTAGAGTATTGTGGACACTGCTCCTTTTTAAAGCAGACCAGATAGAGGGATGCTGCAGAGGCCCACATTTGTGCTGTAACTTCACTAGAAAGGTATGCTTTATGGCAATCACATGGGATTTCACATAACAGGGCAACCCACTGGCTGAATCTGGGTTTTGGTCTGCCTTAAAATGGTTTTAGTGTTACCTTGGTCCAAAACAGGCAACTAATTTGTCTGGGGTTCAAGTACATTCCTAGGTGGGTATTGTGAATTGGGTAAAATTATTGGTACATAAAAGTTTTCAAAATTTTCGAACATTTCTTTCCCAGACAAAATACACATTTTGGTATGTCTGTTCCAAATCATCCTTCAGCATGGAGACAGATTCATTTCCAATTTAGCCCCAAAAAGTGGAATAAAACAGTGTTGCCCGCCCTAGATTCTAAACGATTCCAGGCCCGGCCACTGCCCTTCCCCTGGAGCATCCTGAATGGGAATGCCCCGCTGTATGAACCCCCCAGATTGCAGTTATTCACTCACCTTTCCCTGGTCCAACTGCACATGCACAGACTCTCGTTTAATCAGAGCCATTTGCCATGCCTTTGTCATTCTGCAACTGCCTCTGTTTACAATGGGCAGCAAGAACGGGTGCATCCCCTGCATCTTCAGGCTGTGCACACCTCCAGCCTCAGCCAGTGAGATAGGGAGTACGCACGCTGCTGGAGTTGCGGCTGTTCACGCTTCCAGTTGAAGCAAATTAGAGCCATTTGCCAAATTACCTAGTCGTGGCAAACAGCCTTGACCGGAAGAGAGCCAGTGCTCCATTGAAGAGGGGAAAGGTGAGTGAGTACTGGCGACATTTGCCCGGGTCTCCCTATGGCCAGACCGCCCCTGATTATAGCACACTGCTCATTTATCAGTGGAGAATAACTGTTGATTGTTCTGTGAATAAGTCTGTGTATGTTGTAGCAATGCACTTTTACATGAACATTTTGTAACTTACAGTACTAGCAATATTATAGTAAAAATAGGGCAAATACAAAATGGTAATTGTAAAGTTACATTGATTCCAAGATTCTTGATGTTACATCATAATTAGAGCAAATAAGCCTCAATTCAGAGAGACAAAAAAAAACTTCAGTTTTAGTGCCGATCTGTTTTTTTTTGTGAAATGTTTCCGTTCTCGTATGAGCGTGCTAGCGATTCTATGCATGCATTGAAAACCTTGTGTAAAGTTTCCGTCCGTTCGTACGGCAGATTACGAATTACGAGAATGTCATTTTCCATCCAGACTTTTCCGTTTCATTTTCACATGTTACAACATAGGCTTTTGTTTTTGCCCTTTTCCCACCGTATCCTCCAACGAATCCTTTACGTTTCCCGTTCAATTCTGTTTCCCTTTTTCAATAAATAATCGTCCAGACGGAATCCTTACGATCTTGCGCCTGCGCACTACAAACTTAACTCATTAAAGTGCTCGCCTACATATTTGCCACCCTCACTTCTACTACAATGTTTAGCTAAACCACTTAGCACTATCCTCCATCTTCCCTTTTGGCCCCTTAAAGCTCACCCAAACCACTTAGCACTATCCTCCATCTTCCCTTTTGGAACCTTAAAGCTCACCCAAATCACTTCTCGGTCATGTGAATATTCATCTTTAAATATTTCTGGGCCCATTAGTTTTGTGTTAATGTATTTTGTAAATGTAATGACATTGTAACATTTTTTTTAATACCATCATAAAATGTCAAATTTTTACAACTATAAAAAACAAAATACATAGCAATGGCAGGCCACAGAACATTATTCTTCATCTGTGGTCCCCAACGGGTTGCGCAGCTGCTGCATCTCACCCACCAACTGAAGGACCCTGACACGAGTTGTGCCACTTTGGCACGTGTGGTCCCTGTTAAAAATCGTAAATTAAAATATTGGTATAACCTTGTTGGGGTCATACTGCAGTGCCCCCCCCCCCCCCCCCCCCGTATGGTCCAAACACCTAAATCTGGACATCAAAAGCCAGAGGGCCCTCGCCACCATGGCCCGGGTTTTGCATAGTGCCCGATTAGAGAACCCCTGGCCCGCATTCTGCAGGCAAAGAACGGGCATCAGGAGCAAGGGCGAGTGGTACATCTTGCAGTTCCTGCAACCAAATATAAAATAATTACACAAAGCAAAGGTAACCAACTAAAACAAGAACTCCTACAACAAATTAAGATTCAAGTTCAGCAATCCAAATATAATTCACAAAGGACATAAGTCTAAAAAAATATAGCAATTATATGGATGTGTGGGAAAATAAATGTTTACATGCTAAGGACTAATTAAGGTCCACATTAAAATGCATCTATAAGGCATACATGAAATGTATTAATTCAGGTATGCATTGCTAGACAATTTATGGCCTCGGCAATGCTGATACATGCAATGCCTTGGTGCTAAAGGTGCGCAGACTCCTCCACATAGCTGCAAAACATGTTCAACAATAGCAATCCGAGCCCTCAAAGGTCCCGTAAGTGGATCGGAAATGAAACGGATTTATAGGGTGGAGATCCGTCGGAAATCAGCTCTCTGAATCAGACGGAAACCCATCCCAGCAACGGAAGTTTTCTGAACTAACGGAAATGTTCCGATTTGCTTCCGTTCATCAGAAGCGCATTCTCGAACGTTCGTACGAATGAAAAATGAACGAAAAAAAGCAAAAAAATGACAAACACCCACCAAAACTTTCACAGACAGCTACGGAAGTCCGGACAAATGTGTCTTTGAATCGAGGCTATAGTACGAAAGAAATAACTGCCCGTTTCCATTTTAACTTTGCAAGACATTGGGGCTTGTCTCCAAGAAGATATAAAGCCGGCAGAAAGGAAGGGTATATTAAGGGGTTTTACAGCATTATTATAGTGCCCGGAGGTTTAGGCTATTAGGCTATGTGCATGCTTGCATTTTGGTTTGTTGACATGTATTCCCATTCACTGACCCCAATTCAATGGCCTTGATTCAATAAAAGTTGAAAAGAATTCTCATGGTAATAAAAAAATTACTTTATGAGAAAAAAGCCTGAGAATGTCACTGTTGCTGAACCAACAGCTAGGAAAACAATGAAAGTCAATGTTACTTTGTTATGTCTAAGAAAAGTAGAGATCTTTGGGGATCTGCGTGGTGAGAGCTGATTATAAAAAATATATATTTTACTTATTTTTCTCTTAAACCCTAAGTCTGTCTTATGGCCAATACAGCATATAAAATAATGTGTGAATATGTTCCTCACTATAAAAAAGATATTTTTTTGAAACATGGCCTATTTTTTAAGTGACAATAGTCCTTTACACTGCAGGACTAGGGCTAATCAGTTGTGGGGAAGAAACAATAAATAAGCCGGTCCTTCACTCTGAATAAGAGCCTATCTTGTATGTTTCCCCCACCCTGTACATACAGATTCCCCACATTAAAAATCATCCTCCCTGCATCTACAGCATTTTCTGAGCCTTTAAGCATCCAAGATGGCAGCACATTGAGTCTCAGGCTGCCTGCAAACAGGAAGTGTCTTCTGGCTGTGCCACTCTGCATTCTGGGATTGCCTTCCTTTTCCTGACCCCAGCTCTGCTCTGCACAGCTATAACCCGCCCCTTTACTTTTGCTCCCTCTCCTCTCCTCAGTATGTAATGCTTCTGAGGCAAGATGGTGGCGCCCATATAGAGTCCTGAATAGAGTTTCAGCCCATTGGGGGAAAGAATAATAAGAAGTAGTGACTAAAAACTTAAAATGATGCTGGGAATTAGCTTTGAGGGGTTGGGCTTTTTATTAAATGATGCTGAAGGTCCAGTTTAAAGAAAATCGAATAACAGCTTCTCCAGTACACTCAAACAACTATGGGATCCCACGTGACCCACACAAGAAGCCTACCCTAAATTATGGCACCACCACACTTATTACAATAAAGGTATATCCATTGTATTATTTATCCAATACAAGAAGATAAATTAAAAACAATTAAAAGACAAGATCACATACGGGGGCGCTATGGGTAAAAAATGTTCCCCTTAAAAACATATGTGTCCCATAAATTGTGCCAATTATTTGTACAGCAAGTGCTCCTATATACACACTACATAAGCACAAATATCAATAAAATCTACACTCTAACAATCTATATACAATACATTGATGCATATCATAATAAAGTGCAATTACAGTGCTGTGCTAAACTAATATATATACCCCTGAGGACAAACCAAGGGAGAAAAAAGATAAACAAGAAATCAAAACAAATGTGCTATGTACATCACCATTGAGGAACAGTTTGGCCAAGCGCTACACCCCGTCCCAGCCAACGCGTTTCGTAACGGTCTCCCCGTTACTTCATCTGGGCAGAAGGATATCCATATATGTTTTTAAAGGGAACATTTTTTATCCATAGCGCCCCCATATGATCTTGTCTTTTAATTGTTTTTAATGTATCTTCTTGTATTGGATAAATAATAAAATGGATATACCTTTATTGTAATAAGTGTGGTGGTGCCATAATTTAGGGTAGGCTTCTTGTGTGGGTCATGTGGGATCCCATAGTTGTTTGAGTGTACAATACTTAGCTAGCCAGGCACACCAAAATTGTGGAGGATCTTATAGGCTGGTGCGGTCAAAGTTTTGTACATAACAGCTTCTCCAGCATTGGACATACCAACCACAGGTCCCCGACACCTGGACTTTCAAACCCCTAATAATAAGAATGATGATTGATATATAAACAGCATTTATACTGTATAGCTATGGATTTCCCTCAAGGTATAAATATCTTATTGAATCCTGATATAAATGGATGGATATAACCGATAACAATTAATGAATATGTATTCTGTTGCTTCTCTTGTTTTAATGAAGGGCATTGATAAAGCCAAACAAACTGGCGAAACATGTCTGCCCAATAGTGAAATCCTTATGGGAAAGAAAATTGACTATTCAGACTTCAAGGAAGCAGTAATGATATTTATAATAACTGGTATTTGCTGTACGCAATATGATATGAATTGATGTATAATAATCCACAAGAAAACGTGATATATGAAATGGAGAGTTGAATTTTAATGTGTATGTCAATTTTAGATGTATAGAAATAAAATAATTTGGTACATATAAGGTGTGGTCATGGTCAAAAGCGGATTAATTTACCGGGAGTAGCCTAAACCCGGAACCAGTCAAACAAACCCAGAATAAAAGTCAGAATATGAAGATAAAAACTAGGTCCATATTGTGTTTACCATAAAGCATGATGGAATTAATAATGCAGTCTCCTAATTATTTTGTGATATTAATACATTTGCTACTTTAACTCATTTCAGGGTTTGACCTAGCCAAACTTGGCTAAAACATGGACATCATGGCACAATAGTTAACAGAATGCATCCCCAGCCCCATTAGGTCAATTTCCTTTTCGTCACCTGTCAGAGGTGTAGCTACATGTGACTAGGCCTTGTCACATACATTTAAAGGAGCCCCATCATGACTCATGCAGTAACATCATTTTAATATATTGATACAGTTAGATTAATAAAGGCTGAAACAGCCAAGACAAATGGTGCTTCCTTACTGTTCATGATTCCAAGCACTGTGTTAGCCAGGACCTCGGAGGAGAGAGATTTAGGGGTACTGATTACTGATAGCTGCAAGATGAGTGGACAGTGTAGCCAGGCAGTGGGAAAAGCAAGCAGGATGCTCAGCTGCATAGCTCGAGGCATCACCAGTAGGAAGAGGGAGGTTGTGATGCCGCTGTATAGAGCCCTGGTGAGGCCACAGCTAGAATACTGTGTGCAGTTCTGGAGACCTTACCTGCAAAAAGACATTATTCAAATAGAATGTGTCCAAAGGCGGGCAACGAAAATGGTGGAAGGACTTAAACTTAAAACTTATCAGGAGAGACTTAAAGAACTTAATTTGTACAGTCTGGAGGAAAGAAGGGAGAGGGGGGACATGATTGAGACCTTTAAATATGTGAAAGGATTGAATAAGGTTCAGGAGGGAAGTGTTTTTAAGAAGAAGCTTAATGATAGAACAAGGGGGCACAACCTGAAGCTAGTCGGGGGGAAGATCAGGAGCAATGTTAGAAAATATTATTTTACAGAAAGAGTAGTAGATGCTTGGAACAAACTTCCAGCAGAGGTAGTTGAAAAATCATCAGTCACTGAATTTAAACATGCCTGGGATAAGCACACATCTATCCTAAGATAAAGAGTACACACATAAGGGCCGACTAGATGGACCGTATGGTCTCCTTCTGCCGTCACCCTTCTATGTTTCTATGTAAAAAGTAGGACAACAATGATGGGGTTCCCTGACCTCACGGTCACCGCTTGTAGTACGCCCTGCCCTGCTCCCTGGAAAGTTAGTGTTGTGCTTTTAAAGCTGGAATTTAAACAAGTAACTAAATAATACATAAAAACCCTCCAGCTTATTGTGACAGTCTTGTAGCCCTTCCTGTCTGAATTCACTGGGTCTCTTAATGTCTCCTGACAGTTATTGTAATTAAAATCTCTCTTCTGCCTCAGGGGTTAAAAACAGCAGGAGATTTTCTGAGACATCAGCTCATCCGACATCCACACAAATATGCAAAGGCATTAAAATAATAAGACAGCCACACAAATAGGTAAAGGCGTCAAAACAATAAAATAATAAGACAGAAAGTTGTGGAGAAGCTGTATGTAGCATGTAACCTCGTATAGTGTAATGTTCCGACAAGGAAAGGTGTGCGAGGCATGCACTGTAGATTTGCACTTAGCTGCTGAAATGCCAGGCCTTGTAAATAATTAACACCGTGTCACAACTATTACATTTTCTGGCTCACGCTCGGCAAGTTGCGGATGACTTTACATAACAAGCTGTCGCCAATAAATGTGCCAATCAAAGTGCGTGATGTAAGAAAATCTCTCTGCCAGAGATAAGAGCCACACCGTAGACAAAATGCGCTTTAGCAGCTCCAGGGAGACTAAGAATTATTTTGCACTGTAGAGGAAAAGAAACAAAAGAAAAGACAAAGGAGGTTGTGAGGAAGCACATCGTGCCACCGCCAAGAACATGGGCGAAAAAGGCACAGTCGCCTCATTACAGAATCACAGAGGAAAAGAAGAGATTAACCCAGTTTGACGTCTGGCGGTGATAATCGGTCACAGTTCGTAATCTTCACAGACATGACTTTTTATGCAGCACTCAGGGTGCCGCGTGTCACTACTCACCTTTTTCATACCTGACAGCCAGTAGTGTATTGGAGCCAGAAATTAGCCTGGGATCTTACATGGCCACCCCACGACATCCCCTATGAACTTCTCATCTAGTCAACTTGTGTGCTCCATGGCTGAGGGTATAGCATTGCAGGGCAATGGGTAGATGGAATTATGACCGCTCATAAAGCTAGTACTCAAGCATTACTATTGTAGGGACAGATAATGTGACATAGGTAGGTATGTCACTCTGCAGCCATCATGAGGCTTTAGTACTGCAGCGGCTTTCTTAGCTTGGGGCTGAGTTTGGTACAGTGGGGAAGGGTACAAGGGGGGGTAGGGAGGCATGGTTTGGATGGGGATGCTAGAAGCAGTAGCTGAGGTCTCCCTATGGCCACCCTTCCCCTGCTGACAGTCTTCTGGGTTGAAAAGGAAAAAACTTTTCGCTGCAAGAAGTATTAGAGCACCCTGACCTAAAATGAAAGCCCAACTGCAGACATATTGGCCTTGATTCACAAAGGGTAGAAAATAACTCTTATGGTAGTAAAAAATTCAATTCATGAGAAAAAAAGCCTGAGAATGTCACTGTTAGTGAATCACCAGATAGGAATACAATGAAAGTCAAAGGCACTTTTTTACTACAGGTAAAAAGGGGTAAAACGTTCAATACCTTTTTCAAGAGTAAAAAAGTACCATTGACTTTCAGTGTTTTCCTATCTGGTGATTAACTAACAGTGAAATTCTTTTTTCTCATGAATTGAATTTTCTACTACCAGTTGAGTTTTTTTCAACTCTTAGTGAATTGAGGCCATTGTATTTAGTTTTGGATGGAGTGAAAGGAAATAAGCCTTCAAAGGCTCTAATTTCTGTTTGTGACACCATTATCCTGATTTAAACTCTTCTGGAACAGACTGTAAACCCTTCCCCATAACTTTGTGCCTGGATAGGCCCTGGTCAGGGGTGGACAGGCCATAGGAAGACCCAGGAGAATTACTTCTGGGCTGCACTTATTTGGGTTTGGCTGGGCCACAGCTTCAAACGTCCCCATTCACTCCCTGCCTCCCTAGTTTGCCCCCCTGTACCTGGCCCAACTGTACCTTCCAGCAAAGAACCCCCCACTTATGATCTGCCCTCAAATATTTAGCCTCAAACCTACCCCTGCCACATTAACTGCAGCTACAACACTAAAGCTTCAATACCCTTGCTAGAAGAGTGACCATACCCACCACTGCCCATGAACTGTTTCTTCAATGCTATAGCCTCAGCACATCCTGGTCCTGGGCTGGTCAGGGGGCCCATAAAATCCTAGCCAGATTTTTTGCTTCAATCTGCCACTGGCCCTGATCCATGGCACTCTAATCTATCCAGGGCTGTACTTGCCATAAGGCAAAGGCCTAGGGCAGCAGGTTGTGATGGGTAAGGAGAGGATCTCATGCTCAGCCCCTAAACACAGGTCTGGTGATCTTCGTTGTGTGGCGACTGCAAACTGCCACTTCCTCAGAGTCCCACTCCAATATCCAGCATGTCACCACCACTGACGCGTTGCGTGGCGACTACAAACTGCCACTTCCTCAGACTCTGAGGAAGTGGCAGTTTGCAGTCGCCACGCAACGCGTCAGTGGTGGTGACATGCTGGATATTGGAGTGGGACTCTTGCATTGACTATGTGGTAACGTAGATTGACCCTTGCTTTCACTTATTTTTAATAAGGATTGTGATTGTGATTTTGTCTGGCTGCCATTTTGGCAGGCTTATACTGTATATGCCCTGGAGCTTCATCTCTTAGTTAGCACTTGCACTTTCAGCACTAGCACTTTTATGCACTTAGCACTTTTTTCCATACTGAGTTCATTGAGCATTTAGGCTCATCTAACTGTCTTCCATATGGATAGCAGACGCTCTCTCTTGATTCTATATACACTTTAATAGTGTCACTTGCACAGCTCTATTGAAGTTCCCGGGCTTAAACAGATATAAAAAAATTTTGTTTTATCATTTGGGCTATTATATGGCCCTTTACTAATAATCAATATCCACTTGTTTAGATTTGCAAGAGGTTATATATCAGTAAGGTTACACATCAATTAGTCCTAAACATCTCCTGTCCAGCAACTTTGTTTTTAATTGCTTTTATGGTTATAGAGAATAAAGCTTTGTGATAAAACGTTATACAATCTTTTTGATGGTTCTGTTGAGCGGCTAAATGGGTGGACCCTTGGGTCTGAGCTGGTAGGCCCTCTCTTTAAAGATACATACATTCGCCTAAAATTGGGTGTTTGGGTCCAAATTAGCCAGCATCCAGCTTTTGATACATGTCATTGAATTCACGCTGTGCAGGTTTATCTCCTCCTTTTTGGAACTAGTAAGTATTACTAACAGCAAGGTCGAGGGCAGCAGAACCGTTTATGAACGGCGGGACGAGCTATGTCCAAAGCACTTTGGTTGTAGATTCCCAAAGGAAACGTCTGTTTTCTGTCTCCCAGCATTACAACTGTATCTCTACTTTTGTCTAAGACCTTCACTACTGTACTTGGCCAATGGGAGCTGTTTGTCAGGAATAAAGTTTTCCAATATACTGTCCATAGAGTGTCCATCAGCAAAGGTCATGTATAGCATAAAAGTCCCAGATAAGATAAGTACTTGCAGGCCCAAACAAGTGACTGAAAGAGTAACGGCTGGTAAGTAGTGCTTGGTCGGGGGTGCCTCTCAAGGTCTTCTACAGATGTAGCAAAGTTAATCTCAATTAAAGCAGACCAACCCTCTAGGTTTTGGTCTACTTTACAGGGGCTCCCCAAATGAGCATTCATATTAATGCACGCAGGGACTGAATGTTGAATGCTTTGCCACGGCTGAATGCGCCCTTCGGCTTCACACACCCCGTGCCACCCACGAGCTGCTGGGGTTATTTGTGGCAAACTGAGGGGCTTTCACACAGCGACACATGCCAAACTGGGATGCCTCTTGGGAGGGCTTTTAAACCCCAAGTCTGAGTGAAAAAAAATTCTTGTCCACTTTAAAAACACAAAGCATTAAATACAGCAAACCACAGAATGTTATCTCGACATCTTCATTCCTTTTGTGGCTTGAATATTAATGCATCAGGATGTTGGCGTCAAGTTAAACTTATCTGTATCTGAAGGGTCTTTTAAAATGTATATTATCTTTGCAGCACAGCAAACTAAACTTCCCTTTTTGTCAGGTTTGTGTTGTTCTGTCTTATTGTTTTCCTCTTTCGGAATATGAAATATTATTTCTATTAGGATTGTGCCCCCAGACCTGTGATTTACTTATCAGCACATTGTTTCCATGATTCTCATATTCATGGGGCTCTGTTTTGGGGAGTGGTTTTCATGGCCTTGAGTAAAAACAATGGACTGACTACAAGTCCCACAATTCTTCCAGTGTAACAGGTGAACTCTTTAGCAGCTTTGGATGAGTCTACGCAGCCTAATTACCTCTCCAGCTGAGAACCCGGCCATTAACCCTTGTTACTGGAACACAAGATTGTGATCCTTCCAAACTGAAGAAGTTGAATTTCAGCAACATGGGTTAAACCAGTCACCCTTGCCTTATCCAATATGATGATTATCAAGCTAGAGTGAGGAAGTCTATGGTATGTACTCGAAATCACCACTTTGGGGTACGTTGCTAAGGTAGACACATTGTTGCTATGGAAAACGGTTTCCTTTTATAACAGAGTTGCAAACAAATAGAAAAATAAAGAAAATAAAGAACATAAACTTAGCACTTTGCCACACAATAATGGAAACTCTGAAAATTGCCATTGAAAGTGGAATTACCCTTTAAAGCTTGTGCTAGAATTCCACCAGCATTGAAGTAATGATTGATTTAATTATTATGTATTTAAAGAGGACCTACAGGAATAAGTGTTTAAGTGATGAACATAACACATTGTTTAACAATAATACATGTATAATACAGGCACAGCTCTGTAAAGCCAGTAGGGGGCACATGCTGTCATTCAGGGGAGGCTTCCTCTAGCTATCCTATTGGTAGTCATTGTTATGCAAGCTTGTAGCTAACCAGCTCGCCTATATGGAGATAATGGCATGTGTTCCTGATGCAGGAACTGGATTCATGTGATTTTATCTTATTCTATATCACTATAAAGTATTTTTTGAAACCGCAAACCCCCACACAGTCTACGTCAATTACAAATCTGCAGACTTTAGATGTTCCCAGCTCCCTCCACACCCTCTTCCCAGTTTGCCTCCTTGGCGCTCTGCAGGCTGCCCTCTGCCCCAAGGCTGTTCATCTGCAAAGCTTTTGAAGCAAGATTCGTCTTGTTACTTAAATCAATAGAGCCATTGTTCATGATCTATCTGTTAACATCTTCTGCAGAGCATCCCCTGAAATTCTAGTTAGAAACTCAGCAGGATGCTATCACACCTTCCACCATAAACCAAACCGGACCCTTGGCTTCCACCTCTCCAATCCCACAAAAGCTATTCTTTCTTGAGATCTTAGCTGGAAAATTCTAAAAGTTACAAGACACATGGGGAGGCTGATTCATTAATAGCGACAGATAGCGACTGTTGAGCGACTGTAGCTGTATTTTGACAGCGACCGCTAGTAGTCGCTGTGCTTGGCCATTGTTCGGTGGATGATAGCGACTCAGTCGGTGTGCCTTAATGTTGAATACAAGATACTGAGTCGCTATTTGACAGGTTCGCTGTTGTATGGGAGCGCATGATAGCGACTGGACATAGCGACCGGCTCCCACCATATTCATTAAAAAATCAGTCTTAAAAATTCCTAGCGCTGTGAAATGCATGTTTAAATCCCAGAGCGCAGTAGGCGATGTGTTAAAAGTAGTTTTTTTTCACAGATTTTTTTTTTGAAATTTGAAAAAAAAAAATATATTAAAAAATAATTATTAGTTAAAATACATTCTGCCATTGAAATGCATTGGAGAGCGCCAGGTAGCGAGAGGTCATACCTGTCGCTGTTCAAGGATGTTCGCTGGCGGTGTGGGATGAGGCTGGGATAATGATGAATGAGTTGCTAGGTGGCGCTATCTCAGTCGCTAAGCAGTATCGGCTTGATAAATGTGTGATTGTGGAGGGGAGCCGGCGTTCTAGTTGCGGTACCTGGCTTTACTGGCCGGCTCCCCAGTCGCTATCTGTTGCTATCTGTCGCTATTCCTTGATAAATAAGGCCCCTAGATTTGTAAGAACCTCTTAGATAACAGGAGCACACCGTAGAGGCAGGGGAGGCAGCTGCTGCTGGGCCCACTGGCAGAAGAGGGTCTGGCGCAAGCTTCCAACCCCACCTTGCAGCACATGTGAGCAGCTGACTGAAAATAAGAAATGACAATGGAACGGTCATCACCCCGGTCCACCCAGCTGAACTAACTCAGAATGTGAGCAAGGATCCTGCTCCTCTTAATTCTCTGGGCATGAGCAGACTGACCACAGGGAGGCTGCTGTGATTATTGCCTCCTTATGCCCCCTCTTGCCCCTCCTGTACCTGGCTCCATTGTACCCCCCAGCTCAAGTTCTGCCCCCTTACTATAGCTTCAGCATCTTGACTGGGGGGGCATCCACTCCCCTGCATCATTATCTGTATTACTAAAAGCTTCAGTAGCATCAATTTAAGAGCGACCATATACAACCCTACCCTGATCTGTCCCTACAATGCTAAAGCTTCAGCCATAGTTTGTACTTGTTGACTGTCTGGAAAGTCTGGGGGCTAAGCATGGATGTTACGGACTGGTCATGGGTTGTCTGGGGGCTGGTAAAATTCTGTGCTGGTTTAGTTCTGGTCCCAGGCCTCCACTATCGCTGGCTGTTCATTCACAGGCGAATGGCATGGCGGTATTAATGCACGCATTGCTGCCACCTCTATCCCACATCATAGGTGGGGGGGGGGGGGGGTGACATCAAGCCCTGTTTCAGTATAGTGAACACTGGAGCAGGAATATACACTACTGTTGTTGTGTTGATGGGTCTTGACGGGGAGTAAGAAACTTTGAGCTATTTGCCAGACAAAATGAGAGGCATTATGGGTGTTACAGGCATGACTAAGGTCATGGAGGTGGCCTCTCAGGCCGCCATAGCCAGCAGCACCCCTGATGTGTAGAAAGGTGTCTTCTGGATCTACTCCTGGCAGGGGTGTACATAGGTTTCCCAGGACCCCATAGCAAAATTCATTGTGCCCTTCCCGCACAAAAAAAGTTATACCATACTAATACTGCAGATTGCTGTGGCGCCGGCTCAGAGGCAGTGGGACAGGGGGTGGTCTATTTATCATCCGAGACAGTAGTACTAGTGCTGCTGCTGTGCTGTGCTGTGCAATGAGTCCCTGCTGTTACATTGTAATAAAATAAAGCTGGGCAGCTCCGTGCTGTTACACTATGGCCCTTATTTATGAAGGAATAGCGACAGGTAGCGACTGGTGAGCGACCAGTAATGACGGGCACCGCCACGAGAACGCCGGCTCCCCACCACAATCACACATTTATCAAGCCAATCCTGCTTAGCGACTGAGATAGCGCCAGATAGCCACTCATTCATCATTATTCCAGCATCAGCCCACAGCGCCAGCGTCCGACCTTGAACAGCGAAAGGTATGACCTCTCGCTACCTGGCGCTCTCCAATGCATTTCAACGCAACAATCTTTAAATATTCATAATTAATTGTTATTAATGTTTTTTTTTTTTAAATGTAAAAAATTCTGTGACCACTTCTGCCATGTTAGATAATTTTTTTAAGGTAAAAAAAAAACAAAAAAAATACAATTTGTGCAGAATTGATATTACAGGTCTGATATTATTGTATTCATATTACTAAATTCTTTTAAAAAATTTTTTTTTTTTTGGTTTCCAAAAATATGGTGGTTTGGGGGTTAAAAAACTACTTTTAACACATCACCGCCAGCACTCTGGGGTTTAAACATGCATTTCACAGCGCGAGAATTTTTTGAGCGTGATTTGTTAATGAATATGGTGGGAGCCGTTCGCTATGGCCATTCGCTATCATGCACTCCCATACAGTGCGGAACCTGTCAAATAGCGACTTGTCACCACGTATTCAACATTACTGCACACCGACTGAATCGCTATCAACAACCGAACAACGGCCAAGCACAGCGACTACTAGCGGGCGCTGTGAAAATACTGCTACAGTCGCTCAACTGTCGCTACCTGCCGCTATTAATGAATCGGCCTCCCCATAACAGATACGAGCCTGCTATGAGTGTTAACAGCTTACAGCTTTCTGCAACGTGTGAGTCCTCTCTATTACTGTAAATGGGGCCTCCACCAGATTTTATGCCCAGGGGCCTACACCACACATAATCTGACCCTGGGAAGCAGGCAAAGGCAGCTGCCTCACATGGTCTCATTACATGTGCACGCCTGCTTACCTGCTCCAGTGATATAAGGTGACTGCATCTTCCCTTTGTGTAGCACACAACACTGAAGCAGGTAAATCATCTAAAGAAATGTGGTGAACACAGTGAGGAACAAGGCCTAGCATTGCAGTGAATGGAGTTGGCGTGGCCAGTCATTGTGACTGTATGACACAGTGGTTGCTGAATAGATATGTGTGTCTTCATGCCTTGGGATACAATCTTGGGACCCAGTAATTACCTAAAGTGGAGCTTAGACCTATTTCTGACTTGTTTAATTCATGGTGCTGTATTTCTGTGCTACATTGAAACAATATGCTGTAGGGAAGTCTTCAGGAACTACAGAAACAACTGTACAGTGAATTGGCCATTTAAAGCTGTGAATGAAAATAATCTCAGGTCATGTGACCAGAGGTTGGCGGCGCCTCTGCCAAATCCAGTGTCTCATAATTGCATGTGTGGGTTTAATAAATTCCCGGAGTGCGTGTGCCCAGACCTTAAGGGATGTATTGTACTTGCATGTAATTTATGTTTACGCCGACAACAGTCTCCTAAATTAAACCTAATAATCAGCGCTCATCACCCCAAGCAGCCAGGGCTGCGAGCTGCAGCAGGTGCCATCGATTGGAGCACCCACCATGATCTCATGGGCATTGGCCAGGATTTATGCCAAGAGCATATAAGGATAAGCACACAACACTATTCCCCGCGGAAATCTTTAAAAATGATTGTTCAGAAAACACTGAGGACAGTTGGCTTAACTCCTTCAAGGCTGAGTGTGATCAGTGATAAGTATAAAAAGTAGTAATGTGTTATGGACAGGGGCAGACTAGCCATAGGGAGACCTGGGAAAATTCCCAGTAGGCTGGTTGAACTGATGACTCTTAAACCATTCCATGTTGTGCTTCCAATGCTATAGCTATATAGCATTAGCATATAGCAGCATTATAGCTATGGGGGGAATACCCACCCCTGCCAATCTCTATCGCAAAATTGTGTAATATTAAAAAAAATCCATATAAACACTAATGAGAGGAGGGGTCACTTATACACCCAAAATAAATAAAACTCCCACCAAGCTTGTGGTTTATTCTCATGGTAGGGATAAAATCCAGGGGGGACAGGTTTAGTGTATCTGGGGTGACAGAACCTGTCACCCCTGAGTTCCTCTTCCTTCCATCAAAATAAAGAAAAAAGCCTGCCAGGATATTTCTTGATGCCGCCATCTAGCATATTTTTAGCATTGGGCCATTTTTCGCAATAGTGCTCCATTAAAACAGATCAAAAGCCTTGGAGGCCAGCCCTGGTCTTCCGCTGTGTGAAGCCCCCGGTCTCCACAAAAGCCATGAATCATCCTGATTTTTGGCCCCAGTCTGTCACTGTCTCTGTATATACAGTTAGGTCCATAAATATTTGGACAGAGACAAATTTTTTTCTAATTTTGGTTCTGTCCATTACCACAATGAATTCTGAACAAAACAAATCAGATGCAGTTGAAGTTCAGACTTTCAGCTTACATTCAGTGGGTTGATCCAAATAATTGCATAAAATGTGAGGAACTAAAGCATGTTTTAAACACAATCCCCTAATTTCAGGGGCTCAAAACTAATTGGACAAATTAATAATTGTAAATAAACTGTTAATTTCTAATACTTGGTTAAAACCCCTTTGTTGGCAATGACTACCTGTCTTGAACTCATGGACATGACCAGACATTGCACATCTTTTTTAATGCTGAAATGCGGCTCAGTTGGGTTGAGCATGGCCGCCACCAGGAATTCTGAGGCCCCTTAAAGCCACAATGACTGCCCCCCCTCCTTCCAGGTTAATTCTACACATATTTACGAATACAAGACTTTTTTTGAGTCTTGTTACATACAACAAAAATGAAATACTTTTTCAGCCGAGCCCTAACCTAACCCTAACTGTAACTGAATTTAGCACTGATTCAGTAAAAAAAATAGTGAAAAAAATAAGTACAGATATAAAGAATGTCAGAGCAAACCACTTATGTAAGGCTCTTGGGGGGGATTGGTCTATCTCTTTATAGGGCATTCCAAATTGGGATGTCCCGCTGTGTAAAACTCCCCCAGATTGCCCAAACCACTCACCTCTTCCACGAGCCTGTGACGCACATCCGAAACCACATCCCCAAACCCTGCCTCTAGCTAAACAAATTGCCCATTCAGAAAGGCCGAGTATGTGGCCACAGGTGGCCGCAGCGCAGGGACTCGATGCAGAGGATTGGGGAATCCAGAGATTGAAATGGGGGGGGGGGGGGTTCACACAGCGGGGCATTCCAATTTGCAGGCGACCCTGTATTACTTTTAATTCGAGGGCAGGCCTGGGTGAGTTTTGTTCTGCTTTAATTTGTGATCATAACCTTTATGTGAGGGTTGGGCCCAGGGTTTGTGGGATGTTTGGGCATGGTTGTCATGGGGCCCAACTATCACAAATAGGTTATAGGAGGGGAACCATACAATCTATAGTACCTGGACCCCCACAACCTATGTGATGGGTAAGCCTCATCGCAGCAGCACCCATTCCTGCACAAAGCATAGGGCCCATTCATTACACATAGGTTACGTGTGGTCCAGACAGGCACTATTGACTGTATGGTTTGCACCCCCCACAAAACCTTTATGTGATTCTCAGGTCCATGTTTTTTTTTAGGATTTTTAACAACAGAAAACCTGGGAATTTGACTTTTCTGGTTTGGTTCCGTGGCCCCTGGACATTCTGCACTGGGATGCCCCACTGTGTTAAACCTCCCTGGTTGGTCACTAAAACTCACCTTTTGCCGCTCCAATGGCACATGTGCGGGCTCTCGTACAATCAGAGCCCTTTGCCTGAACTACATCATTTGGCAAAGTGCTCTGATTCAATGGGGAGTGCGTGCTGCTGCAACCCTTGTATTTCCACTGGCGCATGTGCTCCTTCCCTAGCCTATATGAATTTCTGGGTTGGGAGCGCTCATGCCCCCGGGCTCCCCATTATAAACAATCAGATCGGACATGAACAATTGGAATGGGGAAAGGTGAGTTTTTACAGTGGTTGCACTTTAAGCACAGCTGCAATGGGGCCCAAAAACTAGACCCAACCACCACATAAATGTTATGGGGGTCCAAGCCATACATCTATAGTGCATAGCTGACCCCCTCATAACCCCTCATAACCTTTATTTAATGGCTGGGCCCAGCTTTTGGGCCCTATTGCAGCTGTGCTAAAAAAAATCCCCAAAACAATGGGCCCAGCCATCGCATAAAATTTGTGGGGGCTCAAAACAATACATTACTAGTGCCTGGCTGCCCCTATAACCAATGATTAGATGACTGGGTCCCCCAAAAACAAAAAAACAGAACTCACCTGTCTTGAAGAAGCACCCTGTCCACATCCCTCCACATATCCCCAGCATGAGCATGTTCACCACGCTTCCACTGCAGCTTGGCTTTATGTTTTGGGTCCTTGTCCACCTGTATTATGAATTGCTGACCTGTTTGGTAGGATTTGAGCACACAGCATGTCTCTGAATAGCTCAGAATTCATCCGGCTGCTTCTGTCCTGTTCCACATCATCAGTAAACACTAGTGACCCAGTGCCACTGGCAGCCATGTATGCCCAAGCCATCACACTGCCTCCGCCATGTTTTACAGATGATGTGCTATGCTTTGGATCATGAGCTAGCTGTACCACACCTTCACCGTACATTTTCTTCCCATCATTCTGGTACGGGTTGATCTTTTTATCTGTCCAAAGAATGTCCTTGCAGAACTGTGCTGGCTTTTTTAGATATATTTTTTAGCAATGTCCAATCTAGTCTTTTTATTATTTTTGAGGCTTATTGCACCATGCAGTGACCTCTCTGTACTTACGTTCATGCAGTCATCTCTTTATGGTTGCTTAGGATATTGATACGCCCACATCCTGGAGAGTGGTGTTCACTTGGTTGGCTGTTGTGAAGGGGTTTCTCTTCACCATGAAAATTATTCTTCGATCATCCACCACTGTTGTCTCCTATGGGCATCCAGGTCTTTTTGCAGTGATAAGTTCACCAGTACTTTCTTTCTTTTTCAGGATGTGCCAAACTGTATTCAAACAAATCTTAGTATTCAGCGGCAGATAAAGATGGTTTAAACAGAATTATTTTTAGTTACTTTCTTTTATGACAGCAATAACAGCATAGACTAGAACGGCTCTTAATAAAAAAAAAATCTGATTCATCTAGTTTCTGTGCTCAGTCATTTCTTGAGATCAAGTTTCATGGTGTGCATGTGCCCTGGGATTTGTTGGGAGCCCACCTAATTTGACCCATGCCTCAGTTACTCCATTCACAGCAACAAAGCAGGCATGCTAGGAACTGGCCTCTGTAAGAGTTGACAGAAGTATACCAGGACTCCAGGGGACCCGTTCTTAGATAATAGTAAGCTTACACCCAGTGCATGCAACTATCCCCAGCTATAACACTGGAGGCCGCTGCACGTTATAGTCACAGCAGGGATAACAGATATGGCTCTGGCCTTAAAGAGTACCTGGGGCTGGGCATCACCATCCTGCAGCCTGCGATCTGCCACCCAACATCTATTCTGCATTATTTACCATCTACTTGACTGTGATCAGGTTCATCCTTTACTGTGTGGCCACTGGCCTTTGAATTTGATTGGCTGCTGATAGTTATATGGATGGCAGCTTGGTGGTGTGACATGCAAGAGGTGAATTTAGTTCTTGTTGGTCCTGTGAATCCCCCAATCGCCTATAACAAGCAGTGTGCAGATCTGCCCAATCCCCCTATAACAGACAGTGTGCAGAATCCCCCCTTAAAAGGCAGTGTGCAGATCCCCTACAAACCCATATAACAAGCAGCATGCAGAATCCCCCCAATCCCTCTGTAACAGGCAGTGTGCAGAATCCCCCAATCCTCCTATTATAGGCAGTGTGCATAACCCTCCCCCCTCGCCAAGAAAAACCCTATAACAGGATTCACCCATTCCTAGAGTCTTAGACACTTTTGTTTTAAAAGGTCCATGACTGAGCTGTACTGCCAGGGGGCATGTGTAAAAAGACAGGCTGTAATCCTCAAGGTTTGTCTTACAGCCTTTAATTGCCAGGAACATTAAGTTGTAAGTTCGTTTGAAGAACAGGGACAAATATGAATAGTGACATATTTTAAAAATGGATGTAAATATGTAAAAATGATAACCATAAACAGGCTCGGGTGGCCCACAGTGTTACCAGGAAAAAACCCAGTGGGCCCCTGGTGTAATTTGTGTTATGTCAAGTGCACACACACACATTGAAATATTTGGCATAATGTTACTGTACATGGGCCCTGAATGTAAGTCTGTAATACTTGCATCTAAATGTGGGGTGGGCCCCCAGAGTCAGTTCTACTGGTAGGCCCCAGGCATCCTAGTCTGACACTGACCATAAACCTCTGAGCAGCTTTACTGAGCAACAGGTACAATTAGCATAGGACAAATAGAGTGGAGTCATTCGGTGCGGTGATTGATGTGTTGTGCCGTTCTCATGAGCCGGTGTAGCTTGACACAGCTGTGGAATGTAAAGAAGAAGAATTGTCTCCCACAGCCGGCAGGAAGTGAGTCCACAAAAGCACAGAGTGAAGCAGCGTTGTGGAGTACAGTGCAGATGCTGGGGTCATGACACTGGCATGACCTTGAAGATCTAACCTAACCAGCAGACTACTCATCTGTGTGGCGCTTAACCAGCTCTCCGAGGCTCTGCATGCTCCCAATCATGCCGGGCAATATGCTTTTAACACATGCTACCGAAAAAAAACCCTAGTAAAAAGTTAGCAGGCTGTCCATTATCCAGGAGCATAGTTGGGTAGGGGTTGCAGGAGGGCCCTGGGTGCATCTGGTCAGGGGGCGCCAAAAGGGGGGCTGAGCACAGGTTGGGGGGTGCAGTTTCAAATCTTTGCCCCGGGTGCCAGATAGCCTATCTACGCCTCTGCATTGCATTACGAGTGAAACATGGATTAGTTCAGTGCTCGAGGCCATTTCCCCAAGATGCAGCCAATGTTTGAAGAAGGTAAAGATGAAGAAAAGCTGATGACACAGTTCTCCAATCACATGCAAGGCAGAGAGTGCTGTATTATGGGGCATATAAGATAAGGTTAACAAGATTTACCCCAGAATCCCGTGAAGTAGGCGGACTCATGCAAATTATCTCTTTATTCCTCTTAACCCTTTCACTGACAGCCAGGGCACTTTCTAGGCAAAATAGAAGGAAAATATTCTGCCCCCTCCTCACTCATCCTATGGTGCTGCTGCTGTCCCATACAGGTATGTGCCATGCTGTGCCTCTACCTTAGCATTAGGCAGTGCCCCCCATCCTATGGTGCTGCTGCTGTCCCATACAGGTATGTGCCATGCTGTGCCTCTACTTTAGCAGCAGGCAGTGCCCCCCCCCCATCCATCCTATGGTGCTGCTGCTGTCCCATACAGGTATGTGCCATGCTGTGCCTCTACCTTAGCAGCAGGCAGTGCCCCCTCCTCACTCATCCTATGGTGCTGCTGCTGTCCCATACAGGTATGTGCCATGCTGTGCCTCTACCTTAGCATTAGGCAGTGCCCCCCATCCTATGGTGCTGCTGCTGTCCCATACAGGTATGTGCCATGCTGTGCCTCTACTTTAGCAGCAGGCAGTGCCCCCTCCTCACCCATCCTATGGTGCTGCTGCTGTCCCATACAGGTATGTGCCATGCTGTGCCTCTACCTTAGCAGCAGGCAGTGCCCCCTCCTCACCCATCCTATGGTGCTGCTGCTGTCCCATACAGGTATGTTAAAATAAAGGTTAAAAAAAGACAGTGGGAGACTACCCTAGATTATATAAATATAAATGTATGTAGGCACTGCCCTTTTAACTCAAAAATAGCCAGGGCGCCCAGCTAACCTCTACACATGCAAAAAAACCACATAAATTCCAACAACTGGTTAGTTGCTGGGCTGGCCAATAAACATACTGACTAAATAAGCCTAGAAAAAACACTTTAATAGTAGAAAATTGGCACAGAAAATGCAAATGGCTTAGCAAGACAAAGTAGCACACACTTATTAAAAACGCAATTGCGCAAGACACATATACAGATAAATGGGGGCCCCTGCCAGGTCAACCTGGACTCCACACTCTCACCAGCAGACACTCAGCTCACACCAAAAAATTGCTGGCCAGCATATATTACAGGGACAAAAAAACTATCCACAATGGGAGCAAGCAGCTTGGCATATCACGAATATAGGCTCCAAGAAACCAGGCCTTATAATGCTATTCACACAGTGCATATGGCAACTCTTTAAAATAGAGCACAATGCTAATTAGGTAACCTTGGAGCACTAAAAAGACACTCTTATGATACTGTCCATCATGTACACATGGTATATATGTCTTTATGGCAGAGTGATATACTGGTTTGGTGGAGGCTCAGAGCATGGGGCACTTTAAAGACAATCTTATTCTCCCAGGTTCATGTTTGCCATATTGCTTGAAAACGCCATAGTCTTATCACATAAAATTCATGCCTGCATGGGGGCCAGGTATTAGCTGCCAAACATCAATGCCGGGTACTTGTCTCAAGCCACTTAAACACAGGTATACTTGCGCTCTCTGTAAGGGCCGGACGCTCCACGGACCAATTCAGATGTTCCAAGCACATCCCCGTCGTACCTCCGTCATAGGCATCTCAGACCGTCAATGTGTCATACGGCGTTGCCGCTCACCAATCATACTCCTTCCTGCCAAAGATACGTCCAAGCTGAATGCTACTTGTAAGCGCGGCCATGCTGTAAGCGAGCACGCATGGTGGGCGTGGTCAGGGGCCCCGACCGACAGCTGTTTCGCTCCTGCTCGGGAGCTTCGTCAGGGTGGGAGGGGCTAGCTCTGTTGAGTCGTCTTTATAGGCGGCTTTCCATGCAAGAAGGACCAATCACTTCTCTGCGCGCGCAGCTGCGCAGTGTTCAAACAAAGACATTTGCTTCTCGTAGCTCATGTTCCAGATTGCCACACATAGCTCTGCATTGATTCCTTTTGACTGCGCCTGCGTGGTCAGATTGTATACACCGGCCGCAGCTTGCGCATGCGCAGTAGATTTCGCCTCACCGCCCGCAGCTTACACACTATATTTAACTCTTTCAGTGTTAGCCAGCAGGCAGAGGTATCCACAAATTCACTTGTTAGTGTCCACGGTACAATACCGCTTACAGCTCATATGCCAGCTTAGTATCCTCCCTCATTTATTAGAAGTATATACAGTTCTATTGGGTTATTAGTGTTCTCATTTGCACAGCATCACACACGCAGCAGCCAACATAAACAGCTTAAGCTAGGAATGCATAGAAAGGGGAGCACAAAGCGGGTGACAACTCATCCTGTCCTGGGACCACATATCCATATGCCGCCATGCCCCAGTCCTTCATCCCTAAGATGGATGGGTTGCTAAGCTGCATGGAAAACCTAATATACAGGCCCCCTATATAAGCCACTAACACAGGTACAAACCAAAAAGGTAAGTAGTAGATAAGGTGCCCACTTTTTCCTTCCAATCACCAGAAGGAGCACCCAGATTACACACAAATTCAATATATAGTGATTAAAGGCTTAACTAATCAAAAAGAGAAGAAAAACCAAAAGAAAGCAAAAACGTCATTCAAAAAATCTATATGTACATATACCAGCTGTGGCCCTATTTAGCTGGCCAAAAAAACAAACCCCAATAAGGCTTACATCAACTAACTCCCACTCCTCTCTGCACGCAGGGTTATATAAATGCTGGGTTATAAAAATGCTTTTAGGCCCATATCCGTGTTCAGACCCAACGGAGACATGGTGCCCAGCTCATAAATGAGCCTTGATTCCTGCTGTAACAGACGGGCATCCCAGGACCCCCCTCTATTGGAGCCCTTCAGCTTGAAGATCCCACATGCTTTCAATCCCATAGGATCCCCATACAGGTATGTGCCAGGCTGTGCCTCTACCTTAGCAGCAGGCAGTGCCGCTCCTCACTCATCCTATGGTGCTGCTGCTGTCCATACAGGTATGTGCCATGCTGTGCCTCTACCTTAGCAGCAGGCAGTGCCCCCTCCTCACCCATCCTATGGTGCTGCTGCTGTCCCATACAGGTATGTGCCATGCTGTGCCTCTACCTTAGCAGCAGGCAGTGCCCCCTCCTCACCCATCCTATGGTGCTGCTGCTGTCTATACAGGTATGTGCCATGCTGTGCCTCTACCTTAGCAGCAGGCAGTGCCCCCTCCTCACCCATCCTATGGTGCTGCTGCTGTCCCATACAGGCAGGGCCGGATTAAGAGCATCCCGGGCCTGGTGCTGTAGATTTTGACGGGCCTATTTATCGAAGTATATAAAATGAAAACGCAACACAAAGCAATTTTGTTTAAAGTGGACCAACACCCACGGGTGATCGGCCCGGGAATCTATAAGATTCCCGGGCCGATCACCCCCCACCCCGCGGGACATCCGAGATCGGGATGTCCCGCGGGGTGAAACCCCCCCCAAACACCCCAACTCACCTACCTTATCTTCGGCGGCGGCCGTCTGCGAATGGCCGGCGCGGGGGCGCGCGCGTCAAAAGTGACGCGAGGGAGGCGGCGGCGGCCGCCGCCGCTTGGACGTTCCAGTTCTCCCCTTGTACGTCGGCGCTGGGAGCGGGGAGAGGTGAGTTTTTCGGGGGGTTAGGGGGGGTTTCACACAGCGGGGCACCCCGATCGGGGGTGCCCCACCGAAGTGGACCAAGACCCAGGATAGTCAAAATCCTGGGTGTTGGTCCACTTTAAGACAAAGTGCATTTGTCACATGTCTAATGTACATTAAATTACCAGGATAGCTGAATACATGTTAGTGTATGAAAAATTTGCATATCTTCATAGAGTTTGTTCTTTAGCTAAAAAAAAAAAAAAAATCAACTCGCTTTTGGGGGGGCCCAGAGTGTTAAAGAGGTGTTGTAGAGGGTTCGCTATGCCCCCCGACTGTAACACCTATCTGATGTCTGATGTGACGTCACACCCGCAGCTTTTTTGGTTAACACACAGGGCTCTCTACGGGGCTGAAACACGAGATCTTGTAGATTCCGGGACTGCCGCTGGTGGGTTTTGTTCCACTTTAAAGTGGATCAAAACCCAGTGCGATTCCCTCCCCCGGGGCAACCAAAATGGGGAAGTGTTAAACCATACACTCACCTTGTTTCATGGTCTAACAGCACATGTGTGAGCAGCATCCCCGCTATCCCTCTAGCAGGGCGCGTGCCTGCGCAAGACATTTGTGAATGCCCGGCGTGGGCGCGCTCCCTGTTAGAGGAAAGCGGGGGATGTGGCCGCCAGCGCGCTCAGAGCCGCTGGCCTTAGACAGCGTGATGTCAGCGGCTCCAAGCGCTCTGATTGGACGAGCGCCCGCGCCAGAGGACCGGGAAGAGGCGAGTTGCGCTTGGCATCTCTGATTGGGGTGCCCTGGGGGAAAGGACCAAAACCTAGTATAGTCAAATCCAGGGTTTTGGTCCACTACCCAGAAATTTTACTATGCTAGGTTTTGGTCCAGTTAAAGCAGAACAAAACCCAACAGCGGCCAGCATCTTGCAGTTTTGTTCCGCTTTAAGTGGACCAAAACCCAGGAATTTCACTATCCTGGGTTTTGGTACCTTCTCAGGGGCATACAGATTTGTGATGCCCCGCTCTATGAAACCCCCAGCTCTCTCGAAGACTTAACGTGGACCAAAACCCAGCTGGATCGGCCAGGAATCTATAAGATTCCCTGACCGATCCATTCCCTCCCCACGGGGCATCCAAAATCGGGATGCCCCGCTGTGTGATACCCCCAGGTCGCCCGCTACACTTACCTTAATCCCAGTCCAATGGCTGCATCCCCGCTATCCCTCTAGCAGGACACGTGCCCGCGCCGGCCATTTGTGAATGGCTGGCGCAGGCACGCTCCCTGTTAGACAGAAGTGCGAGATGCGACGGCCAGCGTGCTCGGAGCCGCTGAGCTAAGACATCGCTCAGACGTGCATAGCTCAGTGGCTCAGAGTGTGCTGATTGGACGAGCGGCCGTGCATGCGCCCTAGGACCACGGTGAGGTAAGTTGATGCGGGAGATTTAGGGTTTCACATAGTGGGGCATCCCAAACCCAGGATAGTCCAAACCCCAGGATAGTCAAAATCCTGGGTTTTGGGCCACTTTAACCTTCTTTCATCCCACTGCGCATGCACAAGCTCTTGTCCAATCAGCGCTTTATGCCGTGCAATTTAATGCACAGCATAAAGCACCATTTGTACAAGAAGCCTGCGAGACCACGCCCCCCGAACTCCCGCACTCCAACAGAAGACAGGTGGCAGCTGCGAATGGAGGTAGGGCAGGGGATGCGGGGGGGCAAGGAGTGGGGTGGGGGTTGCGAGGGGGGTAGGACGAGGAGTGGGGCGGGGGATGCGATGGGGGGCAGGGCGAGGAGTGCAGCGGAGGATGCGAGGGGGAGGCAGGGTGAGTAGTGGGGCGGGGGATGCAGGTAGAGGATGCGTGCGGCGGGGAGGGGGGGCAGCACGAGGTGGGCGCGCGCGTTCTGGTGCGCCGCTCCTGTCAAAGAAGACAGGCGGCGGCTGCAAGCAGGGGGCAGAGCGGGGAGTGGGGCCCCACCCGCTCGCAGCCGCCGCCTGTCTTCTTTGACAGGAGCGGCGCTCCAGCAGACAGGAGGCGGAGGTGGGGTGGGGAGGGATAGAGGAGGGTTCTCACTGAACCACCAATGAAGTTTGAAGTTGAAGTTCATCCCCGCAGGCTCAACTTTTTATTTTTTTTTTTACTATTATTCTAATATATTTGCCCTGAGCCCGCCTCGTCTGCAAGCTCCGCCCTAGGCTCTGTAGCGGGCGCCCGGCGGCCTATGCGGGCCGCGTATGCAGGCTGCTGGGCCTGTTTTAACGTAGGGGCCTGGAGCGGCAGCTCCGTCCGCCGCTACGTTAATCCGGGCCTGCATACAGGTATGTGCCATGCTGTGCCTCTACCTTAGCATCAGGCAGTGCCCCCTCCTCACCCATCCTATGGTGGTGCTGCTGTCCCATACAGGTATGTGCCATGCTGTGCCTCTACCTTAGCAGCAGGCAGTGCCCCCTCCTCACCCATCCTATGGTGCTGCTGCTGTCCCATACAGGCATGTGCCATGCTGTGCCTCTACCTTAGCAGCAGGCAGTGCCCCCTCCTCACTCATCCTATGGTGCTGCTGCTGTCCCATACAGGTATGTGCCATGCTGTGCCTCTACCTTAGCATTAGGCAGTGCCCCCTCCTCACCCATCCTATGGTGCTGCTGCTGTCCCATACAGGTATGTGCCATGCTGTGCCTCTACCTTAGCAGCAGGCAGTGCCCCCTCCTCACTCATCCTATGGTGCTGCTGCTGTCCCATACAGGTATGTGCCATGCTGTGCCTCTACCTTAGCAGCAGGCAGTGCCCCCTTCCCCATGTCTGAGCCCAATGTAGAGAGATGAAGGGCCTGCACCATTAACATTGGCCCTGACTCATCTGCATAAAACAGAAAAGCTGGCATAAAGGTGCCCCCAATGTCTCTGGCACCAGGGGGATTATCATTTTTGGGGCCCCATGCAAAACAATCTTTGTATAGCAAAATACAATATTAACGCACCTTGTTGGGGATGTAGCTGCAGCCTTTACATGTGCTGACCCGGAGCATCCTAGTATAGTCCATCCATGGCATAGGGAATTGTGTGGGAATTACCCATATGGCTGTCCAATTTCCACTCCCGGTGGCACCCACTGTGTGAAACTCCATTAAATCACCGCACCCACTCACCTAACCTTGTTTGAATAGCACATGCGCAGGTGATGGACTCACTCTACCTATATCTAGGTGCATGCCTGGGGCAGCTATTTGTGACTGGCCGGCCTGGGCAGAGGTAAGCCCCCCTGCTGGACGCAACCAGCGGCCAGATCTGCATCATTCGCTAACTGCTATGATGTCACAACATCTTCCATAACTGAATGGAGCTGGGCACGCTGACTCTGCAGCAGCTGGCTCATATAGTGTACAGTGGCTTCCTATCTGCTTCACACTCTGCATTGTATTAAACATCACCCCTCACTCACCGTAGTCTGTCCGACAAGTGCTGTTATTTATTTCTTTATATTTTTAAACAAAAAGTTGCCACTGATCTGACCCTGCCTCTGGGACCCCCATGCATTTAGATGGTTTACATGGTGGTTAAGCATGCCACTGCTCGGCACTCAGGGAGATTGCCTTGCCCACCCTCCCCTAGAAACAGACCTGCTGCCAGCCTACCTAGAGATGCTGTCACTCCTGAGACAGGAAGCCAAGCATTTTTAGGCATTTTGCAATATATCTGTTCAACTGTGAATTTTGTAGGAATTTCCAGAACAATTATATATTGTTTTTTTCAGCAGTATTTTGGCTTTAACGTGAATTATCTATAATTTTTTTCGGTGCTTTCTCAATATTTTGGGTGAAATATTTGGGGAAAAAAATCAAACTGCAATGTTTTTCTATTTTATATATTTTTCTATATTTTGAATAGAAAATGTACATTTTTTCTAGAAAATCATATTGCTTGTAAAAGCCATATTCCTCTCCAATAC
This sequence comes from Gastrophryne carolinensis, assembly GCA_027917425.1. Lineage (NCBI taxonomy): Eukaryota > Metazoa > Chordata > Amphibia > Anura > Microhylidae > Gastrophryne > Gastrophryne carolinensis. The sequence goes on from CM051239.1 coordinate 92,941,058, forward strand.
AAGGGCACCACATATGTATCGGTAGGCACCCGTTCCTATCCAGGAGACACCTGCATTATGAGATTTTCAAATAAAATACAACTAACTGCACCTTGCAGTTAACTTGCAATAATTATGAAGGGTTAAACCCTTAAAGCAGAACAAAAAATGGGGAAATGGCAGCCATGCAAAATTTACATGGCTGGCAGGTAACGGTTGGAGAAATTTCATGTGGGTGACAGTTAAAGAGTTAAAGCTATTTCCAAAACTCCAGGATCTGCCAGGATGTGCAATGCTTTGGTATAGCCTATTGGGAAATATGTCACCAACCAGGGTTTTGTGGCGCTTTAAGGTTGGTATAATTGCGACTATATTTTCAATTTTTATATGAACTCTAGATAAAATAATAAAATGTTTTTTTTTTGTAGGTTCACATTTTTGTGCTGTACAATGAAGCGTCATTGATTCATTCTCTCATGAGATGAAATCAGCATTGCAGTAGTTTGGTGCATCTTCCAAATAAATAAAAGGACTGTTTCTGTACAGGCAAGTAAAAATGAGATGATTGTGCAGCAATGTGCAAGCCAACCTGGCGAAGCTGAATGGTCACCAGTGGTCAAGTGATTGGCCACTGTAATGCTATGATAAGAGAATGTGAAAGCAGTGCATATTGGCTGCTCAGTATCAGCATAGCAGGGCATCCCAAATCAGGATGACACCATGCTGCATGGAAGTTTACATTTACTGAAGGACAGGTAAAAACAATAAAATAGACTATACTTGCCCGCACTTCCTCCAAGCAGCACCAGGGTCCTTATACTTACCGATGGTAAGTGTCAGAAGCCTTGGTGGCAACCATGGAACCTTGTTTACACCACCACATGCCTACTGTACTTACTGTAATGGAAGGGGGTGGCACTTGAGTGACAGCAGCGTAGGAATACTGCTCCAAGGATTGGATGACTGACCTGTCAATCAAGTACCTAGGTCCCCTCTGCAGAGCCCCCCCAGAACCAACACTGGAGGAGGATTGCATCATTCCAGAGTGTGATGGCAGAATCAGGCTTAGCACATGGGGGAGGAACATTAAAATTGTTGAACTTACTCTCCAATTACTTAATTGAAGTGATAATACAGGCAAAGGTAATTGTTACACCATTGCGTCTGGCTGAACTTGGTGCTGTCCTAAACTGTTTTCCATTTTTTAATTGAAGCAGAAATGGTCGATATATTGGGGTTTACAGTTTTAGCCAATGACATTGTCTTTTTCATCCCACCCCCCAATCAGCTCAGCAGAGCGGGACAGGATTGCTGGTTCCTCCCTCCTCCTTCCTTCCTCCTCTTCCAGATTCACCACATCGCTGTCAGTGCAGAGAGCTGATTATTATGCAGCATCACAGATATAAGGGCCACGCCCACTTTTTTCAGAAGAAAAATCATAAGCTGAACCTGTAAACCTCAATATCTCATCCATTTGTTCTTCAATTTCAAACAGTTTAGGACAGTGTCAAATGTAGCCTGATGTAATGGTGTTACAATTACCTTTGCCTGTAGTATCACTTTAAAGTACCTGCATTGCCTAATCTAACCCTCTAATACACTCCTAATGCATGGTTATTATTTAGAATTTTTTGTATTTAAATAACCCCCCCTGCCCCCAGTAAATATACAACTTTTTGGGGGAAAATGTCAGACCAGCGTATTGGTTCCAGTAGGGGTGTACCTGCTGAGGGCTCAGGATAGCACTTGGAGGCTTCAATGCCACCCTGTGTCTCCCTGGTGACAGATTCACTTTCATTTGTTAATTCGATGAATGGTATTTATTAATCATTTAATACAACAATATATTCTTCTATTTAAAGTTGTAGTAGTTTATACCCTATGTGACTTACAGCGAACCAATAATATGCTTTTAAATAATATCCCCTGCATCCCATACCTCACAGATAGTAGCTTTTAGATGGTTTTACTCTCCTGTCTTCTCTCGTTTCCCAGCAAAAGATCCAACAATTTCCCTGTAGACCCGGATTGTCATAACCAAGCTCTCGGGGGCTGAACATGCCATTGTTTAAACCTCTGCTTTCAATGAACATGAAATGCCTGTCCCTGAGGCCGTGATCTGCTAATGTAGGAGCTCAGCAACAAAGCATTAAAAATTAGGTTTACATAAGTCCCATGGAGGGGACTATCCGCTGGGAAGTCAGCAGACGAAAAGTGAAAGGGCTGAATAGCCTGGGGAGGGGGCAGCACTTGTTTACCCAAAACACACAAATCACAAGCCCTAACCCATCATATGTCACCCACTGGCCGCATCCCTGCTCCAGGCTGCATCCCTGACATTGGGTGACCTGCAGGGTTTCACACAGCGGGGCATCCCAATTTCAAGTTGACCTCCAGTCAAAAAAGGAAAGTTTAGTAAATCGCTTCCCTTCCTATAAACAGTGGCATAAGCATTTAGAAAGGGCTTAACCCCATGCAGATGTTGTGGAATAGCATGAAGATTATTCACTCTTGAATTACGTGGGGGCAGCCATCTTGCCACACACCTGATAGTCCTGCCTACACATGAGAATTATGGGGGTGCTGTGCCAGCAGCAATTCACACGAAACTGAAAGATATAAGTCTCAAAAACAAGGAGAAGCTTGTCATTTTTCACTCACACAAACACCTGGAGCCTGATTCATTATTTTGCTATATAGTTTGCTCGCTCCCAGCGGGCCTCACAGGTTCCGCGCTGTATGGGTGCGCATGATAGTGAGTGGCCCTAACGACCAGCTCCCACCATATTCATTAAAAAATCACGCTCAAAAAATTCTCACGCTGTAAAATGCATGTTTAAACCCCAGAGCGCTGGCGGCGATGTGTTAAAAGTAGTTTTTTAACCCCCAAACAACCATATTTTTGGAAACCAAAAAAAAACAAGTTTTTTAAAATAATTTTGTAATATAAATACATTAATATCAGACCTGTAATATCAATTCTGTACAATTTTTTTTTTACCTTAAAAAAATTACCGTATCTAAAATGGCAGAAGTGGTCACAGAATTTTTCACATTTAAAATAAAAAAAAAATTCATAACAATTAATTATGAATATTTATTTATGAATATATATGTTCAATTGAAAGGCATTGGAGAGCGCCAGGTAGCGAGAGGTCATACCTGTTGCTGTTCAAAGGTCGGACGCTGGCGCTGTGGGCTGTCACTAAGCAGGATTGGCTTGATAAATGTGTGATTGTGGTGGGGAGCCGGCGTTCTCGTGGCGGGGCCCGTCATTACCGGCCGCTCGCCAGTTCCTACATAAATAAGGGCCTAAGTGGCACTAGCGCCTCTTTAATAAACCTCATAATAAACAGCTAATGTAGCAAAAGACATCTGTGAGAGGAAAGCTGTTACAATGTATCTCTATGGCAACCACAAAAGCACTCGGGTCAGGGGATACAATGTCTGCAATGTATTTTATTCAAAAACGAGTCATTACAGCTTAAGGCTTACTACAGCTGGCTAGAAATAAGTAGTGACAGAGTTATGAGGCAATTTTTACTGAGAGACTTGGTTTTTCAGACTCAGCTTCTTCATGTGTGTGGCAAGATGGCCGCTGCAATGAATGTTTAAGAGTGCAGAATCTGCCTGCTATTCCAAACATCTGCATGGTGTTAATCTGTCTCAATAAGATTATGTCACTGATTGCCACAGAGGGGCTTTAGGCGAGCAGTTTACTAAGCTTTGACTTTTGGACTGGTCTGCTGTAAGATGTCCTATAAAGAGGTAGACCAAGAGTCTTATGGAATCGAGAAGGATGGTTGTTCCTCTTTAATACTGACTATCTAAGATTTTGTTTCTTGTTCCTGGGGGCGGGGCATCCCGATTTTGAAACCCCACTCAGATCACCCAGAGAAACGTACCTTTCCCTGGCTCTATGGTGCATGCGTGAGCTCTCGTCCAATCAGCGTCGGGTGCTGAGCATATTAATGCATGGTAATACAGTTCTGTTTAGAGCTCGGCAATAGAGAGTAGAAGCGGTTGAATCCTCAGTGTCCTTAATATTGGGGCGCACTCCTGTCCTCAGCCAATCTGAATGGCTGGGCATTGGATGTGCCTAGATGCCTGGTGGAAAAAGTGAGTTTTACGTCGATCCAGGATTTCCTGGGAGAAGTGGCCAGCCCTAGAGTCTTTTAGATTCCAGTGCCAGCCACTTAGGATTTTGTTCTGCTTTAAGAAACAGCACTGTGCTTGAAAAGACACATGCCCCCTGTCAGGGAACTCAGCCCTGTTATCTACTGATGGCTCAGTTCTTTTTTTTATACTTCAGAGGGGAAAAAGGAAGGGAAGATTTAAACAAAAAAAACAAAATATATAAGTCAAATAATAACTTTTCTGTAGCCGATTCTATAATAGCATTTTGTTTTCATGAGTGTCTAATAATAGCTGTCCTTTAAAGGTTGCCATTAAGATCCCTCAGTGGGTGGTGACAATTGGTTTATGATGTACAGTAACACAAAAGACAACTAGCACTGGCATCACTATAGTACAGTGACTAGCACTGGCATCACTATAGTACAGTGACTAGCACTGGCATCACTATAGTACAGTGACTAGCACTGGCATCACTATAGTACAGAGACTAGCACTGGCATCACTATAGTACAGTGACTAGCACTGGCATCACTATAGTACAGTGACTAGCACTGGCATCACTATAGTACAGTGACTAACACTGGCATCACTATAGTACAGTGACTAGCATTGGCATCACTATAGTACAGTGACTAGCATTGGCATCACTATAGTACAGTGACTGGCACTGGCATCACTATAGTGTACGGTGACTAGCACTGGCATCGCTATAGTGTACGGTGACTAGCACTGGCATCGCTATAGTGTACGGTGACTAGCACTGGCATCGCCATAGTGTACGGTGACTAGCACTGGCATCGCTATAGTACAGAGACTAGCACTGGCATCACTATAGTACAGTGACTAGCACTGGCATCACTATAGTACAGTGACCAGCACTGGCATCACTATAGTACAGTGACTAGCACTGGCATCACTATAGTACAGTGACTAGCACTGGCATCACTATAGTACAGTGACTAGCACTGGCATCACTATAGTACAGTGACTAGCACTGGCATCACTATAGTACAGTGACTAGCACTGGCATCACTATAGTACAGTGACTAGCACTGGCATCACTATAGTACAGTGACTGGCACTGGCATCACTATAGTACAGTGACTGGCACTGGCATCACTATAGTACAGTGACTAGCACTGGCATCACTATAGTACAGTGACTAGCACTGGCATCACTATAGTACAGTGACTAGCACTGGCATCACTATAGTACAGTGACTAGCACTGGCATCGCTATAGTACAATGACTGGCACTGGCATCACTATAGTACAGTGACTAGCACTGGCATCACTATAGTACAGTGACTAGCACTGGAATCACTATAGTACAGTGACTAGCACTGGCATCACTATAGTACAGTGACTAGCACTGGCATCACTATAGTACAGTGACCAGCACTGGCATCACTATAGTACAGTGACTAGCACTGGCATCACTATAGTACAGTGACCAGCACTGGCATCACTATAGTACAGTGACTAGCACTGGCATCACTATAGTACAGTGACTGGCACTGGCATCACTATAGTACAGCGACTAGCACTGGCATCACTATAGTACAGCGACTAGCACTGGCATCGCTATAGTACAGTGACTAGCACTGGCATCACTATAGTACAGTGACTGGCACTGGCATCACTATAGTACAGTGACTGGCACTGGCATCACTACAGTACAGTGACCAGCACTGGCATCACTATAGTACAGTGACCAGCACTGGCATCACTATAGTACAGTGACTAGCACTGGAATCACTATAGTACAGTGACTGGCACTGGCATCACTATAGTACAGTGACTGGCACTGGCATCGCTATAGTACAGTGACTAGCACTGGCATCACTATAGTACAGTGACTAGCACTGGCATCGCTATAGTACAGTGACTAGCACTGGCATCACTATAGTACAGTGACTGGCACTGGCATCACTATAGTACAGTGACTAGCACTGGCATCACTATAGTACAGTGACAATGGAGAAGCTGCTCTGGGCAGGTCAGGATGGCGGGCGCGTGTGCGCTGCACATTACAGTACACGCTGTCTACTGGAAACGCTAGACACGTGAGTCACCATTTAATGGCTTACTCACTGCTCCTGTAAATGAAGCACATATATATATTTATCTAGCTCTGGCTGTAAGGGAGTTAAAAGTACACCCTGAACTTCCACCCGGCTTCAGTTTTGAGTACTTCAAAGCAACAATCACCACATATAAGTATAGTGCCATCAACAAGTATTCCCGCCCTTTGAGCTTTTCTACTTTCTTAAATGTTCCAGCCAGTAACATAAGTGTATTTTATTGGGATGTGGAGGCTGGTTTCAGACTAGCTGTCAGGCCTTCAGGTGAGCCCACAACCTGGGCCCAATCTCTGCTCTGCTGCTTCTTCCTATAGACAAGCCCCCGTTTGCCAGGATGCTGGATACACCTCACCAAACATGGCTGCCCCCAGGACTTAGATAGCACAAAGACTTACAGGGTAAAGGCAGATGAACCAGGGACCAGGCTGGCAGACTGAGGTCATACACAAGAAAGACAGTCCTTCCGATTCAGGATTCCGAGGGGATACACAGGAGAATGGGGTCAAGCCAGGTTGTCAGGGGGTTCACAGCACAGAGTAGACAAGGTCAGACAGGCAGTGATCAGAGGAGGGTCAGACAAAGCAAAGGTCGGCAACAGGTAATCAGAATCCAGCTACCAGTGCTACTATAACACCTCTATTCGATTTTATTTCCACATATTTCATCCCCCAAAAAATAAAAAATGACAACTTACAATGTGAGCTGAGCCAGCCAGACAGGTTACAGCCCCCCGCCAGCTGCAAGCAGAAAGCGCAACTCCCAAGACATTAGGAGGCTGATTCACTCCTAACACCAGGTATTGCCAGATGAGCTTCTGTGCAGCAGCGCTTAGATCGACTGCTAATAGATGCTGTAAGCGGGTATCAGGCGCTGTAACAGAGCATCTCGGTGACTGTAGTAACCTGGCCGGCATTGATGAATGTGATGTGTGTTGGGCGCTGTAACAAAAGTACAGCATTGTAGCGAGCAAGAGGTAGCGCCAGCTCAGTGCGTCCGGCACTTGGCGCTCCACACACCATGTTTAAGAAAAAACTACACACACAGTGTCGGTGCTCTAAAGCTGGGCGCTGTAACATAGAGCGCTAGATGCTGTGTGATTAAAGTCTGTTTTTGAACACATATCCACCTGTAGCAAAGCGAAAACACATGGAATGACATTGTTTTAACACTGTGACAATAACACTTAAGTGCCAGACCTGTAATGACAATTCTACATTAAAATATTAAAAACAAAAAAAAAATGATTAAAAGTGTTTGTTTGCAGCCAGGAGACGTCACACAATGATTTGAGCAAAAAAAAAAATTCATAACTAATGAAAGCCCCATTGAAATGTATGGGAGAGCACTATAAAGCGACAGGTACTACATGGCGCTCCTGAACCTAGAGCGCCGGAGCTATACACTGAGCTGCCTGTAGTAATGTGACGCTACATGGTGCTGCTAGAGTCGCTCACCAGATTCGCTTTCTTTAATGCAGTTTCCCGTACAGCACCCGGCGTTCACCAGACGCTGCCTGCTGCTACGAAGCACTACCTGGCGCTAGCCGTTCTTAAAGCGGACCAACATTCACAAATGACTTAAACCAGACCAACACAACAAACAGTGCTCATATGCCTCCCTCCCCTGGGCAATTTAGATTGCTGCACATAAACATTTATTTACCTTTTTAAACTCCTGCTGTAGTAAATTTTAGAAACAAAATGGCGGCTCATGCATTTGCAGGTGACATGCAAACAGGAAGTGCTGCTGGGCTTCCTGTTTCTGTGCAATGTCAGTTGAATCCAGGCAGCAGTATGGCTGAGATTCTGGGAGAGGAAGCTCCAATATGGCCGCTACCTTTCTTTTCCAACTGTGCCAGGCTGTTGGTCCGGTTCAAATAACCCCTAAAGTGGGGCTGTGGGAGGATGATCACTGGCACAGGGCTGCTGGTGAGGTAAGCGGGTCACTTTGTGCCCTCGGGCACTTGTCTGGTCTGAGATCTGAGGAGAAGTCTACCAAAAATGGACTTTTCCTTTAATATGTACTTTAAAAAGTAAAGGAAATACCTTGTCACACTACTCTACGGAGTGCTTTAGGTAAAAATCCTGCTCTAACCTTTCTGGGTCACATCTTATTTTACTGAATCAAGGCCTTAATGCTAACATGTAACACTATAATGTAGCGCTGCTTATACTGTAATATTCCCCCCAAGCATCCCCGCTCACCTCTAGCTGAGGCGCTTACCTGCACCAGGCATTTCTGAATGGCTGACTCGGGGAAATGGCGGAACAGGGGAGTGGCCACTGGTGCTTGCTCATAGTAAAAACTGAATAGAGTAGAAGCAAGTGATTGGCTGGGGGTCTGCACATGTGCCATGGGATCACCAGAAGAAGGAGCTTATGGACGTTCCATGGAAATTCACACAGTGGCGGCCAATCGCGGACTCCTTTCCTGGTGCTGGCTCGTTATGAAGGTAAGTATTGCGAGCGTTCTGTGCCGTTAGATACAAGGGGCTCCAGCGTTCTGGATGCCCCCCAAGGTTCTTCCTATCAGCAGAGAGAGGGACCAACAACAAGTAATAACTGTGTTGGTCTGGTTTAAAATGGACCAACACCCTGCTGGATTGGCACGGAAATCTATAAGATTCCCAGGCCGATCCGATCCCTCCCCGTGGGGCATCCAAAATCGGGGTGCCCCGCTGTGTGAAACCCCCCAGGACGCCCGCTAACCTTACCTTACTCCCGGTCCAGTGGCGCATGCGTGGGCCGCGGCCGCATCTCACGCTTCTCTCTAGCAGGGCGTGTGCATGGCCGGTGTGGGCGCGCTCCCTGTCAGAGGGAAGCGCGAGATGCGGCCGCCAGCGTGCTCGGAGCCGCTGTGGTTTGACGCGCATTCCACAGCGGCTCTGAGCGTGCTGATTGGACGAGTGGCCGCGCATGTGACATAGGAGAGGGGTGAGGTGAGTTTTATCCGGAAATCGGGGGGGTTTCACACAGCGAGAAAGTAATCAGGATCAGTGAACCAAAACCCAGGATGGTGAAAATTTCACTAAATTTCTATCTTTTTCCACTTTCAAATGAATTTGTTGGCTAATATTGACCTCAGCCATTATCTACAGATAGATTACTAAAGTAAAAAAAAACAAACAGAGATGGATGAATTTGCCCAGAATTCGGCCAATATTTGGAACTCATTATATCCAGATAAAACCATATTTCTCTGAGGCAATCTCCTCTAGTTGGATATTTAATATGTAGCCATAGAAGCCTGTGTTTTCCTCAGGGATTCCCCCATGTAGGGGCGCCTCACAAGACCAGAGGCACTTTAGAGTAAAATCCCCTGAAATTGTACAACACGCAGAGCTCATCAAGGAGGAAGCACAATTCTATTTGTAAAAACGTTTTGTGGAATTTCCTAAATGTCAGAATTTATCTCATTCTGGTAACTTGGCATCAATACGGAACCTCCAGTCACATAAAACAGGACTCCCACTTTTTATCTGAATGCAGGAGGCTTTCTTTGTAACATTTAAAGTGGATCAAAACCCAGGATTTTCACTATCCTGGGTTTTGGTCCTTTCATTGTACGCTACATGGCGTTATCCCAGTCGCTCAACAGAATCTGCTTCATAAATGTGCATGAAACCCCCAGATCACCACTTGCTGGTCCTGCGCGGCCGCTCGTCCAATCAGAGCGCTTGGAACTGTTGACGTCATGTTGTCTAAGGGCCTTATGCATGAAGGGATAGTGACAGGTAGTGGCTATTTAGCGACAGATAGCGGCATGAGAACGCGGGTCACAGTACTCAATTACACATTTATGAAGCAGATTCTGTTGAACGACTGGGATAACGCCATGTATCGTCCGATTCATCATTATCCCAGCCTCAGAGTACAGCGCCGGCGTTCAGCCTTACAGATCGCCACGTCTTACCTCTCGCTACCTGTCGCTCTCCCATGGGGGTTTTTATTATTTTTTTTTTCTCAAATAATGTTGTGACCTCTCCTGGCCTAGAAAAAAGTCATTTTTGAAATTTTTTTCATGTTTTATATATTTATGCAGAATTGACAGGTCTGGCATTAATGTGTTCATGTGACAATGTTATAACAATGTAATTCTATATGTTTTCGCTTTGTTACTGGTGGATAAATGTTCAAAAACAGCCTTTAATCACACAGCCTCCGGCGCTCTGGGCTACAGCCAAGCATTTTTGAGCGCCGGTGGTGTGTGAGGCTGTTTTTTTGATGAATATGGTGTGAGTCGGTCGCACTGACCAGTCGCTACTATTCGCTCCTATACAGCGCTGTACTGCTCATTTAGCGACTCCCCACAATGAATTCATCAATGCTGCACATCGATTTAGACGCTCTGAACTAGCAAACCACGGCCGAGCACAGCGACTACTAGCGGGCGCTCTGAAATGCCTGCTACAGACGCTCATCTGTCGCTACCTGCCGCTAGTAATGAATCAGCCTGTATGCCTTCGTCTAAGGCCAGCGGCTCCGAGTTAGCTGGTGGCTGCATCCCCTGCTTCCCTCTAACAGGAGGCGTGTCTACGCCGACCATTCACAAATCCCTGGCGTGGGCACACGTCCTGCAAGAGGGATAGTGGGGATGCGGCCGCAACTCGCGCATGCGCCGTTGGACCAGGAAGCAAGGTAAGTGTATGGGGTGAGCTGGGGGGTTTCACACAGTTTCATCCCAATTTTGGATGCCCCGGGGGGGGGGGGGGAGGGAATCGATCGCCCCAGGAATAATAACGCGGCAGAGAGCTCATCTGAAGCCTGTCCCACTTTACATCCAATAATTCAGAATGGAGCTCCACAAACATGTACATTCACACTCAGAGAGCAATAGAGACAGACAGAGAGATGTATGAGAAGAGAGATAGAAGTATGAGAAAAGCACAGAAGAGAAAGGAAGGGAGAGATTGAGATAAGGTGGGAGAATGTGATGGAGGGAAATAATGAAGAAAGAGAGGAGAATAGAATGGGTGAAGGGGGAAATTTAGAAAAACATGAGGGATGGAGAGAAAGTGGAAAGGAAAAAAGAAGATGGAAATGCAGAAAAGTAGAAAAAAATTAGGAAAAGAATTAGGAAAGGAGAGTGGAACATAGATAAAGAAGGAGGGAATGTGTACAAGAAATAGATATAAAGGACATGTGTAAAAGGAGCAGAAGAAATGCAGAGAATAGGGAAAAATGGAGGCAGAGGAAATATGGGCCCTTATTTAACAAGGGATAGCGACAGGTAGCGACTGGTGAGCGGCCGGTAATGACGGGCCCCTCCACGAGAACGCCGGCTCCCCACCACAATCACACATTTATCAAGCCAATCCTGCTTAGCGACTGAGATAGCGCCAGATAGCCGCTCATTCATCATTATTCCAGCCTCAGCCCACAGCGCCAGCGTCCGACCTTGAACAGCGACAGGTATGACCTCTCGCTACCTGGCGCTCTCCAATGCATTTCAATGGAACAATCTTTAAATATTCATAATTAATTGTTATTTATTTATTTATTTTTTTTTTAAATGTGAAAAATTCTGTGACCACTTAATAATAATAATAATAATAAATAATATTTAATATTTAAAAAACTAATATTTAATATTTAAAAAACTTGTTTTTTTTTTGGTTTCCAAAAATATGGTTGTTTGGGGGTTAAAAACTACTTTTAACCCATCGCCACCAGCGCTCTGGGGTTTAAACAAGCATTTTACAGCGCAAGAATTTTTTGAGCGTGATTTGTTAATGAATATGGTGGGAGCCGGTCGCTAGGGCCATTTGCTATCATGCGCTCCCATACAGCGCGGAACCTGTCAAATATCGACTCCTCACCCAATATTCAACATTACGGCAAACCGACTGAGTCGCTATCAACTACCGAACAGCGGCCAAGCACAGCGACTACTAGCAGGCGCTCTGAAAATGCTGCTACAGTCGCTCAACTGTCGCTACCTGCCGCTGTTAATGAATCACCATCATGGAAGATAGAGAACAATGGAGATTATGTGAAAAAAAGAAAGTACGGCATGTGGAAAAGAGAATGAAGAATGAAATTTGGAAAGAGAAAGAAATGAGGAATGAGGAAAAATTAAGAAGGAAATTTGGAAAAGAAACAAGTGAGGAAAATAAAGAAGGAAATGTGAAAAGAGAAATAAGGCAGCAATGTGAAAAAGAGAGAAATATAGAGGGAATGTGGAAAATAGCAAATCCCCTGTAAATAATAGAGAAAAACATTGCAACCACTAGGCTTTAATCTGTAATCTGTATTTCATGAGTCAGGGGAAAGTGGCTAGCTGTAATTATTATGGCATCAGGCACCGAGCAGATAAGAGGATAGGGATGGCAAGTCAGGATCAATAAGATTAGAGCTGAAAAGGTGAAAAAAGCTTGTTAATGTCTATCCTTGGATGGAGGACGATTTTCCAGGGAAAAGCAACCATGTATCAGATCAGATGTGATATCAGCTGTTACACATCACTTACCGATCCAGCTTCAAGACTTCTTAAAGCAGACCAAAACCCGGGATATTCACCTTGTTGGGTTTTGGTCTACTTCCCAATCATGATTTGGGATGTCTCACTGTGCGAAACCCCCGATTGCCAGTAAAAGTCACCTCTATACAGTCCTATGGCGCAGGCATATCCAATCAGAGCCATTTGCTGTGCATGTTAAATGTTTGTCATACGGCTCTGTTTGCAGCAATCAGGATCTCGCTGGGGGTGGGAGTGCGCTTACAGCCTAAAGATGCTGGGGATACGGCCGTCCGATGGTTACATCAGTGAGGGAGCCAGGAAGCAGATGAGTTTTGAAGCACCTGGGGGGGGGGGGGGGGGATTGCAGGGTCCATTGCACTCCATTTTGTTCCACTTCAAAGTTCAGAGATGCAGGTTCACACTCTTGTATACCCAGAGTGTGTATGTTTTTGATATATCTGCATATATTTTGTTTATTATACGGGCGTGGTGGTTTCTGGTGAGCCCCTGTAATTCTTCTATGTAACAAGGGAGGAGGTCCAAAGACTCCCTTGTTTAATTGTTTGTTGGCACTATTAAGGGCCACTATACTAACCAGCCCATTCTACTTTTTCATTAATATTTTTCCAGTTTCATCTATTTCAATAAGCTATATATTTTTCGGTGGGTCAGGCCAACTAGGATGGGACCCCGGAAGGGGTAACTTCCCCACAAGGTACAGAGTTAAACTTAGCCTCACTAAATTGAAGCTCCATGAGCCGCCATCTTGGATGTTTAAAGGCTCATAACATGCAGTAGATGCAGGTAGGATGATTTTTAATGTGAGCAATCTGTATGTACAGGGTGTGGGAAACATATAAGATAGACTCTTATTCAGAGTGAAGGTCCGCTTTAAGTAATAAACATGGAAAATATATGTGACATCCATCCACCAAGCATTAGTACAGGACGTTCGGTGGCGGTAGCGCGGCGTCTGCTCTATGACAGGCATCCTGTACAGCTTGGTGTCATTTTTGTGTCTGTAGGATGAAGCCGAGAAGCCGCCGGCGCCTGGAATGTGATTTTTCCAGATGCCATACATCCAGAGGAAGTCATCTCCCCGCCCTGGACGCCCTGCTGCCAGGGCTCCACTGTGTAAGGTGTGTCCCTCTATAAAGCCCCGCCAGGGCTGCCATCACTCACCAATTAAATGAGTCAATATTTGTTCACATTATGGGAGTGTGTAGCAACGGGGATGAAGAATTCGCACACGTGTGTCAGCCTAGCGGAGCCCGACATCTTCCTTCCTGGATGCCATGTTATCAGCTGGCTCTCCTGCTGGATTCCATGCCAGGAATTCCACGCCTTGGGGGATCAGCGTGACACGGGGTGCGGGGGGGATCAGCATGACACGGGGTACGGGGGGGATCAGCATGACACGGGGTACGGGGGGATCAGCATGACACGGGGTATGGGGGGGGATCAGCATGACACGAGGTACGGGGGGATCAGCATGACACGGGGACGGGGGGGATCATCGTGACACGGGGTGCAGGGGGGTTAAGCATGACAGGGGGTACGGGGGGATCAGCATGACACGGGGTACGGGGGGGATCAGGGTGACACGGGGTACGGGGGGATCAGCATGACACGTAGGACGGGGGGATCAGCATGACACGGGGGACGGAGGGGATCAGCATGACACGGGGGATCAGCATGACACGGGGGACGGGCGGATCAACATGACACGGGGTGCAGGGGGATCAGGGTGACACAGGGTACGGGGGGGATCAGCATGACACGGGGGACGGGGGGGATCAGCATGACACAGGGTACGGGGGGGATCAGCATGACACAGGGTACGGGGGGATCAGCATGACACAGGGTACAGGGGGGATCAGCATGACAGGGGGGACGGGGGGGATCAGGGTGACACGGGGTACGGGGGGATCAGCATGACAGGGGGGACGGGGGGATCAGCATGACACGGGGTATGGAGGGATCAGGGTGACACGGGGTACGGGGGGGATCAGGGTGACACGGGGTACGGGGGGGATCAGCATGACACAGGGTACGGGGGGGATCAGCATGACACAGGGTACGGGGGGGATCAGCATGACACGGGGGACGGAGGGGATCAGCATGACACGGGGGACGGGCGGATCAGCATGACACGGGGTGCGGGGGGATCAGGGTGACACAGGGTACGGAGGGGATCAGCATGACACGGGGGACGGGGGGGATCAGCATGACACGGGGTACGGGGGGATCAGCATGACACGGGGTGCGGGGGGATCAGGGTGACACAGGGTACGGGGGGATCAGCATGACACGGGGTACGGGGGGGATCAGGGTGACATGGGGTACGGGGGGGATCAGCATGACACGGGGTACGGGGGGGATCAGCATGACACGGGGGACGGGGGGGATCAGCATGACACGGGGGACGGGGGGGATCAGCATGACACGGGGGACGGGGGGGGATCAGCATGACACGGGGGACGGGGGGATCAGCATGACACGGGGTATGGGGGGGATCAGCATGACACGGGGTGCGGGGGGGATCAGCATGACACGGGGGATCAGCATGACACGGGGGACGGGCGGATCAGCATGACACGGGGTGCGGGGGGATCAGGGTGACACAGGGTACGGGGGGATCAGCATGACACGGGGGACGGGGGGGATCAGCATGACACAGGGTACGGGGGGGATCAGCATGACACAGGGTACAGGGGGGATCAGCATGACAGGGGGGACGGGGGGGATCAGCATGACACGGGGGACGGGGGGGATCAGGGTGATACGGGGTACGGGGGGAAAAGCATGACAGGGGGGACGGGGGGGATTAGCATGACACGGGGTATGGAGGGATCAGGGTGACACGGGGTACGGGGGGGATCAGGGTGACACGGGGTACGGGGGGGATCAGCATGACACAGGGTACGGGGGGGATCAGCATGACACGGGGTACAGGGGGGATCAGCATGACACGGGGGACGGAGGGGATCAGCATGACACGGGGGACGGGCGGATCAGCATGACACGGGGTGCGGGGGGATCAGGGTGACACAGGGTACGGGGGATCAGCATGACACGGGGTACGGGGGGATCAGGGTGACATGGGGTACGGGGGGATCAGCATGACACGGGGTACAGGGGGGATCAGCATGACACGGGGTGCGGGGGGGATCAGGGTGTTTTTAAAGCGGACCCTCCCGGCCCCATAAGTAGGCAGGCCGGGAGGCCCTAAATAGGAGTCCATGTTACTTCACAGCGAACTCTGCCAGAAATACTCTCAAAACATAAATCTCTTTTCTTCTTTTTTCTCTTTTTTTTTTTTTTAATGCCAATGATAATAATAAGTGGACTAAACACCATCAAAAAAGCATCAAAAGATAGATCATGACCCTAAAGGGTGGGCCGGAGGGTCTGGAATGGATTCTCAGAAAAAACAATTCTACAGGTGAGTACTCACAGAATTGCGTTTTTCTTCCAATCCATTCCAGACCCTCCTTACACTTGGGATCTCCAAAAGCAGTGCCATCTATGGGCGGGATCCCCAGCGCAGAACAGCAGGTAGTTTATTTCACTACCGCCTGAAGATTCTTTCAACCAACCACAGCGTCAGCTGAGGCTCTAACATCTACCCTGTAGAACTTGGTAAATGTATGAACCGAAGACCAGGTGGCAGCTTTGCAAACCTGTTCCACCGAAGCCTGATGCTGAAAAGCCCAAGAATCACCAATGGCCCTAGTGGAATGGGCCGTGACCCGAAAAGGGGGTTCCTTCCCCTTGGCCGAGTAGGCTCTTTCTACTGCCTGCCTAATCCACTTACTGACAGTGGCTTTAGCTGGCGGAAGCCCCTTCCTCGGCCCTTCCGATATAACATGTAATATCTTACGGCTCGGACTACATCTAAAGAATGAAGCGCCCTTTCCTTAGCATTAGCCGGAACTGGGCATAAAGAAGGCAGAATTACCTCCTGATTAAGGTGAAAAGGAGAGACGACCTTAGGTAAAAAATCAGGCTTAAACCGAAAAACTACCTTGTCTCTGTGTAACTCAAAATAAGGAGACTTCATACATAAGGCGGCTAATTCAGAAACTCGCCGCACAGAGGTGATTGCCACCAAAAATATCACCTTAAGCGTCAAAATGCTCAATGGAGCGTCAATCATAGGTTCAAAGGGAGCACCCTGGAGAGCCGATAATACCAGATTCAAGTCCTACACTGGTAAAATAGACGCGCGGTGGTCGGACATGAGTGACTCCCTGAAAAAAAGTCTTAATGAGCCTATTGCTAGCGATAGACTTCTGGAAAAAAATAGATAAGGCCAACATATGCCCTTTTAGGGTGCTTAATTGTAGGCCCATTTCTAAGCCACCTTGTAGAAATTCTAAAATTCTAGAAATTGAATACTTTCTCACACCAGGATATCAACGCCTGCCAGACCCTATAGTATATCATGGATGACGACTTCTTCTGGGCCTGAATCATGGTATGAATAACCTTTGCCGATAAACCTCTCTCTGCTAAGTTCGAGGTCTCAATAGCCAGGCCGTCAAAACCAGCATCTGTAAATTCGGGTGCCGAAGCGCCCCCTGTGTGAGAAGATCTGGCTCGTCTGGTAGGCGCCAATGATCTACCGACATCCTTGTTACGTCTGAAAACCAACTTATCCTTGGCCAGCGAGGAGCCACCAGAATGGTTAGTACCCCCTCCTGAGCTCTCTTTCTTTGTACACGGCTCAGGAGCGGGAGTGGGGGAAAAACGTACAGAAGCTTGAACCTTACCCAAGAGACTGACGGGCGTCCGTTGCAATGGCCAGAGGGTCCCTTGACAGGGACATGAATTTCAGCCGCTTGTGATTGTGCCTGGAAGCAAAGAGATCCACCTCCGGACAACCCCAGCGAAGGCAAAGAGCTTGAAAGATCTTCTGACTGAGGGACCAATCCCTCCCGATGCAGCGCCTTCCTGCTCAAAGCGTCTGCCTCCTGGTTTTCTACCCCCGGGATGAAAACTGCCGAGATGCAGGGAACATTCTCCTCTGCCCAAATCAGAATCCGGCTTACCTCTTCTAGAGCACTCTTGCTCCGAGTACCCCCCTGATGATTGATATAGGCTACTGCCGTCCGATTGTCTGACTGGACTTGGACAGCCTGTCCCTTTTAACTGGGGGTCAGATACTGAAGCACTAGCCGGATTGCTCTTAATTCCAAAATATTTATGGGAAGCTGATTCTCCCACTCTCTCTGGATCTTCTGGGTCTGCCAGATACCCCCCCAGCCGCAGGGGCATCCGTGGCAACAATCTGCCACTGCGGTGTCAGAAAAGACCTGCCTACAGACAGATGTAGATGGTCCATCCACCACAGGAGAGATTGCCTGGCTGAGGGTGTCAGAACAAAGACTTGCGGGACTCGATCCCAGCTTGCCAACAAATTTAACTGAAGAGGCCTCATGTGAAACTGGGCAAAAGGCACGGCCTTGAAGCAGGCCACCATAAGGCCTACTAGTTTCATCCCTACCCGAATGGTTGGCAGGCCAGTAAGGACTCTATTTGATTCAGAATTAACAGAGCAGCATTAACCTGATCCTGAATATTAAAATACAGGCAGCAGGCCGCAATGGCCACCTCGGCCGCAATGCTGCAGCAGCCCCTACACTCAGACCCACTTGGGTCCCCCGGAAGAGACCAGCAGCCTGGCCCGCAACGACCACCAATCCCAAAGGAACTGTCACCCACAGCCGCATGCTGCAGCGGCCGCATCTGCACCAGCAAGAGAACCCTTAGGCTCAGAAAACCTTGGGTCCCCAGGAAGAACAGCGACCTGGCCCGCAATGGCCGGTGCCGCCGCCGCAGCCGCATGCTGCAGTGGCCGTATGTGCCCAGCAAGAGAGCCCGTAGGCTCGTAATAACCTGGGTCCCCCTGGATAGCGGCCTGGCCAGCGACGGCCGCCATCGCCATTGCCGCCGCAGCCAAAACACTGCAGCAGCTGCACTGCCCCAGCCGGGGCTGCTGTGCATCTACCTGGAACTCTGCAGGTGAGCCTTGGATACAAACTCCCTCCAGCCAGAGAGAGACACATTGAGAAAAAAACGCCTTGTGGTTCCGTACATAAGCTCCGCCCCGTCTGACGTCAGACTACGTCCCTTAAGGGCACACATCTTTTTTTTTTTTTAAGGAAAAAAACCTAACCTAGCAGGAAGAAGGATGGGTTGAAATAAAAATAAAAACGTTCCTCAGCAGGTACGCCAGAGAGAAACCTGCGGCTGACGTGCTTTCCAAGAAGCCTGCAGCCCAGAGCGCAAGAGCTCTGTAAGCGCCCCAAGACCCCAGCGCTTCCACCTTACCTTACAAGCCCCAAAACAGCCAGACGCTGTGGGAGGCACAATTGGGACTAGGGGATCCGTGGAAATAAGGCTACGCAGGAAGCCGACAGGGTGCATTCCCCCGCTTGCTGCCATTCCTTGAGAGCGAATTTCTGAACAATCTTCACAGTCACTTGCAACTGCAAGTAAGAAAACTGATCTAGGTTAGGAGGCAACTGCTACTTATGGGGCCGGGAGGGGCCACGCCTTTTTTGTCTTGCAGTCACATCCAATCGGCAAGGAGGTAATCCCAAGTGTAAGGAGGGTCTGGAATCGATTGGAAGAAAAATCCCTTTAACTTGATTAGTATAAGTGACTCTGCAGCAGCTGGCTCACGTGAGTGTGCAGTGGCTTCCTATCTGCTGCACGCTCTACTTGTGTTAAAGTCCTTTCCCCTAGATCGCCCGAAGAAACTCACCTCTTCCCTGTCCTGCACGGGCGCTCGTCCAATCAGCGCGGTCGGAGCCGCTGACGTCACGCCATCTAAGACGGCGTCTAAGGCCAGTGGTGCATCCCCCGCTTCCCTCTAACAGGTAGTGTGCCCACACCAGCCATTCACAAATGGCTTGCGCAGGCACGCACCCTGCTAGAGGAATTGCGGGGATGCGGCCATGGCCCGCACATACGTTGGACAGGGAAGCAAGGTAAGTGAACGGGGCGACCTGGGGGTTTCACACGGGGGGAGGGAATCGATTGTCCCGGGAATCTTATAGATTCCCAGGGCCGATTGAGCCGGGTTTTGGTCCACTTGAAGCGGCACCCCTCACTCGCTGTAGCATGCTCGTCCATTGAGTGCCATTATTGATTTATTTTTTTAAACAAAAAGTTCTCACTGATCTGACCCTGCATCTGGGGGCCCCTGACAGATGGGGGCCCTATGCATTTGCATGGTATGTGTGGTGGCTAAGCACATCACTACTGTGCATTGTGTGCTGTGCTATGCCTTTGTTGCGGTGTAGGGGTGGCACAGTATGCTGCCCTGCACTGTGATGTTGTTTCCTGTTCCCCAGCTGCAGCTCCAGTGGGGGACCAGCAGCAGCTCCTGGGGGGAGGGATCAGCGGTGACCTCAGCAGTGGCTCAAGCGGGGGACCAGCCTCAGCTCCAGCCGAATACAAGTGATGACTCTGGTGGAGGAGAAGCAGTGGTAGGGGGCCAGGCACCTAAGGAGGAGGCAGCAGGAGACCAGCAGCTGAGGAGGAGACAATGACAAGGGAGCAGCAGCTGAGGAGAAGCAGTGGCGGAGGACCAGCAGCAGAGGAGAAGGTTGTGGTGGGGGACTAGGCAATGGAGAAGGTGGCGGAGGACCAGGCAGAGACAGAGGTGGTGGCAGGGGACCAGCAGCAGAGGAGAAGGTTGTGGTGGGGGACTAGGCAACAGAGAAGGTGGCGGAGGACCAGGCAGAGACAGAGGTGGTGGCAGGGGACTAGCAGCAGAGGAGAAGGTTGTGGTGGGGGACTAGGCAATGGAGAAGGTGGTGGAGGACCAGGCAGAGACAGAGGTGGTGGCAGGGGACCAGCAGCAGAGGAGAAGGTTGTGGTGGGGGACTAGGCAACAGAGAAGGTGGCGGAGGACCAGGCAGAGACAGAGGTGGTGGCAGGGGACCAGCAGCAGAGGAGAAGGTTGTGGTGGGGGACTAGGCAATGGAGAAGGTGGCGGAGGACCAGGCAGAGACAGAGGTGGTGGCAGGGGACCAGCAGCAGAGGAGAAGGTTGTGGTGGGGGACTAGGCAACAGAGAAGGTGGCGGAGGACCAGGCAGAGACAGAGGTGGTGGCAGGGGACCAGCAGCAGAGGAGAAGGTTGTGGTGGGGGACTAGGCAATGGAGAAGGTGGCGGAGGACCAGGCAGAGACAGAGGTGGTGGCAGGGGACCAGCAGCAGAGGAGAAGGTTGTGGTGGGGGACTAGGCAACAGAGAAGGTGGCGGAGGACCAGGCAGAGACAGAGGTGGTGGCAGGGGACCAGCAGCAGAGGACAGGGTGTTGGCGGGGGACCAGGCATGGGAGAAGGAGGCGAGAAGGAGACAGGGGTGGCAGCGGGGCAGGGTCAGCTCCAGGTTTGTGGGTGCCCTTGGGCAAGAGAGTCTTAATGGGTCCCAAAGTAGTGAGTCACATGATTTCACTTTTCAGCCCCGCTGCCACAAATGGTTCATCTCCTGCTGCTGATCGTCCCTCAGTCCTTGTCAGGTGTCACCTGGTTCTCACCACCTTCTGAGCTTCCATTAACTGCCCTCCATTCCATGCCACCTTCTCCATTGTTGCTGAGGCCAGCCATGAGCAGGTCTGCACACAGCACCTGAGATTTGGTGGTTGAGTCCACTTTTAAATAATACCATGGCCAAGTGTGAGCCTGAGTGGACCCCTGAAGATGCCAGGGGCCCTGGCAGTTGCCCAGATTTGCCCTGTGCTGGCGCCGTCCCTGAAGTGGGGACCAGCAGCAATGGATCGGGAGTATTTTAGGGCAATGTACCGCAGGTATGGCGCAATACTTGCGCTTTACCTGCGTTGCCAATAGACTTCTATGGGGCTGCGATGCTGTACTGCATGCAGCACTTTGCAAACCGCAGTGCATTAATGTGAAAGGGAAAGGATGCCCCTCTAAATGCTGGTGGCCACAGGAAACAGCCATAGCAACACTTCCATATTCTGCCCTCCTGATATCGGATACCCTCTCACCTTTTACAGCTTCCTCCTTTCCCGTGATGATTATCTGCGTAAAGGAGTCAGCCAGTCTTTAACCAATCCTGCGCCTGTAATACAGAAGCATCCACTATCACCCTTAATCTGGCTGTACTATCCCAGCATCAACTCACATCCCAATTCCATTCATCTCAGCCATACTTAAAGCGGTCCTTCACTCTGAATAAGAGCATATCTTATATGTTTCCCACACCCTGTACATACAGATTGCTCACAGTAAATCCTACCTGCATCTACTCCATGTTACGAGCCTTCAAACATTCAAGATGGCAGCTCATGGAACATCAGGCAGCCTGCAAACAGGAAGTGTCTTCTGACTATGTCGCTCTGCATTCTGGGATTGCTGTCCTTTCCCTGACACCAGGTCTGCTCTGTCTGTGCAAAGCACAGCTATAACCCCACCCCCTGTACTTTATCCCGCTCTCCTCTCCTCAGTATCTGTGATGCTTCTGAGGCAAGATGGCAGCGCCCATATCCCAGAGTCCTTAACAGAGTTGCAGCCCGTTGGGGGAAATAATAATACGTAAGTGACTAAAAACGTAAAATCTATTAATTTTAGATGCTGGGGAATAGTTTTTTAAGAGTTTGGGTTTTTCATTAAATCATGCTGAAGGTCCGGTTTAAAGTGGACCAACACCCAGGATTTTGACTATCCTGGGTTTCGGTCCACTTCGGCGGGGCACCCCGATCGGGGGTGCCCCGCTGTGTGAAACCCCCCCCCCAGAAACCCCGAAAAACTCACCTCTCCTCGCTCCCACGTGACCGCTGCTGCCAATCCCCGCCGACGGACAAGTGGGAGGCAGCGACGGACAAGAGAGCGCGCCCGCCGCAGCCTCCCGCGCGTCACTCTTACAGGGCGAGCGCCCGCGTTGGCCGTCCTGCTAGAGGGACGCGCGGGAGGCGGCGCTGGATCATGGATCAGGTAGGGATTTAGGGGTTTCTGGGGGGTTTCACACAATCGGGGTGCCCCGCAGTCAGGGGTCTGATCAGTCCGGGAATCTTATAGATTCCCGGCCGATCGTGGGAGGGTGTTGGTCCACTTTAAGGCTTATCTAATAGATCTGATCATTTTGTAAATTGTTGGAAGGATTTTTATCTATTGTATTTTAGAGCACAGGTTGAAATCACGTTGCTATCAGAACGATACAATATCATTGTATTATAATTATTTAGAATAGTGGAAACAGTGTATACTATAGCAAGTTGTTATGATGAAATGTGTCTTGTGTATGGCCAGTATTAATATCCAGAACATGGTGGGGTGGGAACGCCTGTCCACCATTCATAGGTGAAATGGTTAAAGCGCACCAAACACATCCTATCAATTGGCTAAAAATACTCACAAACTATTTTTTGGCTTCAAATGAAAAATGGGGGAAAATTAAGGCACGATGCAATCTTCTTTTGGCTCTTATATTCCTTCTAGCACTATTTTCAATAGCCTCTAATTGCTCTCAGCATAAGATTGCGAGTAGGGGGAAAGAGGGGGGCTTAAACAGCTAGTTTAGGACAATGGTAACCTGTCAGAAATTTAAAGGCATACAATGGCATAGCTGGGAAAATTAAAATTAAAATCACTATAAGAGGAATACCAAGCAGCATTGAGGGCAGAAAACATCCAAATGGTAATGTACCTGAGATGAGGGAGCAAAATAGATTGAGTTGTTTGTGGGGGTTTTGGTCTGCTTTAATGTGACCCAAGGTCCGTTCACAGCAACAATGGGGTTAATCCAGGCACTGACTTGACATGCCCCCTCAGTAGGAGGCAGGGGGGAGTACAAGGACAAACCAAGGTCAGAAACCAGTAAGAAATGCTAAGGCCACGTAGCGCCAGATGAGTGTCACGTGAATGTCAGGTTCCAGTGCAATAGGTGTATTTATCAAGTAAAAAATCCAGAGCCTTATCCCATACATTTCTATGGGCTCTGATGGTTATAATTATTTTGCCCACTATTGTTTTTGGTGATTTTGGCTGTGAAAAAGCTGTGTCATGTCTTTCAAGTGTCCCCTTTGCTCTTCCAGTTATTTTCATTAAAAAAAAACCCACCTGACTCTAAAACACAATAAACAGGGATGACAACTGGCGCTGTCGCCCTGTAATATCCTTTACATAGCACTGTGTTCTTTATTTTTAATTTGCTAAGTTTGTTGGCGCTAAGAGTCGCATGATTGATAAGCCGTGCGCTGTGCTGACCAGCCAGCTGGGAGGAGGCGCAGGTATAGCGCCACGCAAGTGAGGGCACAGATAGCAACTTGTGCGAGGAACCAATCTTTGGGGAAGAACAGGTGAGTACTGAATACTTTTATTGGTCGCCAAGTATGTACAGAATACAAACAAGGAATACTTTTTGGAAGGGGGGGTTCTCCATAGAGCTTGAACATTTGCTTGACACACAACTATATACATCAATGGGGGTATAAACATTCGCTAGTTATACATATTTACAAAGGATTTTGTTACATACGATAGTATTAATATACGAGAGTATTAATTTTTAATACCTTGACAGTACCTTTAACCCCTTAAACTAGACCAAAACCCTGGTGACCTCTGGGCCAGTTTCAAACCTGGGTTTTGGTTCTTGCTCCTGGGGCATCCAGATTTGGGATTCCCTGGATCGTCCCTAAAGGTTACCTTCCTGACAATGGCGTACGTGATAGCTCTCATCCAATCAGCGCTTGTTTTGAACAGAGCTCTGGTATAAGAAGCAGGTGCAGGTGTGTCCCCGGCCTCTCTATGGCCTGCAATACACTCACACCCCTAGGCATGTAAATGGCCGGGCATGGGAGCACCCCTCCAGAGGAGTAGCTAGACTTTCTGGCACCCAGGGCAAAGATTGAAAATGGTGCCCCCCACCTCCCTCCTTGGCGCCCCTCTGACCTGCTGCACCCGGGGCAAGTGCCCCCCCCCCCCCCCCGTTTCTCTCTAGCTACGCCCCTGCACCCAAATGACAACTATCATTAAACACCTATGCTATCTATATTAAATCTTACCTTCTGTACTTTTTCCACTTTCCCACTATTTCACTGAGAAAGTGACAGGGCTAAGCAGCCTGACAGGGTGCAGCCTGTGTCACAAAGCTTTCACACACAGTGCTCTGTCCTAAGACGCCCACATTACAAGCTATGGCCCTTATTTATGAAGGAATAGCGACAGGTAGCGACTGGTGAGCGGCCGGTAATGACGGGCACCGCCACGAGAACGCCGGCTCCCCACCACAATCACACATTTATCAAGCCGATCCTGCTTAGCGACTGAGATAGCGCCAGATAGCGACTCATTCATCATTATTCCAGCCTCACCCCACAGCGCCAGCGTCCGACCTTGAACAGCGACAGGTATGACCTCTCGCTACCTGGCGCTCTCCAATGCATTTCAATGGAACAATCTTTAAATATTCCTAATTAATTGTTATTAATAGTTTTTTTTTTTTTAAATGTGAAAAATTCTGTGACCACTTCTGCCATTTTAGATAAAAAAAAGTGTACAGAATTGATATTACAGGTCTGATATTAATGTATTCATATTACTAAATTATTTAAAAAACTTGTTTTTTTAGGTTTCCAAAAATATGGTGGTTTGGGGGTTAAAAAACTACTTTTAACCCATCGCCGCCAGCGCTCTGGGGTTTAAACAAGCATTTCAGAGCGCGAGAATTTTTTGAGCGTGATTTGTTAATGAATATGGTGGAAGCCGGTCGCTATGGCCATTCGCTATCATGCGCTCCCATACAGCGTGGAACCTGTCAAATAGCGACTCCTCACCCAATATTCAACATTACAGCAAACCGACTGAGTCGCTATCAACTACCGAACAACGGCCAAGCACAGCGACTACTAGCGGGCGCTCTGAAAATGCCGCTACAGTCGCTCAACTGTCGCTACCTGGCGCTATTAATGAATCGGCCTCTATGTCCCATCAATTTTCAGCTGTGTGTTTGTATTTCCAAACACACAAAACATGGCTGTGACAGGTGTTTGGGAGATGATAGGTACCAAATTGAATAAATATACACGCCCACACTATTCAGTTTTTTATTTCTTTAAATCTTGGAAAAACATCATTTTCTTTACACGTCACATATGCCTGTTGCCTTGTGTTGCTCCATCACATAAACCCTCAATAAAATTCATTTAAAGGGAAAGCGGACTTTCTTTTTAGGGCTGTAACGTTTAAAGTGGACCAAAACCCAGGATTGGTGGGAGCGTGCCCACGCCGGCCATTGACAAATGCCTGGTGCGGGCACGCACCCTGCTGGAGGGATAGCGGGGATGTGGCAAGGTAAATTTACAGTGCGACCTGGGGGGCTTCACACAGCTGGGCATCCCGATTTTGAACGCCCCGGGGGGAGGGAATTGATCGGCCGATTGCGCTGGGCAGGGCCGGCTCCAGGCTTATGTGGGCCCTTGGGCAGCATGGTCTCAGTGGGCCCCTTTGTGGTGAATCACGTCACATCACTGAGGGACGTCCCAAATCTAGATGCCCCCTAAGGAGCATGCTATTTGGACCAAAACTCTAGTTTTGGTCAACTTTGAGGCGCACCAAACCCCTTTAAACCTGATCTCGGAGTCTAAACGAATCTAGATTCTCCTGATTTTGGATGCCCCTGTGTGTGACCCCCCCCCCCCCCCCCCGTCCCGTTTGTTCATTACTTTCCTGGAACTGGTGAATACACTGTGGGATTGCCAGAGTTAACAGCCAAACCAGGAGGGTTCTTTCACAAACAGGGGCATCCCAAATTGAGAAAGCGGACCAAAACTCAGGGGTGGAATTGCTTGCATAGTGGGTATGCCAGGGATCCCAGGGGGTTTCACACAGTAGGGTGTCACAGATTGGGATGCTCCAGGGATAGGAAATCAGCTGGGGTGGACAACTTAAAAGCAGAACAAAACCCAGCACTTCCTCCCCTGGAATCTAAATGTATGGAACCCGGCCATTCGAGCTGTAGTGGTACCCAGTCCGCCACCGGTTAAGCGCCGTCGCACATCGCAAAGGCCAGCCCTGTCAGTGGGCCTCCTTGGAGGCCAGGGGCTCCCGGCAGCTGCCCCGCCTTGCCGGGTGCTGACGCCGGCCCTGGCGTTGGGTTTCGGTCCACTTTAAATATGTGGAAAAGGGTGCTACTTATTCAAGTATTCACAGATTTTTCATGCTATTTGTCCTTTAATGATTATTGTTTAGATGAGCTTGGAATATTTAGTACGATATGTATGTGACAAATAAACATTTATATGATATGAGATAAGGGACAGTCAGGGGCTACACTATTACAACAATACACGCAGGGCCAGGCTCAAGTACCTGGGGCCCACCAGAGGAATCATTATTGGGGCCCATCCTTAAAGCGGACCAAAACCAGTGCAGCCCATTCCCTTTCCCTGAGGCATCCCAATTTGCGATCCCTCAGGATGACCATGATTTGTACATTTGTGGTGACATGAGCAGGTCACATCGGCATCCCTCTAGCTGAGACATGAATAGTGAGTGACCAGCAATTCCCTCATGCAAAATAGATTGTTTGATATCTGTTGTGATGGACTGGAAACCTGTGCATGCATCATGGGAGGCTGGCAAGAACACTGGCAATCCCCAGGATTACACGCACAAATCGGGATGCCCCTGATAAGCAGCAGCAGCCAGGTGAGTGAGAATCCTGGATTTTGAACCCCAGGACAGGTGTTTGTGGGTGATCCCATGGGATTTCACACAGTGGAGCAATCCACAATCCTGGGATGTCCCAGGGGTAGTAAATCATCTGGCCCTGGAGTCTTTAAAGCTGAATTCCAGTCATCTAATAATAAAAGTCATAAAAAGCCTATATCTGGGGGGAGGGGGGGCTCACACAGAAGGACATTCCAAATCAAAAGGGAGATTGAAAGGGTTGGCCCTGGAATCACTCCAGGGTTGTCGTGCATGCGGGTTGGTCCGGTAAGCTGCACTGCTTTGTGGCCAGTGGGCAGGGCCGGATTATGTGTGGTGGAGGCCCCTGGGCACAAAATCTGGTGGAGGCCCCAGATGCAGTTTTTTCTTATTTTATCTGAAATAATAGTCCAGCCAAGAAACTGATTGGTGGTTGGTGGGCACCTGCCTACTTACAAGTCCCTTGTGCGGGTGCGTGCTACATGGTAACTCCTGCTTTGCCATTCTGGGTGGGGGGGGGGGGTGTAGTCGCCCGGCTGGTCCAGCAGAAAACAGTTCCCTGCATTGAGCTGCCAGCGGCCGTGCTTGGTGGCTTATGTGCAGTGACAGCTCTGCACACATCACTGTAGCGTTGTTTGCAGTGGCTTTGCTGCCCATCAGACCAAAGACTGAAAAGCCTCCTGGACCAGACCATAACTGAAAGGTTGGTGGAGGCCCCCTTTTCAGGGCAAGTGGTGGAGGCCCCTTGCGCCCCTCTCATAATCCGGCCCTGCCAGTTGGGCTGCTGCTTTTAACACCCACATTCAATCCCTGCCCCCTTAGTCCCCCCTTCTCAGCCCCACTGTAGCCACAAGCCAAGGAACCCCAGCCTCCAATGCTGTAGCCCCAGTATCATGGTTGGGGGGATGTCTTGGGCCGGCCAGGGGCTGCTAAAATCCAGGGCAGATTTTTGGCCTCAGTCCTCCACTGTTGGGGACTTTGTTACAAAGGGGTGGCCCCCCAGTCTAGACACAGGTAGCCGGCCTTTCGCTATATAAAGTAGCTCGACAATAAGCGTTTCTGTTGAAGGCATATTCAGTAATATTTTGGGGATGATCCATCTTTGGCGACACACACACCACGCCTGGCTCTGCCTCCTCCGAGTCTGGGGGGGAATACTGCTTACACGCCACATCCTGGCTGGCCTGTCAGGAGACCCTCCTGTGTCCTCCATACAATTCACACAGTTAACTCTGTCCCTGCTGCACAGACTAAACAGGAAGAGACAGACAGCGAGCAATGTAACATGAGAGGGAAATGGCAGACACTGGAGAGGTAATAATATGTAATAACATGAGAGGGAAATGGCAGCCATTGGAGAGGTAATAATATGTAATAACATGAGAGGGAAATGGCAGACACTGGAGAGGTAATAATATGTAATAACATGAGAGGGAAATGGCAGACACTGGAGAGGTAATAATATGTAATAACATGAGAGGGAAATGGCAGACACTGGAGAGGTAATAATATGTAATAACATGAGAGGGAAATGGCAGCCATTGCAGAGGTAATAATATGTAATAACATGAGAGGGAAATGGCAGACACTGGAGAGGTAATAATATGTAATAACATGAGAGGGAAATGGCAGACACTGGAGAGGTAATAATATGTAATAACATGAGAGGGAAATGGCAGACACTGGAGAGGTAATAATATGTAATAACATGAGAGGGAAATGGCAGACACTGGAGAGGTAATAATATGTAATAACATGAGAGGGAAATGGCAGACACTGGAGAGGTAATAATATGTAATAACATGAGAGGGAAATGGCAGACACTGGAGAGGTAATAATATGTAATAACATGAGAGGGAAATGGCAGACACTGGAGAGGTAATAATATGTAATAACATGAGAGGGAAATGGCAGACACTGGAGAGGTAATAATATGTAATAACATGAGAGGGAAATGGCAGACACTGGAGAGGTAATAATATGTAATAACATGAGAGGGAAATGGCAGACACTGGAGAGGTAATAATATGTAATAACATGAGAGGGAAATGGCAGACACTGGAGAGGTAATAATATGTAATAACATGAGAGGGAAATGGCAGACACTGGAGAGGTAATAATATGTAATAACATGAGAGGGAAATGGCAGCCATTGGAGAGGTAATAATATGTACACAAGGTATTTACATATCATCATCACTTCAGCAGGAATCCACAAAGCCAGAGGCTCGCCTCTCTTTATAGGGGATTAGAAGGTTCTAATTTATCCAGGTAATGCTCGATCTGGAGTAATAAACCAAGGCCCTTATTTAAAGTGGACCAACACCCAGGATTTTGACGATCACCCCTGGGTGTTGGTCCACTTTAAGAAGGGATAGCGTCAGGTAATGGCTGGTTAATGAGAGGAAGCGACTGGTGAACACCGGACACGGCACGCAATTACACATTTATCAAGCAGAATCTGTTTAGCGACTGGGATAGCGCCATGTAGCGTCTGATTCATCATTTTCACAGCCTCAGCAAACAGCGCCAGCGTTCAGCCTTGCACAGCGCCAGGTATGACCTCTCGCTACCTGTCGCTCTCCCATACATTTCAATGGACGATCCTTTTCTTCTCTTTAAACGGGGTTTTTGTAAAAAAATTTTCCCCAAAAATCACAAATAATTCTGTGACCTCTCCTGGCATTGAAAAAGCAGTTTTTTCACATTTTTTTTTTATTTTTTATATATTTCTTCAGAAATGACATTACAGGTCTGCCATTAAAGTGTTCATGTTACAATGTTGCTACAATGTAATTCCATATGTTTTCGCTTTGTTACTAGATGATAGATGCTGAAAAACAGACTTTAAACACACCGCCTCCGGCGCTCTGGGCTTCAAACAAGTATTTTTCAGCGCCAGAGATTTGTGAAGCTGTTTTTTTGCTGAATATGGTGTGAGTCGGTCGCTATGAGCAGTCGCTAACATGCGCTCCCATACAGCGCTGTACTGGTCAAATAGCGACTCCTCACAATGTATTCAACATTACTGAACAGCGACTGAGTCGCTATGAAGTAGCGACCCACGGCTGAGCACAGCGACTACTAGCGGGCGCTGTGAAAATGCCTGCTACAGACGCTCACCTGTCGCTACCTGGCGTTAGTGATGAATCAGCCTACATCACATGTATGATCTGTACCCTTATTCTATTTGTACTTGTCACTATCTCTTCCCTTGTAGATTGTAAGCTCTTCCCCCTAATGCTTTATTAGAGGAGTAACACTATTGTTTATCCCCTACAATGACTTTAGAAGAGACGACGGTGCCATAAAATGAATGAAAACAAACAAGCAGATCAAAGCTTGTATAGTAATTGCTCTCAATGGTTGTTCTTGTTGTTTAGGGGATACTGTTGTTTTTATTGTGCGCTGTGTCGCTGTCATTGTTTTGTTCTTGTTGTTTAGTTAATATTGTTTGTTGATTTGGGTGTGGTTTTGGTTTCAGTTCACTATCATTATTACAGCTGAACTTTGGCCAGACAAGATAATGGTTAAACATTGTTATTGGAGGAAACCTCAATGATTATTGGTGGAGTCCCCCCTTTCCTTCCTAATGACAGACCTGGTGCCGGACAGGAGACACCTTTAGGAAACAGGTGTCTCACTAGGGCCCTTATTTAGGAAGGGATAGCGTCAGGTAGTGGCTGGTTAATGACAGGTAGCGACAGGTAGCATCTGATTCATCATTTTCACAGGCTCAGTGAACAGCACCAGCGTTTAGCCTTGCACAGCGCCAGGTATGACCTCTCGCTACCTCACGCTCTCCCATACATTTCAATGGACGATCCTTTTCTTCTCTTTAAACAGGTTTTTTTTTTTTTCAAAAAAATCACAAATAATTCTGTGACCTCTTCTGGCATTGAATAAGCAGTTTTTTCACATTTTTTTCATTTTTTATATATTTCCTCAGAAATGACATTACAGGTCTGCCATTAATGTGTTCATGTTACAATGTTGCTACAATGTAATTCCATATGTTTTCGCTTTGTTACTAGTTGATAGATGCTGGAAAACAGACTTTAAACACACCGCCTCCTGCGCTATGGGCTTCAAACAAGTATTTTTCAGCGCCAGAGATTTGGGAAGCTGTTTTTTTGCTGAATATGGTGTGAGTCGGTCGCTATGAGCAGTCGCTAACATGCGCTCCCATACAGCGCTGTACTGGTCAAATAGCGACTCCTCACAGTGTATTCAACATTGCTGAACAGCGACTGAGTCGCTATAAACTAGCGACCCACGGCTGAGCACTGCGACTACTAGCGGGCGCTCTGAAAATGCCTGCTACAGACGCTCATCTGTCGCTACCTGGCGCTAATGATGAATCAGCCTCTAAGTTTTTCTATAAACTTTCCCTTCTTAGCACCTGCTTTGCTACTGGAGAGCATTTTCTGTTTCACATTTCCTCCTTTTTTCTTTTCCACATTTCCTGCTTCTATTTTCCTTCCAAAGTTTTCTTTCATCTTACACTTTTCTCGACATCTCTCTCTTTTGTTATACAATTCCCTTGTCTCGCTCTTTTTTCTATATTTACCTTGTCTTTCTCTCTTTTCCAGCCCCCCCCCTCTGTTCCGCAATCCCACCTGTTTGTTCTACATCTCATCTTTCTCTCTTTCTCACATTCACATCTTGCTCTCACACAATCCCTCCTTTTTTTCTACATTTCCTCTGCCTTTTTACTTGTTTTTCTATATTTTTCACATTCCTTATTTCATCTCTCTTTTCCACAATCCCACCTTCTTTTGTTTTCGATAGTTCCTCAACCTTCCTATCTCTATCTCTATTCTATTCTATTCCATGCTCCCTCCCTCCTACCTCTTTTCCACATCCCCTCCTTTTTTGTCTTTGGCCCTTATTTATCAAGGGCTAGCGCCAGGTAGTGTCTGACGAGCGCCAGGTCCCGCCAGCTAACGGCGGCTACCGAATCAAGTACGCCCGGCGGCGGTCACAATGACGCATTTATCACGCTAAATGAGGCTAGCGCCGGCGAGAGCGTCAGCTAGCGCGGGATTCATCATGTAGCCGACTGCAACGAACAGCGCCGCTGCTAATCCCATCACAGCGCCAGGTATGACCTGTCGCTCCCTGGCGTTGTCCAATGCATTTCAATGGAGCAATCTTTAATTAATCATAATTAATTGCTATTACTGTTTTTTTTTTTTTTTTGTTTTAATGTCAAAAATTCTGTGACCACTTCTGCAATGTTAGGATTTTTTTTTAAAGTAAAAAAAATAAAAATAAATAAATTTGTGCAGAATTGATATTACAGGTCTGATATTAATGTATTCATATTACAAAATGTTTAGAAAAACTTGTATAATTTTTACATATAAAAAAAAAGGTTGTTTGGGGGTTAAAAACTACTTTACACACATCGCCGCCAGCGCTCTGGGGTTTAAACAAGGAATTCACAGCGCGAGAAATTTTTGAGCGTGATTTGTTAATGAATCTGCAGCAAGCCGTTCGCTCTGGCCATTCGCTGTCAGGCGCACCCATACAACGCTGAACCTGTGAAACAGCGACCCCTAACCCCGTATTCAACATTACCGCACACCGACTGAGTCGCTGTCAACAAGCAAACCCCGGCCAAGCATAGCGAATACTAGCTGGCGCTGTGAAAATCACGCTACTGGCGCTCATCTGTCGCTACCTGGCGCTATTAATGAATCGGCCTCTTTGTCTTTTTCCCTCATTTTTTCTCTCTTCTTTCAAACCCCTCCTTCTTTTTTTTCTTTCTACATTTTTTTCCTTTTCCCCATTCTCGTCTGTTTTCCACATCCCTCCTTTTTTGTCTTTGTCGTTTCCTTTACTGCTTTCTCTCTTCTTTCGAAGCCCTCCTTCTTTTTTTCCTTTGTACATTTTTTTCACCATTCTCTTCTTTTCCACGTCGTTTCTTGCTTTTTATCTTTTCCAAGTGAATCTTACACGTTCTCCACATTCCCGACGCTCCTCTCCCTTGTTTTCCACTTTTTTCAACATTTTATCTTTCACACTCTATTTGCCACATTTTCTCGATCTTTCTTGTTTTTCCACTTTGCTTCTCTCCTCTCTCTTTTCCACAATCACACCTTCTTTTGTTTTCTACAATTTATCTGTTCCCTTCTTGTTTCCTCATTCCCTCTGTCTTTCTCCCTTTTCCACATTTCCTCCTTTCTTTATTTTCTTATCCAAGTTCCTTCTATTTTACATTTTCCCTGCATTTTTTCCATCCTGTCATTTACATAACCCCACCTTCTTTTGTTTACATTTATTCAATTTTTCTTTTAATTCCACATTGCCGCTGTCCCTCCATGCATATCTATTAGTGATAGTGACACCGAGCATCTCTTAACTTAAGGTCAGCCTCAAAGATAACCATTGGTTTTATGTATAAATGTAAAGGCTAATTCCACTTTCAATGGCATTTGTTAAAGTTTCCATTAGTGTGTGCCAAAACAATGTCTTCAATGTGCTGCGCTTTTATCTGTTTATTTTTATTTGTTTGCAACTGTTTTATAAAAGAAAAGTGTTTTCCCTAGCAGCAAAGTGTTTACCTTGGCAACGTACATCAACTTGTGCATTTTATGTACAGATTAGAGATTTCCTCACTCTAGTTTGCTAATCATCTGATCGGCTAAGACACAGTGACAGGTTTAACCCGCTGTAATTCAGCTTAGAGGCCGATTCATTAACAGCGGCAGGTAGCGACAGTTGAGCGACTGTAGCGGTATTTTCACAGCGCCCGCTAGTAGTCGCTGTGCTTGGCCGTTGTTCAGTTGTTGATAGCGACTGAGTCGTGTGCAGTAATGCTGAATACGGGGTGACGAGTCGCTATTTGACAGGTTCCGCGCTGTATAGGAGCGCATGATAGCGACTGGTCAGAGCGACCGGCTCCCACCATATTCATCCAAAAATCACTCTACAAAAATTCAAGCGCTGTGAAATGCATGTTTAAACCCCAGAGCGCTGGCGGCGATGTGTTAAAAGTAGTTTTTTAACCTCCAAACCACCATATTTTTGGCAAAAAAAAAAAAATAGGGCCTTAGGCCCTTATTTATGAAGGAATAGCGACAGGTAGCGACTGGTGAGCGGCCAGTAATGACGGGCCCGGCCACGAGAACGCCGGCTCCCCACCACAATCACACATTTATCAAGCCAATCCTGCTTAGCGACTGAGATAGCGCCAGATAGCCACTCATTCATCATTATTCCAGCCTCACCCCACAGCGCCAGCGAGCGACCTTGAACAGCGACAGGTATGACCTCTCGCTACCTGGCGCTCTCCAATGCATTTCAATGGAACAATCTTTAAATATTCATAATTAATTATTAATTTTTTTATTTTTTTTTCTTTTTTAAATGTGAAAAATTCTGTGGCCACTTCTGCCATTTTAG
This sequence comes from Gastrophryne carolinensis, assembly GCA_027917425.1. Taxonomy (NCBI): domain Eukaryota; kingdom Metazoa; phylum Chordata; class Amphibia; order Anura; family Microhylidae; genus Gastrophryne; species Gastrophryne carolinensis. Next base: position 92,975,814 of record CM051239.1, read on the forward strand.
ATAATTTATTTAAAGGCAAAAATAATGTAAAAAAAAATGTACAGAATTGATATTACAGGTCTGATATTAATGTATTCATATTACTAAATTATTTAAAATACTTTTTTTTTTTTTTGGTTTCCAAAAATATGGTGGTTTGGGGGTTAAAAAACTACTTTTAACACATCGCTGCCAGCGCTCTGGGGTTTAAACAAGCATTTCACAGCGCGAGAATTTTTGGAGCGTGATTTTTTGATGAATATGGTGGAAGCCGGTCGCTCTGACCAGTCGCTATCATGCGCACCCATACATCCCGGAACCTGTCAAATAGCGACTCGTAACCTTGCATTCAACATTACGCCACACCGACTGAGTCGCTGTCAACAACCGAACAACGGCCAAGCACAGCGACTACTAGCGGGCGCTATGAAAATACCGCTACAGTCGCTCAACTGTCGCTACATGTCGCTATTAATAAATCAGCCTCCCTGTGCACTCCATAGTGCTCCCTTAGAAGTGGCAGGGACAATTCATTATGAGCTCCTGTGGGTGCCAGAGTGTAAACTGGCTCTTTTGTGCATAACAGTGATGCATATATTATTCAGAACATTATAAATCTGCCATAGGAAATAGACAATTTAAGTCCACCTTTAGCCAAGAAATGTAGCATCAGATGAAGTGAAGTTCAGTTTTACTTGTCTTCTACTGTCAACGTGTGGCCAGAATTGGACTGAAATATCTGACTGTCCACTGCATGATTTACATTTCAACAGGAAACAAACGTAACTAACACAAGGAGCGGAGAGGAAGGGGGAATCATGGTAGGAATCAGATTTCTAAATAAAAATGTGACATCCAGCTAAAGATTTAAACCATCTGCTGATCTTGATTGTAAGTTTACAGCCTGGTCAGCCAGACGTATCGGACGGCGTTAATGTAGCTAGTCATAAAGGATGATGAATGTGAATACCTTCACCTGTGCCAGGGCCGCCACTGGGCAAGACTCCAGTATGGGGCCCAGTCCATGTCCTGCCATCCATCATTTACTTTATATTTTATTTATCTTAATTATTATAGTCCCAGCCACATTCTAGTACCAAAAATGAATCCCCCCTCCTGACAAGGAGTGTCTGTGCTTCATTAAAGCAGAACTACATCCTAAGAACTCACAGCAGTCCTCAGAGCTGTACTTCCAAATAGAGATGCTCATTAAAGCATAAAGCAAACGAGGAGGCTGATTTAAGACTAGCGCCACGTATTGCCAGGTGAGAGTCTGTGTAGCAGCGCTTAGATCGACGCTAGTAGTCGCTGCAAGCAGGTGTCGGGGCACTGTTACCTAGCTTAGAGTCCCGGACAAGTGGCGCTATACTATCTGAGTGCAGAGCGCTGTAGAAGCTCTCTCCCTGATTCACTGCAGAGCCAATCGCGAACGCTAGGTGGTGTCCTGAGGTCAAAGAGGCCAAGACTACGAGGCTGATTCATCATTAGCGGCAGGTAGCGACAGATGAGAGTCTGTAGCAGGCATTTTCAGAGCACCCGCTAGTAGTCGCAGTGCTCAGCCGTGGATCGCTACTTTATAGCGACTCAGTCGCTGTTCAGTAATGTTGAATACATTGTGAGGAGTCGCTATTTGACCAGTACAGCGCTGTATGGGAGCGCATGTTAGCGACTGCTCATAGCGACCGACTCACACCATATTCAGCAAAAAAACAGCCTCACAAATCTCTGGTGCTGAAAAATGCTTGTTTGAAGCCCAGAGCGCAGGAGGCGGTGTGTTTAAAGTCTGTTTTCAAGCCTCTATCAACTAGTAACAAAGCAAAAACATATGGAATTACATTGTAGCAACATTGTAACATGAACACTTTAATGCCAGACCTGTAATGTCATTTCTGAAGAAATATTTAAAAAATGTAAAAAATTTTAAAAAACAGCTTTTTCAATGCCAGAAGAGGTCACAGAATTATTTGTGATTTTTTGGGGGAAAAAAAAAAAACCCCGTTTAAAGAGAAGAAAAGGTTCGTCCATTGAAATGTATGGGAGAGCGTCAGGTAGCGAGAGGTCATACCTGACGCTGTTCAAGGCTGAACACTGGCGCTGTTCGCAGAGGCTTTGAAAATGATGAATCAGACGCTACATGGCGCTATCCCAGTCGCTAAACAGATTCTGCTTGATAAATGTGGAATTGCGTGCCGTGTCTGGCGTTGACCAGACGCTATCTGTCGCTACCTCTCATTAACCAGGCACTACCTGACGCTATCCTTTCTTAAATAACCACCTACATTACATCTAACATCTAACGCTGCAGCGAGCGATAGGTAGCGCCAGTTAAGTGCGTCCAGCACTCGTCGCTGAAGCCTACATTCAAGAAAAAATTACACACACACAGCATCGGCGCTCTAAAGCTGGGCGCTCTAGCGTTGAGCGCCAGAAGCTATGTGATAAAAGTCTGTTTCTAAACACATATACACCAGTGCCAGATTGAAAACCTATGGAATGACATTGTTTAACCACTGTGACAATGACACTGCAATGGCCGACCTGCACATACAAATCTGCATAAAAAAATAAAAACAAAACAAAAAAATCACAATAAAAGTGTTAGTTTGCTGGGCAGGAGAGGCCACACAATGATTGAGCCAAACATTTTAAAATTTACTTTAGCAACACGCGATTTAAACACAACCAAATGAAACACCAAAAAATTCTCACGCTGTAAAATGCATGTTTAAACCCCACTGGCGGCGATGGGTTAAAAGTAGTTTTTTAACCCCCAAACAACCATATTTTTGAAAAAAAAAAAAAAAAAAGTTTTTAAAAACATTTTGTAATATGAATACATTAATATCAGACCTGTAATATCAATTCTGCACACATTTTTTTTTTTTCCCCTTAAAAAAAATATCTAACATTGCAGAAGTGGTCACAGAATTTTTGACATTTAAAAAAAACAAAAAAACATTAATAACAATTAATTATGAATATTTAAAGATTGTTCCATTGAAATGCATTGGAGAGCGCCAGGTAGCGAGAGGTCATACCTGTCGCTGTTCAAGCACGGGCCACATATGCGATTTGAAAACTGGTCGCGGGCCACAACGAAGGTTCACAATTTCACATTTTTAATTTTAAATAGCAAAAACAAAGATTTTCGACACCAATTTGGATAGCCACTGTCTCCACAAACTCCATAGTAGGTCCTTCCAGCACACCATCCCATCCCATTGATATCTAACATTCCCCACATGCTAGCCATAAACATGCCTTACATCTCCATATATAGGCCCCATATTTATTGCCCATCCCCCCATCAATCTCAAATCGTAATCGGTATTCCTAAAACTCAACCCATCTAAACGCCTACCAATGCTAAACATACAATTAAACTAGAAATAGCCTGTTATCTTGTTATGGTGCCAGAGATTTCACCCAGGGGTGGTGTTGCCCAATCAATGTCACCACGTTCCTCCAAGCTACCGCTGCCATCTCTATTTGGCACTGGGCCTCTCCTATATGACTCTCCTTGCAGCCTCTCATCCTGACTGAGCCTCTATTTAGAGGCCGATTCATTAATAGCGCCAGGTAGCGACAGATGAGCTCCAGTAGAGTGATTTTCACAGCGCCAGCTAGTATTCGCTGTGCTTGGCCGGGGTTTGCTTGTTGACAGCGACTCAGTCGGTGTGCGGTAATGTTGAATACGGGGTTAGGGGTCGATGTTTCACAGGTTCCGCGTTGTATGGGTGCGCCTGACAGCGAATGGCCAGAGCGAACGGCTTGCTGCAGATTCATTAACAAATCACGCTCAAAAATTTCTCGCGCTGTGAATTCCTTGTTTAAACCCCAGAGCGCTGGCGGCGATGTGTGTAAAGTAGTTTTTAACCCCCAAACAACCATTTTTTTTATTGTAAAAATTATACAAGTTTTTCTAAACATTTTGTAATATGAATACATGAATATCAGACCTGTAATATCAATTCTGCACAATTTTTATTATTTTTTTTTTTTTACTTAAAAAAAAATCCTAACATTGCAGAAGTGGTCACAGAATTTTTGACATTAAAACAAAAAAAAAAAAAAAACAGTAATAGCAATTAATTATGATTAATTAAAGATTGCTCCATTGAAATGCATTGGACAACGCCAGGGAGCGACAGGTCATACCTGGCGCTGTGATGGGATTAGCAGCGGCGCTGTTCGTTGCAGTCGGCTACATGATGAATCCCGCGCTAGCTGACGCTCTCGCCGGCGCTAGCCTCATTTAGCGTGATAAATGCGTCATTGTGACCGCCGCCGGGCGTACTTGATTCGGTAGCCGCCGTTAGCTGGCGGTACCTGGCGCTCGTCAGACACTACCTGGCGCTAGCCCTTGATAAATAAGGCCGTTAGTTTTACACGTCAGATCTATCTAACTCTCTCACTTTCCCTACAGCAGGTCAAGGGCCACATCAGATGGCTCTGAGGGCCACAGGTTGTGCAATATGTGTTTTAGAAGTATGAGGGCAGCAGGGTAGTTTGCCAGAATGTATAGAATAGATGGCTTTCTAAGGAAGCAACTGGACAAGGGGGTGAAAATATAGAGATCCTGACTATCTGTTGTATGGCGCTCTGAGATAACGAGATCCTGATCTGTGCCATACCTAAAGCATGACACTCAATGCTGCTGACTAAATGGCACCTTGATGCAGTGAGGAGAGCCATACATATAGTCTGATTAGGATTTTATAAATGGAATCAAATGAACGCATGTGGTGTACAATAGATGGGACTATAGACAAACAGATAATATGTGTGCTAATATTGTAGAACAAGTGAGACAATGAATATTCAATTCCAACAAAGCAAATGTTTATGTGTTTAATAGACTCATCCAATTATATGAACTATGCGAAAACGTAGTGAAGTTGTTGAATGTAATTTTGTGTAGAAATAAAATAAACTAAACTAAATAAAATAAACATTGAATTTAAAGGGCAACAAAACCCACCTGACCTGGCCCTGAAATCTTTTGATGGCCTTCCCCTTGAGCACCCCAAATTGGCATACCCCGCTGTGTGAAGCCCCCAGGGTGCCGGTAACCACTCACCTTTCCTCGGTTCAACGGTGCCTGTGCGGGCTCTCGTCCAATCAGAGATGCCCGTTGAACTGACATAATACGGCAAGGCAGCTCTGATTGTTGTGAATGGGGATCGAGAGCGGCCGCATCCCCGCATCCTTTTCCAAGCCATTCAGATGGACTCGGGCGCGAGGGCAAGGCAGCAGGGGATGCGGCCACTCTTGCGCCCCATTCACGCAAATCAGAGCTGCTCGTCGAACTCAGCGGGCAGCTCTGATTGGACGAGAGTCCGCGCAGGCACCCCCTGCACCTCACAGGGGCACCTTGGCGCTGGTGGTGCAGCTTAAGCATACTTCTGCAGATGTGTGTGACCGAGTCCTCTGTTTTTAACCAAGTTTAGAGACAGATTATAGGCTGGTCTGCAAGCTAACCGGTTTGAGTGCTGCGGCTCCTTTAAGACTTTTGTATCCTAATTGCCCTGCTAACGTGCACCTCCCAGGTTAGTTATAAAATGGTCTGAGCGGCTGCCACCCCTCCTTTGTTTCTTTTGAATTTGTGCAAGCACATGTGGTGTGGGGTCTAGGCTGTATTGCAAGGTCTTTGACCCTTCCACCCCATGGCTTGCACTTGAGAGGTTTAGGGCAACCTCAGGTAAGCCTGCTCCCAATTTATCTATTGCATTGTATGTCCCAAATGGGCTCTCATAGATTAGAGTTAGGACTGCACCCATAGAGGCACCTTGGAGCTTGGTGGTGCAGCTTAGCATACTTCTGCAGATGTGTGTGACCGAGTCCTCTGTTTTTAACCAAGTTTAGAGACAGATTGTAGGTTGGTCAGCAAGCTAACCGGTTTGAGTGCTGTGGCTCCTTTAAGACTTTTGAGTCCGCGCAGGCACCATTGGACCTGTAAGAGGTGAGTCTGCACACAGGTTTCACACAGCGCAGTATCCCGCTAGGGATGCCGATCTGGGGGGTTTCACGCAGAGGGGCATCCTGGGGAAGCCATGGGGGGTTCGGAACAAAGCCCAGGAAAGTGAAAATCTTAGGTTTTGTTCCTCTTTAAATACATATTCATGATGACCTCCTTATTACTAAAGGATTATTGGTTTGCATGCTCTACAATAATTCAGTTGGTGCATTCACCCCTACAAAAGAATAGAGTTTAGGGAGAGCAAGCCTCTCAAGTAATGCTGAGTTTTTCCCAAAAAATTACCCGTACCTGTGATTTATCATTTTTTATATACGAGGAACATACTTTTTCCATTAAGGAATGGTCATTGTTTTAGGATTATAGAAACAACAGGGCCCTATGGGGTATGCAGAAAAAAATGGTAAGATATTCTGCATAGCCCATATGGCGCTGTTATTTCCAAACTTAAAAAAATACTCTTACCTCATTGGAAAATAAGGTCCCTCACCTTTAAAAATGGCCCATCGCAGATACGGGTTTTATTTTGGGAAATAATGTGCACGAGTACCCGTAATCCGTATTGCTACCCTTTGTGAATGCCCCATCCACAGGACACGGATAGGCAGGGGAGTACCCAAGCGGGTGGTCCGCAGCAGCCAGTTGGAGGAGCACCCAAAAGGTCATGTCCATCAATGCACCCAAAAGGTCATGTCCATCGATGCACCCAAAAGGTCATGTCCATCGATGCACCCAAAAGGTCATGTCCATCGATGCACCCAAAAGGTCATGTCCATCGATGCACCCAAAAGGCATGTCCATCGATGCACCCAAAAGGTCATGTCCATCGATGCACCCAAAAGGCATGTCCATCGATGCACCCAAAAGGCATGTCCATCGATGCACCCAAAAGGTCATGTCCATCGATGCACCCAAAAGGTCATGTCCATCGATGCACCCAAAAGGCATGTCCATCGATGCACCCAAAAGGTCATGTCCATCGATGCACCCAAAAGGCATGTCCATCGATGCACCCAAAAGGTCATGTCCATCGATGCACCCAAAAGGCATGTCCATCGATGCACCCAAAAGGCATGTCCATCGATGCACCCAAAAGGTCATGTCCATCGATGCACCCAAAAGGTCATGTCCATCGATGCACCCAAAAGGCATGTCCATCGATGCACCCAAAAGGTCATGTCCATCGATGCACCCAAAAGGCATGTCCATCGATGCACCCAAAAGGTCATGTCCATCGATGCACCCAAAAGGCATGTCCATCGATGCACCCAAAAGGTCACGTCCATCGATGCACCCAAAAGGTCACGTCCATCGATGCACCCAAAAGGTCATGTCCATCGATGCACCCAAAAGGCATGTCCATCGATGCACCCAAAAGGCATGTCCATCGATGCACCCAAAAGGTCATGTCCATCGATGCACCCAAAAGGTCATGTCCATCGATGCACCCAAAAGGTCATGTCCATCGATGCACCCAAAAGGCATGTCCATCGATGCACCCAAAAGGTCATGTCCATCGATGCACCCAAAAGGTCATGTCCATCGATGCACCCAAAAGGCATGTCCATCGATGCACCCAAAAGGTCATGTCCATCGATGCACCCAAAAGGCATGTCCATCGATGCACCCAAAAGGTCACGTCCATCGATGCACCCAAAAGGTCACGTCCATCGATGCACCCAAAAGGTCATGTCCATCGATGCACCCAAAAGGCATGTCCATCGATGCACCTAAAAGGTCATGTCCATCGATGCACCCAAAAGGCATGTCCATCGATGCACCCAAAAGGTCATGTCCATCGATGCACCCAAAAGGTCACGTCCATCGATGCACCCAAAAGGTCATGTCCATCGATGCACCCAAAAAGTCATGCCCAAGCAGCTGGGGAATGCAGAAGCCATAACTGATCATTGCCATGCCCCCACATTATTGGACGATTCATTGCAGACAGGTGAGTATTCTGCCCAGGTTTTAGGCTTTATATTGGGTTCTAAGCAGATGCCTGGTGGTGAGGGGGTTGAAATGGGCCTATGGTCATATTTTATTTCCAGTTCACTATCCTGGGTATTGTTTCTCCCCAGTGGGGTATCCCGATTTGGGAGGTACTGCTCTGTATATCCCTGGGGGCTGATATACAAACCACCAGCCAATCACTAATGAGTTTTTATTAGCCACACTGACATCTGGGTGGCGTAATAAAATATAATGGAGCATAAGCCACTGGAGGTGAACAGGATGTGGCCAGTCCATGTGCCGTGGGATCACCAGCAATGTAAGTATAATGGGCTATTGTGGGGGGGCTCACACAGCGGATGTGGGATCACCAGGGATTTGAGTATACCAGGCTATCATGGGGGGTTTACATAGTAGGATGCCCCAGAGCTGGGGAATCTTCCTCTTTAAACAGAGCTGTTTCCTGCTACTGTCCTATTATTGCTTTTTGACTCCTATGACATTCTACCAATGAGGTCAGAACTCTATAATCCTAAATATTACTTACCTGTTTCCACGATCCGGCTCCTATTTCCATTCATTTTAAGGGATACAAAATAGAACAGAACAAAATCAAATATAAATCAGTTGCATCTTATAAAGCAAGTGGGTCTTGTTTCCTGACTGCTGGCAGAACATATACATCACCACCCATCTTTGCAGCAGAAGTGGAGCTGAATCATGGGACAGGTAAGTATTCGTATGGAGCAAACATAGTTATAATTTTTGTGCTTAGGGTTTGAGGGAAATTTTAAATCTGATGGTGAAGATCTATTTTAAGATAATAATTCCATGTAGGTTACATAAATGAAGTAAGGGGATTCCCCGTCACTTGACCCCACAGGTGGTGTAGGAACATCCCCCTGTGATGGGGGTATTTCTTTCTAACTAGTCAATGTTCTGTGGGGATTCCTGGCTTGGAAACATCTGCTGTGTTCCTGGCGCAGGCAGTGAGGAAGGGCAGTAATCCCAATAACGAGCAGATCAGGCAGTCATTTACATTATTAGTCACTTTCCACATATACTACAAGGTCTCAGTTCCTCCATGGCCTCTGCCAAATCTGTCCATCAGAGGCGCATTGTCTTCATATTTCCACACACACGCCAAAGCCGACACAGCCTTCCCCTGCCCTGTTTTTCCATTGTCAAAGCATATTTCTACTTTGGGAACTGTTAGACATCGCCTCGCTGGAAGCAATGTGTAGGTGGTCCCTTTTTATAAGGAGATGACACAGTAAAACATGTCAGTGTATACCTCCGCATACTGGGTCCTCCATGCCTGGGCCGGCACTTCTTCCCCGATAGCGTTGTGGGTCAAGATGATGGTGACTTCTATTACTTGTGCAGTTTTATGTAATACCCATATAGGGCAATTATTGCTTAAGAGTTTCTGCATCATGGAACCACCCACCACTTAGGAGCGCTTTGTATTAGTACACACTGCAGATTTGTATATGGTATTTATTGCATTGTTACATGCCTTTGGGGGATTATTATTTATTATATAATATAATTGCATACCTCCCAACTGTCCCTGATTTAGAGGCACTGTCTCCCCCTGTCCCTCATTGTTCTCATTTGTCCCTCTCTGAGGGTTAACATGCAGATCTGCATCAATAAATGACTCATTTGCCTATTTAAAGTGTTTATATTGCTTTAAAGAGAAACAACACGCCCGATTTTCACTTTTCACACGCTGATTGGCTGAGTGGCCCAGTAAACCAATCAGCACGCTCACTTTCACTCGATTCCTGACGGCTAAGCAGCCGAGCGGCACCGAAGGGAGGCGAGTGCGCTGCTGGCTGCATCCCCCACCCACCTCCTAGCTGCCACGTGCCTGTACCGCCCATTCAGAAAGGCTGGGCGCGCGCAGAGGTGGCTAGAGGTGAGCCGGGATGCGGCCGTGGCACAGAAACGCGGCGAGGCCTCTGGGACAAGATGAGTGAAATGGGACTTCTGGGGGTTTTACACAGCGGGGCATTCCAGTTCAGGATGCCCCAGGATGGCCTGGAGTTTCTGAGTAGTAGTAAATAGTAAAATAAAGTTCATTTTACTATATTGTACTTTGCTTGTGCAGCTTCAAGAGGAGCAAATCCTGAAGTGTTCACCATCCCCAGTTTTGTTTCTTTTTCAGGGAAATCTCTATTTGGGATGCCCTGCTACATGTAACTGATTTGGAAGCCGATTATTCTTATATCACTGGCAATCCCACAGTGCATGTGTGGACTCCCCTTCAACCGTGCACATTGATGAATGGCATAGAAAGCTTAATGTAAGGGTTGCAGCAGCCACTTACCTCTTGCGTGTGAATGTCTATGCCATCAATCCAACATGACCTGGCGCAGGATATCACATGAGCTGGAGGGATGTATGGTCAGAAACAGGTCTGTTCTACTACTGATTGATTCTAGACGGTCATTAAAGGAGCAATATCACAAAATTGTGTAATATTAATCCATATAGACACATCGCCTAATGCGAGGAGGGGTCACTTCTCTCATGGTAGAAATAAAATCCAGGGGTGATAGGGTTTAGTCTATTAGGGGTGGCAGAGCCTGTCACCCGATTTCCTCTTCCTTACAAAAATTAAAAACAAGCCTGGCTGGATATTTCTTGATGCCGGGTGTATAAGTAACCTCTCCTCCCACCATCCAGCATTTTATACGGATTTTTATCATTGGGCCATTTTTTGCTTCTTTAAGGAAAGATCCATAGAAGCAGGGTTACCCTTTAATCTAAGCAGGTTCACTGTCTAGAGATCGAATTATGCATTTAAATAAGGTGTAATAAAAAAAAGAGAAAAAAAAGAACCATACAATGGGTAAGATTACAGTTGTGAATAGAAACAGAAACCAACAGCATACAATGGCATGCCTAAGGAAAAACAAAAATTAAAATCACTATAACAGAAATACCAAGCAGCATTGAGGGCAGAAAACATCCAAACGGTAATGTACCTGGGGTGGGGGAGCAAAATAGATTGCGTTGTTTTGGGGGTTTGGTCTGCTTTAAAGTGGACCAACACCCAGGATTTTGACTATCCTGGGTTTTGGTCCACTTCGGTGGGGCACCCCGAGAGAGCGCGCCCGCCGCCGCCTCCCGCGCGTCACTCTTACAGGGCGCGCGCCCACAACGGGCATTCACAAACGGCCGGCGCGGGTGCGCGTCCTGCTAGAGAGATGCGGGGGAGGATCGAGGAGCAGGTAGGGATTTAGGGGTTTCTGGGGGGTTTCTCACAGCGATCAGGGTTCTCACCCGATCGGGGTGCCCCGCAGTCAGGGAGCTGATCGGTCCGGGTATCTTGTAGATTCCCGGGCCGATCATGGGAGGGTGATGGTCCACTTTAAGATCTTGCCAGTGCATTGGGGAATATGTAGATAAGCTGCTTCACTGGGAATTGCATTGGGGACACATAAAAGATAGGACACGCGATTAGCATGGCCCAAATCACAAGTGTGAAGCACAACACAAAGGTTCTAAAAATTCATTCAAAAATAATTCCAATTAGCCAGGCATCCCGTGGCACATGCACCAGCCCCCCAAAATACTTAAATAATTATAACCATTCCAGCCCATTGAAATGTATGGGATAAGGCCACACAGTGCGGGGTGAGCGTCTGGTGTTATCTGGCATTGTAGCATTCATCCTATTTGAATACGACAATATTCAGATAGTGGGTCTCTGGGATCAGCCGGATCTAGACCTGTTTGTATCAGAAAAGAAAAACAAGGTGGACAGCACTAGCGATGGATGCACTTCTCCAACCATGGAAGTTCCGGCTTGGGTATATCTTCCCTCTGATGCAGCTAATCTTCAAATTCTTGAGAGAAATGACAATGTCTCCGGTGGCAGTGATCACAAGCCTGCCTTGCTGGCCAAGAAGGCCCTGGTTTCCGATTATGATGCATCTAGTGATCAAGGATCCAGTTTTTCTGCCGAAAGTCAGGGACCTCCTGCACCAGGTTTAGGAACTTCATCCTCATCAGTTCAGATTGAATCTGGCATTGTGACTGGAAAGGGAAAACCTAATGTGCCAGGGCTGTTCTAATAAAGTCATCAATATCTTAAATCAAGGCAAGCCTTTACCAACAGTGTGTATGACCGAATTTTGGATGCATTCAAATGTTTTCTCGTGCAGCAAGAAACACCACAAACCAACTGTGAAGTCAAGGACAGCCCTGGACAAGGGCCGGGGAGGCCGATTCATCAATAGCGCCAGGTAGCGACAGATGAGCGACTGTAGCGTGATTTTTTCAGCGCCAGCCAGTATTCGCTGTGCTTGGCCGGCATTAGCTTGATGACAGCGACTCAGTCGGTGTGCGGTAATGTTGAATACGGGCTGGGGGGTCGCTGTTTCACAGGTCCAGCGTTGTATGTGAGCGCCTGACAACGAATGGCCAGAGCGAACGGCTAGCTTCATATTCATCAAAAATACCATTTTGTGAGTACTCACCTGAAAAATGGATATTGTTGGTGTGCCACACACCCCGCTTCACTTCTTAAATATTCATTACTCATGGGTTAATCACCTGCAGGTGACGTAGTGCAGAGAGGAAGTCTTGTAACGAGCCCCACCTTCCGGCCTATATATACCTGGTACCTCCCTTCAATCACCAGTATAATCAACAAAGCAGTAATACAAGGTACCAGTATTCCACCAGTAACCTCAAAATCAAATTTGATATAAAAAAGGCTTCACCATATAAAGGCTTCGGTAATACCGAAAAGGGCGGGTGTGAAGCGGGGTGTGTGGCACACCAACAATATCCATTTTTCAGGTGAGTACTCACAAAATGGTATTATTCTTGGTGTGCCACACACCCCGCTTCACTTCTTAAATATTCATTACTCATGGGACATCCAAAAGCAGTGTCCACAAGGGCTGGGCAACTCAAGGCCAGGTGAAGCAGAACTTAAACGACTGCAGTCTGCAGAACTTTGCGGCCGAAAACAGCATCCGCTGAGGCCCGCACATCAACTTTGTAAAACTTAGAAAAAGTGTGAACAGAAGACCAAGTGGCGGCCTTACAAACCTGTTCAACAGAAGCTTGGTGCTGAAAAGCCCAAGACGCCCCAACAGCGCGAGTGGAATGAGCAGTAATACGAAAAGGGGGAACTCTTCCCTTAGCAGAATAGGCCGCAGTAACGGCCTGACGTATCCACTTGCTAATGGCAGATTTGGCTGGTGCCAAACCCTTCCTAGGCCCATGGGGCACAACAAAAAAGGAATCCGTCCTACGGAAAGGAGACGTGACAACCAAGTAGCACTTAACACAGCGTACTACATCCAAACAATGCAAACCCCTCTCTTTGTCATTCTTAGGATTAGGACATAAGGAGGGAAGAACAATATCTTGGTTCAAATGAAAAGCAGAAACAACCTTAGGAAGAAAGTCTGGCTTGAATCGAAAGACCACCTTATCCCGATGCTTCTCGAAGTAGGGCGCCTGAATAGACAAGGCCGCCAATTCCGAGACACGCCGGATCGAAGTGATCGCTACCAAGAAGACAATCTTCTGAGTCAGGGTAGATAAAGCAATCCCTTGCAAAGGCTCAAAAGGAGGAGCCTGAAGAGCAGAAAGAACCAAATTCAAATCCCAAACCGGGAGTAATGGTTTCCTGGGAGGCCGCACATGCGTAACCCCCTGGAAAAAGGTTTTAACTAAAGACTTAAGCGCAACACGCTTCTGAAAAAAGATAGATAAGGCAGAAACCTGCCCTTTCAACGTACTTAGCTGAAGACCAGAGTCCAGCCCAGATTGTAAAAACTCCAGAACCCTGGGGACCGAAAATACCCTACAAGGAAAAGATCTCATCTCGCACCAAGCGATATAGGCTTTCCAGGTCCTATAGTAGGTGACAGAAGAAGACCTCTTTCGGGCACTGATCAAAGTCCTAACGACAGAATCAGAAAGACCCTCTTCCTTTAGGATGGAGGTCTCAGCAGCCAGGCCGTCAAAGCTAGCGCTGGTAAATTGGGGTAATACAATTGACCCTGAGTGAGCAAATCGGGCCGAAGGGGCAGAACGACCTGGTCCACTGCCAGCCGAACGATGTCTGCGAACCACACTCGCCTCGGCCACCTTGGGGCCACGAGGACGGCGGACACCCCTTCCAGAGCCAACTTCCGAAGCACTCTGCCTAGCATGGGTGTCGGAGGAAACAGGTACAGAAACCCCAGATCCCCCCAGCTCAGGGACATGGCGTCCACTGCCAGAGCCAGAGGATCCTGGGAGAGCGACACGAAGTTCGGGAGCCTGTGATTGTGACGAGAGGCAAACAGGTCCACCTCTGGAGTCCCCCATTGGCGACACAGTGAGCGAAATACCCGAGGATGGAGGGCCCATTCTCCCCGACGGGGAGAGCCCCTGCTCAAGCGGTCCGCTTTCAGGTTCTCCACTCCTGGGATGTATACCGCCGAGAGACGAGGAACATGGGCTTCTGCCCAGGTCAGGATCAGGGACACCTCCCTGAGAGCACTCAGGCTGCGAGTCCCTCCCTGATGATTGATGTAAGCAACCGCTGTTCGATTGTCTGAACGCACCTGGACCGGAAGGCCCAGAACGTGCTGAGTCAGGAGAGTAAGCACCCGACGGATGGCTCTCAGTTCCAGAATATTGATGGGTAAGAGGGCCTCCCGAGGTCCCCACTGCCCCTGGAACTGCAGCTCCTTCCAGAATCCGCCCCATCCCGACAGACTGGCGTCCGTGGTGACAATTTCCCAAAGGGGGGCCAGAAAAGACCTGCCCTTCACGAGATTGGTCGAGACCAACCACCACTGGAGGGACTGCCGGACCCGGGAGGACAACTGGAAGGGCTGATCCAGCGACCGAGGCTGCCGGTCCCAAGACGCCAACAGATAAAGCTGAAGCGTCCTCGTGTGGAATTGAGCAAAAGGAACTGCCTCGAAGGAGGCAACCATCAACCCTACCAGCCTCATCCCCAGACGGATGGACGGTCGAGGATTGGAGAGTAGGACCCGAGCCAACTCCTGAATTAAAAGAATTTTGGACTGAGGGAGAAACACTCTGTGTTGATAAGAGTCTAACCGCATCCCCAGAAAGGACACCACCCTGGCCGGAGCGAGGGAGGACTTGGAGAGGTTGATCACCCAACCGAAACTTTCCAGCGTGGAGAGCACCACCCTGGTGTCCTTCTCCGATTGATCGGGTGACGGAGCCATGATAAGAAGGTCGTCCAAATAAGGTACGACACGAATGCCCCGAGCTCTGAAAATGGCCATGACCCCTGCCAACACCTTGGTGAACACTCTTGGCGCTGAGGTAAGGCCAAACGGAAGTGCCACGAACTGATAATGCCGATCCTCCATCATGAATCGAAGAAAGCGTTGATGAGGGAGGCAGATGGGAACATGCAGATAAGCATCCTTGATGTCTATAGACGTCATGAAGTCCCCTTGCCGAAGAGAGCCGACGGCAGTGCGCAAGGTTTCCATGTGAAACTTCCGAAAACGGATGAACCTGTTGAGCAACTTCAGGTCCAGGACGGGACGAACCGACCCATCCCTCTTGGGGACAGCGAACAGATTGGAGTAGAAACCGAGGCCCATCTCTAAACGCGGTACCGGCCGGATGACCGCCATCTCTAACAGATTTTCCACCGACGCCAGGAGCTCCTGTGCGGCCGAAGGATCGATGGGCACCCGAGACCGAAAGAACCGTGAAGGAGGGCGAGACTCGAACTCCAGTTTGTAACCGGACGACACTATCTCCTGAATCCACCTGTCCGGAACCTCCCGGTTCCAAACCTGGGAGAAGTGTCGCAATCGTCCCCCCCACCCGCACGGGTGAGGGCGGCCCCTCATTGCTGAGTGGGCTTACCCGCAGGTTTGGGCTTGGAGCCCCAGGACTGGGCGGGACGGCCACGGCCCCTTCCCCGCGTCCAACCTGTACGACTGGTAGAGGGAAGGGAAGTCCCCCTACCCGCTCTGTATCCTCGAAAGGACGGCCTACCAGAAACAGCCCCTCTAAAGGGGCGTCGAGGCCTCCTGCGTTGTGGCATCTTGCCATCCTTTGCGACTGAATCAATTTTCTCCCCGAAGAGCCGCAGCCCCAAAAAGGGGAGAGCTGTGAGCACCCTTTTAGAAGCTGAGTCCGCCGACCACTGACGCAGCCATACTGACCTACGAATAGCGACCAGCATCGCCGCTGTCCTGCTACTCATAGCCAGCGCATCGTCCTGAGCGGATAGAACGTAAGACACAAAAGACTCGCACTGCTTAAGCGCAGCGAACTCATCACAGGCGGGATTGAGATCCTCGCATAGCCCCTGGATAACAGATCTTACCGCTAAAAGAAGAAGGGCCGAAGCGCACAAGGGGCGCATTGTTGACCCAGCATAAACGAAGCCATAGCGAGCAAACTGGTCAATCCTACGATCCTCCCCATCTTTAGGGACAGAGGTCTCAGCAGACTGTACCATAGCGGAGCTAGCTAACCCTAGCACAGGGGTATCGACTTCAGGAGGGACGGACCAAAGCTTCAGCAATTCTGGCGGAAAAGGATAACGCTTTTCCCAACTGGGAGGGATTCCAGATAACCGTGTGGGATGTTCCCATTCTTTCAGGACCACCCTCTCAAAGTGGTGCTGTCTGGGAAAAACCAAACGCGGCTGAGGCTCTTCAAACAACTGGCCCTTTGGCCGGGTGACAGCCTCAGGCGGATCTAAATTCAAAATTTCAAACATTTGTGCCAGCATGGAGGGGGTGTCAAGGGCAACCCCCGCCGACCAATTGCCAATCGCATCAGCCTTAAGCTGACCTGCCGGCTCATCTGACTCCAAGAGGAATTCACCCTCATCCGGGGAGCCATCGGACCATTCCACAGGCTCACATAATTCGTCCTGAGGAGCCGAAGAAACCGGAGTCAGGCGCTTCCGTTTTGCAGAGGCCTTTAGCCCCGCTTTAACGGGCAATACTTCCCGAAGATTGGCTGATTTTACCACCACCTCGGATTGCGAATCCCCACCCTTGACAATGTCATGCGGGGTCCGGAACAGGGAGGGAGAGGCAGGAGATGATAGAGGTTGCGACGGGTCAGCCGCCGGATCAACAGACTGACGCGCAACAATCTGCCTTGCACAAGAAATGCAAATAAAAACATCATCAGCAGGGAGCGCAGCCCCGCATTTTACACACCCCCTGGACGGCTCTGACGAGTCGTTTCCGGTAGTAACAGAAGCCTCCATATTGGTGATTTATGGTATCGCAAATACTGGGACTTTTAAGGCATAAGCCAACCCGGGATGCCCCTTTATAAGTATGTCCCGGAAGGGAGGGATTTATATTTTTTTTTTTTTTTTTTTTTATATATATATTATTCCTTTTTTTTTTTTTTTTTAAAAGAAAAAGGTCCCCTTTAACAGTCTCAAAATAAATATATATACATATATATATATGTATATATATATCCAAAATGTGCAATATTATATCAAGAAAGACTAGCCAGGCAATATAGAGCCGGAGGCCGCAGTAAAAGAGGGATCCCAGGATCTGAAAGGAAAGAAAAAACAAACCATCAGATCCCTTGTGAGAGAAATAAAGCAGCATGTTCACAATAGTTCAAACAAAGAGAGTGCCTCCTTAAAAGTCAGCCCCAAGAGTGAAACTCATTCTGGCCCCACAAAAGCGAGACCGCTTACCTGTCACCGACGCCAGGAGCCAGACCGGAGGGACATGTTGCCAGCCGCAGCACACAAACTCATGTGTTGCTGCAGCGCGCGCCCCCCCCACGAGACCTCTTTTCACCGCAAAAGAGGAAGTGAGGCTGAGGCCGCCGAGCGCCGCTTCCGCCGGCGCCGCTTTCGCCGGCGCCACGCCCCCCCGCGTCACAGGGAGCCGCCCTGCTCCAATCAATGGGGGAATGCCACCAGCTGCGCTGGCTGACATCGAGCCGGCGGAGGAGGGGAAAAAAGAGACACAGGCGCAGCCACACAGGCTGCCGCACGGAGCAGCGGGAAAGGAAGGGAGGCGGGAGGGAACCAACTGAGCGCGGTCCGCTGCCCCGCCCCCATAAAGCAGACCAAAAACACTGGCCGTGCCTAAGCATCTGCCCGGAGCCCCGGCCAAAACACAGTTACTATGTAAGAGTGAACACACAGAAATGACACACAGTGAAAACATCATACAAGATACACAACCCTCCATACCCCCCCCCCCCCCCCCCCAAGTGAAGGGAGAAAGGACCGGAGCGGGGGAAAAAGGGCTACGGGGACCCTCGGGACAGGGGCATCCCATTTCCGGATCACCATGCCGGACTGCCGCATTGCCCCCACAAGAGGGGGATGAGCGGAGGAGATAAGCTCCTAGGCACCAATTGTGCCATCTACCAATTACCCGGTGAGCAGCCTAAGCTGGGAGGCTTCCTATCCACCATAGAGGTATACAACTCAAACCGGGCAGAAATAGACCAAAAGGGGGGTGGCGGGGTAAGCCCCGACCTACCTGTAAGAAGGAAACTTCCAACCTCTGCTAGTCACGCAGAGAGAAAAATACTGGTGATTGAAGGGAGGTACCAGGTATATATAGGCCGGAAGGTGGGGCTCGTTACAAGACTTCCTCTCTGCACTACGTCACCTGCAGGTGATTAACCCATGAGTAATGAATATTTAAGAAGTGAAGCGGGGTGTGTGGCACACCAAGAATAAATCACGCTCCGAATGTGCTGTCGCTGTCCATTCCTTGTTTAAACCCCAGAGCGCTGGCGGCGATCTGTATTAACTAGTTTTTAACCCCTAAACAACCATATTTTTTAAATGTAACATTATACATGTTTTTAGAATCATTTTGATATATGAATACATTAATCTCAGACCTGTTAGATCAATTCTGCACATATTTTTTTTTTTTTTTTTTTTTACTTAAAAATAAATCCTAACATTGCAGAGGTGGTCTCCGATTTTTTGACATTAAAAAAAAAAAATAAATAAAAAATACCAATTAATTATGAATAATTATAGATTGCTCCATTGAAATGCATTGGACATCGCCAGGGAGCGACAGCTCATACCTGGCGCTGTGAGGGAATTTGCAGCGGCGCTGTTCGGTCCAGGCGGCTTCATGATGAATGCCGCGCTAGCCGTCGCTCTCGCCGGCGCTAGCCTCATTTTGCTTGATAAATGCGTCATTGTGACCGCCGCGGGCGTACTTGAGTCGGTAGTCGCCGTTAGCTGCCGCTACCTGGCGCTCGTCAGACACTACCTGGCGCTATCGCTTGATGAATAAGGGCATAAGCCTTAACTCCTTACAAATTCTAGTTCCTGCCATTTCTGCAGTTGATTGTAAACAATGAGCAAGCCATGCTCTCACTTTGTGCACCATCCTCCTATTTTATTTTTTTTCTTTCTTTCTCTTTTCTAATAGTGAATGTATATGTGAGTTTGGGGGAAAGGGATGCCCCTACGCTGGGGCAGAAGGGCAGCATGACTGGGGGCGCCCCACCTGGGAACGACTGGGACGAATTGGGAGGCAGGTTATTGGCTGGCATGGCTTGGAAGGGGTTAATGTCAGGTGTAAAGGGGAGGTAGGTAGTGAGCAGGTACTTAAGGCACTCGTGTACCCCCTTTTCCTGCTTGGACCATGGAGCAAGAAGCCCCCCCCCCCCCCGGACCAGGGTTGAGGTAAGGATGAGGGGTTTTGGGTTGGGGGACACAGGGAGTGTGGTAAGGCTTTCGGGGCTAAGCAATGGGGCGAGGGAGTGGTTGATAGCAGCAGTTAGGTAAGGGAGGGGTGTCTGGAGAATAGTTAATTTTGGGTACTAATTATGTTTTCTTTCCTTAAGGTTGAAGAAGTCACAGCATGGAGGGGATCCCTTGTCGGTTCTAAGGCAGAAGTGGCGAGCATCAGCAAGGAAAGTGGGTTACGATAAGTTACAGCTATTACTTTGGTTGTTGGCCGATATTTATTTAATAAGGGAGTTATTTAAGAAACGCTAATGCCAGGTAACGCTACATAGCATCAGGTGAACGCTGGGCGCAATATGTGAAAACCATATATATGAAAGTCAATCTGGCGGGTGCCTCTAATAGCGTCATGTAGCGTCACATGTAGAACTAGCTGTGTCTCACTTTTATTGTGAATTTTTTTTCTTTTTTTATGCAGAATTGTATGTGCAGGTCGGCCATTGCAGTGTCAGTGTCACAGTGTTAAAACAATGTCATTCCATGTGTTTTTGCTCTAGTGCTGGTGTTTATGTGTTTAGAAACAGATCACATAGCGTCCAGCGCTTGACGCTAGAGCGCCCAGTTTTAGAGCGCCGACGCTGGTTGTGTGTAGTTTTTTTCTTGATTACGGGCTTCAGCGCTGTGTGCTGGGTGCACTTAACCAGTGCTACCTCTCAGAGAGAGCGCTTCTACAGCGCCATGAAGACATCACATTTATCAATGCTGGAAAGGATACTACAGTGTCACTTGTCCGGCCTCTAAGCTAGGTTATAGCGCCCGACACCCGCTTGCAGAATCTACTAGCTGCCGACACTCACATGGCAATACGTGGAGCTAGTCTTAAAGTGGACCAACACTCTCCCATGATCGGCCCGGGAATCTATAAGATTCCCGGACCGATCAGACCCCTGACTGCGGGGCACCCCGATCGGCCGCCTCCCGCCTGTCCCTCTAGCAGGACGCGCACCCGCGCCGGCCGTTTGTGAATGGCCGGCGCGGGCACGCGCCCTGTAAGAGTGATGCACGGGAGGCGGCGGCGGGCGCGCTCTCTCGTCCGTCGCTGCCTCCCGCTTTTCCGTCGGAGGGGATTGGCAGCGGCGGTCACGTGGGAGAGAGGAGAGGTGAGTTTTTCGGGGTTTCTGGGGGGTTTCACACAGCGGGGCACCCCCGATCAGGGTGCCCCGCCGAAGTGGACCAAAACCCAGGATAGTCAAAATCCTGGGTGTTGGTCCACTTTAAATTAGCCTCCCATGTCTTTCCAACAAATATGGGTTGTGGATGTCTTTTTGTAAATATGGGCAGGGGGTTGGTTCAGTGTCTAGGGGGGAGTGGAAGGTAGTGGGCGCTCCTAGCAGTCAGCAGTCATGGGAGCATCATCCCGAAACCTTGTACAGGGTTACATTTTACCACAGCCGGTCCTGGCTAAATGTCTTGTAAACGTTTGTTTGGCACACCTCCCTGTATCCTCCATGATGTGTGGGGAGGCAGAGGGCGATTGTTAGTATGTGGAGTATGTATGATGCAGACATTCCAGAGGAGTTATGGCACTGACTATTCCCTCAGCTGAGGAATGTGCTCCTTGATCCAGAGAGAAAGCAGAGGTAATGGAGGAACATTCCTCCAGAAACTCTGGCTTTCCCGGCACAGATTGGGCCTCCGCTCGGGGATTCTGTTTGACAAGTGTCTCTATACAAGCGCACAAGCCACTTCCATGCTCAGCCATGCTTGCTATTGACTCCTGCTGTTATGGCTGCGCGTTCCAGCACAATGCTGCCAATTATTTCCATCTTTCTCTAAAGGCTAAAATGTGCTAAAGCGACTCGGTAACTCAGTCAGGGGAGGCCGGACAATCCTGTGAGGTTAGCACATCATTGCTGGTAACACCCCTAGATACAAAATACACCTTTTAAACTGAAATTACCACAGGAGTCGTAATTAGCTATTCCTCTGGGGATAACCCATCATTTCTGCAGTTGCTTTCTGTAAAAACACCATCAAGAACCACACGCAAATATACATATTTGCTAATTAGATGCAAATAGCTCCATTAATATGTAGATAGAAACCCAGTTACAGCATTGCTGCAAGGTGTATTTGGGAAACTGTTCGTGTGTAAAATGCTTTAGGATTTATCCCTAATTTACAGATAATTTATTATCGAGGTAACTATAGATGCATACCTTCCAATTTTTCTGTGTGGGAAAGAGGATCAACTGTTAAATTAAGAGGCTGATTCATTACCAACGCCAGGTATCAGCAGATGAGCATCTGTATAGCGGCGCTTAGAGTGACCACTAGTAGACGCAGTAAGCGGGTATCGGGAGCTGTAACAGAGCGCCTCAGACGCTGTAGTAACCTGGCCGCCATTGATGAATGTGATGTATGTTGGGCGATCTAACACCAGTACAGCGCTGCAGCGAGCAAAAGATAGTGCCAGCTCAGTGCGACAGACTCTCAACGCTCAACACTATACTTATAAAAAAAGGACACACACAGATTGTCTGCGCTCTAAATCTGGTCGCTATAGCATAGAGCGCCAGACGCTGTGTGATTAAAGTCTGTTTTTGAACACATATCCACCTGTAACAAAGCGAAAACACATGGAATGACATTGTTTTAACACTGTGACATTAACACTTTAGTGCCAGACCTGTAATGACAATTCTGCATAAAAAGATAATAAGTCCCAAAAATGTATAAAAGTGTTTGTTTGCAGTCAGGAGAGGTGACACAATGATCTGAGCAAAAAAAAACAAAAACTTGCATTTTATACAAAACTATTTATACACAACTAATGAAGCCCCATTGAAATGTATGGGAGAGCGCTACAGAGCGACAGGTACTACATGGAGCTCCTGAGCCTAGAGTGCCGGCGCTATACACTGAGCCGCCTGTAATAATACATGTGATGCTACATGGCACTGTTAGAGGCGCTCACCAGATTCGCTTTCTTAAATGTGGTTTTGCGTACAGCACCCGGCGTTCACCAGGCGCTGCCTGCCGCTCAGGGCACTACCTGGCGCTATCCCTTCTTAAATAACCCCTAATTGCGGACAGGTGACGAAGCGCGTTGGTTTTCGGTGGTTTATGCTCTGGGTGACTGAACTTTTCCTGCTAAGGGGGATTCCATCCGGAAGAGTATCTATAGCGTGACATTGTGGAGAGAGCAGTCTATAGCTGCTTTGTCCGATATGCAGTTTTAATAGTGTGAAACCCCCCAGAAAGCCCCTAAAATCTTACCTTATCGGCGACGGACAAGCCACCGCCGCCGCCTCCCGCGCGCCCCTCTAGCAGGGCGCACACCCGCGGACGCACGAGAGGCGGCGGCGGCAGCTTATCCGTCACCGATAAGGTAAGATTTTAGGGGCTTTCTGGGGGGTTTCACACACCGATCGGGGTTCGGTGTGTCCTGGGTGTCGGTCCACTTTAAAGTGACAGCTGTCTCTATAATGATCTGTATATAGCCCTATGAAATTTGGGTTCATCCAAGATCTTTTGGCATTACTTCTTGCTTGGTAAGAACTGGTGGGGGGCACAGTTTTGTGTGAAGATGCATGCATTGTGGGATCACGTTTTTGATTCATTTCTTTTGGACTTTCTCAGTAGCTCTGTGTATTTTTTGCTTGTAATTTGGACTTGAGAGTGGGATCTAATTATAACACATTGAGCTTATTCCTTGTTTGGTTGTATTTTTTCTATATGGCCGTATTATTTTTGTCTTTTTTCATTAACATGAGATACATACCTTCCAACTTTTCAGGGTGGGAAAATGGGACATTTATTAAATTAAGCCACACCTCCTCATTGGGATGGATAGGAGATAGGTAACAGTTACAATATCATAAACACTTTAAATAGGCAAATAAATCATTTATGCAGACCTGTATGTTACACTCTCAAAGGAGAACGACGAAGGACAAGGGGACATAAAGTCAAAAGAGGGACAGTCCCTCCAAAGCAGGGACAGTTGGGAGGTATGTAGATGGGCTACTTTTCATTCAGCTGGACACAAATTGAGTTTTTTATTAAGGGGGATGAGCAGGTGTTGAAGTGGACCAAAACCCAGGATTTAGCATATTTTGTTTTTTGGTGCCTATCGTAGGGGTATCCCAATTTTCTGACGGTGGTGTTTATGTTGTTATGTTGCTGTGTAACCCCCCCCCCCCCCATAACGCATGCACGGCTCTCCTCTAATCAGCTTTTTATAATGTGCATTTGAATGAATGGCATCAAACGCTGTATGAAAACAAAGACCAGACCAGAGCACTAAGAGCGACCAGCCAGAGGGATGCTGGAAATACCACCCTGTGCACGTGGCATGGAATAAGAAGAATACACAAAGAACTAGTGGGTTTCACATGGATCCTGGAGGGGCTGGTATTGTTCCAATTAAAGTGGACCAAAACCCATCTTGGGCAGCCCTGAAATCTATAAGACTCCAGGGCTGCCTGATTCCTGGGGCATCCCGTTTTGGTCCCCAGTAAAACCTTACCTTACCCCCGATGTAACGGCACCTGCACAGTCCACAGCCACACTACACTATAACTTTAGCCAGGCACGCGCTAGGCATTTCTACATGGCTAGCCCGGCTACGCCCCCTGCTAGAGGCTAGCGGGTTTGTAGCCATTGGCGCACTTGGACGCATTTGGCTCTATTCAGCTCCATACGCCCCTTAGTCGATTTTTAGCCAAAAAATAATGAATGGAGCTGAGCGTGCGCACCCATACGTACGCCATAGGACCATTTTTTATGGGCGACCTGGGGTTTCACACAGTGGGACATCCCAAATAGTAATGCCCCATGAATGAGGACCAAACCCAGCCTGGCCGGCCCTGGAAACTAAAAGATTCCCGGGCCAACCGCTGGCTTTACTTTTCCTTGGTCCAACAGCACACACGCAGGTTCTCGTCCAATGAGAGCTGTTTGCTGTGACGATGTGATTCGGAGAACAGCTCTCATTGTTGTCAATAGGGAGGGCAAGCGGGTGCATCCCCTGCATTCTCAGGCTGTGTACATGCTCCTGCCCCGGCCATTCAGATAGGTGGGCTGGGAGCGTGTCCTCCATGGGGGATGAGGCCGCTTGTCGAATGACATCGTCACAATAAAGGGCTTTCATTGGACAAGAGCCTGTGCATGCGCCGCTGGACCGAGGTAGGGTAAGTGAATAGCTGCACCCAGAGAGTCATCCCAATTCAAGATGTCCCGGTAGATGTAACAAAACCCAAAAAAGTCAACTTCCCGGGTTTTGTTCTGCTTGTGTTGTTTTACTGACACAAACATTTCTATATAAAGTGTCGTTCATCGCACTGCTTCCCTTTCAACTACGGACTAGAGTCACTTCCCCATCCTACAGACACTTGGGAAGCCCCTGGGTGTCCACATTTTAATCTTAACAGTATTTATTTTCTATTATTATCTTTGCATTGATCATTTTATCATACTGTATTCATATCATTTATTATATCTGTAATCAATGTATTGATTAGATTCCTTCTAGGAGCTGGTTTGCATAACTTTCTCCTCTATACATTTCTCAGTGGAGTAAAATGCAGAGGAGGCAGAGATTGCATTAGGTCCTATGGGGATTGTTCACATCAGATCTATTGCACTGCAGTGTCTCTTGTACAGTATGTGTGTGTTTCTGTGGATTTTTTCATTCCATTCTATTGCAGTTCTCTTTCTAAAAGTTTATTGAAAGGAGATACAGTATCTTATCTGGGGAAGAAGGGCGCCGGCCCTTTGAGGCCGGCAGCCCCATGATTGGCCTGCGCTTCCTGTTGGAAGCTGACCAGCCATGGGATTGGGGGAAGAGATCGGGGGAAGTGACCTCAGGGGACGGGGAGGGGGGGAGTATAAAGGGGCAGGTCCCCCCCTCCTCTTCCTCTTTGGCCCCTGATCTCTTCGCTGGAACGTGCGGTCAGTACTGACGCCCGTCCAGACCCCTAGCATGGAAGCCCTAATGTCGTTACTACGCTGGGAGGTGGTGCGGCGAGGACTGGGTAAGGAGTTTACTGTCTCCGGCCCCCGCCTCGCCGCCCCCTCCTCCCGGGGGTCCCGACGGGTCCTACCTGTTGCGACGGCGTGGCCACGGTCCCGGAGTGGCCGCGTGCGCCGGGTCACGAGGCCGCCGCCATCTGGGGAGCCGTCCTCCCCGCCGGGTGCAGTTGTGCTGCGGGGAGAGGCTCCGCCCCCTCCTTTGCGGCGAGAGAGAGGCGGGGGGCGGAGCTCTGCCCCGGCTGGGACAGAGATGCGAGCAAGTGGCCGGCGGGGCTCCTAATAAGGCAAGACGGGGGGGACACAAGGGGGGAGCCCCCAGCGTCCTTGTGGACGCTGGCCGGGCTCCCTCTGATACATGTACAGGAGCCCCAGGCGTCTTTTATGACGCCTCTGGGGCTCTTAATCCAGCACACAGCGGGGGCCAAAGATGGGGAGCGTCCTCATGGACGCTGGTCAGGCCCCCTTTTCAGCAGGTACAGGAGCCCTGGGTGTCTTTTTAGATGCCACAGGGGCTCCTAATTTTGATCACAGAGAGAGACAAAGTGGGGGGGGGCAGCGTCCTTGCGGACGCTGGCCGGGCCCCCTCAACGGAAAGCACAGGGGCCCCCAGCGCCTGGAGTTACGCGTGGGGGGCCCCTCAAGCGGCACACCCCCTGGCCCCTTCGGGTATCCCGGTTCGGGATGCCCGGCATCTTGGGCGTTCGCCATCCCCCCCATTCACGACGTCCCGCGTGCAACCACCCCACCACCTTTCGGGGTCGGTGACCCCTCCCCCCAATCAGCTGCAGGCTTGGCCGTTCGAGCTGGCGTCGCCGCTCCCGGGCCTGGCGCGGCTGGCGTCCACCCCTTTTAGCGCGCCCCGCGCCACGGATAATCCAGCGCCGCGTCCCAGCTCACGGGGGGTGGGTTGCATGGAACGGACAGGCTCCTCTCCTCTTCTTTTTTCCCAGCAGGCGATGTCCGATCAGGAAGGGATCCGGAGTGGAATGGCGGTCGGGTTTATGGGGGGATGGCATGGCTGAGGTATGACGAGCAATTCCGGCAGCGGATGTCGGTGTGTGCCGAGTTGGGTTGGGACCATAGGGACATTGGGCTGTGGCTGCGGGTTATGAACCGGGGGGGGGGTGTATGCTGCTGCGGCCAGCTCGTCGCCCTTTCAGGGGGGCACCACCTTGTTCACTCCAGGGGTGGCGGAGGCAACAAGAAAAGGAGTGTGCTGAGCGTTTAATGATTCCCAGTGTAAATTCGGTACAGGATGTAAATTTCGGCACGAATGCTCGACCTGCGGGGGTAATCACTTCGTTGGGCGCTGTTTCAGGAAAGGACGGGGGGGTGTTCAGGAGGTTCCCGGAAGGCCCTGCAAAGAGGGATAACGCCGGTGAAAGGAGAGGTGATGCTCCCGTGGCTAAATAACTATCCCGATCGGCGGGCCGCGCAGTTGCTGGCAGAGGGTTTTAGGGAGCGTTTTAGGATCCCATGTCAGGCACCTCCCGGGGAAAGGGGGGCGGTAAAAAATTTGAAGTCAGCCAGGCTACACCTGGATGTGGTGAGGCAGAAGCTGGAAAAGGAAGTATTATTGGGGCGGATGTCGGGACCGTTTACCGATCCGCCGGTAGAGGAATTGGTGGTGTCCCCATTGGGCGTAGTGCCAAAAATGGAAAAGGGGAAGTTTCGCCTGATTCACCACTTGTCCTTTTCAATGGGGGGATTGGTCAACGATGGCATTGCCCGGGAGTTGTCGTCGGTGGCGTACACGTCATTCGACTTTGCATTGGCAATGGCGCGGGAAGCGGGCCCGGGGGAGCTCATGGCCAAAACAGATATTGAAGTGGCGTTTAGGTTGTTGCCAGTGCACCCGGAGAGTGTGTATTTATTGGGGTGTTTATTTGAGGGGGGGTATTACGTGGACCGCTGTCTCCTGATGGGATGTTCAATCTCATGCTCATACTTCGAGGCATTCAGCTCGTTTTTGGAGTGGGTGGTGAAGGAGAAGGTCGGGGGGGCGTCCATAACGCATTACTTGGACGATTTTCTTTGTGTGGGGTCGGCGGAATCGAGGGAGTGCGAGCTCATCCTGGAAAGCGTGCTGGAGGTGTTTTGGGGGTTTGGAGTACCGGTGGCGCACGAAAAAACTGAGGGCCCGGCGACATCCATCAAGTTTCTCTGGATCGAGATCGATGCGGTGGAAGGGGTTTGCAGGTTGCCGGCGGACAAGGTGTGGGATTTGGAAACAGGGCTGGAAGGGATCCTTGGGCTTAGGAAGATTCGGCTGAAGCAGCTACAGTCAGTACTGGGCAAGCTGAATTTCGCCTGCAGGGTTTTGCCGATGTTTTTATGCGCCGGTTGTCGTTGGCGACAGTTGGGATCAGGGAGCCGCATCACTTTATTCGGCTAACGGCGGAGCTGAAGGAGGATGTGAGGATGTGGGTTTCCTTCCTGAAATCGTTCAACGGGCTGGGGTACTGGTTGGATCCCATGAGATCGAACGAGGAGGTGGAGCTATTTACGGATGCGGCAGGTTCGGCCGGTTTCGGGGGCCTATTTGAAGGGGAGGTGGTGTGCTGGATCATGGCCAAGGAGGTGGGCAGAGTCAGAGCTGATCAGGAGGTGGGCGGAGTCAGAGCTGGCATTTCTGGAGTTATTCCCGTTGGTGGTGGCGATGGTCTTGTGGGGGGAGTCTTTATGGAACAAGGCGGTGTGTTTCCGCTCAGACAACACGACGGTAGTAGCGGCGGTTAATTCTCAAACGTCATCATCCCCCCAAGTCGTCGTATTGTTGCGCCAGCTGGTACTGGCATGTCTGCGGAAGTTGGCGGGATGGAAAGATTTCACAAAACTGTTTTGGGTAAGGCAGGCTCTGAAGGGGTGGCGCAGGGAACATAAGACAGTGGATAGGAGGTGTCCGGTCTCCTGGGAGATTTTACAAGGGGTCATGGGTCGGCTTACTCAGGTTTGTTCGTCGGAATTTGAGGTACGGCTTTTCCAAGCAGCATTTTCGGTGGCGTTTTTCGGGGCGTTACGGGTGGGGGAATTAGTTAGCCGGAATAAGCGAGAGCCAGGTGGCCTCCAGGTGGATGATGTGTTTTTTGCGGGGGAAGGGGTTTGGATTCGGATTCGCGTGTCAAAGACTGACCAGGAAGGTAGAGGGGTGAGTATATTTTTGGGTCAGCTGGGTCCGAATGTTTCATGTCCGGTTCTTGCGCTAAGGGGGTTTTTGGACGTTAGGCCACTTACGGGGGGACCATTGTTCATACACGAGGATGGGACTTTTTTGTCGCACTTCCAGTTTTTGGCAGTGTTTCGGAAATGCTTAGCGGTGATGGGGCTGTCTAGCAGGGAGTATGGCACTCACTCTTTTCGCATAGGAGCGGCGACGGAGGCGGCGAGGTTGGGTTTGCCGGTGGACCTGGTAAAAAAGCTGGGAAGATGGGAGTCAAAAAGGATTATGTCATATTTTCGTCCAGGAAGAATTGAGCAGGTGTAACAGCATGGTGGTGGGGGGGGGGGGGTGTCGGTACCGTTATTAATGTTATTTGCTTTTAGACTTAGCGTGCTCGGTGTTGGTGATCGGCCATTCATTTGTTTTTTGGGCGGCGCAGAGAGCGGCGTTGAGAAGGAGCGGCGAACAGCTCGGCATTTCGGGGGATCGAGCGAAGCTGGTGTGGGCCGGCATCAGGGGGTTGAAGTGGCAAGATATGAGAGAGCACATCTTGAAGTCGGCGATGAAGTGGGGTCCTCCAGGGGTGTTGGTGTGTCACGCGGGGGGGAACGATTTGGGCTAGGTGCCGATGAGGCAGCTGATCAAATCGATCACCAGGGACTTCTTGTTTTTTCTAGGGGAATTTCCCGGGGTGGTTTTGATTTGGTCCGAGATAGTTCCCTGGTACGAGGGGAGGCACGCGAGGGATCCGAGGGCTATCGACCGGGTACGTATCAAGGTGAATAGGGCGATTGCCCGGTTGGTTAGACTGAATGGAGGGCTGAGTGCACGCCACGTGGAGGTGGAAGGAATTAGGGGTTTCTACAGGGCCGATGGGGTACATCTAAACGGGTTGGGGATAGATCTATTTAATCTCCTCCTTAAGGAGCGAATTGAATTGGCAGTGGAGAGGTGGCGGGCTGGGCGGTGCTAAGGTTTCAGCGCCGTCCAGCTTTGGCGGTCTCCTCTGCTCGGTTCGGGTCTAAGATGGCACGGAAAGTGGGAGTAGGTTACAAGGAAGCGGCTGTTTCGGCGGAAACGGGCCAGGAGGATAGGTGACTGAGTTTAAGGGGAGGGGAGGGACAAAGGGAAGGGGTTGAGGTGGATCTTGGCAGTTAGCCCCGTTGAGCTACCAGGCCTAGGAGGGATGCAGCCGGGCTCACAAATCGGCTTCTGTTTCAGATTCCGGGAGGTAGTTGAGCCTTCGGGCCGCCTCCCCTCCCCTTCTGTTGGTAGTTAGGGTATGGTGGAATCTCAGACCTGGATCGGGGAGATCAGCATCCACCACTTACCCCCTGCGAGTCGAGTTGCTGCGACTCCCATTATAGGAAGCCAGGCGGTGCAGCACCCTGCTTCATTGAGGAGTAGGGCGGCACGCCCGGGGGAGCGGGGCAACATTCTATAGGCTGGATTCCCCCCACATCTTATCCTCTTCACATTTTCTAGTTGCTCTTTTTGTTGTTATCTCCGGCAGAGTTCAATGTTTCTTTTTCATTGCAGGGCCAGAGCAGAATTTGGATTGAAATGGAGTGTAAAGTGTCCACTGATGTCTTTTACGGGATTCCTAAACCCTTTTGATGTATTTTACATATTCCCTCCTCCTCTATTACATGCTCTCTCCAGTGACTAAATGTGATGGGGCCCTGGTGCAGAGCAGGTGTCAGCACTGGGCATACCCTGGCAGGTGCCGGGGCCCCTGCGCCTTAGGAGGGCCTTTCTCATTCCCTCTACACTGAGCAGTACAGTAACCAGGACTAAGGACTGTCAGCCAGGGGCAGATTGGCGATTGGGAAAACCTGCCCCCTGACCTTCTGGGCAATGATGGGGCCCCCTGACCTTCTGGGCAATGATGGGGCCCCCTGACCTTCTGGGCAATGATGGGGCCCCCTGACCTTCTGGACAATGATGGGCCCCCCCGAACCTTCTGGACAATGATGGGGCCCCCCTGACCTTCTGGACAATGATG
Source organism: Gastrophryne carolinensis (assembly GCA_027917425.1). Taxonomy (NCBI): domain Eukaryota; kingdom Metazoa; phylum Chordata; class Amphibia; order Anura; family Microhylidae; genus Gastrophryne; species Gastrophryne carolinensis. Next base: position 93,006,604 of record CM051239.1, read on the forward strand.
GGGCCCCTGACCTTCTGGACAATGATGGGGCCCCTGACCTTCTGGGCAATGATGGGGCCCCCTGACCTTCTGGACAATGATGGGGCCCCCCCTGACCTTCTGGACAATGATGGGGCCCCCCTGACCTTCTGGACAATGATGGGGCCCCTGACCTTCTGGACAATGATGGGGCCCCTGACCTTCTGGGCAATGATGGGGCCCCCTGACCTTCTGGACAATGATGGGGACCCCCTGACCTTCTGGACAATGATGGGGACCCCCTGACCTTCTGGACAATGATGGGGCCCCTGACCTTCTGGACAATGATGGGGCCCCTGACCTTCTGGGCAATGATGGGGCCCCCTGACCTTCTGGACAATGATGGGGCCCCCTGACCTTCTGGACAATGATGGGGACCCCCTGACCTTCTGGACAATGATGGGGCCCCTGACCTTCTAGGCAATGATGGGGCCCCCTGACCTTCTGGACAATGATGGGGACCCCCTGACCTTCTGGACAATGATGGGGCCCCTGACCTTCTGGGCAATGATGGGGCCCCCTGACCTTCTGGACAATGATGGGGACCCCCTGACCTTCTGGACAATGATGGGGCCCCTGACCTTCTGGGCAATGATGGGGCCCCCTGACCTTCTGGACAATGATGGGGCCCCCTGACCTTCTGGACAATGATGGGGCCCCTGATTTTCTGGACAATGATGGGACCCCCTGACCTTCTGGACAATGATGGGGCCCCTGATTTTCTGGACAATGATGGGGACCCCCTGACCTTCTGGACAATGATGGGACCCCCTGACCTTCTGGACAATGATGGGCCCCCTGACCTTCTGGACAATGATTGGGCCCCTGACCTTCTGGGCAATGATGGGGCCCCTGATTTTCTGGACAATGATGGGGCCCCCTGACCTTCTGGACAATGATGGGGCCCCTGATTTTCTGGACAATGATGGGGCCCCCCTGACCTTCTGGACAATGATGGGGCCCCTGATTTTCTGGACAATGATGGGACCCCTGACCTTCTGGACAATGATGGGGCCCCCCTGACCTTCTGGACAATGATGGGGCCCCTGATTTTCTGGACAATGATGGGACCCCCTGACCTTCTGGACAATGATGGGGCCCCTGACCTTCTGGACAATGATGGGCCCCCCTGACCTTCTGGGCAATGATGGGGCCCCTGACCTTCTGGGCAATGATGGGGCCCCCTGACCTTCTGGACAATGATGGGGACCCCCTGACCTTCTGGACAATGATGGGGCCCCTGACCTTCTGGGCTATGATGGGGCCCCCTGACCTTCTGGACAATGATGGGGCCCCTGATTTTCTGGACAATGATGGGACCCCTGATTTTCTGGACAATGATGGGGCCCCCTGACCTTCTGGACAATGATGGGGCCCCTGACCTTCTGGACAATGATGGTGCCCCCCTGACCTTCTGGACAATGATGGGCCCCCCTGACCTTCTGGGCAATGATGGGCCCCCCTGACCTTCTGGGCAATGATGGGGCCCCTGATTTTCTGGACAATGATGGGGCCCCCCTGACCTTCTAGACCCAGGTGTGGTCATAGCTCCTATACCCCTTCAAGGTATGCCCCTGGCTCTCTCCATCTCTCTTCTACATTTTCCACATTTCCTCTACATCTACACCTCCTCTTCTCGTTTCTCCATATTGCTTCCTCATCTCTCTCTTCCACATTCCCTCCTTCTTTATTTCCCACATTTCCTTCCTCTCTTTTTCATAGTTCCTACTACTCTCTCTCTCTTCTACATTTCATTACTCTCCTTCTGTCCTTCTTTCCCCTTTCTACATTTATTCATATCTCTCTTTTTCCGCAGCCTTGCTCTCTTTTAACCGCCCCCCCATTTACACTTCTGTCAGGGAGGGCCCGGTCCATAGAGTCTCTAAACTAACCCACCCCATAATTAAGCCCCAGTAGGCACACCTCTACCAAAAGAGGAATGCAGCACTGTAGTGTGCAGCTGTTTCCTTTTCCCCATCATTCAGAGCTCCATGGCCAGTTTAGGCTTCCTAAGGACCAGAAGTCATTTTTACATTAGGTCCACTTTAACATACTAATCCTTGTGCTGAGCAGCCAGCAAATTGTAGACTTATTTCCAAGTCTTAGTCACCATTTGGAAGAGGCTCAGCTCCGGGGCAGTGAAACTCCTTCTACTATCTGTGCTCCTAACAGTAAAAGAGCAAGATGCTGTTCCCTGGGCCGGCTCCTCCGCTAAGCAGGGCTGAGACTGAGGGAAAATCTAAGTAAGGTACAAGAAACCTTTGACTCATCTGTTTTGCTAAGGATTTTCCCAGAAACCCAGTCTCAGTAGACACTTATGTTTTGTTCATGCAGCAAGGGTTACGGCCGTCGTGATGGAAAGCAACAGTGGATGCGGTTGCCATGGAGAGCAGAGGAAAACATTACATTTTAGCAAACCATTAAAAATTGTTATTAGACATGTCTAAGTATTTCATGTGTTATTCTAGTCTGTGGAGTTATTTATGTGCCGAATATAATTTATACTGAGGTCTAATTATTTAAAAGGCTTAAAGTGATTGTTCAGGGGAAAAAACTGTATACTCACCTTTTGTCCCGCAAATGATCCCTTCTAGTGCATTGCTTAAAGGAAAACTCTCATTATGTCAGGTTTTTGGTATGTTTTTCCTCGACTTGAATGTAAAATAATCATTTGTGTTAGGATTGTACCTGTGATTTACTTATGTGCATGCTGCTTCCAGGTTCCTTATATTCCTGTGGCTCTGTGTGGTTAAATGCTTATATATTTTTTGTTTTTAACATAGAAACATAGAGACATAGAAACATAGGCCCTTATTTAACAAGGGATAGCGCCAGGTAGCGAATGGTGAGCGAACGGTAATGACGCTCACCGCCACGAGAACGCCGTCTCCCCTCCGCAATCACACATTTATCAAGCCGATCCTGCTTAGCGACTGACAGAGCGCCAGATAGCGACTCATTCATCATTATTCCAGCCTCACCCCACAGGGACAGGTATGACCTCTCGTCTGATATTAATGTATTCATATTACAAAATGTTTTGAAAAACATGTTTTTTTTTTCTTCTAAAAATATGGTTGTTTGGGGGTCGCTGTCATGCGCTCCCATACAGCGCGGAACCTGTCAAACAGCGACTCCTAACCCCGTATTCAACATTACCGCACACCGACTGAGTCGCTGTCAACAGCCGAACAATGGCCAAGCACAGCGAATACTAGCGGGCGCTGTGAAAATAATGCTACTGTCGCTCATCTGTCGCTACCTGACGCTATTAATGAATCGGCCTCATAGAAACATAGAAGGTTGACGGCAGAAGGAGACCATACGGTCCATCTAGTCTGCCCTTATGTGTATACTGTATGTACTCTTTATCTTAGGATAGATGTGTGCTTATCCCAGGCATGTTTACATTCAGTGACTGTTGATTTTTCAACTACCTCTGCTGGAAGTTTGTTCCAAGCATCTACTACTCTTTCTGTAAAATAATATTTTCTAACATTGCTCCTGATCTTCCCCCCGACTAGCTTCAGGTTGTGCCCCCTTGTTCTATCGTTAAGTTTCTTCTTAAAAACACTTCCCTCCTGAAGCTTATTCAATCCTTTCACATATTTAAAGGTCTCAATCATGTCCCCCCTCTCCCTTCTTTCCTCCAGACTGTACAAATTAAGTTCTTTAAGTCTCTCCTGATAAGTTTTAATTTTAAATCCTTCCACCATTTACGTTGCCCGCCTTTGGACACATTCTATTTGAATAATGTCTTTTTGCAGGTAAGGTCTCCAGAACTGCACACAGTATTCTAGCTGTGGCCTTACCAGGGCTCTATAAAGCGGCATCACAACCTCCCTCTTCCTACTGGTGATGCCTCGAGCTATGCAGCCGAGCATCCTGCTTGCTTTTCCCACTGCCTGGCTACACTGTCCACTCATCTTGCAGCTATCAGTAATCAGTACCCCTAAATCTCTCTCCTCCGAGGTCCTGGCTAACACAGTGCTGCCCATACGGTACTCAGAGCAGGGATTCCTTCTACCCAAGTGCATGATTTTACATTTAGAGACATTAAACTCTAGTTTCCACAGTTTTGACCATCTATCCAGTAAAGCTAAATCATTTTCCATGTTGCAGACACCTCCAGGAATATCCACCCTATTACTAACCTTTGTATCATCAGCAAACAGACAAACTTTTCCTACCAAGCCTTCTCCTATGTCACTTACAAATATATTAAAAAGAATGGGGCCCAGGACAGAGCCTTGCGGCACACCACTTGTAACTCGCCTTTGTTCAGATTGCACGCCATTTACAACAACGCTCTGATACCGATCCCTCAGCCAACTGGAAATCCACTGAACTATCCAGGGATTGAGTCCTACCTTCAATAACTTATCTATGAGCTCCTTATGTGGTACAGTGTCAAAGGCTTTGCTAAAATCCAGATAGGCGATATCCACAGCACCACCTTCATCTAACACTTTAGTGACATTGTCAAAGAAATCAATAAGATTGGTCTGACATGATCTGCCCTCAGTAAAGCCGTGCTGTTTTGGGTCCAATAGGTCATTAATTTTTAGATGGGAAATTATCTGTTTTTTTAAGAGTGTTTCCATTTTATTTCTAGCTTCTCTGTACATAACAATGTCATGGCAATTGTTGTACTGCTCTTATTTATGTTTTATATGTGATAGCATCCCCTACACAATCTCTATCCTCGTATTTATGTTTTATATGTGATAGCATCCCCTACACAAGGGACAGCAGATAGGAAATCATTGCTGCTAGTGCAGCTCTTAGCCATGCAGTCAATGGGCTTGTCAGGTGAGAATTCTCACTCCTTTTTTACAAGAGAAAACTTTCATTGTCTACCGGGTGTAAATTTTCCTCTGGTTCTGAATCAGCCCCAAGGTAGGCAATGAAGATGAATGGCAGTTTTCTCTCCTAAAAAGAGTGAGGATTCTCACCTGCCTCTGCCCACCGCCCCCTTTTGCATTTGTGAATGGCCGGCGCAGACACGCTCCCTGTTAAAGGGTAGCGAGGGATGCGGTCGGCAGTCCTGGAGGAAGGGGCTCGAGCGGATCTGAGTGCGCCATTGCGATTGGACAAGTGGCCGAGCATGCGCCATAGGCCCGGGAAGAGGTGAGTTTGTTCAGGCGACCTGGGGGATTTCACAAAGCGGGGCACCCCTGAACTGGGTGCCCCAGGGGAAAGGACCAAAACCCAGAATAGTCAAAACCCTATTTAAACACCAATGAAACTAATTCAGGATGCCCCAAGGAGTGGATCTCGGATGTTCCAATGTTCCTCTTTAAACATGGTGCTAAAGCAATGGGTCGATTTAGTCTGTGGAGTTATTTATGTGCCGAATATAATTTATACTGAGGTCTAATTATTTTAAAGGCTTAAAGTGATTGTTAAACCGGACCTTCACCATGATTTATTGAAAAGCCCAAAGCCTTAAAAAACGGTTCCCCAGCATCTAAAATTAATATATTTTAAGTTATTAGTCACTTACTTATTATTCTTTCCCCCACTGGGCTGCAACTCTGTTCAGGACTTTAGGATACGGGCGCTGCCATCTTGAATCAGAAGCATCACACTTACTGAGGAGAGGAGAGTGGGATAAAGTACAGGGGGGGCAGGTTATAGATAGAGCAGAGCTGGGGTCAGGAAAAGGTCAGCAATCCCAGAATGCAGAGCAGCACAGTCAGAAGGCACTTCCTGTTGCAGGCTGCCTGATGCTCCATGAGCCACCATCTTGGATGTTTAAAGGCTCATAACATGCAGTAGATGCAGGTAGGATAATTTTTAATGTGAGCAATCTGTATGTACAGGATGGGGGGGAACATATAAGATAGACTCGGGGAGGCCGATTCATTAATAGCGCCAGGTAGCGACAGATGAGCGACTGTAGCGTGATTTTTTCAGCGCCAGCCAGTATTCGCTGTGCTTGGCCGGCGTTAGCTTGATGACAGCGACTCAGTCGCTGTGCGGTAATGTTAAATACGGGCTGGGGGGTCGCTGTTTCACAGGTTCAGCGTTGTATGTGAGCGCCTGACAACGAATGGCCAGAGCGAACGGCTAGCTTCATATTCATCAACAAATCACGCTCCGAATGTGCTGTCGCTGTCCATTCCTTGTTTAAACCCCAGAGCGCTGGCGGCGATGTGTATTAACTAGTTTTTAACCCCTAAACAACCATATTTTTGAATGTAACATTATACATGTTTTTAGAATCATTTTGTAATATGAATACATTAATCTCAGACCTGTTAGATCAATTCTGCACATATTTTTTTTAATTTTTTTTTGGACTTAAAAATAAATCCTAACATTGCAGAAGTGGTCTCCGATTTTTTGACATTAAAAAAATAATAAAAAAAATTAATACCAATTAATTAGGAATAATTATAGATTGCTCCATTGAAATGCATTGGACATCGCCAGGGAGCGACAGCTCATACCTGGCGCTGTGAGGGAATTTGCAGCGGCGCTGTTCTGTCCAGGCGGCTTCATGATGAATGCCGCGCTAGCCGTCGCTCTCGCCGGCGCTAGCCTCATTTTGCTTGATAAATGCGTCATTGTGACCGCCGCTGGGCGTACTTGAGTCGGTAGTCGCCGTTAGCTGCCGCTACCTGGCGCTCGTCAGACACTACCTGGCGCTATCGCTTGATGAATAAGGGCATTATTCAGAGTGAAGGTCCGCTTTAACTGCACTACACACATTTTGGCCATCTACACTGCAACATCACAAACCAACAGTAAACTGAAACCTGCCTTAAATGTCAAAGCATAGCAATGCAAATGTGGCTCGACAACCCCCAGCAAGGCCTAACACAGGTCATATTGTGGGAAGTGGAGAAGAAAAATGCTCTACTGTGAGCTTTTTCCCAATCTAGGTAAAGATGCGCTGAAAGCACACTCTTCATTCAGCCACGCAGCACCAATGATAGAGTTAGATTTGCTCTATTCATTTCTATTGTGTATTTTATAATGCTGACCACAGTATTTTACAGAGCACATAGAAGTCACACTGATAAAGAACAATGGTGTGATATGTGGATACTTTACATACACATGCTGCTTGGGTAAGTTCTAATTAATCAAATGGAAAAACATATCCCAGATTAATACATTTCATAATTGGGTTTATGCTGATTTGTTGCCCTACAGACAGCAGAGTATTACGCATATAGTCATTTAACAATGGTTTCCAACTATCCCTCCTTTGTAGAAATAGTTGTTAAAACTGAGTAGGTTATCGGTTCGTTTTTAATAGTTATATGTAGTATACCACCCATTTTCCACTCCATAAGCCACCCAAAGGTGTGGGGGGGAATGTGAGTGTGCGAGCAGTGGTGGCAGGAGGAGCATGAGCAGCATGACTGGACTAGAGCGCCATATTATCTCCCGCTGTTCTCCCAGCTCCCCCCAATAAAAACACTGCACAACGTATATATCAAACACACAAAACAACACAAAATCTCCGAACCCCTTAATCGAGTCTGAGTGGTAATCCACCAAACTAAGAGGCTGATTCATCATTAGCGGCAGGTAGCGACAGATGAGCGTCTGTAGCAGGCATTTTCAGAGCGCCCGCTAGTAGTCGCAGTGCTCGGCCGTGGGTCGCTAGTTTATAGCGACTCAGTCGCTGTTAAGTAATGTTGAATACATTGTGAGGAGTCGCTATTTCACTAGTACAGCGCTGTATGGGAGCGCATGTTAGCGACTGCTCATAGCGACCGACTCACAGCATATTCAGCAAAAAAACAGCATCACAAATCTCTGGCGCTGAAAAATACTTGTTTGAAGCCCAGAGCGCAGGAGGCGGTGTGTTTAAAGTGGACCAACACCCAGTGGGGATCGGCCCGGGAATCTATAAGATTCCCGGGCCGATCAGATACCTCCCCGCGGGGCATCCGAAATCGGGATGTCCCGCGTGGTGAAACTCCCCAGGAAGCCCACAATCCTACCTTTTCCACGTTCCAGCAGCGCATGCGCGTCCGTAGCCACCACCTCCCACGCATCCCTCTAGCAGGGTGCGCTCCCGTGCTGGCCGTTTGTGAATGGCCAGCACTGGTGCGCTTCCTGTAAGAGGGACGCGCGGGAGGCAGCGGCGGGCGCGCTCTGCTTGTCCGGCGCTGCCTCTCGCTTGTCCGCTGGCGGGGATTGGCTGCAGCGGTCACGTGGGAGCGGGGAGAGGTGAGTTTTCGGGGCTTTCTGGGGGGGTTTCACACAGCGGGGCACCCCCGATCAGGGTGCCCCACCAAAGTGGACCAAAACCCAGGATAGTCAAAATCCTGGGTGTTGGTCCACTTTAAAGTGTGTTTTCCAGCATCTATCCACTAGTAACAAAGCGAAAACATATGGAATTACATTGTAACAACATTGTAACATGAACACTTTAATGGCAGACCTGTAATGTCATTTCTGAGGAAATATATAAAAAATGAAAAAATTATGAAAAAACTGCTATTTCAATGCCAGAAGAGGTCACAGAATTATTTGTGATCTTTTTGTAAAAAAGAAAAAAGAAAAAACAAAAACCCCGTTTAAAGAGAAGAAAAGGTTCGTCCATTGAAATGTATGGGAGAGCGACAGGTAGCGAGAGGTCATACCTGGCGCTGTGGAAGGCTGAACACTGGTGCTGTTCACTGAGGCTGTGAAAATGATGAATCAGACGCTACATGGCGCTATCCCAGTCGCTAAACAGATTCTGCTTGATAAATGTGTAATTGCGTGCCGTGTCCGGCGTTCACCAGTCGCTACCTGTCGCTACCTGTCATTAAAGTGGACCAACACCCAGGATTTTGACTATCGTGGGTCTTGGTCCACTTCGGTGGGGCACCCCCGATCGGGGTGCCCCGCTGTGTGAAACCCCCCCAAACACCCGGAAAACTCACCTCTCCCCGCTCCCACGTGGCCGCGCCGTCCAATCAGCGCGGCCGGACAAGCGGTCTGACAGGACCGGACAAGCGGCTCCTCCGCCACCGCCTCCCGCACGTCACTCTTGACGTGCGCGCGCCCGTGCTGGCCATTCACGGACGGCCGGCGCGGGCGCGCGCACGTCTAGAGGGGCGCGAGGGAGGCAGTGGCGGCCCGCCGCCGCCGAAGACAAGGTAGGTGGACTTGGGGTGTTTGGGGGGGTTTCACCCCGCGGGACATCCCGATCTCGGATGTCCCGCGGGGAGGCAGGTGATCGGCCCGGGAATCTTATAGATTCCCGGGCCGATCACGCGAGGGTGACGGTCCACTTTAACCAGCCACTACCTGACTGCGAAATTGACGAGGAGGAAATCCTTGATGCACCTGAATAAGCGGAAGCCATTTTTCTTAAGCTCAGTCGCAATCTTCGTTAGGCTCAGAGCTCAACCAGGCTAACCGCAAAGGTGCAAGATAACAACAGCCTGGCTACCCCAAAACTGTAGCCATCCTCGCCACTACGCTGGCCACCCTGGCATTTCTACGCCTCAGTACTCATCCAACCTGTCCACTCAGACCCGAAAGTGAGGAGACCGCCCACCGGCTGTGACAAAATTAAACAGTAAATATCAATACATGCAAAAGTCACATACAACTCACCCAGGCATTTAACATAATAGCATGCAATCATTGTCACATTTTATATTTCCTTATATCTTCTTACTTTTTTTTTTTTAAACTGTAACCCCCAGATCGCTCTAAAAATGTTCCTGCTGGTTCCCAGCACATTCACAGGCTCGCGTCCAATCAGCGCTGTCTACCATGCATATTAATGCACCGCATCAAGCTCTGTCTGGAACATTAGAGTATTGGCATAGTGAAATGGAAGAGGCTACATCCCTGGCCTCCTTGTGCTCTGTGACAGGCTTTCATCTCCAGCCTGAATCTGAATGGCTGGGGCCACCTAAAGATGAGGGTAATCCCAGGGGGTTCACACAGCGGGGCATCCCAAAATAAGATGCCCCAGGGGTAGTTAAAAGTCTCCAGGGCTGACGACAATCATGGTGACATATATAAACTGTATAAAAAATGTGTGCTCCTCGAACCAACCAGACAAACGCACTCATCTTCTATGTACATGTCAATAACAAAAAATCTGATTGGATTATAATTATTTTAATTTTTTTATAGCTAATTTTGGATTGCACAGTGAAATTAGATCATCTGTCTTTTTACATAGAGCCTTATTCATGAAGGGATAGCGCCAGATAGTGACTTGTAAGCGGCAGGCAGCGGCAGGTGAACGCCGGACACGGCAAGCAATTACACATTTCTGAAGGCGATTCTGGTGAGCAGCTGGAACAACGCCATGTAGCGTCCGATTCTTCATTATCCCAGGCTCAGTGTACAGCGCCGGCGTTGAGCCTTGCAGCGCGCCACCATTTTTCTGATCCCTTTCCCGATCCCAATTTTTTTATTTTTTTTTTAAACTCAAATCTTTCAGACATGTATCCTGACCTAAAAAATGGCATTTATGTAAACTTTTTCGATTAATAATATTTTTATGCAGAATTGTCCTTACATGTCTGGTATTAAAGTGTTCATGTTACAATTTAATAACAATGTAATTCCATATGTTTTCGCTTTGTTTCTAGTGGATACATGTTCAAAAACAGACTTTAATCACACAGCCTATGGCGCTGTGGGCTACATCGACCCGATTTTGAGCGCCAGACCTGTTTGAGGCTGTTTTTTGATGAATGTGGTGTGAGTCAGTTGCACTGAGCTGATACTACCATTCGATCCCATACAGCGCTGTACTGTGACTCACATAACGTAATCATCAATGCCGGCCAGCGACTAAGGCGCTCTAAAAACAACGAACCGTGGTCAAGCACAGCGACTACTAGCGTTCGCTCTGAAATCCTCGCTACAGACACTGTATCTGTCATCTGTCGCTACCTGGCGTTAGTAATGAATCAGCCTGCCAGTGATTTTCAAATACAAAATCGCTAAAGCACCCACATTTGTATGGTACGCGATCCATGGAAACAGTCGCTGCTATTAAGCTATGAGAGAGAATTTGTTCATCGCTCGAGCATCGTAATGTTTTGATGGGCCTAAAACGACTCATTCTCTGTCTGACAGTCACCACGTGTAATCTGAAATTGGCCACAAATAGGACAAACAGTGCAAACAATTAAGCAACCAATGTTCTTCATCTGAATGCAAGTCCTTCGCTTGTGGAACATTCAAATTTGACTGTTTACTGTACTGTACTGGAGGGAAATAATGGGCAAATGACCCCAAATGAATCACATACTACAAAATAACAGCAGCAGGTGGAGAAGGAAGTTTCAGCTAGAGAAGGGGTTTCTGATCAAGTGGCCTAAGCCTGGAGCAACGGCTTCCCTGGAGTCAAACATAAGCCATGGAGGCTGATTTTTCCAAGGATCGCCCTGTATATTCACCTCACTGACAACCCCACAGCACAGGTCATGGCCACATCACCTCTGGATTTCATTGTGTATTTTCTAGTCACCGAAAGTTGGAAAGTACAGTATAACTAAATTGTAAAGAAAAGAGCCACAGATGGATACGTTTAATGAATCTGTTATATTTTATGCTATATATGTTGCATGTGTTGGTACCAATGATCTTTTCAGCATGTTTCGAACATTTAGTATAGTCGTATTTCTGTCTTAAAGAAGAACAAAACGGGGAGGCCGATTCATTAATAGCGCCAGGTAGCGACAGATGAGCGACTGTAGCGTGATTTTTTCAGCGCCAGCCAGTATTCGCTGTGCTTGGCCGGCGTTAGCTTGATGACAGCGACTCAGTCGGTGTGCGGTAATGTTGAATACGGGCTGGGGGGTCGCTGTTTCACAGGTCCAGCGTTGTATGTGAGCGCCTGACAACGAATGGCCAGAGCGAACGGCTAGCTTCATATTCATCAACAAATCACGCTCCGAATTTGCTGGCGCTGTCCATTCCTTGTTTAAACCCCAGTGCGCTGGCGGCGATCTGTATTAACTAGTTTTTAACCCTTAAACAACCATATTTTTGAATGTAACATTATACATGTTTTTAGAATCATTTTGTAATATGAATACATTAATCTCAGACCTGTTAGATCAATTCTGCACATATTTTTTTATTTTTTTTTTTTTTTACTTAAAAATAAATCCTAACATTGCAGAAGTGTTCTCCAATTTTTTGACATTAAAAAAAAAAAAAAAAAATTATTACCAATTAATTATGAATAATTATAGATTGCTCCATTGAAATGCATTGGACATCGCCAGGGAGCGACAGCTCATACCTGGCGCTGTGAGGGAATTTGCAGCGGCGCTGTTCGGTCCAGGCGGCTTCATGATGAATGCCGCGCTAGCCGTCGCTCACGCCGGCGCTAGTCTCATTTTGCTTGATAAATGCGTCATTGTGACCGCCGCCGGGCGTACTTGAGTCGGTAGTCGCCGTTAGCTGCCGCTACCTGGCGCTCGTCAGACACTACCTGGCGCTATCGCTTGATGAATAAGGGCACAAGCAGCAACCACTGACTATATACCGGGACATTGCGAATCAGGATGCCCCAATGTGTGAATTCCCCCAGTTTGCCCATAAAAACTCATCCTCCCACTCTCTGACAGCACAAGCTCTAGTCTAATGAGAGCCAGCTGCCGTGACTACGTCATTCGGGTGATGACGCTTAGGCCCTTATTTATGAAGGAATAGCGACAGGTAGCGACTGGTGAGCGGCCGGTAATGACAGGCCCCGCCACGAGAACGCCGGCTCCCCACCACAATCACACATTTATCAAGCCAATCCTGCTTAGCGACTGAGATAGCGCCAGTTAGCCACTCATTCATCATTATTCCAGCCTCAGCCCACAGCGCCAGCATCCGACCTTGAACAGCGACAGGTATGACCTCTCGCTACCTGGCGCTCTCCAATGCATTTCAATGGGACAATCTTTAAATATTCATAATTAATTGTTATTAGTGTTTTTTTTTTTTTTTTTTTTTTTTTAAATGTGAAAAATTCTGTGACCACTTCTGCCATGTTAGATATTTTTTTTAAGGAAAAAAAAAAAAATTGTGCAGAATTGATATTACAGGTCTGATATTAATGTATTCATATTACAAAATTATTTAAAAAACTTGTTTTTTTTGGTTTCCAAAAATATGGTTGTTTGGGGGTTAAAAAACTACTTTTAACCCATCGCCGCCAGCGCTCTGGGGTTTAAACAAGCATTTCACAGCGCGAGAATTTTTTGAGCGTGATTTGTTAATGAATATGGTGGGAGCCGGTCGCTAGGGCCAGTCGCTATCATGCGCTCCCATACATTGTTCATTAATAGCGCCAGGTAGCGACAGATAAGCGCCAGTAGCGTGATTTTCACAGCGCCAGCTAGTATTCGCTGTGCTTGGCCGGGGTTTGCTTGTTGACAGCGACTCAGTCAGTGTGCGGTAATGTTGAATATGGGGTTAGGGGTCACTGTTTCACAGGTTCAGCGTTGTATGGGTGCGCCTGACAGCGAATGTCCAGAGCGAACGGCTTGCTGCAGATTCATTAACAAATCACGCTCAAAAATTTATCGCGCTGTGAATTCCTTGTTTAAACCCCAGAGCGCTGGCGGCGATGTGTGTAAAGTAGTTTTTAACCCCCAAACAACCATTTTTTTTAAATGTAAAAATTATACAAGTTTTTCTAAACATTTAGTAATATGAATACATTAATATCAGACCTGTAATATCAATTCTGCACATATTTTTTTTTTTTTTACCTTAAAAAAAATATCTAACATTGCCGTAGTGGTCACAGAATTTTTGACAGTTAAAAAAAAAAAAAAAAAATCAATTAATTATGAATATTAAAAGATTGCTCCATTGAAATGCATTGGAGAGCGCCAGGGAGCGACAGGTCATACCTGGCGCTGTGATGGGATTAGTAGCGGCGCTGTTCGTTGCAGTCGGCTACATGATGAATCCCGCGCTAGCTGACGCTCTCGCCGGCGCTAGCCTCATTTAGCGTGATAAATGCGTCATTGTGACCGCCGCCGGGCGTACTTGAGTCGGTAGCCGCCGTTAGCTGGCGGTACCTGGCGCTCGTCAGACACTACCTGGCGCTAGCCCTTGATAAATAAGGCCCTAGGACTAAGGGCTGTCAGTCAGGGATGAATTGGTCATTGGGAGAGTCTTTCTTTCTGTCAGTTCTTCTATTCTTTTTTTTTTTCTTTCATTCTATTTTCTTTTTGTCTTCCTTTCATCTATTCTTTCTGTCATTCGTTTTCTTTCTTTCTTTCTTCTTTTCTTCTATTATTTATATCAGTCCTTCTATTCTTTCTTTCCTTCCATCTAGTCTTTTTCTTTCTTTCATTAGTTCATTCTGCCATTCCTTTTCTTCTGTTATTTTTTTCTGTCATTTCCTCTATTCTTTCTGTCACACCTTCTCTTTCTTTTTTCTGTCATTCCTTCTTTTATTCCATCCCCCTTTTCTCTCCCATTCCTTCTCTTTTTCATGCTTCCTTATTTCAGCCATTCCATTTATTACTTCTTTGTTTTTGTCATTCATTCTATACTTTTGTTTCTTTCCTTGTATTTCTATCTATTTTATCTATCTTGTATCTTTTTTTTTACATTACTTTTCTTTCTTTCCTGCTTTCTTTTTTTTTGTCATTCCTTGTACTTTTTAGTTCTTTGTTTCTCGTTCTTTGTTATTCCTTCTATTATTGTTGTCTTTATATTTTTTCTATTCTTTGGCAATATTCACCATACTTGTACATGCAACTTTATCACCATGTATGGCATGTCATACCACACCGCAAGGGAACCACTGAGACTCTATGGCCCTTATTTATGAAGGAATAGCGACAGGTAGCGACTGGTGAGCGACCGGTAATGACGGGCCCCCCCACGAGAACGCCGGCTCCCCACCACAATCACACATTTATCAAGCCAATCCTGCTTAGCGACTGAGATAGCGCCATATAGCGACTCATTCATCATTATTCCAGCCTCAGCCCACAGCGCCAGCGTCCGACCTTGAACAGCGACAGGTATGACCTCTCGCTACCTGGCGCTCTCCAATGCATTTCAATTGAACAATCTTTAAATATTTATAATTAATTGTTATTAATGTTTTTTCTTTTTTTTTTTATGTGAAAAATTCTGTGACCACTTCTGCCATGTTAGATATTTTTTTTAAGGAAAAAAAAAAAATTGTACAGAATTGATATTACAGGTCTGATATTAATGTATTCATATTACAAAATTATTTAAAAAACTTGTTTTTTTTGGTTTCCAAAAATATGGTTGTTTGGGGGTTAAAAAACTACTTTTAACCCATCGCCGCCAGCGCTCTGGGGTTTAAACATGCATTTCACAGCGCGAGAATTTTTTGAGCGTGATTTGTTAATGAATATGGTGGGAGCCAGTCGCTATGGCCAGTCGCTATCATGCGCTCCCATACAGCGCAGAACCTGTCAAATAGCAACTCCTCACCCAATATTCAACATTACTGCACACCGTCTGAGTTGCTATCAACTACCGAACAACGGGCAAGCACAGCGACTACTAGCGGGCGCTGTGAAAATACTGCTACAGTCGCTCAACTGTCGCTACCTGGCGCTATTAATGAATCGGCCTCCCCGTGTTTACAATAGGGAACAAGCACTGCTGCATCTAGAGATGAGCGAACTTTTGAAAAATTCGATTCGACTGATTCGCCGAATTTTCCGACAAAAATCGTTTCGACCCGAATAAATTCGCGACGAATCGCTATTAAAAACGGCTATTTCTGAGCCTCCTAGAGCCTCAATAGGGTTGTAAACCATTCAGCCTTGCTGTAACACGCACAGGATGCGTGCTGGGTTAGTTAAATAATACTTTGAAGAAATATCACATGCAGATCAGAGGCATCGCTAATAGAATCGCAGAGCGGCACAATTGCAGAGAGTTGAAGTGGCATCACTATGAGGGGCAGAAGGAGCCCAAATATACACTGGAGTTGGCCTCAGGAGCCCAAAAATTGGATGAATCACACCCTGGAGTTGGCAGAAGTTGGCAGCAGCAGCAGCAGGAGCCCAAATATACACTGGAGTTGGCTTCAGGAGCCCAAAAATTGGATGAATCACACCCTGGAGTTGGCAGGAGTTGGCAGCAGCAGCAGCAGGAGCCCAAATATACACTGGAGTTGGCTTCAGGAGCCCAAAAATTGGATGAATCACACCCTGGAGTTGGCAGGAGTTGACAGCAGCAGCAGCAGGAGCCCAAATATACACTGGAGTTGGCTTCAGGAGCCCAAAAATTGGATGAATCACACCCTGGAGTTGGCAGGAGTTGACAGTAGCAGCAGCAGGAGCCCAAATATACACTGGAGTTGGCCTCAGGAGCCCAAAAATTGGATGAATCACACCCTGGAGTTGGCAGGAGTTGACAGCAGCAGCAGCAGGAGCCCAAATATACACTGGAGTTGGCCTCAGGAGCCCAAAAATTGGATGAATCACACCCTGGAGTTGGCAGGAGTTGACAGTAGCAGCAGCAGGAGCCCAAATATACACTGGAGTTGGCCTCAGGAGCCCAAAACTTGGATGAATCACACCCTGGAGTTGGCAGGAGTTGACAGTAGCAGCAGCAGGAGCCCAAATATACACTGGAGTTGGCCTCAGGAGCCCAAAAATTGGATGAATCACACCCTGGAGTTGGCAGGAGTTGACAGTAGCAGCAGCAGGAGCCCAAATATACACTGGAGTTGGCTTCAGGAGCCCAAAAATTGGATGAATCACACCCTGGAGTTGGCAGCAGCAGCAGCAGGAGCCCAAATATACACTGGAGTTGGCTTCAGGAGCCCAAAAATTGGATGAATCACACCCTGGAGTTGGCAGCAGCAGCAGCAGGAGCCCAAATATACACTGGAGTTGGCCTCAGGAGCCCAAAAATTGGATGAATCACACCCTGGAGTTGGCAGGAGTTGACAGTAGCAGCAGCAGGAGCCCAAATATACACTGGAGTTGGCCTCAGGAGCCCAAAAATTGGATGAATCACACCCTGGAGTTGGCAGGAGTTGACAGTAGCAGCAGCAGGAGCCCAAATATACACTGGAGTTGGCCTCAGGAGCCCAAAAATTGGATGAATCACACCCTGGAGTTGGCAGGAGTTGACAGTAGCAGCAGCAGGAGCCCAAATATACACTGGAGTTGGCCTCAGGAGCCCAAAAATTGGATGAATCACACCCTGGAGTTGGCAGGAGTTGACAGTAGCAGCAGCAGGAGCCCAAATATACACTGGAGTTGGCTTCAGGAGCCCAAAAATTGGATGAATCACACCCTGGAGTTGGCAGGAGTTGACAGTAGCAGCAGCAGGAGCCCAAATATACACTGGAGTTGGCCTCAGGAGCCCAAAAATTGGATGAATCACACCCTGGAGTTGGCAGGAGTTGACAGTAGCAGCAGCAGGAGCCCAAATATACACTGGAGTTGGCCTCAGGAGCCCAAAAATTGGATGAATCACACCCTGGAGTTGGCAGGAGTTGACAGTAGCAGCAGCAGGAGCCCAAATATACACTGGAGTTGGCCTCAGGAGCCCAAAAATTGGATGAATCACACCCTGGAGTTGGCAGCAGCAGCAGCAGGAGCCCAAATATACACTGGAGTTGGCTTCAGGAGCCCAAAAATTGGATGAATCACACCCTGGAGTTGGCAGGAGTTGACAGCAGCAGCAGCAGGAGCCCAAATATACACTGGAGTTGGCTTCAGGAGCCCAAAAATTGGATGAATCACACCCTGGAGTTGGCAGAAGTTGGCAGCAGCAGCAGCAGGAGCCCAAATATACACTGGAGTTGGCTTCAGGAGCCCAAAAATTGGATGAATCACACCCTGGAGTTGGCAGGAGTTGACAGTAGCAGCAGCAGGAGCCCAAATATACACTGGAGTTGGCTTCAGGAGCCCAAAAATTGGATGAATCACACCCTGGAGTTGGCAGAAGTTGGCAGCAGCAGCAGCAGGAGCCCAAATATACACTGGAGTTGGCTTCAGGAGCCCAAAAATTGGATGAATCACACCCTGGAGTTGGCAGAAGTTGGCAGCAGCAGCAGCAGGAGCCCAAATATACACTGGAGTTGGCTTCAGGAGCCCAAAAATTGGATGAATCACACCCTGGAGTTGGCAGGAGTTGACAGCAGCAGCAGCAGGAGCCCAAATATACACTGGAGTTGGCTTCAGGAGCCCAAAAATTGGATGAATCACACCCTGGAGTTGGCAGAAGTTGGCAGCAGCAGCAGCAGGAGCCCAAATATACACTGGAGTTGGCTTCAGGAGCCCAAAAATTGGATGAATCACACCCTGGAGTTGGCAGAAGTTGGCAGCAGCAGCAGCAGGAGCCCAAATATACACTGGAGTTGGCTTCAGGAGCCCAAAAATTGGATGAATCACACCCTGGAGTTGGCAGAAGTTGGCAGCAGCAGCAGCAGGAGCCCAAATATACACTGGAGTTGGCTTCAGGAGCCCAAAAATTGGATGAATCACACCCTGGAGTTGGCAGAAGTTGGCAGCAGCAGCAGCAGGAGCCCAAATATACACTGGAGTTGGCTTCAGGAGCCCAAAAATTGGATGAATCACACCCTGGAGTTGGCAGGAGTTGACAGCAGCAGCAGCAGGAGCCCAAATATACACTGGAGTTGGCTTCAGGAGCCCAAAAATTGGATGAATCACACCCTGGAGTTGGCAGAAGTTGGCAGCAGCAGCAGCAGGAGCCCAAATATACACTGGAGTTGGCTTCAGGAGCCCAAAAATTGGATGAATCACACCCTGGAGTTGGCAGGAGTTGGCAGCAGCAGCAGCAGGAGCCCAAATATACACTGGAGTTGGCTTCAGGAGCCCAAAAATTGGATGAATCACACCCTGGAGTTGGCAGGAGTTGACAGCAGCAGCAGCAGGAGCCCAAATATACACTGGAGTTGGCTTCAGGAGCCCAAAAATTGGATGAATCACACCCTGGAGTTGGCAGGAGTTGACAGCAGCAGCAGCAGGAGCCCAAATATACACTGGAGTTGGCTTCAGGAGCCCAAAAATTGGATGAATCACACCCTGGAGTTGGCAGAAGTTGGCAGCAGCAGCAGCAGGAGCCCAAATATACACTGGAGTTGGCTTCAGGAGCCCAAAAATTGGATGAATCACACCCTGGAGTTGGCAGGAGTTGACAGCAGCAGCAGCAGGAGCCCAAATATACACTGGAGTTGGCTTCAGGAGCCCAAAAATTGGATGAATCACACCCTGGAGTTGGCAGAAGTTGGCAGCAGCAGCAGCAGGAGCCCAAATATACACTGGAGTTGGCTTCAGGAGCCCAAAAATTGGATGAATCACACCCTGGAGTTGGCAGGAGTTGACAGCAGCAGCAGCAGGAGCCCAAATATACACTGGAGTTGGCTTCAGGAGCCCAAAAATTGGATGAATCACACCCTGGAGTTGGCAGGAGTTGACAGCAGCAGCAGCAGGAGCCCAAATATACACTGGAGTTGGCTTCAGGAGCCCAAAAATTGGATGAATCACACCCTGGAGTTGGCAGGAGTTGACAGCAGCAGCAGCAGGAGCCCAAATATACACTGGAGTTGGCTTCAGGAGCCCAAAAATTGGATGAATCACACCCTGGAGTTGGCAGAAGTTGGCAGCAGCAGCAGCAGGAGCCCAAATATACACTGGAGTTGGCTTCAGGAGCCCAAAAATTGGATGAATCACACCCTGGAGTTGGCAGGAGTTGACAGCAGCAGCAGCAGGAGCCCAAATATACACTGGAGTTGGCTTCAGGAGCCCAAAAATTGGATGAATCACACCCTGGAGTTGGCAGAAGTTGGCAGCAGCAGCAGCAGGAGCCCAAATATACACTGGAGTTGGCTTCAGGAGCCCAAAAATTGGATGAATCACACCCTGGAGTTGGCAGGAGTTGACAGTAGCAGCAGCAGGAGCCCAAAAAATGGCCTAAAGACATAAATATGTTTTGCACCATTTGGAAAGTGTAAAACGTGGCACCATGCTGAATCTAGTCGCATGCATCAGGCATTGGTGGGTGGAAATCCTGGCTGATCCATCCCTGATTCATTTTGACAAAGGTGAGTCTCTCCACATTTTTAGTTGACAGACGAGTTCTCCTCGCCGTAACTATGGCCCCCGCCGCACTAAACACCCGCTCAGATGGCACGCTACTTGCCGGGCAGGACAGCTTTTCCAGGGCAAACTCTGCTAGTTGCGGCCACAAATCAAGTTTGGCTGCCCAGAAGTCCAGCGGATCCTCAAGGTGTGTTGGCATGGTCATGTCAAAGTATGACATGACCTGCTGGTTCAGGTCCTGCTCCAGGTCTTCCTGCTGCTCATGAGTAGCCTCACTATGCGGGTGTAGAAAGCTACTCATTAGCGACTGAAGACTGAGGCTGCTGCTGCTGATGGAGCTTCTGCTGCTGCTGCTGCCAACCCCCCCAGCGGCCATGGCAGTGGAAGGTGAGCGCAGAGGTCCCCTCGAGTCAGACCTGCGAGAGTATGGACCATGGCGCAGATAGGCATCGGCCAACTGCCTACGTAGAATGTCTTTGTAGTAGTTGAGTTTGTCCTCCCTCTCGGTGGGTTTAAAAAATGCCCCCATTTTGTGCCGGAAGCGAGGGTCCAATAAGGTGGACAGCCAGAAGTCATCCCGCCGACAGATGGAAACAATTCTGGGGTCACTACGCAAGCATGTGAGCATGCTTCGTGCCATTTGCGCAAGTGACTCGGATGGACTACCTGTCTCCATCTCCACTGCATACTGCCACGGTGTGCCCGGGTCCTCTGTCTCTCCTTCCTCAAAAACCTCTAGCTCCTCTGGCTGCTCCTGCTCCTCCTCTCCTGTCCGCTGACTAGATAAACCAGCCATTTCGCCAAGCCTAAACTGTGTTTCGCTGGGCAACTCCTCCTCCTCCTCTTCCTCCTCCTCCTCCTCCAGTTCAGCTCCAAGGGGGTTCATGTGGCCGTAAGATGTAAACGCCATGTCTCCAGTGCCCTGACCAGCCATGGTTTCCAACATGTGCTGCAGTACATGAAGCAGTGGAATCACGTCGTTCATCCCGTAATCCTGCCGACTGACAAATAAAGTGGCTTCCTCAAAGGGCCTGAGCAAACGGCAGGTGTCACGTATGAGCTGCCACTGGTTGACATTGAAGTTACACAGGGGAGTCCCCCTATCTGCTTGGATCATCAGGAAATCCGTGATGGCTTTTCTCTGTTCATATAATCGGTCCAACATGTGAAGGGTGGAATTCCAATGGGTGGAAACATCGCAAATCAGACTATGTTGGGGGATACCATTCTGACGCTGTAGCTCAAGAAGGGTGTGTTTGGCAGTGTAGGAGTGGCTGAAGTGCATGCAAAGTTTCCGTGAAGTTGTTAGGATGTCCTGCAGATGGGGGGAACACTTCAGAAACCGCTTGACAACCAGATTGAAGACGTGAGCCATGCAGGGGGCATGGGTCAGGCTTCCTTGGCGCAGCGCAGACAAAATGTTCTTCCCATTGTCGGTAACCATGATTCCCATTTTAAGTTTTCTCGGAGTAAGCCATGTTTGGATTTCCTGATGAATACATTTAAGCAGTTCCTCCCCTGTGTGACTCCGTTCGCCAAGACAAACCATGTGAAGCACTGCGTGACACCTCCGTGCCCTGCACACATGGTAGACTGGAGGGGCACTGAGACTTGAGCCTACAGTGGAGGGTGAGGAGATGGCGGAGGATGAGGAGGCCGAGTCGCACGGTGTCACAGGCCCAATGGGCAGAGAGCGCGGAGGCCGAAGCGGCGTGACCTGTCCAAGTTGCTGCTGCAAAGGGACCACATTCACCCAGTGGGCCGTAAACGACATGTACTGCCCCTGACCGTAGTTACAGCTCCAGATGTCGGCGCTGCCATGTATTTTGCTACACACCGACAGGCTCAAGGACTGGCCCACCTTCTGTTCAACAAAAGTGTGCAGCGCTGGTACTGCCTTCTTGGCAAAGAAATGACGGCTTGGGACTCTCCACCTCGGCTCGGCACAAGCCATCAGTTCTCTGAAAGGTGCAGATTCCACCACCTGAAAAGGGAGCGACTGCAGCACCAGCAACTTGGACAGGAGCACATTCAGCTTCTGCGCCGTAGGATGAGTGGGCGCATACTGCTGTCTCTTGGACATGGCTTCGCTGATGGATTGCTGGCGGGATGCATGACTTGGAGGAGGAGGAGCAGGAGCGACAGAGGATGGGTATGACGCACAGCTGCCTTCGGCTGAGGTGCTGGAGCCTTGGCTGGCAGAAATTGGGAGCTCACTTGGTGAGGAAGCAGACTGGACCACCCCTTGGGAGCCTCGGTTCTCCCAGGTCGTTTTATGGTGACGCATCATATGTTGACGCAGGGCCGTGGTGCCAACATTTGGACCCTGGCCACGCTTCACCTTTTGCCTACATATCTTGCATGTGGCCATGTTACCCTCCTGCGGATGCCTCAGGAAAAACTGCCACACTGCCGAGTAGCTACTTTTCCCACCCCCTGGCCTCACTGATTCACTGCTGCTGTTGCCAACTCCAGGAACCCCTGCTCCACTACCTCCCGATAAGGTAGACTGCCGCACAGCAGGTGCTCTACCCCGGCCCCGGCCCCGGCCGGCTCCAGCCTTTGGAATTGTGCCCCCATGCTGACTGCTACCACCTTGCTGCCTCAGCTGCTGACTCCGGGGCAACCTGCACCCCTCTTCTCCTGATGATGACGATGAAGCCCCTTCATCACCCGGCTCCCAAGTGCGATCGGCTTCATCGTCATCATCATCATCATCACCGGGTTGTGGCTGTACGTCACTGATGTTCGTGGATTCGTCAACAGTGTCTGGCGCAGGAGCTGGAACGCTCGCAGCACCCACGACACTGTCCACATCACTATTTGTCTGCCTAGCTAAAGAAGCCACCTCCATTTCTTGGCTGGGCAGTAGCTGCTGACTGTCCTCTATCTGATGGTCCTCCTCACTAAAGAGTGGAGCTGAACCCAAAGCATAGGATACGTCGCTGGGGGAGGGAACGGCGTAGGCCAGAGGCAATGGGAGGACAGGGACTGCTCTCGGGGCATGCCAACTCAGGGTTGTGTCAGAGGAACCTACCGACCCTAGACTGGGGGTCTCAGACGTAAGTTGTGATGATGTTGTTGATGAGCGCGTCAACCAATCTACCACGGCAGATGCGTTACTGGTGGAGACCCGACCGCTAGCAGATACTGGCAGATTAGGTCTCTCAGCGTGACTCCTGCTGCTACTGGCCCCCAGTCTGATGCGAGCTCTGCCTGCGGAATCTTGGCCTCTGCCACTCCTCTTTTCACTTCCAGGCACTTGTCTGCCCGACATAGTCTAACTGGCGTGGTAGTAGGTGATATTTAAAAAAACCCCGGGCAGCGGTGGGTCTATATGAAACAGAATATAATGCACACCAAAAGTGAGCAGTAACACTCAGCCTCCAACAGGCCTGCTTAGTGTAAATAAGAGAGCTGCTTAGTGTAAATAAAGAGGGGTATGCTATGTTACAGAATGGGATGCCTCAACAGAAGTGCACCTGGCAGGCAGCAGTAAGCCTATGCCCAGCAAAAGTGTCTTATAATATAAATATAATAAGAGCAAATGGTTATATGGTCTTAAACAGAGGCTGCTTTAGTCACAGAATGGGATGCCCCGGGCAGGAATCGAGCTGGCAGGGTCCAGTAGTGCTTTGGCCAGCAAAAGTGTCTTTATCAGGCCTAATTTCAAATATGATTAGAGCAAATGCTTATATGGTCTTAAACAGAGGCTGCTTTAGTCACAGAATGGGATGCCCCGGGCAGGAATCGAGCTGCCAGGGTACAGTAGTGCTTTGGCCAGCAAAAGTGTCTTTATCAGGCCTAATTTCAAATATGATTAGAGCAAATGCTTATATGGTCTTAAACAGAGGCTGCTTTAGTCACAGAATGGGATGCCCCGGGCAGGAATCGAGCTGCCAGGGTACAGTAGTGCTTTGGCCAGCAAAAGTGTCTTTATCAGGCCTAATTTCAAATATGATTAGAGCAAATGCTTATATGGTCTTAAACAGAGGCTGCTTTAGTCACAGAATGGGATGCCCCGGGCAGGAATCGAGCTGCCAGGGTACAGTAGTGCTTTGGCCAGCAAAAGTGTCTTTATCAGGCCTAATTTCAAATATGATTAGAGCAAATGCTTATATGGTCTTAAACAGAGGCTGCTTTAGTCACAGAATGGGATGCCCCGGGCAGGAATCGAGCTGCCAGGGTACAGTAGTGCTTTGGCCAGCAAAAGTGTCTTTATCAGGCCTAATTTCAAATATGATTAGAGCAAATGCTTATATGGTCTTAAACAGAGGCTGCTTTAGTCACAGAATGGGATGCCCCGGGCAGGAATCGAGCTGCCAGGGTACAGTAGTGCTTTGGCCAGCAAAAGTGTCTTTATCAGGCCTAATTTCAAATATGATTAGAGCAAATGCTTATATGGTCTTAAACAGAGGCTGCTTTAGTCACAGAATGGGATGCCCCGGGCAGGAATCGAGCTGCCAGGGTACAGTAGTGCTTTGGCCAGCAAAAGTGTCTTTATCAGGCCTAATTTCAAATATGATTAGAGCAAATGCTTATATGGTCTTAAACAGAGGCTGCTTTAGTCACAGAATGGGATGCCCCGGGCAGGAATCGAGCTGCCAGGGTACAGTAGTGCTTTGGCCAGCAAAAGTGTCTTTATCAGGCCTAATTTCAAATATGATTAGAGCAAATGCTTATATGGTCTTAAACAGAGGCTGCTTTAGTCACAGAATGGGATGCCCCGGGCAGGAATCGAGCTGCCAGGGTACAGTAGTGCTTTGGCCAGCAAAAGTGTCTTTATCAGGCCTAATTTCAAATATGATTAGAGCAAATGCTTATATGGTCTTAAACAGAGGCTGCTTTAGTCACAGAATGGGATGCCTCACAGCAGACTTAAGATCAGTTCAGTATATATGCACAGTTAGTTACTATAAGCAGCCTGAAAACGCTAACAAAGGCTGGATGAAAAAAAAAAAATCTCCCTGTCAGCCAGCTCCGTTTTTCCTACCTTTCCCTGGCTTTCTGTCTGTCTCCTGTCTGTCTCCTGCCTGTCTCCTGCCTGTCTCCAGCCTGTCCCTGTCTGTCCCTGTCTCCAGCCTGTCTCCAGCCTGTCTAACTGCCTCAGCTACACAGCGTTCTGTCTGTCTGTCACGAATGCAATAGAGAAATGAGGAAAAGCAAGATGGCCGCCGTTAAATACCGCTGTGTGACGTCACCGGGCTTGCTGGCTGCTGATAGGCTGCATGTGACTGCCCCAGCTTGCACTGGCGCAGGATACATGTCCAGACATGTCCCGCCCGCCATCTTAGAATGCCTGTAATGTAAATGAATGGATGTTAAAGGAAAACTTCGAGTGATCGAATCGCGGGGAAATTCGGATTCGATCCGAATCGAATTTTTCCTGAAATTCGGATCGAATCCGGGTTCGTCCGGATCGATTCGCTCATCCCTAGCTGCATCCCCTGCGCGCTCCCACCATTAGCCATTCAGATAGGTCAATGAGAACGGCCTGCCCACGGTAGACAGCTCTCATTGGACGAGAGCCCACACATGCGTGGTTGGAGCCTGGACAGGTGAGTTTTTATGGTTATTCTGGGGGGGTCATCGAATTGGGATGGCCCGGGGGACACGGAATAAAACCTGGAAAAATCTAATTCCTGGGATTTTGTTACGCTTTAGAGATACAGAGGTGTACAGGGCAGTTTCCAGACATAGCAATGCTCAGTGCGGGAAGAAAAAAAATTCTGCCCCCTCCTCATCTATCCTATGGTGCTGCAGCTGTCCCATACTAGCAGGGCAGGCATCAGCACTGGGCGTACCTGGGCAGGTGCCGGGGCCCTGCACCCTGGGAGGGCCCATCTCATTCCCAAAGGGCATCCCCTCAGGACGCAAGGCTGTGCAGTAACTAGGACTAAGGGCTGTCAGTCAGGGGTGGATTGGCCATTGGGAGAGTCTTTCTGTCAGTTCTTCTATTCTTTTTTTTTTCTTTCATTCTATTTTCTTTTTGTCTTCCTTTCATCTATTCTTTCTGTCATTCGTTTTCTGTCTTTCTTTCTTCTTATATTCTATTATTTATATCAGTCCTTCTGTTCTTCCTTTCCTTCCATCTAGTCTTTTTCTTTCTTTCATTAGTTTGTTCTGCCATTCCTTTTCTTCTGTTATTTTTTTCTGTCATTTCCTCTATTCTTTCTGTCACACTTTCTCTTTCTTATTTCTGTCATTCCTTCTTTTCTTTCTTTTCTTCCATCCCCCTTTTCTCTCCCATTCCTTCTCTTTTTCCTGCTTCCTTATTTCAGCCATTCCATTTATTACTTCTTTGTTTTTGTCATTCATTCTATACTTTTGTTTCTTTCCTTGTATTTCTATCTATTTTATCTATCTTGTATCTATCTTTTTTTTTACATTACCTTTCTTTCTTTCCTGCTTTCTTTTTTTTTGTCATTCCTTGTACTTTTTAGTTCTTTGTTTCTCGTTCTTTGTTATTCCTTCTATTATTGTTGTCTTTCTATTTTTTCTATTCTTTGGCAATATTCACCATACCTGTACATGCAACTTTATCACCATGTATGGCATGTCATACCACACCGCAAGGGAACCACTGAGACTCTATCACTCAAGGGCCTGCACAAACCTGTAGCCGGCCCTGCATACCAGTATGGTCATGTATTAGCAGCAGGCAGTGCCCCATCCACATGACTGATCCCAATATGGGGGATGAGGAGCCTTTCTAATGGCCTGCACCACTATCAGTGTCCCTGACTGGGATAAAGTCGCCCCTATGGCATCGCCCTCCCCTAGAAACAGCCCTGGCGGTGTAATGTATATATATTTTTGTTATCATTAGAACTGTATTATAACAGTTTCCAGCTACTGTATGCTTTGAGGGGCAGTGTGCTTTACTTTCTGTTTAGCAGTCAGTGCGTGTCGTGTTAGCCGAAAGCCATGGGATTTCCGACAAACCCTTTGCTTCCCCTTCTCGGTTTCTGCGTCTTCCCAGGAAGAAGACAGCTCACCATTTCTTGTGGTGCTGAGCTCACAGGCAGTCTGATTGCGCCTCCGGTCTCACTACTGTTTATAAGGCGACTTTCTGTTTTAGCCTGTTACGTCAGCAGCCAGTCAGCGTTCCTCCCAGTTCCCGGAGACACGAGAGGGAGTAGCATTTCTCTGATTTCCTCAGTTTGTTTTACACAGAAAAAACTCCCCTCTCTGTTATGACACCATGTAAAGCATAAGGCGAGTGACCGTGAGGTGTCACTGGCGGTGACTCAAGGGAAGGAGGGGTTTTCTGCCCTGGAGCGGTGACAACTGCCGCGGGGGATATAAGGACGGTCCTCCTAAAATAATCCAGCTCTCGCTGTGCAGGAGAAGCAGACAGTCGGAGTCAGCAGTCTGTTACTAAGTTACAGGAAAATGAAGAGGGAAGTTTTTTGCTGCTCAGATAAAGCAAAACTCTTTTTTTGTAACACAGAAACCAGGTGCAGTTTGGGTGTGTTTTAGGGGAGGCTGGGGAGGCGACTCTCAGGCAGGGTCAGGCTTGTAAAGAGACTGGTCTAGGGGAAGGACTGGTGTTCCTGAAGATAAGGAAGCCAACAGAAGGTCCCTGATGACTTCAGGTCCAAGTAAGAAACAGTGGCAGTCCAATGTTCGAACAAATAACTGCTTTATTCCACAGCTGGGTAGATATATTAAGGAACAATGGCACTTAGGGTCCTTTTCCCCACCAAGTCCTGTGGTTTGACCACTGTCCAGGAGTCCCACACAACAAGGTTTTCTTCCCCCAAAAGGCAGCAGAGAGCTAGGCAGTCTTGGCCTTTCTCTCTGCCTCTACTCTGGTCAACCTCCAAGGTCTTCCTGGTGGGCAGTCTGTGGCGGAATATCCAGCACCCCCTCAACATCATCTACCAAAGATTCTGCACAGCTCTGGCCACTGGTCTTACAGACTGCCCAAGTATATTTATAGACTTAGGATCTAATCCGCTCAGATGGGGCACTTCACCAGTCTGTGCCTATCTACCCAGTTTATGCAGTGAGGGCCAACACCTATAGTCTATTAGGCCCTAACCCCAACGCCATCCTTGCCATTTAACTATCTAATCTAGGATTTTGACTATCCTGGGTTTTGGTCCCTTCTCCGGGGAAACCCCCCAGATCGCCCAATCTCGCTCACCTCTTCCCAGTCCCATGGCGCGTCTAAGAGCAGCTCTGGCAGCTGCATCCTCCGCTTCCCTCTAACAGGGAATGTGCCCGCGCCAGGCATTCACAAATACCTGGCACGGGCACGCTTCCTGTTAGAGGGAGGCGGAGGATGCGGCCATCAGAGCTGCTCTTAGATGCGCCATGGGACTGGGAAGAGGTGAGCTGGGCTTGGCATCCTGGGGGGTTTAACACAGCGGGGCACCCCCGATCGGGGTGCCCCCGGGGAAAGAACCATAACCCAGGATAGTCAAAACTATTGCTCCTACTTCCCCCAAAGGGCCACAGAAAGTGAGCCTCGGCTTTTCTCTCTGACCATTATGGGGTGGAGGGTACTCCTTATTTCCAACCCACAAGGTCCTCCAGGTGGCCAGTCTGGAGTGAAATATCCAGCATCCCCTCTCTAACATCTATCAGTCACACTGCAAAGCTCTGACCGTCTGTCGTGCAGGCATGGGTGGGCACTTCCCTAGTCTGTCCCTATACCCAGTTTATGCAGTGAGGGTCGACACCTACAGTATTTAGGCCTTAACAGCCATCCCTGCCATTTAACTATTAAATCCTCCTACTCTTCTTAAAGTGGACCAACACCCAGGATTTTCACTATCCTGGGTGTTGGTCCACTACAGCTCTACAGCTCTCAGGTATTAAAGCAAGATGATCCTAAACAGGGTCATATTGCCTAATTAGAGGAGGAGTCACCTATACACCCCACCGCCCACCAAACTTGTAGTTTATTCTCTTATGATAGGAATAAAATCCAGGGGTGACCGGTTTAATGTATCAGGGGTGACAGAACCTGTCACCTGGTTTTCACTACCTTCCAATAATAAAAATCGAAAAAATCTGTACCCCTTAAATCCTTTCTTTGTGATGGTTTGTGTAAACTGACCATTTTTGGGGGTCAGTTTAAACCAGTTTGTGGGTGATGGGCATAGTAGGGGGATGGCTTATTGTGTGGCCTAATTACGGGTCACATGCTCTAGGAATATTTGGTCCATAAAAGATAATGGCGACTGAGCATTCCACTACCACCATTAAACTAAAGAGTCAGAGCAGTTGTAAACCCCCAGATGCACAGCATCTGCATTTGGTGGGACAGTCTTCCCCATGTCAGCAAAGTGGGACATTTAGGTGTCCCCAGAGTGCTCGAAGGGACAGGGGTCCATCTGTCATCTGGTCACTTCACAGGTTTGTGAAGTGAGTTCTTTCAGGTGAGATGCAGAAGTTTTCCACCTGAGATAAAGATCTCTGCCACATGAGGTGGACAGCTTGGGACACAATGAAGATCCCTTTAAGTCTGTCCAAAAAATGATGATATATGGTAATTATACAACCAGTGTATAGAAGTTATGTCATGTGACCCAGGTAAATCTGCAGAATGACACGGTGATACACTCGCTTGCTAATATAAGTTCACATTCCTGCAGCAGGCTTTGAGCAGGGGTGTAGCTGGGGGAGGTCGGGGGGCATGTGCCCTGGGTTAAGGGGCGTAGCTTAGCGTGTGGCCTAATTACAGGTCACAGGCTCTAGAAGTATTTGGTTCATAAAAGATAATAGTGATGGAGCCAATACTCAGAAGCATTCCACTACCACCATTTAAAGTGGACCAACACCCAGGATTTTGACTATCCTGGGTCTTGGTCCACTTCGGTGGGGCACCCCCGATCGGGGTGCCCCGCTGTGTGAAACCCCCCCCCCGAACCCCCCCGAAAAACTCACCTGACCCCGCTCCCAGCGCCGACGGACAAGCCTTTTGACAGCCGCGGACAAGCGGCTCCTCCGCCGCCGCCGCGTACCTCTTGACGCGCGCGCGCCGGCCATTCACAGAAGACAAGGTAAGGGGATTTGGAGTGTTTGGGGGGGTTTCACCTCCCTCCCCGCGGGACATCCGAGATCGGGATGTCCCGCGGGGAGGGAGGTGATCGGCCCGGGAACCTTATAGATTCCCGGGCCGATCACCAGAGGGTGACGGTCCACTTTAACCAAAGAGCAGTTGTAAAGCACCCAGACATCCAGCATCTGCATTTGGTGGGACAGTCTTCCCCATGTCAGCAATGTGGGACATTTAGGTGTGCCCAGAGGAACAGCGGGCCTCAAAGTGGTCATCTGGTCAGTTTAGGTTTGTGAAGTGACATAGTGATGCACTCGCTTGCTAATATATGTTCACACTTCCTAGGGGGGGTCAGGAGGGGCATGTGCCCCAGGCGCAGCAGGTCAGGGGGGAGCCAAAGGGGGGGCTTGAGCAGAGGTGGGGGGGCGTCATTCGACTCTTTGCCCCTAGTGCCAGAAAGCCTAGCTACTCCTCTGCTTTGAGGAATAGAAGTTAGGATAGAGGGTCACTGATAACAGGTAGACAGCGGCCTGGTTAGTGTGACCATCCCCTACATGGCAATGCTGGGTGCAATCTCCTGGGAGAAATCAGACAGATGAGCAGTGAGAGGATCTACTGAGGCACAGGTGGACGACCCTAAATGACAGTTTCAGTGACTGGAACATTAAAAGCCAGGATCACTGTCCTGTAATTATAACAATTATAGCCTTTCACCTTTCAGGCATCACACTATGAAGCAATGCTCCCCCTGTAATCTTCATAAGACAAGTCACCAGCCAACAATATCAGGGCTACTCCCATTTCTTTTATGTGCCTGGCTTTGGTGGCATCCATGATTGTTAGAGAACAGGCCAGAGGTGATATATCGGGAGTCTATCTTTGTTTTGTCTGTGTGGATTTGGTTTTTTTTGTTTAAAAGACAACAATCTCCAAAACACCATGTAAATGGGTGGGTACATTAAAGAGACTATCCAGGCTAAAAGAAACAAAAATAATACTAACCACTTCTCCCCCTGCAGCTGCTGCAACTTGGTCTAGGTCCTGAGATCAGGTCCTCCAGCATCTACTTGGAATCCTGGAGCCTCCTGGAGAAGAGCGTGCTGAGCCAGTGCTGGACACACACCCTTGACTGTGCTAGCGTTCCATACGTCTTCAGCTAACACCAACCCACCCACACTCCCAAAATAAAGGAGCCAACAACCACTTCTTCGGAATTGATGAAATTTTAATTGGCCACAGCCTCAACATAAAACAATAACAAATAACAATTAACGATGCACTCCCGATCTCCCCGATCCAGGTGTGAGATTCCAACACACCCTACCTACCAACAGAAGGAGAGGGGAGGCGGCCCGAAGGCTCACCAACCTCCCGGAATCTGAAACAGAAGCCAATTCGTGAGCCTGGCCGCATCCCTCCTAGGCCTGGTAGCTCAACGGGGCTAACTGCCAAGATCCACCTCAACCCCTTCCCTTAGTCCCTCCCCTCCCCTTAAACTCAGTCACCTATCCTCCTGGCCCGTTTCCGCCGAAACAGCCGCTTCCTTGTAACCTACCCCCACTTTCCGTGCCATCTCAGACCCGAACCGAGCAGAGGAGACCGCCAAAGCTGTGACAAATAAAATAAAACCGTAACAATGAATTTACAACAATCCCCCGATACAAACGCATATATGCCCGATAAATTCCCCACAAATTATACATAAAATCACCACTACATGTACCCTGTTAACTGAACAAATGTCAATAAATATATATAAATCTTCTTTATTCTTATCTTTTTTTTTTTTTTTTTTTTTTTTAATAATGTTTTTTTTTTGTTTTTTTTATTCATATATATTAAAGTGTATATATATATATATATATATATATATATATGTATATACATACAACATAATACAACCTGTCCCGACCAAACTGCCCCAAAAACCAACCAGCTACTGCTGCGACCAATCGACCATTCCATCACCCCCAATAAAGGGCGGGCGGGTGGGAAAGCACGTTCCAGCGAAGAGATCAGGGACCAAAGAGGAAGAGGAGGGGGGGACCTGCCCCTATATACTCCCCCCCTCCCCTGAGGAAGCGCAGGCCAGTCATGGGGCTGCCAGCCCTAAAAGGGCCGGCGCCCTTCTTTATTGCAGTAACTGGAGTAGGTGTGCTCGCTGTCATAGACGTAGAGGGGGCCACATTCCACATGTTGTAAGTGCGTAGTGGGTGGGCACCCAAAGGAATCCCTGTAGCACATGCATGCCATGGGACACGATCGCTGGATCACCTGGATTTTGACTATCCTGGGTTTTGGTCCTTGCCCCTGGGGCACCCCAATTGGGGTTCCCCAATTGTGTGAAACCCCCAGGTCGCCCGAACAAACTCACCTCTTCCTGGTCCTGTGCGGCCAATCAGCACCCTTGGATCTGCTCAAGCTCCTTCGCCCAGGAGCTTGTCTAATATAAGCTGCTAAAGGAATAGCGAGGATGCGTCCACTGCTCACGCATTTGCCCAATCGGGGTGCCCCAGGGGGAGCAAGTATGCCTGCCCTGGAGTCTCATATACTCCAGTGTGGGTTTTGGTCCTCTTTAAACAGATAGACCTTAAAGCGGCAGCTTCAGAGAGGAAAAAGTATTACATTATGTTTTAGCCTGGACATTTACTTTAAAGAAGTCCTATAAAAAGTTAAACTAAAAAAAAACATGTATCAACTCCCCTTAGTGTCCTGGTAATGAATTGAATAAAAATACTCACACACGATTTTGTCTTCATGGAAAAAATTGAGGGAAAATTAAATCTTCGTTTGGCTCCTATTTTCAATAGGCTCCAATTGCTCACAGCATGGGATTGCGAGGAGGGGGCTTAAACAGCTAATTTAGCACAATGGTATCTTGTCAGAAACCAACAGCATACAACAGCAATACCTGGGGAAAACAAAAATTCTAATCTCTAACAGGAATACCAAGCTGCATCGAGGGCAGAAAACCTCCCAACTGTAATGGACCTGGGGAAGGGGAGCAAAATTGGGTTGTCTTTGGGGGTTTTGGTCTACTTTAAAGTGACTGTGAACCCAAATACAAATTCAAAAAGGATCTTCACCTCCACTAACTGCAGTGAAGGGGTGTGCCAGACATTGCAGTGAATATGGGGGGGGGGGGGGGACAGGCAGTGTGATAGGTGCAGGGGTTAGGGCAATGACAAGGTGGCTGATTCACTACTAACACCAGGTATTGGCAGATGAATGTCTGTATAGCGGCGCTTAGAGCGACCGCTAGTATACGCTGTAAGTGGGTATCAGGAGCTGTAACAGAGCGCCACAGTCGCTGTAGTAACCTGCCCGGCAATGATGAATGTGATGTATGTTTGGTGCTCTAACACCAGTACAGCGCTGCAGGGAGCGAGAGGTAGCACCAGCTCAGCGAGACCGGCACTCGCCGCTCCACACCATACTTATCAAAAAAGGACACACAGTGTCGGCGCTCTGGATCTGGTCGCTGTAGCATAGAGTGGCAGACGCTGTGTGATTAAAGTCTGTTTTTGAGCACATATCCACCTGTAACAAAGCGAAAACACATGGAATGACATTGTTTTAACACTGTGACATTAACACTTTAGTGCCAGACCTGTAATGACAATTCTGCATAAAAATATAAAAAAGTTTGTTTGCAGCCAGGAGAGGTCACACAATGATTTGAGCAAAAAATCAACAAAAAGTCAAACACGCTGTTTAAACACAAGCAAATGAACAGCCATTGAAATGTATGGGAGAGCCACACTGAGCAAAAGGTAAAATACCTGGCGCTCTGGAAGCTAGAGCGCCAGCGTTATACGCTAAGCCGCCTGTAATTATACATCGGACGCTGTTACAGTCGCTCACCAGATTCGCTTTCATAAATTTGGTTTTGCGTACAGTGCCCGGCGTTCACCAGACGCTGCCTGCTGCTACACGACGCTACCTGGTGCTATTCCTTCTTAAATAACCCCCAATATGTGGCCTGTAGTTGTGGCCCCTTTAAAGCGGACCAAAACTCAGGAATGACTATCCTTTTTGGTCCTTGCTGTGTCACCAAAACAAACTCACTCCTTCCTGGTCCTACAGTACATGCACAGGCACTTGTCCAATCAGCGCGCTCGGACCTGCTGACGTCCCTTCATCTAATTCTTCGTGCTGATGGCCGCATCCCCCCGCTACCCTCTAACAGGGAGCGTGCCCGCGCCGACCACTCACAAAGGCCTGGTGTGGGCATGTGCCCTGCTAGAGGTATAGCAGGGATGCGGCCGCGGTTCGCACATGCGCTGTTGGACCGGAAAAGAAGGTAAGTGTATGGGGCGACCTGGGGGGTTTCACACAGCGGGGCATCCTGATTTTGGATGGAATCTATCGGCCCGGAAATCTTATAAATTTGCAGGCCGATCACCGTGGGTTTTGGTCCACTTTAAGGGGAATGTCATCAAATGTCCAGCTGTTTCCAGTTGTCACTGACCATTTTGTACTAGAAGATTGTAATTAGTAAAAAAGGTTCCTTGGCTTGTTTAATTAAAATGCACTTTGTAAATGATTTGGGTTACACAATATTTAAGGTTCTAGGATTTTCTCACCCCCTCCGCGTTGTGGTGAGTGCTGGTGCAATGCCAGACCTACCAGGAAACCCTCAGCTCAGCTGAAG
Source organism: Gastrophryne carolinensis (assembly GCA_027917425.1). Classification (NCBI taxonomy): domain Eukaryota; kingdom Metazoa; phylum Chordata; class Amphibia; order Anura; family Microhylidae; genus Gastrophryne; species Gastrophryne carolinensis. Next base: position 93,041,303 of record CM051239.1, read on the forward strand.
CAATGCAGTGAGGTTCATTTGTTGGTTTGGGGGATTTCCAACCGCTATCTCTGAGCTGCTTCAGTATATAGGTCCACTTTAAAACACTTCCTTATCCTCCTCAGGAACGGTGTAAAATAAAGCCGAAAATGTCTGATTGTCTGAAGTGACGCTGCTTCACTGCAATTTCTGGGTCATTGCTAAGCTGGGAAGGAAATGTCATGGACCAGTTTTCCTGGAGGAATAAAATTGAAAGGAGGGCAAACTTTGGAGCCCTGCTATAGCTTCTACCTGGTGATGCTGCAGGAAATGAGACATATGGGACAGGCAACAGGTGGCTCTGCCCTATTATTTCCATTGGGTGTACAGTCCGTTTAACATGTAAGTTTGGATTTTTGCTGCATTCAGTGGCACACAGCAAAAGGCATGACCAGGGCCTGTTGATTTGCTTCAGATGTTGTTTTCTGTAACATCTGTATCATCTGCATGATAAAACAAAAATATTCTAAGGTGACAGTATGCTGGACTTCTTCTACATAGTATTAGATACTTTTTTTCTGGTGGGGCTGAGTGCCCCTCTAGCTAAGCCTAACCTACCATAATTCTGTCACTACGCTTCTTTTTTAAAGTTGACCAAAACCCAGGATTTTGACTATTCTGGGTTTTGGTCCTTTCCCCTGGTGAACCCCGATCGGGGGTGCTCCGCTGTGTGAAACCCCCCAGATCACTGAGCACAACTCACCTCTTCCCGGTCCTACGGCGCATGCGCAGCCACTCATCCAATCAGCGCGCTTGGAGCCGCAGATGTCACCCAATCTAAGCCTTTGTCTAAGGTCAGTGTCTCCTAGCGTGCTGGCGGCCGCATCCCCCGCTTCCCTCTAGCAGGGAGCATGCCCGCGCCGGCCATTCACAAATGGGATGCACCTTGCTAGAGGGATAGCGGGGATGCGGCCGCAGCTCGCACGTGTGCCGTTGGACCGGGGAGCAAGGTAAGTGAATGGGACGACCTGGAGGGTTTCACACAGCGGGGCATCTCGATTTTGGATGCCCCAGGGGGAGGGTTTGGTTTGGTGGAATAGAGAGCAAATAGTCAGGAGTCCCATCAGCACCTCTAGGACTACTGCCCCACCTGTGCGCACGCCCCAATGCCGGCCATGCAAATAGGATAGAAGGCCCTCATATAAAATAGAAGCATTCACATCAGGTCGTTGCCTTTCAATAGGGCTAACATCCAGCATATTTGGCTTGTCCCTCTAGTACCCAGAATATGACCCATCTCGGGCTAGGAAGTTGTTGTAGTGCAGGAATGTAAGCGGGTGCCAGCAATTTACCGTAAAAATCTTCATACCTGCTGGGAGCTTCTGAAACGTGCCACACACATTCACACCTCATGCTAACAGCCACTACACACGGCTGCCATCAGACTGAAGACCTCTGTTAGCTACTGGCTCCAGACCTGCAGAATTGTCACTTCACTAGCTGACAGCCCATGGATCCTTCTTTTCATTTCCAATGTCTTCTCCTCTGCGACCTACCCTCATTTATAATAATAATATTCTTTATTTATATAGCGCCAACATAATCTGCAGCACTTTACACTCAGAGAGTTCATGTGCAAACAAAGTAATAAATGACATAGCAACAAAACAAATAACCAGTGAAACAAAGGAAATGAGGGCCCTGCTCACATGGTGGCCTTGGGTCAATGCCTGGGGCCCATCATAGGATCCTGATGCTGGTTACTAGCAGAAACTACCTCGCTGCAGCTCCAGCATATTCCTCACCCTTTTTAAAATGTGGGGAGGGAGGAGAAGCTCTATGGTTTCCAAAGTGCTCCTCCAGTTCTTATCATCTTTCGGGGGTATAAATCAGGGACTGTGCGCCTTCTTGCATGGGGTGGTGAAGGTAAACCATGTTATTGGAAGGTTTCTTTGTAATTAGGAAACTGCTCCCTGTAATTAGCTTTCTCCACTTGGAAGAGGGAAGCTCTCTTATCTGCAGCTAGGCCATGATCCTAATGGCAAGCCAGATTGCTTGATGCCAATAAATAAGAACTGTAATTGCAGGCTTGGCGTTCCTATATTATATAAACAGGTACAGGAGGAACACGAAGACCCAACTGCAGCAATTATAAATCTTCATTCTATATATTACTAGCTAATATGATTTACAGCTTGTGCAACCCAAGCAGAAAATGTTTCTGAAAGAACGCTTTTTTCTGCTTACTAAGCTGCTTTAATGTGGATAAACCCTAGTAACCCTTGTGGGCATTGCATGCCCCGCACCCTGAGCATCCCAAACAAGGATTTAGGGTTATAAAGCCCCCCGGCATAGTGTACCTGGTATCTAATCACACTGGATATTTCTGAGGAATCTTATACTAAATTTTGTAGAACACATCATATTAGAGCTTGTTGCCTTACATGGAAAGCTCACCCATCTCAATGGGCCGTATTCACTAAAGTTGGGTGAGCTCTACATCTTAACATGCAAAGCAGAACATATTTTAATTCCATACACATGATTTAGATTTGATGTGGAGATTGAAGATGTTCTCCAAATGAGAAGTTTTTCAAGCATTAGTTATTCACTAAACTGTGGAGAACTCTCCACATAAGTCAAGTTTGCCTTCATGAGACTGTGTCCTATTTAAGTAAGTTAGCCCATTAAGAAACAGTTACTAAAGTGAAACTAGACTTGCTTTGCACAACCAGGCCCTGCAACAACTCCTTCAGGACTGCATTTTGGCTCCATATTTGGCTGCCCCTCACCAGTCTATCCACTAATTATGAATTCTTCAGCCTCCATCTGCTCCAGTCAGGCAGGTGCCATTGCAGGTAGCACATATTTAGGCTCCAGGGTCTCATTCGAAGGGATGTGCAGGCTGGTTATGTCACCGGAACCTGGTGCATTCCATAAGACAAGAGCCTGCATCTGGAAGCAGGGCCAGCAGAGAAGGTGATGAGCATCTGGAGGGGCTGCATTAGAGAAAAAAATCTGGGAATGGAGGGTAATTGGCAGCATTGGAGAAGGTGACATGGACCTGGAAGAATCAGAGCACAATCAGCGGCAGAAGAGGACCTCCTGGTGGAAGCTGAATGATGCTGTAACAAGGCTTGGCATGTGATGGGACATACTGCAAAGGACCCCACTATTATATCACCCAAGGGCCCACATAACCCTGGATCTGGCCCTGAGTGGGTGATAAATGGCTGCTTATGGCAATGATTCATGTATACCTACATTTTAGCTGAAATTTGACCTGATTTTCTGGTAGATCAAGGTGAAAAACCTCACTCTTTTTTTACTTTCATTGTCTGCGTTGGGGCTGATTCAGGACCAGGTGAAAATTTACGCCTGGTAGACAATGAAAGTGAATGGCAGTTTTCTCTCCTAGAGTTTTCTCACCAGGCTCTAAATCGACCCAAGTGTTCTTCTTCAGGTTTTGAGTTGGGTTGCTGTTGGGAGTGTGCAAACAAGTAGCCATGAACTCATGTTAAGCTGGAAGCCCAGCCTCTGTGGGACTCTATTACTGAGGCTCCAATCGTCCAAAACCCGTCCCCCAAACCCCCCACACGGTGCGGACCCAGATTTAAGCATTTAAAGCGGTCCTTCACTCTGAATAAGAGCCTATCTTATATGTTTCCCACACCCTGTACATACAGATTGCTCACATTAAAAATCATCCTACCTGCATTTACTGCATGTTATGAGCCTTTAAACATCCAAGATGGCGGCTCATGGAACATCATCCTGTTTGTTCACTTCAGACAGAAAGTGAAGATAAATCTCTACACTGGGGGGGACACAAACTGGAACAAGAAGTCTAAACTATCTCTGGCCTGTTCTTTCTAACACAAAAATAAAGCCAAACTATTCGAACTACACATCATCTGCAGAGGATCATCGAAGGACAATTTCAGGAGCAAATTTAAGTCGGCTGGAAAAGTTTGTTATTTTAATTTGGCCATGTTTCCTGGCTGGGTCCTGAGCTATGTGGGGGTTACTTTTATGGTTTGGCTAGAGTTTCACTTTAATAAACCTATTCTCCATTTTTAGTACATTTTATCGCCCCCCTACACACCAGCTGAGTATTTGAAATCAGGCTGACAGTGGGAGTGCCGGCCCTGGCTGCGGGCCTGGGAAAGAGGCAGAGTAGGGGGATGACAGAATGTGAAGTCTCATCCATCTGCCGCTGGTTAGATCAGGTTTCAGGCTCTGGCGTGGGGTGACCAGGTGTGTAGACAGCACCCAGGAGTCAGCGAGAGTTCAGACATGTGTCTATAGGCACAGATGACACTCTGCAGAGACAAGCTTCTAGCCTTGAAGGGCCTCTATGCGTGGGTACATGGTGGGGGTTATACTGCAACCAACACTGGCAACAGACACTCTATTGACATGTGTGTGTGGGTAGGTGTGTGTCCACAGTCCTAATTAATATATTGCTCAAGGGGAACTCCATGATGTAAAATTGAATTTCAAATTAAAGTTTCCTAACAAATAAACCCATTTGGCCAAGAAATGTTATATACTGGTGATAGGCCTTGTTCCCCGATGCTCCGCTATGTTAAACTCCCCAGCTCATCCACACCACTTACTTTCCGCCTTTCCTACAGCACATGCACAGGCTCTTGTCCAATCAGTGCTTTATACCGTGCATACTAGGGGGTGTCAGAAAAAAATAGATTCTGTCAAATATCAAAGTTTTTCATTAGACAATACTACCCCCCCCCCCCCCCCCGGGCTCCTTCGGCTGCAGGGGAGTGGCCGGAAAAGGGCGCCCCCCTCCCCGCGCTTCAGCCACCGCCGGCAAGTTCTGTAAAAAGAAAAAAAAGCACATTTACTCACCTTAGTGTGCGATCACTCGTGCGCTGGGTTTCCTCTTCACCGGGGGGGCCTCCGATCCCCCCCACCCCCGGGTGCTCTTCAGTCTTCGGGAGAGAGCCTGACAGGCCCTCTCCCCCTGCTTTCCCGATGGGTACCGCCATCTTCATAACTTCACCGTGCGGGCATCATCCTGATCCCGGCTCTACAGCTGTCAGATGAGTCATTTGCCGGCAGAGGAAGAGAGTGGCAAGGGATCCTATGATCCCCTACTTCCCCCCCTCCAGGGATCTCCACATCTGTCATCAGATCAGTGAGGGACAGAGAAGCTGACAGATGTGATCAGATGTGAGTAAAGAAAAAAATATTATTTATTTATTTATTTTTTAATAAATGCCATTTTTTCTTATGTGTGGTGTCTTTTTTTCTCGCCCCTGCGCCCTGTTCTACAAGCCCCCATAGCTGGTGCATGGGCTGATGCTCGGTAAGGGGTTTTTAACACTTAAAATTCACCCAAAAATGGGGTCCCCTCAAGAAGGGGGACCCATATCATATTTTTTTTTAAATCGCAATATATCCTCTTTGAGACAGAATTGGGATATATCAGGATATATCGTATCCTCATTCGTGTATTGTGATACCTGTTGTATTGCCAGATTCTTGCCAATTCACACCCCTAGTGCATACTAAGGCTGATTGAAGGACCAGGTCAGCGGGGAGGGAACTGAAAGCTGAATGAGGAAGTGATTTCCTCACTATGAAGACAGACAGAGGAGGAATCACAGCGACCAGCCACTCAAGGTAAGCTAGTGATATATTGTTTTTAACTTTTGACTTGCCAATCACTTTAATGTTTTTTTCATAATGAATATATATCACTATTTCATATAAATAATATTAAATAAATGTAAAAGTAAAAATACTGGTAAAATCTGGAGAATTGGAACTAAAAAAAAATCCCACTAGAATCACCAGAGATTACCAACAGCCAAGGTTTATCTATATCTCAACAAGTTATACATCAAAAAGGCTCTATTTCTCCAAAAAGGTAACTGAAACACACCAACAGCCCTATTCCTTCCACCAACAATATGGAGGGAATTCTCACACCAATTTTCCATCTTAATAGCCAATTCAGAAAACCAGTTAATCTTGGTCCCTGAATCATGCGAGAAGTTTTGCACGTTAGAAGAATACTCGCATGTGCCTGGGCTCAATTCAAAATTCAAATATAATTAGGGAAACAAACTCACCCCTGAATGAGCAACTTTTAACATTCTCTCAGAGGAAGAAACTTTTTGAAGGTTTTTATTTACTGACCGTATGAGCGGCTGCTACAGGAAAGGCAATTCCTAATTGGTGGCAAAAACCTGCTCTGTGATAACTAGACGTAGTAGAGGAAAAAATGAATCATTTCAAATGGACCAAAACTAATCAATTTGACTAATTTTTTCGGGAGCAATGCAGGCAAATTGCTGCAACAACCACCAAACTATAAAGACTTGCAGACCCGGGTGAATGACTACACAAGAAAAGGCACAAGATTTAACACATACCCAAAGGGAAGAGCACACCTTAAAAAATCTCACCTGTAAAGTCATTTACCGATTGTCTGATCCATGACCCACACCACCAGGCCGCTGGCGCTATTGTCCACCCACTCGCATCCATTTAACGCCCATCGACCTCCCTGTGCCATTCGTCACAGACACCATGGCACACCCCCCCTCCATTATCATCAATAGAGCCAATACCGAGGTAACTGTGACAATGGCGCTGTGGGGCCTATCAACTGAAGGGATACGAGCTGCTGAAGATAGCGAAGATGCGGGAATTGATCCGCATTCCGGTAAATGTATCAGTACTAAGCTATCAGCAACAGCCTGGATTAAAGGTGAATATAGGCTTTTTCCCTGCCTGCAGAATGGTTTTAAATCTGGTTAAGTGAATAAAGTACCTTTTATTCCAATATTATTAAACCAAACATAAACAAGCAGTTAAAAACATATATGTGGCCCCCACGCCAATTTTTAAATACACTTTTCTTAATGAACATGAAATAAAGGAAGGTTCATACTTTCCAGAATAAAATATCTTCCATGTTCCTGTCCAGCACCATAACTGACTGCCAACAATGGAGGACTACACTGACCACGGTTATTTAATGATGTCCTCTCTGAGCCCAAGTACCTTCAAAGGCTGAGGCTAGTGGAAATAGCCAAGCTTTAGTATTGTGGGGGCAGATAATGTGGCAGGGGTGGGTATGCGCCCCACAGCCATGATGGCTATAGCATTGGGGCAGAGAATGTAGCAGAAGCAAAAGACCAACTGGCCCCCAAAGCAGCACCTTCCATAGGAATTCTTCCAGGTCTTATTGCCAGTCCTCCCTCAGCTAAAATATATATATATATATATATATATATATATATATATATATATATATAGTGCTGTATTGATTCTGTGTTTCAGCTGTTTGCTTTGTATTACAAAAATGCATTACTGCTTCTGTTAATAATGAATAAAAAAAACAAATATACCCTATATCATTAAAGGTTCCTTCAAATAGTCAGTCTGATGGGCTAGTAATAGCAGACATAAGGCTAGTCTATACTTCTGAGGTAACTGCAATTATATATATATATATATATATATATATATATATATATATATATATACACACACACACACACACACACACACACACACACACACTCTGTAAAGAGCTGCTGAAAAGGTGTCAGAGGTCTATAAATAAGTATAATAAAGCTATAATGAATAATTAATTTGTGATAACAGTACTTCAGCTATTTCTGTGTTGGTGTAGCGCTGGAAGTGGAGTGGTATCTCCTTTATAATCCATCCATAGAGCCTGTGATGTATTGTGTCTGATAATAGCCGCAGATAACCTGGCGTAGATAGCACAGCGCTCACTGAGCACATGAAATGGATCATGTTTCATCTTACAGATTTCTTTTATTGATCTAATGCAGAAGCAGATATTTGCTGTATCACTATCTCCCCTGATGGTGAATATTTAGTCCAATACATGGTGGTAAGGAGCTTGCAGCAGACAAGAAAGTTCCAGCATTTGCTAGAAACTGCCTGTAGAATTTACATGGAGGTCAGTGGTGCAGTCAGTGTCACCCATATTTCCAATGGCTGCATTATGTCCATGCAAATATACATTTCCAAAACTGTATTTTAATAGAAATGACATAGGAGAGCTCAGCAGGTAGACCCAGGGCTGTATCCCACGTTAGGCAACACTAGGCCTGTGCCTAGGACAGCCACTGGCAGAGGGGCGCAGGCAGGGCCGGCTCCAGGATTGTGGGGGCCCTTGGACAGGACAGTCTTAGTGGGCCCCAAAGTAGTGAGTCACATGATGTCACCTTTCAGCTTTGCCGCCACAAATGGGTCATCTCCTGCTACTTATCGCCCTCCAGTCCTTGTCAGTTGTCATCTGGATCTCTCCACCTTCTGAGCTTTCATCAATTGTCCTCCATTCCATGCCACCTTATCCATTGTTGCGGATCGTTCCCTGTTGCTGAGACCAGCCATGAGCAGGTCTGCACACAGCACCCGGCATTCGGGGGTTTGGGTCCACTGTAAAATAATTCCATGGCCAAGTGTGAGCCTGAGTGGGCTCCTGAAGATGCCAGGGGCCCTGGCAATTGCCCAGGTTTGCCGTGTGCTGACGCCGGCCCTGGGAACAGGCATTACTGCCACAGTAAAAAAAAAAAGGCTTATTGCTGTCCCTTTAATGCCCTCTAACTCCAGCCACAGGAAATATGGGGGGGGGGGGGTTAAGCATAGCCCGCAGCTGAGGCATCGCTCTCCACTGCTGCGGTCATTTTGTGGCCACAATGGAGTCTAAAAGTGGGGGGCAATCAGGTAACTTTGGGGCGATTCGGGATGCCCCCTTGTGTGACTCCTCCAGATCACACTGCATTCACTCACCTTTTCCGGGGCTCCCAAACCACACTGGCCAGACACGGCCCCATCCTCTGCACCTCTGTAGCTGAGCATGCTCCAGTGCCCAGCCATTCACATAGGCCGGGGGATGGAGTACACTGCACACCGCACACCGCACACCGCAGGGAAACCGGGAATGTTGCCTCTTCCACTCCAAACATTGTGAGCCTCTTCAGACCCCATCTGCCGCTTTGAGACCTGCAGCGCCCTGACCGCAGCCCACCCTCTTTACCTCAGTAGCTGCCCCTACAATATTAACATTTCCATACCATTGCTTTAGGATGCCCATATCTACCACTACCTATGATATACGTATTTGACTAGCTACTTGACCAATTGGGAAGTGCCTTGGGGTGGAGCTTATCAGCTCGTGGGCGGGTCTTGGGCTGATTTTTTGCCACCAGTCTGCCCCATATTGTTAAGTCAAACTTTGCAGCATTGGTATATTAATGTATATTAAATCAGGCTCAAGCTCAAATACACAGTGGGTCACAATTTGGAGTTGCGGGCCAAACTTAATAGCGTGGTCGCTTTAAAGGGGCCACCACCCTATTAAGTGCATCTCTGCATCTAAACACCTCTTCTAATGCCCCCACTAGTGATGCCTTTTCTCTATGGACAGACCAGAAGTAGGGGGTGGTGGCTGCTTTAGTGTTCCCCACCATTTTTATTCCTCACTGGGGGCTTTGGGAGTGTGTCTAATAGGGTACAGGTCCCTTTTAAATGTTCCAAGAGGAAGTATATCAATGTGGAACAGTCTTTCAATACTTCAATACTTTATTGAACCGCCAAGTAAGTACAGTGTACAGACAAGGAATGTTTTTTTGGTAAGGAGAAACTCCATGAGAGCTATAACAATTACATAAAAACAAAGTAAAAAGGAATAATGATACAGTTCAGGTATCTGAAATGACTAACAAATGTCAGTGATGTAGGACAGGATTTAATAAAGTGACTCTCATGCTTTGAGATTATTCATCGCTAGGGATGAGCGAATCGATCCGGACGAACCCGGATTCGATCCGAATTTCAGGAAAAATTCGATTCGGATCGAATCCGAATTTCCCCGCGATTCGATCACTCGAAGTTTTCCTTTAACATCCATTCATTTACATTACAGGCATTCTAAGATGGCGGGCGGGACATGTCTGGACATGTATCCCGCGCCAGTGCAAGCTGGGGCAGTCACATGCAGCCTATCAGCAGCCAGCAAGCCCGGTGACGTCACACAGCGGTATTTAACGGCGGCCATCTTGCTTTTCCTCATTTCTCTATTGCATTCGTGACAGACAGACAGAACGCTGTGTAGCTGAGGCAGTTAGACAGGCTGGAGACAGGCTGGAGACAGGGACAGACAGGGACAGGCTGGAGACAGGCAGGAGACAGGCAGGAGACAGACAGGAGACAGACAGAAAGCCAGGGAAAGGTAGGAAAAACGGAGCTGGCTGACAGGGAGATTTTTTTTTTTCATCCAGCCTTTGTTAGCGTTTTCAGGCTGCTTATAGTAACTAACTGTGCATATATACTGAACTGATCTTAAGTCTGCTGTGAGGCATCCCATTCTGTGACTAAAGCAGCCTCTATTTAATAGCATAATAAACATTTGCACTTATTCTCATAGAAATCAGGCCTGATAAAGACACTTTTGCTGTGCATGCTCTCTGGTTTTTGTGGCACTGGCATCCCATTCTGTGACTAAAGCAGCCTCTATTTAATAGCATAATAAACATTTGCACTTATTCTCATAGAAATCAGGCCTGATAAAGACACTTTTGCTGTGCATGCTCTCTGGTTTTTGTGGCACTGGCATCCCATTCTGTGACTAAAGCAGCCTCTATTTAATAGCATAATAAACATTTGCACTTATTCTCATAGAAATCAGGCCTGATAAAGACACTTTTGCTGTGCATGCTCTCTGGTTTTTGTGGCACTGGCATCCCATTCTGTGACTAAAGCAGCCTCTATTTAATAGCATAATAAACATTTGCACTTATTCTCATAGAAATCAGGCCTGATAAAGACACTTTTGCTGTGCATGCTCTCTGGTTTTTGTGGCACTGGCATCCCATTCTGTGACTAAAGCAGCCTCTATTTAATAGCACAATAAACATTTGCACTTATTCTCATAGAAATCAGGCCTGATAAAGACACTTTTGCTGTGCATGCTCTCTGGTTTTTGTGGCACTGGCATCCCATTCTGTGACTAAAGCAGCCTCTATTTAATAGCACAATAAACATTTGCACTTATTCTCATAGAAATCAGGCCTGATAAAGACACTTTTGCTGTGCATGCTCTCTGGTTTTTGTGGCACTGGCATCCCATTCTGTGACTAAAGCAGCCTCTATTTAATAGCATAATAAACATTTGCACTTATTCTCATAGAAATCAGGCCTGATAAAGACACTTTTGCTGTGCATGCTCTCTGGTTTTTGTGGCACTGGCATCCCATTCTGTGACTAAAGCAGCCTCTATTTAATAGCATAATAAACATTTGCACTTATTCTCATAGAAATCAGGCCTGATAAAGACACTTTTGCTGTGCATGCTCTCTGGTTTTTGTGGCACTGGCATCCCATTCTGTGACTAAAGCAGCCACTATTTAATAGCATAATAAACATTTGCACTTATTCTCATAGAAATCAGGCCTGATAAAGACACTTTTGCTGTGCATGCTCTCTGGTTTTTGTGGCACTGGCATCCCATTCTGTGACTAAAGCAGCCTCTATTTAATAGCACAATAAACATTTGCACTTATTCTCATAGAAATCAGGCCTGATAAAGACACTTTTGCTGTGCATGCTCTCTGGTTTTTGTGGCACTGGCATCCCATTCTGTGACTAAAGCAGCCTCTATTTAATAGCACAATAAACATTTGCACTTATTCTCATAGAAATCAGGCCTGATAAAGACACTTTTGCTGTGCATGCTCTCTGGTTTTTGTGGCACTGGCATCCCATTCTGTGACTAAAGCAGCCTCTATTTAATAGCACAATAAACATTTGCACTTATTCTCATAGAAATCAGGCCTGATAAAGACACTTTTGCTGTGCATGCTCTCTGGTTTTTGTGGCACTGGCATCCCATTCTGTGACTAAAGCAGCCTCTATTTAATAGCACAATAAACATTTGCACTTATTCTCATAGAAATCAGGCCTGATAAAGACACTTTTGCTGTGCATGCTCTCTGGTTTTTGTGGCACTGGCATCCCATTCTGTGACTAAAGCAGCCTCTATTTAATAGCATAATAAACATTTGCACTTATTCTCATAGAAATCAGGCCTGATAAAGACACTTTTGCTGTGCATGCTCTCTGGTTTTTGTGGCACTGGCATCCCATTCTGTGACTAAAGCAGCCTCTATTTAATAGCACAATAAACATTTGCACTTATTCTCATAGAAATCAGGCCTGATAAAGACACTTTTGCTGTGCATGCTCTCTGGTTTTTGTGGCACTGGCATCCCATTCTGTGACTAAAGCAGCCTCTATTTAATAGCACAATAAACATTTGCACTTATTCTCATAGAAATCAGGCCTGATAAAGACACTTTTGCTGTGCATGCTCTCTGGTTTTTGTGGCACTGGCATCCCATTCTGTGACTAAAGCAGCCTCTATTTAATAGCATAATAAACATTTGCACTTATTCTCATAGAAATCAGGCCTGATAAAGACACTTTTGCTGTGCATGCTCTCTGGTTTTTGTGGCACTGGCATCCCATTCTGTGACTAAAGCAGCCTCTATTTAATAGCACAATAAACATTTGCACTTATTCTCATAGAAATCAGGCCTGATAAAGACACTTTTGCTGTGCATGCTCTCTGGTTTTTGTGGCACTGGCATCCCATTCTGTGACTAAAGCAGCCTCTATTTAATAGCATAATAAACATTTGCACTTATTCTCATAGAAATCAGGCCTGATAAAGACACTTTTGCTGTGCATGCTCTCTGGTTTTTGTGGCACTGGCATCCCATTCTGTGACTAAAGCAGCCTCTATTTAATAGCACAATAAACATTTGCACTTATTCTCATAGAAATCAGGCCTGATAAAGACACTTTTGCTGTGCATGCTCTCTGGTTTTTGTGGCACTGGCATCCCATTCTGTGACTAAAGCAGCCTCTATTTAATAGCATAATAAACATTTGCACTTATTCTCATAGAAATCAGGCCTGATAAAGACACTTTTGCTGTGCATGCTCTCTGGTTTTTGTGGCACTGGCATCCCATTCTGTGACTAAAGCAGCCTCTATTTAATAGCATAATAAACATTTGCACTTATTCTCATAGAAATCAGGCCTGATAAAGACACTTTTGCTGTGCATGCTCTCTGGTTTTTGTGGCACTGGCATCCCATTCTGTGACTAAAGCAGCCTCTATTTAATAGCATAATAAACATTTGCACTTATTCTCATAGAAATCAGGCCTGATAAAGACACTTTTGCTGTGCATGCTCTCTGGTTTTTGTGGCACTGGCATCCCATTCTGTGACTAAAGCAGCCTCTATTTAATAGCATAATAAACATTTGCACTTATTCTCATAGAAATCAGGCCTGATAAAGACACTTTTGCTGTGCATGCTCTCTGGTTTTTGTGGCACTGGCATCCCATTCTGTGACTAAAGCAGCCTCTATTTAATAGCATAATAAACATTTGCACTTATTCTCATAGAAATCAGGCCTGATAAAGACACTTTTGCTGTGCATGCTCTCTGGTTTTTGTGGCACTGGCATCCCATTCTGTGACTAAAGCAGCCTCTATTTAATAGCATAATAAACATTTGCACTTATTCTCATAGAAATCAGGCCTGATAAAGACACTTTTGCTGTGCATGCTCTCTGGTTTTTGTGGCACTGGCATCCCATTCTGTGACTAAAGCAGCCTCTATTTAATAGCACAATAAACATTTGCACTTATTCTCATAGAAATCAGGCCTGATAAAGACACTTTTGCTGTGCATGCTCTCTGGTTTTTGTGGCACTGGCATCCCATTCTGTGACTAAAGCAGCCTCTATTTAATAGCATAATAAACATTTGCACTTATTCTCATAGAAATCAGGCCTGATAAAGACACTTTTGCTGTGCATGCTCTCTGGTTTTTGTGGCACTGGCATCCCATTCTGTGACTAAAGCAGCCTCTATTTAATAGCATAATAAACATTTGCACTTATTCTCATAGAAATCAGGCCTGATAAAGACACTTTTGCTGTGCATGCTCTCTGGTTTTTGTGGCACTGGCATCCCATTCTGTGACTAAAGCAGCCTCTATTTAATAGCATAATAAACATTTGCACTTATTCTCATAGAAATCAGGCCTGATAAAGACACTTTTGCTGTGCATGCTCTCTGGTTTTTGTGGCACTGGCATCCCATTCTGTGACTAAAGCAGCCTCTATTTAATAGCATAATAAACATTTGCACTTATTCTCATAGAAATCAGGCCTGATAAAGACACTTTTGCTGGCCAAAGGCCTACTGGACCCTGCCAGCTCGATTCCTGCCCGGGGCATCCCATTCTGTGACTAAAGCAGCCTCTGTTTAAGACCATATAAGCATTTGCTCTTATCATATTTGAAATTAGGCCTGATAAAGACACTTTTGCTGGGCATAGCACAACTTGTCCCTGCCAGGTGTACTTACTGCTGGTTTTTAGGGCATCCCATTCTGTGACTACACCAGCCTCTATTTAAGAACCTAACCATTTGCACCTATTCTAATTGAAATTAGGCATGATAAAGACACTTTTGCTGTGCATAGTCTTACTGCTGCCTGCCAGGTGCTCTCTGGTTTTTGGGACATCCCATTCTGTAACATACCATTAGCCTCTGCATTAACTGTAAGCTGCACAGTTATTTAAAGAAATTTGGCCTGTATGAGCCTGCTAACACACTGCTGCTGTGTGCATATATACTGATCTCAAGTCTGCTTTGGGGCATCCCATTCTGTAACATACCATTAGCCTCTGCATTAACTGTAAGCTGCACATTTATTTAAAGAAATTTGGCCTGTATGAGCCTGCTAACACACTGCTGCTGTGTGCATATATACTGATCTCAAGTCTGCTTTGGGGCATCCCATTCTGTAACATACCATTAGCCTCTGCATTAACTGTAAGCTGCACAGTTATTTAAAGAAATTTGGCCTGTATGAGCCTGCTAACACACTGCTGCTGTGTGCATATATACTGATCTCAAGTCTGCTTGGGGCATCCCATTCTGTAACATACCATTAGCCTCTGCATTAACTGTAAGCTGCACAGTTATTTAAAGAAATTTGGCCTGTATGAGCCTGCTAACACACTGCTGCTGTGTGCATATATACTGATCTCAAGTCAGCTTGGGGCATCCCATTCTGTAACATACCATTAGCCTCTGCATTAACTGTAAGCTGCACAGTTATTTAAAGAAATTTGGCCTGTATGAGCCTGCTAACACACTGCTGCTGTGTGCATATATACTGATCTCAAGTCTGCTTTGGGGCATCCCATTCTGTAACATACCATTAGCCTCTGCATTAACTGTAAGCTGCACAGTTATTTAAAGAAATTTGGCCTGTATGAGCCTGCTAACACACTGCTGCTGTGTGCATATATACTGATCTCAAGTCTGCTTGGGGCATCCCATTCTGTAACATACCATTAGCCTCTGCATTAACTGTAAGCTGCACAGTTATTTAAAGAAATTTGGCCTGTATGAGCCTGCTAACACACTGCTGCTGTGTGCATATATACTGATCTCAAGTCTGCTTGGGGCATCCCATTCTGTAACATACCATTAGCCTCTGCATTAACTGTAAGCTGCACAGTTATTTAAAGAAATTTGGCCTGTATGAGCCTGCTAACACACTGCTGCTGTGTGCATATATACTGATCTCAAGTCTGCTTTGGGGCATCCCATTCTGTAACATACCATTAGCCTCTGCATTTACTGTAAGCTGCACATTTATTTAAAGAAATTTGGCCTGTATGAGCCTGCTAACACACTGCTGCTGTGTGCATATATACTGATCTCAAGTCTGCTTTGGGGCATCCCATTCTGTAACATACCATTAGCCTCTGCATTTACTGTAAGCTGCACATTTATTTAAAGAAATTTGGCCTGTATGAGCCTGCTAACACACTGCTGCTGTGTGCATATATACTGATCTCAAGTCTGCTTTGGGGCATCCCATTCTGTAACATACCATTAGCCTCTGCATTTACTGTAAGCTGCACATTTATTTAAAGAAATTTGGCCTGTATGAGCCTGCTAACACACTGCTGCTGTGTGCATATATACTGATCTCAAGTCAGCTTGGGGCATCCCATTCTGTAACATACCATTAGCCTCTGCATTAACTGTAAGCTGCACAGTTATTTAAAGAAATTTGGCCTGTATGAGCCTGCTAACACACTGCTGCTGTGTGCATATATACTGATCTCAAGTCTGCTTGGGGCATCCCATTCTGTAACATAACATAACCTACCTACCATACTAAGCAGCTCTCTTATTTAAACTAAGCAGGCCTCTTGGAGGCTGAGTGTCCACTTTTGGGTGTGCATTTATATTCGGTTTAATATACAGTGGGGTATCCCAATTTGTAAGATAACCTACCCCAACCATGTAAACTAAATAGGCCTGTTGCAGCCTGAGTTTCTCTGCTTGCGTATGGCCTGCATTACAATCTGTCTCTTTCAATGACACTGCTGCCTGTGGTATCCCAATTTGTAAGATAACCTACCCCAACCATGTAAACTAAAGGTTACGTCCTTCCAGAAGGAAAACTTATGCCGAACACTATTTTTGTTAGGGGCATTGACCTTTGGATTGATCGGCATGAAATTAATTTTTTTTTTTCAAAGTATGGCGCTGTGAAGAAGGTCAAAATGATGTCTCATACTTGGATTATTGTTACTTTTTGTTCAGCTTGAAATATAACAGGCCACACGGGCATCCCAAGGCACATGCTATTTTAAACCTATCTGTTATACAACATAAGCGTTGATCAGGCTACTTCAGTTTGCACTTGTTTTTGACTGATTTTAATAAACCAGGCCGCAGGGCACCCCAAAGCTGCACCTTGCACCCTATCTGGTATACAACATAAGCGTTGATCAGCATCAGCTTCATTAAGCTACTTCAGTTTGCACTTCCTTTTTGACTGCTTTCATTTAACCAGGCCGCAGGGCACCCCAAAGCTGCACCTTGCACCCTACCTGTTTATACTAAATAAGCATCTACAGCCTCAGCTTTATTAAGTTATTGCATTTTGAATTGGTTTTGGTCTGCTTTAAATACACCAGGCCGCAGGGCATCCCAAACCTGCATGTTGCACCCCATCTGTTATACTAAATAAGCGTTGATCAGCATCAGCTTTATTAAGCTATTGCATTTTGCATTGGTTTTTGTACTGCTGCCAAAACACTAGCCCATATGGGCATCCCAAACCAGCACATGTCACCCTATCTGTTATACTAAATAAGCTTCTACAGGCCCTTTTTTTATTTATTTATTTTTATTTATATAGAGCTGCAATAGCTTATATTGTGAGGTTAATTTGCCATTTTGCAGCATAATATAGAGCAGCCCCTGTGTAAATCTGAGGGGCAATAGCTTATATAGTGAGGTAAATTTGCCATTTTGCTTCGTTATATAGAGCAGGCCCTGTGTAAATCTGAGGGGCAATAGCTTATATTGTGAGGTAAATTTGCCATTTTGCAGCATAATATAGAGCAGCCCCTGTGTAAATCTGAGGGGCAATAGCTTATATTGTGAGGTAAATTTGCCACTTTGCAGCATAATATAGAGCAGCCCCTGTGTAAATCTGAGGGGCAATAGCTCATATAGTGAGGTAAATTTGCCATTTTGCTTCGTTATATAGAGCAGCCCAGTTGCCATCTAAATCAACTACTGTCCGGCCAGTACAGCTTTTCCAGGGCAAACTCTGCTAGTTGCGGGCACAAGTCAAGTTTGGCTTCCCAGCAAATCCAGTGGATCTTGAAGGTGTGTTGGCATGGTCATGTCAAGGTATGACATGACCTGCTGTTTGAGGTCCAGCTCCAGGTCTTCCTGCTGCTCATGAGTAGACTCACTATGCGGGTGTAGAAAGCTACTCACTAGCGACTGAAGACTGAGGCTGCTGCTGATGGAGCTGCTGCTGCTGCTCCTTCCACCCCCCCAGCAGCCATGGCAGTGGAAGGTGATCGCAGAGGTCCCCCCGAGTCAGACCTGCGGGAGTATGGGCCATGGCGCAGATAGACATCGCCCAACTGACTACGTGGGATGTCTCTGTAGTAGGTCAGTTTGTCCTCCCTCTCAGTGGGCGTAAAAAATGCCCCCATTTTGTGCCGGAAGCGAGGGTCCAATAAGTTGGAGAGCCAGAAGTCTTCCCGCTGACAAATGGAGACAATTCTGCGCTCACTAGTACGCAAGCATGTGAGCATGCATCGTGCCATTTGTGCAAATGACTCGGAGGGACTACCTGTCTCCATCTCCACTGTAAACTGCCACGGTGTGTCTGGGTCCTCTGTCTCACCTTACTCACAACCCTCTAGCTCCTGTGGCTGCTCCTGCTCCTCCTCTTCTGTCAGATGACTAGATAAAATGGTCATTTTGTGAAACCTAAACTGTGGTTTGCTTTGCCCCACCCCCTCCTCCTCCTCCACTTCAGCCCCCACAGGCTTCATGTGGCTGTGAAATGTATGTGCCATGTCTCCAGTGCCCTGACCAGCCATGGTTTCCAACATGTGTTGTAGTACATGAAGCAGTGGAATCTCATCGTTCATCTCATAGTCCTGGCAACTGACTAATAACGTAGCTTCCTCAAAGGGCCTGAGCAAACGGTCGGTGTCACGTATGAGCTGCCAATGGTTTACATTGAATTTACACAGGTGTCCCCCTATCCGTTTGGATCATCCAGAAATCCGTGATGGCTTTTCTCTGTTCCTATAGTGCAGTGGTCCTCAACCCTGTCCTCAAGGCCCACCAACAAGTCATGTTTTTTGGATCTCCAAATAGCCAGCTCTATTGCTCTGCAGCTGCACTAATTACTCCACCTGTGCATCTTTGTGGAGATCTGCAAAACCTGGCCTGTTGGTGGGCCTTGAGGACAGGGTTGGGGACCACTGCTATAGTGGATCCTGCATATGGAGGGTGGAATTCCAACGGGTGGAAACATCGCAAATCAGACTATGGTGGGGTACACCGTTGTGACGCTGAGGCTCAATAGGGTTGTGCTTCGTGGTGTAGGAGTGCCAGAAGTGCATGCTAACTTTCTTTCCTGTTGTTCTTTCAGATGGGGGCAAGACTTAAAAACTAGACTGAACACGTGTGCCATGTGAGGACGCATGACTTTGGCTTCCTTGTCGCAGCGCAAACAAGATGTTCTTCCAAGTGTAATGCAGCAGGCTGGACTTATGGTGACGCTGTCTGAGAGGAGAAATCCCTCAGACATCAAGATTAAAAATTCCAAGAATTTTTGAGGGCTAATTATTCAGAGGCAAATGATAGCTAGTTGTTTCTGATTTAATTACAAGGTGGAAACACACCCTCAAACAAAACTTCACTTTGGCAATACTATTGCATTTGTCTATTCATAATTTTATGTATATACACTAACTAACCTACTTTTTCTCCCCAGGATGCTGCATGAAACACTGCCACATCGCTGAGTAGCTGATTTTTCCGAACAACAGTCCGCAATAATCTGCTGCTGCTGCCGCCGCCACCGCCGCAGACTCCAGGGACCCTCTTCCACTACCTCGGCTTGCAACACCTCCTCCCACGACACTCTCCTCATCACTAATTGCCGGCTACTGGAAGAAGAGGCGAGTGTCTCCTCCACTTCTTGGCTGGGCAGTAGCTGCTGAATTTTATGATTATCAGATCTTCATCAATGGATAGTGGAGCTGAACCCAAAGCATAACAGACAGACAGTTGACTGGGGGTGTCAGATGCCACTTGTGATGCAGTGGACTGCTTTTGCAGCACTTCGAGACAAAGTTGCTTCATTGGCTGACACAATGACTGGTAAATCTGTGGAACATATGGTTTACAAGCAAGAATAACCATTTGTTTTTATATGAAAAAGACCCTGGTTTATACAGACTTTTTTTTTCCAGAGACTGCCCTGCGTGGAAATGAATGGCGCTTGGATCATCCAAGCTTTCCTCCCAACAATGCCTGATGTATTCCAGTAGATTGATGACGGGGCCAGACCTACACTAAAGAAAGATGGATCGTGCAAAACAGATTTAAGGCGCTGCTCTCCAGTTACAGACATTCCTCCGCATCGGACCACAAGTAAGTATTGATAAAAAATCCTTTCCGTTACTCTTACTTTTTATTAATATTCTTCGGATAAGACGGATCAGACATGATTCCAGATTAAAAATTCCAAGAATTTTTGAGGGCTAATTAGTCAGAGGCAATGATACCTTCTTGTTTCTGATTTAATTAAAAGGTGGAAACACACCCTCAAACAAAACTTCACTTTGGCAATACTTTTGCATTTGTTTATTCATAATTTTATGTAGATATTACTAACTAAGCTACTTTTTCTCCACATGACTCTCCACAGGGTGTGATTCATCCAATTTTTGGGCTCCTGAAGCCAACCCCAGTGTCTCTTTAAAGTAATATTTGGGCTCCTGCTGCTGCCAACTCCAGGGTGTGATTCATCAAATTTTTGGGCTCCTGAAGCCAACCCCAGTGTCTCTTTATAGTAATATTTGGGCTCCTGCTGCTGCTGCTGCCAACTTCTGCCAACTCCAGGGTGTGATTCATCCAATTTTTGGGCTCCTGAAGCCAACTCCAGTGTATATTTGGGCTCCTGCTGCTGCTGCTGCCAACTTCTGCCAACTCCAGGGTGTGATTCATCCAATTTTTGGGCTCCTGAAGCCAACTCCAGTGTATATTTGGGCTCCTGCTGCTGCTGCTGCCAACTTCTGCCAACTCCAGGGTGTGATTCATCCAATTTTTGGGCTCCTGAAGCCAACTCCAGTGTATATTTGGGCTCCTGCTGCTACTACTGTCAACTCCTGCCAACTCCAGGGTGTGATTCATCCAATTTTTGGGCTCCTGAGGCCAACTCCAGTGTATATTTGGGCTCCTGCTGCTGCTGCTGCCAACTTCTGCCAACTCCAGGGTGTGATTCATCCAATTTTTGGGCTCCTGAGGCCAACTCCAGTGTATATTTGGGCTCCTGCTGCTGCTACTGTCAACTCCTGCCAACTCCAGGGTGTGATTCATCCAATTTTTGGGCTCCTGAAGCCAACTCCAGTGTATATTTGGGCTCCTGCTGCTGCTGCTGCTGCCAACTTCTGCCAACTCCAGGGTGTGATTCATCCAATTTTTGGGCTCCTGAAGCCAACTCCAGTGTATATTTGGGCTCCTGCTGCTGCTACTGTCAACTCCTGCCAACTCCAGGGTGTGATTCATCCAATTTTTGGGCTCCTGAGGCCAACTCCAGTGTATATTTGGGCTCCTGCTGCTGCTACTGTCAACTCCTGCCAACTCCAGGGTGTGATTCATCCAATTTTTGGGCTCCTGAAGCCAACTCCAGTGTATATTTGGGCTCCTGCTGCTGCTACTGCCAACTTCTGCCAACTCCAGGGTGTGATTCATCCAATTTTTGGGCTCCTGAAGCCAACTCCAGTGTATATTTGGGCTCCTGCTGCTACTACTGCCAACTTCTGCCAACTCCAGGGTGTGATTCATCCAATTTTTGGGCTCCTGAGGCCAACTCCAGTGTATATTTGGGCTCCTGCTGCTACTACTGCCAACTTCTGCCAACTCCAGGGTGTGATTCATCCAATTTTTGGGCTCCTGAGGCCAACTCCAGTGTATATTTGGGCTCCTGCTGCTGCTGCTGCCAACTTCTGCCAACTCCAGGGTGTGATTCATCCAATTTTTGGGCTCCTGAAGCCAACTCCAGTGTATATTTGGGCTCCTGCTGCTACTACTGTCAACTCCTGCCAACTCCAGGGTGTGATTCATCCAATTTTTGGGCTCCTGAAGCCAACTCCAGTGTATATTTGGGCTCCTGCTGCTGCTGCTGCCAACTTCTGCCAACTCCAGGGTGTGATTCATCCAATTTTTGGGCTCCTGAGGCCAACTCCAGTGTATATTTGGGCTCCTGCTGCTGCTGCTGCCAACTTCTGCCAACTCCAGGGTGTGATTCATCCAATTTTTGGGCTCCTGAGGCCAACTCCAGTGTATATTTGGGCTCCTGCTGCTACTACTGTCAACTCCTGCCAACTCCAGGGTGTGATTCATCCAATTTTTGGGCTCCTGAGGCCAACTCCAGTGTATATTTGGGCTCCTGCTGCTGCTGCTGCCAACTTCTGCCAACTCCAGGGTGTGATTCATCCAATTTTTGGGCTCCTGAGGCCAACTCCAGTGTATATTTGGGCTCCTGCTCCTGCTGCTGCCAACTTCTGCCAACTCCAGGGTGTGATTCATCCAATTTTTGGGCTCCTGAAGCCAACTCCAGTGTATATTTGGGCTCCTGCTGCTGCTGCCAACTTCTGCCAACTCCAGGGTGTGATTCATCCAATTTTTGGGCTCCTGAGGCCAACTCCAGTGTATATTTGGGCTCCTTCTGCCCCTCATAGTGATGCCACTTCAACTCTCTGCAATTGTGCCGCTCTGCGATTCTATTAGCGATGCCTCTGATCTGCATGTGATATTTCTTCAAAGTATTATTTAACAAACCCAGCACGCATCCTGTGCGTGTTACAGCAAGGCTGAATGGTTTACAACCCTATTGAGGCTGTAGGAGGCTCAGAAATAGCCGTTTTTAATAGCGATTCGTCGCGAATTTATTCGGGTCGAAACGATTTTTGTCGGAAAATTCGGCGAATCAGTCGAATCGAATTTTTCAAAAGTTCGCTCATCTCTATTCATCGCCATGACTGCGAGTGGAAAAAAACTGTTCCTGTGTCTAGAGGTTTTGGTAGCATGAGCCATAAATCTACGGCCTGATGGTAGGAGCCTGAAGAAGTGATGACCCGGATGCGTCACGTCACCATAGATCTTCTTTGCCCTTGAGGAGATTCTACACATGTGTTGATCATCCAAGGAAGGTAGGGGGGATCCAATCAACCTCTCCGCGATCTTGGTAATTCTTCTCAGCCTTTGCTTGTCTTTTGTTGACACCCCACTGTACCACACTGTGCATGAGCTGGTCAGGATTGATCCAATGGCACCGTTGTAGAATGCCTTCAAGATCTTTTTGGACAATCCGAATTTTATCAGCTGCCTGAGGAAGAATAACCTCTGTTGGGCCTTCTTTAGGATGGCAGACGCTTGCAAGCTCCACTTCAGGTCCTGCGTGATGTGGGTACCACATCACGCAGTTTTATAAGGAGGTGCCTTATAAAACTTCTGCACAGAAGTTTTATAAGGCACCTCCACTCCAAAAAAAAAAACCATCCGTTGTAATACCGTGCTTTTAAATTATTAAACATCTATTTTTATGGGAAATAATTCACAATACATACAGCCAACCTCAGGCCTAAAGTGACCAAAACCCAGCATTTTGACTATCCTGGGTTTTGGTCCTTGCCCCCCGGGCACTCCGATCGGGGGTGCCCCGCTGTATTAACCCCCAAGATCACCTAAATCAACTCATCTCTTCCCGGTCCTACGGCGCATGCGCAGCCGCTTGTCGAAGCAGCGCGATTGGAGCTGATGTCACGCAGTCTAAGCCATCGACTAAGGCCAGTGGCTCAGAGTGCACTGACAGCTGCATCCCCCGCTTCCCTCTAACAGGGAGTGTTCCCATGCCTGCCATTCCGGGAAACAAGGTAAGTGTATGGTGCGACCAGGGGGGGTTTGACACAGCGGAGCATCCCAATTCCCGGGCCGATCGCCATGGGTTTTGGTCCACAAAGGCATGTAACAACAATGTATACACTGAAAATACTGTATGGAGCAAAAATTAACAATTCTAATCTTGTTACATTAATTAACTCCACCCCCTTATAGCACATCACACATATATGAACATTAAAAAATATATATATATATATATATATATATATTGAGTCTAATTCCTGGGTGCAGCGACTCAAAGATGCTCTGCTTCAAAGTGGCTCTCTTCATATGTTGACATGCTCTCTTATGAAAATCCTCCAACATTATCAAGCACCCAAAATCTGCTTAACAGAACCGCGCTTACATCGGCAAAATTCCTCAATTGCGTGCCCGCGCCAGGCATTTGTGAATGGCCAGCGCAGCATGCTGCCTGTTAGAGAGAAGCAGTGAATGCATCTGCCAGCACGCTCTGAGCCGCTGGCCTTAGATGACGTGACATCAGCAGCTCCGAGCACACTGATTGGATGAGCGGCCATGCATGCGCCGTAGGACCAGGAAGAGGTGAGTTGCGCTCGGCGATCTGGCGATCTGGGGAGTTTCACACAGCGGGGCACCGCCAAAACCCAGAATAGTCAAAATCCTGTGTTTTGGTCCACTTTAATTCACTGTGCCTTTATTTAGGACAGAAGACAAACAGATGACGGCAATACTGGCTGCCGCTGTATTTTGGCTCCTAGGCCAAATCTGATGGCACCTCAGGCCAGAGTCTTCCACCTGTGCATTCAATGGTATAGAAGCCCAGATTTTATCTAGCAGAAGCATTTGAAATGAGGCAATGGGAGGGGGGTGCAGGGCTTTCTGTGTTATGTTGCACTGCATTTTCTTTTTGTACCGTGTTTGGATGTGGTGTTTTATGTTTTGTTTTGGGAGTAGCCATATTGAATCACTTGTTGCTGTCAATCCATGTGTAATCAAGTAGAGCAGCTGATAACATTAGGACAAGTGAACAATCTGGAGATCATTACACAGGGAGTGGGCTAGAAATTTCACTGAACATCACAGTGAGAATTCCACAAAGCTGTTTCTGGTAAAGCAGACTTAAAGTGGACCAACACCCAGGATTTTCTCTATCCTGGGTTTTGGTCCACTTCCGCGGGGCACCCCGCTGCGTGAAACCCCCCCCCCTGATCACCCTAAAAAACTCACCTCACCCCACTCCTACGCGAGCGCTCGTCCAATCAGAGCGCTCAGAGCCGCTGTGGTATGTACGGACAAGCGACGGACAACCACAGCAGCTCTGAGCGCGCTGGAGGCCGCATCTCGCGCTTCCCTCTAACAGGGAGCACTGCGCAGGCCATTCACAAACGGCCGGCGCGGGTGCACGCCCTGCTAGAGAGAAGCGCGAGATGCGGCCGCGGCTCGCATATGCGCCGTTGGAACAGGGATAAGGTAAGGTTTCACACAGCGGGGCATCCCGATTTTGGATGCCCCGCAGGGATGGATCTGATCCCCCCTGGGTGTTGGTCACTTTAAACCGGACCTTCAGCATGATTTAATGAAATGCCCAAACTCTTAAAAAACTATTCCCCAGCATCTAATATTAATACAGTTTAAGTTTTTAGTCACTTACTTATTAAAGTGGACCAACACCCTCCCATGATCGGCCCGGGAATCTATAAGATTCCCGGACCGATCAGACCCCTGACTGCAGGGCACCCCGATCGGTGACCGCTGTGTGAAACCCCCCAGAAACCCCTAAATCCCTACCTGCTCCTCGATCCAGCAGCGCCCGCCGCCGCCTCCCACACGTCCCTCTAGCAGGACGCGCACCCGTGTCGGCCGTTTGTGAATGGCCGGCGCGGGCGCGTGCCCTGTAAGAGTGACGCGTGGGAGGCGGGCGCGCTCTCTTGTCCGCCGCTGCCTCCCGCTTGTCCGTCGGTGGGGATTGGCAGCAGCGGCCACGTGGGAGCGGGGAGAGGTGAGTTTTTGGGGCTTTGTGGGGGGTTTCACACAGCGGGGCACCCCCGATTGGGGTGCCCCACCGAAGTGGACCAAAACCCAGGATAGTCAAAATCCTGGGTGTTGGTCCACTTTAATGTTTCCCCCACTGGGCTGCAACTGTGTTCAGGATTCTAGGATACGGGTGCCGCCATCTTGACTCAGAAGCATCACATACTGCGGAGAGGAGAGTCGGATAAAGTACAGGGGGGGTTATAGCTGTGATTTGCACAGATAGAGCAGAGCTGGGGTCAGGGAAAGGACAGCAATCCCAGAATGCAGAGCGACACAGACAGAAGACACTTCCTGTTTGCAGGCTGCCTGATGCTCCATGAGCCATCATCTTGGATGTTTAAAGGCTCATAACATGAGGTAAATACAGGTAGGATGATTTTTAATGTGAGCAATCTGTATGTACAGGGTGGGGGAAACCTATAAGATAGGCTCTTATTCAGGGTGAAGGTCTGCTTTAAACCCAAAATAGCCTGAAGAAGCCCTCTGCTGAAACCAACGCCAGCAGTAGTGTCCTATGTGTACTGGGATCACCTAACTCTTCTTGCTGTACAGACTTGGTGTACAGTTGCCAATAGCAACAGATAGGAAATAGTCAAAACTGCTTCCATAAAATATAAGAAAATTACAAAATCAGCTCAGCACCTTGAGGACATCTTTTTGGCATGCAAAATGATATCCCCGCTGAGAGCTATGTTCATGATCATTGCAACACTATAAAATACATGACAGCTTTTATTCAGCACTTAAAGTGGACCAAAACACGGGAATTTTACTATCCAGGTTTTGGTCCTTCCCTCTGGGGCATCCCGGTTTGGGGTTCTCCGCTGTGTGAAACCCCATAAATGCCAAAAATGCCAAGCTCAGGCGCAACCCCTTATCCGAATCAGCTTATCCCGGCATGTATATTAATGTGCGGCTAGAGAAGCTGAAATCTACGCCAAATTAGCGAGCAGCGCACGGGCATCATCAGCGGGTGAGGCCGCGCACAGCCGAGAAGGCTGTGATGCCGACGCCAGTCGCGCATGTGCCATGGGCTCGGACGAAAGGTAAGATTATTGGGCGACTCGGGGGGTTCCACAGAGAGTTCGGGATGCCCTGGATTCTCATAGACTCCAGGGTTGGTTTTGATCCACTTAATTTGTTATTAATGTTAAGCATTACACCATGTAGTTTAAAATAAAACTAAAATGAGCAACAAAAAGCTACATTGTATGTAACACAACATATACAAACCTCAAATCATGCAGAGAAATGGCAACAAGGAGAAATACAAAGTTCAAAGGAGACCAGACTTCTCCTCTATACAATAGTGTGTTGTTTGCTCTCTGCGCTCTTTGATGTTTATTTATGCTCCTGATTATATCTGGGTGCAGTCTGCTATATATACATATAGTACCATGAACTGCACTTAATATTTATTGTGGAAAATAACTAAAGGAGAATCCCTACAAACAGCTAGATACATACAGACAGGGGCGGACTGGCCAAAGGGAGCACAGAGAGAA
The DNA here is from genome assembly GCA_027917425.1 of Gastrophryne carolinensis. NCBI lineage: Eukaryota > Metazoa > Chordata > Amphibia > Anura > Microhylidae > Gastrophryne > Gastrophryne carolinensis. The sequence goes on from CM051239.1 coordinate 93,068,389, forward strand.
TTCCTGGTGGGCCACACTGCTTTAGGCTAGGTGTAGCCTCCACCTTCAGAACTATCACTTCTAGCATATTAACCCCTGCCCATGATCTGTTCCTGCAATGCTATAGCATTGGCAGATAAGCTCACTCATTGACTGGCTTAGAAGCTCCTTGAGGCTGGTTTCACACCAGCGCAGATGTGGGGCGTTCACACCTTCGGGTTAGCATCTGGACGCCGCCTGTGAAAAACTGCCCATAATAATCTATGGACGCTTTCAAATACTCTTTATATGTTTGTAGCACTCTGGGCGCTACACAAAAGCCCTACCAGCAGTGTCTTGATGCAGCAATTGGAAAAACGCAAACACTAACGCCCTCCCGGTGCTGAGCACAGGGCATTCGTCCAAAAGCGCGAGTGCTCCACAATCATGCTGGTCTGAAAACAGTCCAAGGGCAGGGCAATGGGGTTTATTTCCTCGTGGTGGGCTAGTCATAAGAATGAAAGGAAGTGGGGACCCTAGACACGCCCCCAAACCCCTATAATCCTGCCGCACACTGAAACTTATATAAATATGTATTGACTCAAAATTGTATGAAAATAATTTATGTCTTAATTTATTGAATCAGGACTTATAAAAATAGGAACACAAACAATATTTTTGGTAAGTATGATTCATTAGTTTTGCACTCTAGTATAGACAGGGCACTTTAGCACTATTGCACTTTTTTTGTGTCATTATTCTCAATTTCTCTGCCATTCACCATTTATTAATTGTTTGTCATTTTAAACTAATTGATTACTATATATTCAGAGCCACCCTAAGGGTCCGCCCTTCAGTTTTGTGTGTTTATATGTATTTTAATGAGTTTTATTTGTATTGTCTGTGTAAATATTGTTTGTGTTATGTTATGTTATGTAATTAATACATACATTTTTTTCATACAATTTTGAGTCAATACATATTTATATAAGTTTCAGTGTGCGGCAGGATTATAGGGGTCTGGGGGCGTGTCTAGGTTCCCCACTTCCTTTCATTTCTATGGTCATTTCCCCCTACACTGCCAGCACCTTTGTTCTTTGTCATATAATATAAAGTTGTGCACACTCATACAGATTTCTTCTTTGGGATAGTCATAAGAGGCTGTAAATTCCTGGGCTGATGTAAAAATACAAAAGGGTACTTACCTTTTGTCCCCTTCAGTTGATTGGTCCGATTCCAACAGTCAGCAACTCACTCAACGGTTGGATTGCATCCCGAGCCACCCGGGGGACTATGGACTGGCGTCCCCACAGTCAGTCATATGACCTCCCCATTCACTACAATGGAGGGAGCGAGTCCCACCCCTTCCATTGCAATAATTGGAGAGGGTGTCTGATATCAGGGGTGTGAGCCAGACACAGATTCATTTCTGACTGCTGTCCGGGGCCTGATTGGACGATCAATCCACCAATCAGGTGAGTTGATGACTGCCAGAGCGGACCGTTCAGCTGCAGTGGAGAAAAGATGAGTACCCTTTTGTTTATTTACATGGGTGGTCTTTTAAAACACAGAATTGCAAAAAAAAATAATAACAGGTAAGCTCAGCGTCCCGAGGACTTAATTTTGGCATCCAATAATGAAACAATAAAAAATGACATTGAAAGTGGATTTACCTTCGGCGGGAGGACCTCACTGGACTGCTGCCCCCTCTCCTGTGGTTTCAGCTTTCGGCAGTTTGTACTCACCTCACCTCGCCATCCATCTTCTGGGTTCCTCGGATTGCGCGCAACCTCCCAACAGGCAACTCCAACTTGTATCCCATCAGGCACTGCGAGCGGATCGCGATCTTGCGCCTGTGTAGTACTCATGAATGGGATACAATGGGGGCCGACAGAAAAGCTGCGAGAATTCGCAGAGCGGTGCTGAACCTTGGCGACATCCAAAAGGTGAGCAGGGCCCGATGGGGGGGGGGTCGCTAATATTGTAATAAGTCTGATGCTTTTAAAGGCAGGCTTCCTCAAATGCTTAAACCGGACCTTCAGCATCATTTAATGAAAAGCCCAAACCCTCAAAAAATGATTCCCCAGCATCTAAAATTAATATATTTTACATTTTTTGTCACTTTTTTTTCTTTCCCCCACTGGGCTGCAACTCTGTTCAGGACTCTAGCATACGGGTGCTGCCATCACACTTACTGAGGAGAGGGGGGGATTACAGGGGCTGGGGTTATAGCTGTGCTCTTCACAGACAGAGCAGAGCTGGGGTCAAGAAAAGGACAGCAATCCCAGAATACAGAGCGACACAGTCAGAAGACATTTCCTGTCTCCAGGCAGCCTGAGACTCCATGGGCTCAGAAAATGCAGTAGATGCAGATAGGATGATTTGAATATGAGCAATCTGTATGTATGTACACCATGTAAAGCTCATGTATTTATATATCCGCCCTGCAGGGCTGGATTATGTGTGGTGGAGGCCCCTGGGCACACAATCTGGTGGAGGCCCCAGATACAGTATTTTTTTTTCCTTTAAAATAATAGTCCAGCCAAGTAACTGATTGGTGGTTGTCTGGCACCCGACTACTTACTGGAACATCAGAGTGAGTCCCTTGTGCAGGTGGTTGCTGCTTGGGCTTTGCCATTCTGGGTGAAGCAGAAGGTAGTTTAGTGGTGGTTTATGTGCAGTGAGCGGCTGCTGATTGGCAGCTCTGCACCCATTACTGTAGCTTTGCTGCCCTAGACTCTCCATCCTGCCCCGTGGTGGCTTTGGCTGCAGTTTTACAAAAACAAAGACTGAAAAGCCTCCTGGACCAGACCCATAACCCAAAAGTGGAGGCTCCCTTTGCAGGGCAAGTGGTGGAGGCCCTGGGGTGCACACCCCTTGCGCCCCTTCATAATCCCTCCCTTCCTCCCTGCACAATATAAATGTATTTCCATGGAATTTTAAAAATATTTGATCCAAAAAAGCCTGTGAGTAAGCCACGCTCCTAAACCACACCCCCTGCCACACCCATCACCCTAGAAGCTGGCCCCTTGGCATCTCTGAAACACGTGTATGCACTTTTAAAGCACACACATTCCTTACAGTAGAAGATCCAGTTTGTCTCTCCTGACAGAGCAGCAAGGGGGATTAGGATTAGGATTTACAGTTCTGCATGCAGCGTGCTGTGACTAATCCAGGCCACAAGGCCTCATGTGTGCGTTAATTATTAAACACCATAGAGCATTCCATAGTAAGTAAAGGCAATATTCTGCAATACTAGAGCAGCCATTCAGCTATTTATACACAGCGCTGCAGTTTCTACAAGCAAATATTGATTCACGTCTTTTCCCACAGTCTACAGGTGCCTCTGATAGAGAGCGAGGCAACGCTAATCTGCAGCTTTGGAGAAAGAAGATCATTTTCTTGGCTGCTCCTGTTCCGAGTGCCAAGACCTCAGAGCTCCTGTGATGAATAGAGGCCATAAAGCAAGGCCAGAGGAGTTCCCAGGATTAGACTATTTGCCTGACCTTTGTGCCTGGCTCTCAGTACTGAGCCTTCAGAGGACAGGAATCAGCTCTGCTAATTGATTGCACTGCTCAAGGATTCTTGAGAGAAGTGTTTTATCACACAAACATTACCAACATACAGAGCTTCCATATCATCGGCTGGACCACAACACAAGCTAATGGCCAGGAAGATCCCAACCAGCTTCCTCTGGTCTTCTTAGGTAGTTTATATGTAGCCCTTAAGTGTTTTATCGCACAAACATTGCCAGCATACAGAGCTTCCAGATCATGGGCTGGACTACAACACAAGCTAATGGCCTGGAAGATGCCAAGCTTCTTCCTCTGGTCTTCTTAGGTAGTTTGTATGTAGTCCTCAAGTGTTTTATCATACAAACATTACCAACATACAGAGCTTCCAGATCATCGGCTGGACCACAACACAAGCTAATGGCCCGGAAGATCCCAAGCTGCTTCCTCTGGTCTTCTTATGTAGTTTGTATGTAGCCCTTAAGTGTTTTATTGCACAAACATTACCAACATATAGAGCTTCCAGATCCATGGGCTGGACCACGACACAAGCTAATGGCCCGGAAGATCCCAACCAGCTTCCTCTAGTATTCTTAGGTAGTTTGTAGGTAGTCCTCAAGTGTTTTATCACACAAACATTACCAACATACAGAGCTTCCAGATCATGGGCTGGACCACAACACAAGCTAATGGCCTGGAAGATCCCAACCAGCTTCCTCTAGTATTCTTAGGTAGTTTGTAGGTAGTCCTCAAGTGTTTTATCACACAAACATTACCAACATACAGAGCTTCCAGATCATGGGCTGGACCACAACACAAGCTAATGGCCTGGAAGATCCCAACCAGCTTCCTCTAGTATTCTTAGGTAGTTTGTAGGTAGTCCTCAAGTGTTTTATCACACAAACATTACCAACATACAGAGCTTCCAGTTCATGGGCTGGACCACAACACAAGCTAATGGCCTGGAAGATCCCAACCAGCTTCCTCTGGTCTTCTTAGGTAGTTTGTATGTAGTCCTTAAGTGTTTTATCACACAAACATTACCAGTATATAGAGCTTCCAGATCATGGGCTAGACCACAACACAAGCTAATGGCCTGGAAGATCCCAACCAGCTTACTCTGGTCTTCTTAGGTAGTTTGTATGTAGCCCTCAGGTGTTTTATCATGCAAACATTACCAACATACAGAGCTTCCATATCATCGGCTGGACCACAACACAAGCTAATGGCCTGGAAGATCCCAACCAGCTTCCTCTAGTATTCTTAGGTAGTTTGTATGTAGTCCTCAAGTGTTTATCACACAAACATTACCAACATACAGAGCTTCCAGATCTATGGGCTGGACCACAACACAAGCTAATGGCCTGGAAGATCCCAAGCAACTTCCTTTGGTCTTCTTAGGTAGTTTGTATGTAGCCCTCGAGTGTTTTATCACACAAACATTACCAACATACAGAGCTTCCAGATCATCGGCTGGACCACAACACAAGCTAATGGCCAGGAAGATCCCAACCAGCTTCCTCTGGTCTTCTTAGGTAGTTTATATGTAGCCCTTAAGTGTTTTATCGCACAAACATTGCCAGCATACAGAGCTTCCAGATCCATGGGCTGGACTACGACACAAGCTAATGGCCTGGAAGATGCCAAGCTTCTTCCTCTGGTCTTCTTAGGTAGTTTGTATGTAGTCCTCAAGTGTTTTATCATACAAACATTACCAACATACAGAGCTTCCAGATCATCGGCTGGACCACAACACAAGCTAATGGCCCGGAAGATCCCAAGCTGCTTCCTCTGGTCTTCTTAGGTAGTTTGTATGTAGCCCTTAAGTGTTTTATTGCACAAACATTACCAACATATAGAGCTTCCAGATCCATGGGCTGGACCACGACACAAGCTAATGGCCCGGAAGATCCCAACCAGCTTCCTCTAGTATTCTTAGGTAGTTTGTAGGTAGTCCTCAAGTGTTTTATCACACAAACATTACCAACATACAGAGCTTCCAGATCATGGGCTGGACCACAACACAAGCTAATGGCCTGGAAGATCCCAACCAGCTTCCTCTAGTATTCTTAGGTAGTTTGTAGGTAGTCCTCAAGTGTTTTATCACACAAACATTACCAACATACAGAGCTTCCAGATCATGGGCTGGACCACAACACAAGCTAATGGCCTGGAAGATCCCAACCAGCTTCCTCTAGTATTCTTAGGTAGTTTGTAGGTAGTCCTCAAGTGTTTTATCACACAAACATTACCAACATACAGAGCTTCCAGATCATGGGCTGGACCACAACACAAGCTAATGGCCTGGAAGATCCCAACCAGCTTCCTCTGGTCTTCTTAGGTAGTTTGTATGTAGTCCTTAAGTGTTTTATCACACAAACATTACCAGTATATAGAGCTTCCAGATCATGGGCTAGACCACAACACAAGCTAATGGCCTGGAAGATCCCAACCAGCTTACTCTGGTCTTCTTAGGTAGTTTGTATGTAGCCCTCAAGTGTTTTATCACACAAACATTACCAGTATACAGAGCTTCCATATCATCGGCTGGACCACAACACAAGCTAATGGCCTGGAAGATCCCAACCAGCTTCCTCTAGTATTCTTAGGTAGTTTGTATGTAGTCCTCAAGTGTTTATCACACAAACATTACCAACATACAGAGCTTCCAGATCTATGGGCTGGACCACAACACAAGCTAATGGCCTGGAAGATCCCAAGCAACTTCCTTTGGTCTTCTTAGGTAGTTTGTATGTAGCCCTTAAGTGTTTATCACACAAACATTACCAGTATACAGAGCTTCCAGATCATGGGCTGGACCAAAACACAAGCTAATGGCCCGGAAGATCCCAAGCTGCTTCCTCTGGTCTTTTTAGGTAGTTTGTATGTAGTCCTTACACACCAGGTGTTTGGTGAGGACGGCAGGGAGCAGGTTCTTCTGGGCCTAGAGCGCTCTACGTGTGTCTGAGTAGGTAAGGGGTTAGAGTACAGTTGCAGGGGAGGTTAGTACTCACTGTTGCCATTTGGAAAGATGAGAACCAGTCCAAGAGATGACGGCAGAGTTCCTCTTTATTAAGTTCCCAGGCAAACAACAAACATGGCACAGGTACAATAGATCCATCCAGGTATATGTCTCTGTTCTGTCCATAATCACAGGTTCAATCAAGAAGGAATTACTCCGCATGGAGGAATCCCCCCCTTCCCCCCCGTTGCTGAATCTCCCCTTCTCTCCATCACAGTCTGTATTTACTCCTTTACAATTCAAGACTAATTGCCTCTAGAACTGGGGCTTCCCTATATCACTTCTCACCACCTTCCAGAACATTCCATCACATGTTCGGCCTCATGTCCAACATCTGATAGGTTGCTCTCTAAACCCTCTAATCAATCACTACCTTCCTGGTTATAACTATGGGCAGCTCCATGTAGTGTATGATCTATCACTACAGGCGGCTCAGCATATAGCGACAGCGCTTTAGCTTCCAGAGCGCCAGGTATTACCCGTCACTACCTGTCCCATACGTTTCAATGGTCATTCCTTTTCTTCTGTTTGAACAGGGTTTTTTTCTCTCAAATAATTGTGTCACCTCTCCAGGCCTAGAAAGAGTAGTTTTTGAAAACTTTTTAGATTTTTTCACTTTTTATGCAGAATTATCATTACAGGTCTGGCACTGAAGTGTTAATGTCACGATGTTAAAACCATGTCATTCCATGTGTTTTCACTTTGTTACAGGTGGATATTTGTTCAAAAACAGACTTTGGCCCTTATTTATCACGGGCTAGCGCCAGGTAGTGTCTGACGAGCGCCAGGTAGCGGCAGCTAACGGCGACTACCGACTCAAGTACGCCCGGCGGCGGTCACAATGACGCATTTATCAAGCAAAATGAGGCTAGCGCCGGCGAGAGCGACGGCTAGCGCGGCATTCATCATGAAGCCGCCTGGACCGAACAGCGCCGCTGCAAATTCCCTCACAGCGCCAGGTATGAGCTGTCGCTCCCTGGCGATGTCCAATGCATTTCAATGGAGCAATCTATAATTAATCATAATTAATTGGTATTATTTTTTTTATTTTTTTTTTTAATGTCAAAAATTCCGAGACCACTTCTGCAATGTTAGGATTTATTTTTAAGTAAAAAAAAAATTAAAAAAAAATTTGTGCAGAATTGATCTAACAGGTCTGAGATTAATGTATTCATATTACAAAATGATTCTAAAAACATGTATAATGTTACATTCAAAAAATATGGTTGTTTAGGGGTTAAAAACTAGTTAATACCCATCGCCGCCAGCGCTCTGGGGTTTAAACAAGGAATGGACAGCGACAGCACATTCGGAGCGTCATTTTTTAATGAATATGAAGCAAGCCGTTCGCTCTGGCCATTCGTTGTCAGGCGCTCACATACAACGCTGAACCTGTGAAACAGCGACCCCCCAGCCCGTATTCAACATTACCGCACACCGACTGAGTCGCTGTCATCAAGCTAACGCCGGCCAAGCACAGCGAATACTGGCTGGTGCTGAAAAAATCATGCTACAGTCGCTCATCTGGCGCTACCTGGCGCTATTAATGAATCGGCCTCCCTAATCACACAGCGTTTGGCGCTCTATGCTACAGCGACCAGATTTAGAGCGCCAATGCTGTGTGTGTATCCTTTTTTGATAAGTATGGTGTGGAGCGCTGAGAGTCGTTCTCCCTGAGCTAGCGCTACCTTTTGCTCCCTGCAGCGCTGTACTGGTGTTAGAGCGCTCAACATACATCACATTCATCAATGCCGGCCAGGTTACTACAGCGACCGCAACGCTAGGTCACAGCGCCCGATACCCGCATACAGCGGCTACTAGCGGTCGCTCTAAGCGCCGCTATACAGACGCTCATCTGCCGATACCTGGTTAGTAATGAATCAGCCTCTACACTGCAATTGCTAAGCAATAAAGAAAGGAGAGAAACATGAGAGGTTATCGGGACCAGTTAACAGCTTAGCCGGCCAAATGCAAATGGGGCAGGGCCATTTGCGCTTGAAAAGAACAAAATTTCACGTGTAAGGAGCCTGAAGAGCAATTTTGTGCTCGCACCATGCGCATGCCATGTGATGCGAGACGCACGTGCACCTGGCGTGCGCACAAAACCACAAATCAGGCGCATAGGTGCATGCGGAAGCGCTGTCGCTTGCTTTTAGGATTTTTGGCGCAGGACCATGAATCGAGCCTGTAGCAGCCATGTGAGGGAACACAGCATGGAAAATCCCGTCAGGCACAAGCTCACCTGCCAAGAGGTTTTCTGGGCGGTGGGAGACAAGACCACACAAACACAGCCTCCATTTATATCATGTCATAAACATGGAGCCCAGGAGCTTGTTGCTGTTGCAGTGACCACTCCAACCCTTTCATTAGTCTGCTCAGCAATAACCTCATAACTTGCTGGTCTACCTCAATCCATTGGCACCATTTTCAGGACATTTATGTCCTGTGTAGATGAGCGAGAAGTTATATTTATGTAGGAAAAAGCCGAGAAGTGCAGAGGGATTTGTTTCCTAATACAGATGACCAGCAATACCTGCTATGTATGTCACAGACAGACATGGACTGGCCCACCAGGGGATCCTCCAGTGGGCCCCAGGAACTGACCAGGGCAACCAGCACAGCAGAATAAAAGATCGAAAAATCTACAAAAGAGTAAATCATTTTTTTGGCTTACCTGGAGTGTTCTCGGGGTTTGTTTTGGTAAATTATGTTTGCTATTTGGTCAATAAACATCACAGTTAGTATTATCTAATAAGTCTATTATTTCAATCTAACTGTGCTTTAGCTAAAGGGTGGGCCCCAATGACAACTTTCTCTGGTGGGCCCCAAATGCTCTAGTCCGACAGTGAAAACAATAAAGATTCTCATCCTGATTTATATCTTTGTCCTGTTACTTTTCCCTTTTTCTGCTTTAAAGTGGACCAAAACCCAGGATTTTGACTATCCTGGGTTTTGGTTCTTTCCTGTGTGAAACCCCCCAGATTGCCCGAAGAAACTCACCTCTTCCCGGTCCTGCGGCGCATGCGTGGCCACTTATCCAATCAGCACGCTCAGAGCCACTGACGTCTCGCCATCTAAGTTGGCATCTAAGGCCAGCGTCTCCAAGAGCGCTGGCGGACGCATGCCCCACTTCCCTCTAATCCTCGCACTGACAGATACCCCCACTGACTGTAAGCTGTACTGAGGAATGCCCCCACTGGCTGTACTGAGGGATGCCCCCACTGGCTGTACTGAGGGATGCCCCCACTGGCTGTACTGAGGAATGCCCCCACTGGCTGTACTGAGGGATGCCCCCACTGGCTGTACTGAGGGATGCCCCCACTGGCTGTACTGAGGGATGCCCCCACTGGCTGTACTGAGGAATGCCCCCACTGGCTGTACTGAGGGATGCCCCCACTGGCTGTACTGAGGGATGCCCCCACTGGCTGTACTGAGGAATGCCCCCACTGGCTGTACTGAGGGATGCCCCCACTGGCTGTACTGAGGAATGCCCCCACTGGCTGTACTGAGGGATGCCCCCACTGGCTGTACTGAGGAATGCCCCCACTGGCTGTACTGAGGGATGCCCCCACTGGCTGTACTGAGGGATGCCCCCACTGGCTGTACTGAGGAATGCCCCCACTGACTCTATTGCGGGATGCCCCCACTGGTTCTATTGAGGGATGCCCCCTCTGGCTCTACTGACGGATTCCACCACTGGCTCTACTGAGGGATGCCCCCACTGGCTCTACTGATGGATTCCACCACTTGCTCTACTGAGAGATGCCTCCAGTGGCTGTACTGAGGTATGCCCCCCACTGGCTCTACTCAGGGATGCCCCAACTGCCTGTACTGAGGGATGCCCCCACTGGCTGTACTGAGGGATGCCCCCACTGGATGTACTGAGGCATGCCCTCCACTGGCTATCCTGAGAGATGCCCCTACTAACTGTAAGCTGTACTGAGGAATGCCCCTACTGGCTGTACTGATGGATTCCCCCATTGGCTGTACTGAGGCATGCCCCCATTGGCTGTACTGAGGGATGCCCCTACTGGCTGTAAGCTGCAATGAGGGATGCCCCTACTGGCTGTAAGCTGCAATGAGGGATGCCCCTACTGGCTGTATTGAGGGATGCCCCTCACTAACTGTAATGTAGGGATGCCTCTCACTGGCTGTAAAGGGGGATGCCCCTCACTGCCTGTGTTGAGAGATGCTGCACACTGCCTATGATGGGAGATGCCCCAACATGCCTCTGTGGGATGCCCCTCACTCGCTGTAATGAGGGATGTTACTTACTGGTTGTAATGAGGGATGCCGCTCACTGCCTGTAATGGGGGCATTTTAGCACACCATTTGGTTCAGAATATTTTCTTTCTTATTTTTGTCCTCTAAAACCTGGGTGCGTGTTGTAGAATGAAAAATAAGGTGTATTTATAATGTGACATTAAAATACTATACTGGGCCAGGAACAGTACAGCAGGCCTGGTATACCCCATTTTTAGCCCCTGGCTGCCGCTATGCCTCTCGCTCCTGTGTATAGGCGATTGACCAGCATTTTAGTAGCAATCGCTTATTGCTATACAACGCCATTGCTGCAAAAACGCTGCTTGCAGGGCTTTTTTGGGTGGAATTGCCCTGCTGGTATGTGAACACCCCCCTAGATCTCTATGGGCAGCGTTCCACTGGTTATTTCAGGGGTATATGCAATTGTCTCGCACTCGCTCCAGTGTGAATGTAGCCTTAAAGATTTAGGTGTTAATAACTAACACATGTGCCCTTTAAAAGTGGCCAAACCCCACGTTTACTTATATGGGTTTTGGCCCATTGAATAGGGTTGTGTGTATCCCCATTTATCACCGGTAAAACTTAAAAGAATCTTAATGAACTGAGCTCATCTGCTACTGAGGAGGCCCTGCAGAACAGAAGAGTTTACTGGGCATTATTAAGAAATATATAGCAGGCTGATTGAAAGCTGCAGCTCATCTTGTGTGTTTCCCCACCCTGTACATACAGATTACCCACATAAAAAAATCATCCAACCTGCACCTATTGCGTTTTTTGAGCCTTTTAACATCCAAGATGGCGGCCCATGAAGTCTCAGGCTGCCTGCAGACAGAAAGTGTCTTATGACTGTGCTGCTCTGCATTCTGGGATTGTTAACCTTTTTCTGACCCCAGCTCTGCTCTGTCTGTACAAAGCACAGCTATAACTCACCCCCTGTACTTTTTATCCCTCTCTACTCCTTAATATGTGATGGTTCTGAGGCAAAATGGCGGCGCCCGTATCCTAGAGTCCTGAACAGCGTTGAAGCCCAGTGGGGGAAAGAATAATAGGTACGCGACTAAAAATGTAAAATATATTCATTTTAGATGCTGGGGAATAGGTTTTTAAGGGTTTGGGCTTTTCATTAAATCATGCTGAAGGTCCGTTTTAACACTTTGCTTGGAATGTCCCTTTAATAACATCAGAGTCCAGTGTGGCTCCTGTCCTGAAGAACATTCTATGGGAGGCTGTGCTGCCGAGGATGTTTCATAACATAACACAATTATCGTTAAATTAACTTTGATTTCTTTCATCTGTTTTATTTAGAACAAATCGTCCTCTTTTTTTGCATAGCCTGTTTAATTATTATTTTGGATGTAAATTTCCCTCTGTTATTTTACATCTAATCCAATTAGAAGTCAGGATGTACTATGTATCGGAAGCCTCATAAATAAACCCTTGTAATGTAATAATATATTCATTCCTGACAACACATCAGAGCTGATCTCCATTTAGTGTCTGTGTTGAAGCGCAGACATGCTGCAGTTATCAGATGCCTCTGGGCATCAATTATAATGAATAATAACACAGGGCAGCCACTGCGGATTGGATTCTTTTCCATAAGGAGAATAGGGAACAGAAGCGAGGGACTATGGGCCTAATTTATGATGTACGACATTTAGGCCCTTATTTAACAAGGGATAGCGCCAGGTAGCGAATGGTGAGCGAACGGTAATGACGCTCACCGCCACGAGAACGCCGGCTCCCCTCCGCAATCACACATTTATCAAGCCGATCCTGCTTAGCGACTGACAGAGCGCCAGATAGCGAATCATTCATCATTATTCCAGCCTCACCCCACAGCGCCAGCGAGCGACCTTAAACAGCGACAGGTATGACCTCTCGCTACCTGGCGCTCTCCAATGCATTTCAATGGAACAATCTTTAAATATTCATAATTAATTGTTATTGTTTTTTTTTTTTTATAAATGTCAAAAATTCTGTGACCACTTCTGCCATGTTAGATAATTTTTTTAAGGTAAAAAAAAAAAAAAATTGGTGCAGAATTGATATTACAGGTCTGATATTAATGTATTCATATTACAAAATGTTTTGAAAAGCATGTTTTTTTTTGTTTTTCAAAAAATATGGTTGTTTGGGGGTTAAAAACTACTTTTAACCCATCGCCGCCAGCGCTCTGGGGTTTAAACAAGCATTTCACTGCGCGAGAATTTTTGGAGCGTGATTTGTTAATGAATATGCTGGGAGCCGTTCGCTATGGCCATTCGCTGTCATGCGCTCCCATACAGCGCGGAACCTGTCAAACAGCGACTCATCACCCCGTATTCAACATTACCGCACACCGACTGAGTCGCTGTCAACAGCCGAACAACGGCCAAGCACAGCGACTACTAGCGGGCGCTGTGAAAATACAGCTACTGTCGCTCATCTGTCGCTACCTGGCGCTATTAATGAATCGGCCTCCCCGCATCTTTTTTGTGGTTATAGCACCAGTTCCGGAGCACCGGCATTTTGGTCTTACCTGCATCTACATTGGCACTAGCGGTCACTGTGCAGGTCGCTATTAATTAGCTTTGATTGTTGCACTAGCTATTGGCCGGCCTATGTCAGTGCCTGTTGGACCTGCCAGCCGAATAGCCCAGCACCAGTCAGCGCCACTTTGTACTGCGGAGCTCAACAGCATATTTATCATTTGAAATCTTTGGCGCTGTATTGTTCAGCCGTTTCATCATTGGAGTAAAACAAAAATCACTGCTGGGGACAAACTTTACAGTGCATTTAAAGTGGACCAAAACCCAGGATTCTGACTATCCTGGGTTTTGGTCCTTTCCCCCTGGGCACCCCGATGGGGGATGCCCTACTGTGTGAAACCCCCCAGATCGCCGAGCTCAACTCACCTCTTCCCGGTCCTACGGCGCAAGTGTGGCTGCTCGTTCAATCAGCGCGCTCTGAGCCACTGATGTCACGTCGTCTAAGAGGCTGATTTATTAATAGCGCCAGGTAGCGACAGTTGAACGACTGTAGCGGTATTTTCACAGCACCCGCTAGTAGTCGCTGTGCTTGGCCGTTGTTCGGTTGTTGACAGCGACTCAGTCGGTGTGGCGTAATGTTGAATACAACGTTACGAGTCGCTATTTGACAGGTTCCGCGCTGTATGGGAGCGCATGATAGCGACTGGTCAGAGCGACCGGCTTCCACCATATTCATCAAAAGATCATGCTCAAAAAATTCTCGCGCTGTGAAATGCATGTTTAAACCCCAGAGCGCTGGCGGCGATGGGTTAAAAGTAGTTTTTTAACCACCATATTTTTGGAAACCAAAAAAAAAAAGTTTTTTAAATAATTTAGTAATATGAATACATTAATATCAGACCTGTAATATCAATTCTGTACAATTTTTTTTTTCCCCTTAAAAAAAATATCTAACATGGCAGAAGTGGTCACAGAATTTTTCACATTTAAAAAAAAAAAAAAAAACATTAATAACAATTAATTATTAATATTTAAAGATTGTTCCATTGAAATGCATTGGAGAGCGCCAGGTAGCGAGAGGTCATACCTGTCGCTGTTCAAGGTCGGACGCTGGCGCTGTGGGCTGAGGCTGGAATAATGATGAATGAGTGGCTATCTGGCGCTATCTCAGTCGCTAAGCAGGATTGCCTTGATAAATGTGTGATTGTGGTGGGGAGCCGGCGTTCTCGTGGCGGGGCCCGTCACTACCGGCCGCTCACCAGTCGCTATCTGTCGCTATTCCTTCATAAATAAGGGCCTAATTAGCTTTGATTGTTGCACTAGCTATTGGCCGGCCTATGTCAGTGCCTGTTGGACCTGCCAGCCGAATAGCCCAGCGCCAGTCAGCGCCACTTTGTACTGTGGAGCTCAACAGCATATTTATAATTTTTTTCCACCTTGAAATCTTTGGCGCTGTATTTTTCAGCCGTTTCATCATTGGAGTTAAACAAAAATCACTGCTGGGGACAAACTTTACAGTGCATTTAAAGTGGACCAAAACTCAGGATTTTGACTATCCTGGGTTTTGGTCCTTTGCCCCTGGGCACCCCGATGGGGGATGCCCTACTGTGTGAAACCCCCCAGATCGCCGAGCTCAACTCACCTCTTCCCGGTCCTACGGCGCAAGCGTGGCTGCTTGTTCAATCAGTGCGCTCTGAGCCACTGATGTCACGTCGTCTAAGCCTTCATCTAAGCCAGCAGCTCCAAGCGTACTGGTGGCCGCATCCCCCGCTACCCTCTAAAAGCAGCGTGCCCGCGCCGGCCAGTCATAAGTGCCTGTCGCAGGCATGCGCCCTGCTAGACGGATAGCGAGGATGCAGCTCACACATTCGCTGTTGGACCGGAAAACAAGGTAAGTGTATGGGGTGACCTGGGGGGTTTCACACAGCGGGACATCCCGATTTTGGATGTCTTGGGGGGAGGGAATCGATGGACCTGGGAATCTTATAGATTCCCTTGCCGATTGTGGTGAGTTTTGGTCCACTTTAAGCTGCATTTTAGTTGTTGCTGTCCAAATTACACATTGTTAAGCAAAAGAAGCCATTAAAATCAATTTTAATAACCCCCCAAAAATTCACTTTGTGACATCTAGGTCCTGCGTTTCCATTATTGACAATCCACAATTCAAGTTATCTACAAATAAATGTATTTATATTAATTCTAAGCATTAAACATTACAATCCAGTTCTGCCCATTGTGCTCTATGGGATCTCGACCTGCAGGAGCAGGTTTCATCTAGTGCTGCTTCAACCAGAGCTCCCGGCGCTGCAACCTTTTCGGCGCTAGTGTTTAATACTTACAAAAGCATACTTATATAACAAGACTTCTTTCTTTCTAACACATCAGGCTTCATCACAACCTTATACAGTGTCCACTTTAAATACAGGTCTATGCTGCACTATGGAGCATAATACCATTTTGCAAAGGCACTGTCCAGGCTAAAACCCAAAAAATGAATACTCACTTTTTATCCTCTGCAGCCATTAAATCTGGTCTTGTGGTGGGCATTCCCCCTCAGGATTCCATGGGCATCGATCCATCATTCACCAGTGTCAAGCGAGGGACCTGCCCTTCCATCAGACAAGATGCCCAGCACATGCCCATTGGAACAGGAGGGCCACGGCAAGGCAACGCACCTCCTCTGTAGCCAGTTGTGGACTAGGGACAAAAAAGCTACTGGTCAGCCATTGACCAGCCTACAAAGTCCCCACTGAGGCCCCCATTGTGCTTTCTGATCGGTTAACAGGTAGGCACAAGGCTGGGCTAAAGCGTTTTAGGGAAAAATCATGGGCAGGGATTTATATGACCACTCTTAAATCAGTGGTACTGTATGGTAAGGGCAAATGTTGTGGCTGGGTGGGTATGGCCCCCCCACAGACATCATGCTAAGGCTATAGCAGTGCGGACACAATATGGGCTTGGGTTTCTTGACTTGGGGGGTACAGTGGGGCCGATTGGGTACCCAGAGCCTGGGGGAGGGCAGGGAAGGCAGGTATTGGTTGTTGTAGTTAGAAGAATCAGCCCAACTGTGCAGTGCTGCCCCCTGGAATTCTCCCAGCGCCCCCCAACACACTTCTGCCTTTTCTCACTCATCGGCCTACTGACCCACACGGCCAGCCACTGAACTTCACTGGAACCCGCC
The DNA here is from genome assembly GCA_027917425.1 of Gastrophryne carolinensis. Taxonomy (NCBI): domain Eukaryota; kingdom Metazoa; phylum Chordata; class Amphibia; order Anura; family Microhylidae; genus Gastrophryne; species Gastrophryne carolinensis. Next base: position 93,084,796 of record CM051239.1, read on the forward strand.
TAGCCATAACCTATCATCAAACCAGATGCCGGGCAGAGGTGCCCACTCAGAAGCGTTCCCTAACTACTGGCTGCCAGTTCCAATGCCCCATGTGACCACCCAAACGGGATGTACAACTGGCAGACATTGAGGATACAATGCAGAAGTAGGGGAGTTCCTCCCTTATTAGGCGTGATGCTAGGGGCGAGTGGCTCAGCTGCCATTTTTTTAATGCTGGCCTACTTTCAAGTGGACTACAGCCTGTATTTGCTGGTCCTGAAGTCTAAAAGACTCTGGAGCCAGCTGATTGAATATCACTGGGGCATCACAATGTGGGAAACCACCCTCACATGCAATCCCTAGATAATCCCTTGGTGCATGCATGGGTCACATCCCTGGCTATCCTTGCTAACCAACTGTGCACCCCCAACAGCTCCAACTGACATTGAGCCCCCCTGACCATGGTGCCCTGTGTGATGGTACAATGGCCACAATGGCCAGTCTGCCACTGTCTATAGGACATGGCCGGAAGAATGTCAGAACTCCAAGAAATCCAATCTCAGAAACCAGGTAGGCATCTACCCGCAGTGGCTCCCCCCCCCCCCCGGGCATCCAGATTTGGAATGCCCGCCCATTATAAAAGTAATAGAAACAACTGAAAAAGAGAATGTGAACTTTCATGGAACTACATGTCGCATGCGGTGTGGTCGGCATATGTACAGCCACTTGCAGAATGCTAGAGGTTGCTGAGATGAACGCGCCAATAACTTGGGATTGCGAAAGGGAGAGTATTATGCCTGCATTTCTATGGGGCTTAAAGGAGAAGGGCATCCCAAATCCCAATTTGTGTGTCAGGGACCTGGCTGACCTGAACCATAACAGCACAGCTGCTGCTTTAAAGAGGAGCAACACTACTTACTTATCAACCAAATTGGTAACAAAACTCGGGATAATCTAAATTCTGGGCTTTGGATAGAAAATGCCGCTGGCTGACAGGCATCACAAAAATGCCAAAATGATGGAGAAAAAAGGTCTGTCAGCCTTTTTTGACTTTAGGTCTGTTTTATGAAATGTAGTTGGAGTTTGTAAGAGATTTACCAGTCATACGATGAATCTGTATTATTGAAGTAACACTGTTGTTCTCTTCTTTATATGTTATGGGTTTGTGATACAATTAATTCTACTGGCTGACACTTGTACTTAGATGCCCTCACTCTCCTGCGACACGGCAGTTAATTGCCAAGTGATTAAATGTCTTTTATTTGTAAGCTAAGTACCTCAGCGTTTTCTGTGTTGGCATCAGGCCGTTCTTCCGGCACAAAGTGAAGTCCGGTCTGGTCTGTCTGCATTTTTCTCCCCATTTCTTGCATCATGGCGGCTCGCTGGATTTGCACAGCTTCCTTTTCCTATGTCTCCAAGTCATTTCTGTTAGCATTCTGCTGGGATAACCAAACCCTGAACAGACTGAGGCCCTTATTTATGATGTGCGCCGTTTAGCATCATATTTTGTGGTTATAGCGCCAGCTCCAGAGAGCCGACATTCCTGTCTTTTCTGGCGCTGTGCTGTGGAGTATTGGTGTTTGCAGTCGCTGTGCAGGTCACTACTAATTAAGAGGCCGATTCATTAATAGCGGCAGGTAGCGACAGTTGAGCGACTGTAGCAGTATTTTCACAGCGCCCGCTAGTAGTCGCTGTGCTTGGCCATTGTTCGGTTGTTGATAGCGACTGAGTCGTGTGCAGTAATGTTGAATACGGGGTGACGAGTCGCTATTTGACAGGTTCCGCGATGTATGGGAGCGCATGATAGCGACTGGTCAGAGCGACCGGCTCCCACCACATTCATCAAAAAATCACGATCAAAAAATTCTCGCGCTGTGAAATGCATGTTTAAACCCCAGAGCGCTGGCGGCGATGGGTTAAAAGTAGTTTTTTAACCCCCAAACAACCATATTTTTGGAAACCAAAAAAAAAAAAATTATAAAGAATTTAGTAATATGAATACATTAATATCAGACCTGTAATATCAATTCTGCACAATTTTTTTTTTCTCTTTTTTTATACCTTAAAAAAATTAACTAACATGGCAGAAGTGGTCACAGAATTTTGCACATTACAAAAAAAAAAAAAAAAAAAACATTAATAACAATTAATTATGAATATTTAAAGATTGTTCCATTGAAATGCATTGGAGTGCGCCAGGTAGCGAGAGGTCATACCTGTCGCTGTTCAAGGTCGGACGCTGGCGCTGTGGGCTGAGGCTGGAATAATGATGAATGAGTGGCTATATGGCGCTATCTCAGTCGCTAAGCAGGATTGGCTTGATAAATGTGTGATTGTGGTGGGGAGCCGGCGTTCTCGTGGCGGGGCCCGTCATTACCGGCCGCTCACCAGTCGCTACCTGTCGCTATTCCTTCATAAATAAGGGCCTAAGTGTTTATTCATCAAGGGATAGCGTCAGTTAGTGCCTCGTAGCGTCAGGCAGTGACTGGTGAACGCCGGGCCCTGTACGCAATACCACATTTATGAAGGCGATTCTGGTGAGCGACTCTAACAGCGCCATGTAGCTTACGATTCATCATTACAGGAAGCTCAGCGTATAGCGCCGGCGCTCAGGCTTCCAGAGCACCAGGTATTACCTAACGCTCTCCCATACATTTCAATGGACTTTCCTTTTCTTTGGTTTAAACAGGTTTTTTTTTTTTCTCTCAAATAATTGTGTGACCTCTCCTGGCAAATTTTAATACATTTTTGAAAACTTTTTTTTTTTTTTTTATTTTTATGCAGAATTGTCATTATAGGTCTGGCATTAAAGCGGACCTTCACCCTGAATAAGAGTCTATCTTATATGTTTCCCACACCCTGTACATACAGATTGCTCAAATTAAAAATCATCCTACCTGCATCTACTGCATGTTATGAGCCTTTAAACTTTCAAGATGGCGGTTCATGGGGCTTCAGGCAGGCTGCAAACAGGAAGTGTCTTCTGACTGTGTCGCTCTGCATTCTGGGATTGCAGTTCTTTCCCTGACCCCAGCTCTGCTCTGTCTGTGCAAAGTACAGCTATAACCCCGCCTTCTGTACTTTATCCTGCTCTCCTCTCCTCAGTATGTGTGATGCTTCTGAGGCAAGATGGTGGCGCCCAAGTCCTAGAATCTTGAGCAGAGTTGCAGCCCGGTGGGGAAAAGAATAAGTAAGTGTCTAAAAACATAAAATATATACATTTTAGATGCTGGGGAATAATTTTTTTAGGATTTGGGCTTTTCATGAAATGATGCTGAAGGTCCGGATTAAAGTATTAATGTCACAATGTTACAACAATGTCATTCCATGTGTTTTCACTTTATTACTGGTGGATATGTGTTCAAAAACAGACTTTAATCACACAGCGTCTGCCACTCTGGGCTATAGCGACCAGATCCAGAGCGCCTACGTGTTTTTTTTGTTGAATATGGTGCAAGTCGCTGATAGTCAGTCGCAATGAGCTGGCGCTACCTTTTGCTCCTTGCAACACTGTACTGGTGTTAGAACTCCCAACATACATCTCAATCATCAATGCTGGCCAGGTTACAGGTTACAGCGCCTGATAGCCGATCACAGCGTATACTAGCGGTCGCTCTTAGTGCCTCCGTACAAACGCTCATCTGCCGATACCTGGTGCTAGTAATGAATCAGCCTGCCTGTGTCTTAGCTGGAGTATCTAACAACCAGCCCAAATGGTCCTTAAAGTGGACCCGATCGAGGTGGCACCTCGATCGGGGGTGCCCTGCTGTGTGAAACCCCCCAGAATACCCGAAAAACTCACCTCTCCTCGCTCCCACGTGACTGCTGCTGCCAATCCCCGCCGCCGCCTCCCGCGCGTCACACTTACAGGGCGCGCGCCCGCGCCGGCCATTCACAAACGGCCGGCGCGGGTGCGCGTCCTGCTAGAGGGACGCGCGGGAGGCGGTGGTGGGCGCCGCTGGATCGTGGATAATGTAGGGATTTAGGGGTTTCTGGGGGGTTTCACACAGCGATCGGGGTACCCCGCAGTCAGGGGTCTGATCGGTCTGGGAATCTTATAGATTCCCGGGCCGATCATGGGAGAGTGTTGTTCCACTTTAAGCATTAAAGCCCACTGGAAATTCTCCCAGTGCCAGTCCGCCACTTACTCAACCGATAAGTTATCTGCCAATTCCTTCCTCCCTATACTGTAGACCTGACCCCGACCATCTGATTATTTTCACACCTCACCATTGTGCAAGCATCCTGTAAGTGGTTTTAGCTGCACCAGAAAAGCATTGTGCCAAAATAAAATGCTTTGGATGTGTTTGTGTTGCGCAGTAATTCAATGGTTACATTACCCGTGATGCTAATGCAATGTAGGTGCAACACATGTGCAGCACAATGCACTATACCTGTATTATGTTTGAGTGTTAACGTGGACTTTAAAGAGCAACAAAACCCAAGATTTTCACTTTCTTGAGTTTTGATCCTCCTGGTGGGGACATCCCCAGTTGGGATGCCCTGCTGTGTGTATCCCCTGGCACATAAGTGTCCCCTCAGCCGATCAGAAGCTCTTGTTCTATTTAGATATCAAAGGCTCTAGAAAAAGGTGAGTATCTCTTTAATACTGGGCTCACTGATTAAGGCCCTTATTTAACAAGGGATAGCGCCAGGTAGCGAATGGTGAGCAAACGGTAATGACGGTCACCGCCACGAGAACGCCGGCTCCCCTCCACAATCACAAAAACTACTTTTAACCCATCGCCGCCAGCGCTCTGGGGTTTAAACAAGCATTTCACTGCGCGAGAATTTTTTGAGCGTGATTTGTTAATGAATATGCTGGGAGCCGTTCGCTATGGCCATTCGCTGTCATGCGCTCCCATACAGCGCGGAACCTGTCAAATAGCGACTCCTAACCCCGTATTCAACATTACCGCACACCGACTGAGTCGCTATCAACTACAGAACAACGGCCAAGCACAGCGACTACTAGCGGGCGCTCTGAAAATGCCGCTACTGTCGCTCATCTGTCGCTACCTGGCGCAATTAATGAATCGGCCTCTAAGTGAGGTAGCAGGTTTGGTTGTTTGAGTCTCCCTGTGAACCTGTATCTTCCATTACGGGGAGGCCGATTCATTAATAGCGGCAGGTAGCGACAGTTGAGCGACTGTAGCAGTATTTTCACAGCGCCCGCTAGTAGTTGCTGTGCTTGGCCGTTGTTCGGTTGTTGATAGCGACTCAGTCGGTTTGCCGTAATGTTGAATACAAGGTGACGAGTCGCTATTTGACAGGTTCCGCGCTGTATGGGAGCGCATGATAGCGACTGGCCCTAGCGACCGGCTCCCACCATATTCATCAAAAAATCACGCTCAAAAAATTCAAGCGCTGTGAAATGCTTGTTTAAACCCCAGAGCGCTGGCGGCGATGTGTTAAAAGTTGTTTTTAACCCCAAAACCACCATATTTTTGGAAACCAAAAAAAAAAGAATTTGTAAAGAATTTAGTAATATGAATACAATAATATCAGACCTGTAATAATAATAATATTCTGCACAATTTGTTTTTGTTTTTTTTACCTTAAAACAATTATCTAACATGTCAGAATTGTCACAGAATTTTTCACATTTAAAGAAAAAAAAAAACATTAATAACAATTAATTATGAATATTTAAAGATTGTTCCATTGAAATGCATTGGAGAGCGCCAGGTAGCGAGAGGTCATACCTGTCGCTGTTCAAGGTCGGACGCTGGCGCTGTGGGCTGAGGCTGGAATAATGATGAATGAGTGGCTATCTGGCGCTATCTCAGGCCCTTATTTAACAAGGGATAGCGCCAGGTAGCGAATGGTGAGCAAACGGTAATGACGGTCACCGCCACGAGAACGCCGGCTCCCCTCTGCAATCACACATTTATCAAGCCGATCCTGCTTAGCGACTGACAGACCGCCAGATAGCGAATCATTCATCATTATTCCAGCCTCACCCCACAGCGCCAGCGAGCGACCTTGAACAGCGACAGGTATGACCTCTCGCTACCTGGCGCTCTCCAATGCATTTCAATGGAGCAATCTTTAAATATTCTTAATTAATTGCTATTAATGTTTTATTTTTTTTATTTTTTTTTAAATGTCAAAAATTCTGTGACCACTTCTGCAATGTTAGATACTTTTTTTAAGGTAAAAAAAAAAAAAAAAAAATTGTGCAGAATTGATATTACAGGTCTGATATTAATGTATTCATATTACAAAATTATTTTAAAAACTTGTTTTTTTTTTGTTTCCAAAAATATGGTTGTTTGGGGGTTAAAAAACTACTTTTAACCCATCGCCGCCAGCGCTCTGGGGTTTAAACAAGCATTTCACAGCGCGAGAATTTTTTGAGCGTGATTTGTTAATGAATATGCTGGGAGCCGTTCGCTATGGCCATTCGCTGTCATGCGCTCCCATACAGCGCGGAACCTGTCAAACAGCGACTCCTAACCCCGTATTCAACATTACCGCACACCGACTGAGTCGCTGTCAACAACCGAACAACGGCCAAGCACAGCGAATACTAGCGGGCGCCGCTCACCAGTCGCTACCTGTCACTATTCCTTCATAAATAAGGGCCAAAGAGTTGTCAGGGAGCATGGTGGCCCCCTTCAACTTTGAAGCAGCCAGGAAAGGTCGCTCCTGTGGCCAACGAGTCTCACATTCAGCCAGAACTTAAAGCGGACCTTCACTCTGAATAAGAGTCTATCTTATATGTTTCCTACACCCTGTACATACAGATTGGTCACATTAAAAATCATCCTACCTGCATCTACTGCGTGTTATGAGCCTTTAAACATCCAAGATGGCGGCTTATGGAAGCTGCCATCTTATCAGGCAGCCTGCAAACAGGAAGTGCCTCCTGACTGTGCAGCTCTGAATCCTGGGATTGCTGACATTTACCTGACCCCAGCTCTGCTCTGTCTGAGCAAAGCACATCTATAACCTGCCCCCTGTACCTTATCCCACTCTCCTCTCCTCAGTAAGTGTGATGCTTCCGAGTCAAGATGGCGGCGCCCGTATCCTAAATTCCTGAACAGAGTTGCAGCCCAGTGGGGGAACGAATAATAAGTTAGTGACTAAAAACGTAAAATATATTAATTTTAGATGCTAGGGAACCGTTTTTTAAGAGTTTGGGCTTTTCATTAAATCACGCTGAAGGTCCGGTTTAAGAAGGAAGTAAAGTATAAAATATGAGACCCAAAGGGACATCTTAAATCGGTATGTCCCCATGTTGCTGTGATAAGGAAGCCTTATGTAACATGAATTGCTCTTTAATATTCCTCTGTCTAGCTGCAGCACATCACCATCACCACCTATCGGAAGAGGTGCAACTGCCGCACATATTTTTTTTAAATGTAGACTGGGCCCAAATGAGTCAAATTTTTGGGTGGACCTCCAGACCATCTAGTCCAACTCTGGGCGGGCTTTTCATTTGGAAAACACTGAATGCAGCATTTTGAATGCAAAGCGATGCTAGCCCAGGGTCTTGCCTTCTAGTCTCTATCCAATCAGCTCTCACGCTCCATTTATTCCTTGCTTAGCCGACCTGACATAAGAGCAGCTAGGAATAATAAACGGAGCATCTATCGCTGGCTGCAACCCTCGTGTACCAGGGTCAGTGATGTCACTATAGGCTGCTAGGGAAAGGGGCATCCTACTTTCATAGGTGTTTAGACATTTAGGTTTTAGTCTAAATAGACTTTTGGTCCACATGGAGGCTGATTCATTACTAGCGGCAGGTACCAGCAGATGAGCGTCTGTAGCTAGGCGCTCAGAGCGACCGCTAGTAGTCGCTGTGATCGGCTATGGTTCGCTGTTACCAAGCGCCTCAGTCGCTGGCCAGCATTGATGAATTTTATGTGGGAGTCGCTAAAACACCAGTACAGCGCTATATGGGAGCGAACGGTAGCGACTGGTCAGTGTGAGCGACTCAAACCATATTAATCAAAAAAAGCCTCACACAGCGCCGGCGCTCAAAATTGTGTTGCTGTAGCCCAGAGAGCCAGACGCTGTGTAATTAAAGTTCGTTTTTGAACACATATCCACCAGTAACAAAGAGAAAACATATGGAATGACATTGTTATTATATTGTGACATTAACACTTTAATGCCAGACCTGTAATGACAATTCTGCATAAAAATATAAATAATCAAAAATGACTTTTAATAGGCCAGGAGAGGTCACACAATGATTTGCTAAAAAAAAAAAAAAAATTTAAAGAAAACCCTGTTTAAAAAGAAAAGTATCGTCCATTAAAATGTATGGGAGAGAGACAGGTAGCGACAGGTAATCTGGAAGCCAGAGCTCCGGCGCTATACGCTGAGCCGTCTGTGATGATGAATCGGACACTACATGGTGCTGTTAGAGCCACTCACCAGAATCGGTTTAAAAATTAGGTATTGCGTACAGCGCCCGGCGTTCACCCTTCGCTACCTGGCGCTGCCAGATGCTACCTGGCGCTATGGCTTGATGAATAGCCTCCTTAGTATGGTTCCCCTAGGATCATCCTGATTAGTCAGTTACATTGCAGGGCATCTCTATGGAACCCCTCCAGCCCAATGGGGGCTGACATTTTAAGTCAGTTTTGCAGTGTTGAACATATTTCAGAATGGTAAATCTTCATCATATGGGCCCATGTAGCAGTCTGGGCCCAGGAAAAGGCAGAGGGAGGGGCGTCAGAAGCGGCTAGATTTTTATAAGGATTTGCCACTGCTCCAGCCTCTGGCCTGGGCCCCATAGCAGGCTGCTACAATGGCTCATATGAGTATATATCAGCTTGAGCCCAGGAAATATTTTGAACGCCGCAAATAATCCAGCTCCAATATATCAGACTACCAGGGGCTGACCTAAGCCCACAGACACTGCAAAGTCCTGGCACTAGTCTTTCCTCATTGTGTAACCAGATCTCTGCTGCTGATAAGGCTCCGGCATCAGCTCTGGATTGGGAAACGCTGCTCGGGGTCCCATACAGGATGTAACAGAAGTCACAGCAGAGGCACCAGGCTCCAGGGGGGGAGCAGAGGGAATTACATGGGCCAGTCAACTCGGAGCCCACTTGGGAATCCCCCGATTTCCTGCCTGGCCAGTCTGAGCCAGAACCCAAAGATCTGCGTAAATGTGAACAGACCTGAACAGACCTGACGTGCTGTTTTTTCCCTGAATTATGCACCACAACAGATAGGGGAGAACCAGGGCCGGCTCCAGGTTTATGTGGGCCCTTGGCCGAAAGAGTCTCAATAGGCCCCTGGTGGTGTGGTATACTCCATACTTGTGATAATATTGCATGTATGGTGAATACTGCCAAAGAAAAGAATAAAAGAAGGAATGACAAATTATAGAAAGAATGATAGAAAAAAAGAAAGAGAGAAAATGAATGAAAAAATAAAAAACAAAATCATAGAAAGAAAAGGTTCAAAGGAATGACAGAAAAACAGCAGGAAAGAGAGAAAAAGAAGGACAAACAGAAAATATGGAAGGAAAAACAATAAATAGAAGGACTGATAGAAAAAAAAGAGAAGAAATTACAGAAAGCATATAAGGGATGACAGAAAGAACAATAGAAGGAAAGAAAAGGAAAAGGAATGGCAGAACGAGCAGATGAAAGAAAGAAACACAGAATAGAAAAATAATAGAAGGAAAGAACCAAAGGGGGTTATTTAAGAAAGGATAGCGTCAGGTAGCGCCTGGTTAATGTGAGGTAGCGACAGATAGCGACTGGTCAACGCCGGACACGGCACGCAATTACACATTTATCAAGCAGAATCTGTTTAGCGTCTGGGATAGCGCCATGTAGCGTCTGATTCATCATTTTCAAAGCCTCTGCGAACAGCGCCAGCGTTCAGCCTTGCACAGCGCCAGGTATGACCTCTCGCTACCTGTCGCTCTCCCATACATTTCAATGGACGAACCTTTTCTTCTCTTTTAACGGGTTTTTTTTTTCCAAAAATCACAAATAATTCTGTGACCTCTTCTGGCATTGAAATAGCAGTTTTTTTTCACATTTTTAACATTTTTTAAATATTTCTTCTGAAATGACATTACAGGTCTGCCATTAAAGCGTTCATGTTACAATGTGGTTACAATGTAATTCCATATGTTTTCGCTTTGTTACTAGTTGATAGATGCTGGAAAACACACTTTAAACACAACGCCTCCTGTGCTCTGGGCTTCAAACAAGTATTTTTCAGCGCCAGAGATTTGTGAGGCTGTTTTTTTGCTGAATATGGTGTGAGTCGGTCGCTATGAGCAGTCGCTAACATGCGCTCCCATACAGCGCTGTACTGGTCACATAGCGACTCCTCACAATGTATTCAACATTACTGAACAGCGACTGAGTCGCTATAAAGTAGCGACCCACGGCTGAGCACTGCGACTACTAGCGGGCGCTCTGAAAATGCCTGCTACAGACGCTCATCTGTCGCCACCTGCCGCTAATGATGAATCAGCCTCAAAGAATAGAAGAACTGACAGAAATAATAGAAGAGCAAAAGAAAACAGAAAGAATGGCAGAAATACAGATGAAAACAGAAGAGGAAGGAAACAAAGAATAGATGGAAAAGAAAGAAAAAGAAAATAAGGGAAGAAACACACAATAGGAAAGAAAAGGCCAATGGCCAATCTGCCCCTGACTGAGAGTCCTTAGTCCTGGTTACTGCACGAAATGGGTGAAGGGAATGAGATGAGCCCTCCCAAGGTTCCTGGGATGGATGGAGCCTCTAACATGCAGCCTACCCGCTCCTACCGCTCCACTCCCTTTATCCCTGCGTCCTTTCCTCATACCTGGGTTCACTGTAACACCCCCAGACCATGTTCTAGGTCAGCAACACAAATTCTAGGTCAGCAACACAAAATGTGGGGGGCATACCCACCTCTGCCACACTATCTGCCCCTACAATACTACGGCTTATAGGAATGAAGGGAAAGAATAAACCTGGGTGAATGATGCAAAGTAGAAACTGTGGCAAGGGGAAGTAAAGTGGCTTAAAAAAGAATCTACACATTAGCGCAATACAATAATAAACTCTTGAGTGTTGGTTTGATTCCCACACTCTCCCCAGGGAGGCTATCTGTATGGAATGTACCGGGCCTCCCCGTATCTGTGTGGCTTTCCTCTGGCTGCGCTGGTTTCCTTCCACAACCTGGAAACACAGTGCTGTGCTGGCGCCCGCCCAGAATGGGAGCTGCATGTGGATGTGTGTGAAGGTTTTGGGGGCATGGGAACGCTCCTATGATGGGGGTGATAAGATTACATAGGTGGGATGTTGCTGAATCTGCCTGCTCTGTATAACAGAGGAAATAAAAGAATAGAAGCGAGATGCAGGAAGCACTTTGGGTGTAGGGAAGGTTGCTAAAGTCCAATGACTAGCGTTTCAACTAGCGAGATGATGTGGAGGCTAATTTAAGACTAGCGCCATGTATTGCCCCTTGAGCGTCTATGTATCGGCGCTTAGAGCGTCCGCCAGCCGGTGTCTGGCTCTATAACCTAGCGTCGCGAGCGGACAAATGACGCTGTACTACCCTTTCCAGCATTGATAAATGTGATGTCTGGAGGGCGCTGTAGAAGCTTTCTCCCTCAATCGATGCATATGTAGCGCCCCGAGGGAAAGCCGCCCAGATTGCAGCGAACGATAGGTAGCGGCAGTTAAAGTGGACCAAAGTGGACCAAAACCCACCGTGATCAGCCTGGGAGTCTTCCTCTTCGATTCCCTTCCTCCAGGGCATCCAAATCGAGATGTCCCGCTGTGTGAAACCCTCCCCCCAGGTTGCCCCATACACTTACCTTGTTTCCCGGTCCAAAGGCACAGTTGCGGCAGCATTCCCGCTATCGCTCTAGCAGGGCGCATGCCTGCGCCAGGCATTTATGAATGGCCGGCATGGGCACGCTCCCTATTAGAGGGTAGCAGGGGATGTGGCCATCAGCGTGCTCGGAGCGCACTGATTGGACGAGAGGTCGCGCATGCGCGGTAGGACAGGGAAGAGGTTGAGTGCCAGACGCTATATGAAAAAAGTGTGTTTCTCAACACAGCACCAGAGCCAAAACACATGGAGGCTGATTCATTACTAGCTCCAGGTATCGGCAGATGAGCGTCTGTATAGTGGCGCTTAGAGCGACCACTAGTAGACGCTCGTGTGCGTGTATCGGAGGCTGTAACAGAGCGCCTCAGCCGCTCTAGTAACCTGGCCGGCATTGATGAATGAGATGTATGTTGGACGTTCTAACACCAGTACAGCGCTGCAGCAAGCGAGAGGTCGCGCTAGCGACCGACTCTCAGCGACTCACACCATATTCAACAAAAAAACACACACACACAGCGTAGGCGCTCTGGATCTGGCCGCTATAGCATAGAGCGCCAGACGCTGTGTGATTAAAGTCTGTTTTTGAACACATATCCACCAGTAACAAAGCGAAAACACATTACATTGTTGTAACATTGTAACATTAACACTTTAATGCCAGACCTGTAACGACAATTCTGCATAAGAAAATAAAAAATCAAAAAAGTTTCCAAAATGACTCTTTCTAGGCCAGGAGAGATGACACAATTATTTGAGAGGAAAAAAATGAAAAACAAAAAACCCTGTTTAAACAGAAGAAAAGGAACGTCCATTGAAATGTATGGGAGAGCGACAGGTAATACCCGGCGCTCTGGAAGCTAGAGCACCGGCGCTATACGCTGAGCTGCCTGTAATAATACATCGGACACTACATGGCGCTGTTAGAATCGCTCACCAGATTCGCTTTCATAAATGCTGTATTGCGTACAGCGCCCGGCGTTCACCAGACGCTGCCTGCCACTACGAGGCGCTACCTGACGCTATCCCTTCTTAAATTACCCCCGTGGAATGACATTGTTTGAACACTGTAACAATGGCAGACCTGCACATACAATTCTGCATAAAATATATATATATATATATATATATATATATATATATATATATATATATATCAACATAAGTGTTTGGTTGCTTGGCTGGAGAGGTCACACAATAATTTGATTCTAAAATTGATAAAAATAATTAATTAAAATGCTATTTCTACACAAGCCAAAAAAACATAATTGAAATGTATAGGAGAGCAATACTGAGCGACAGGTGCTACATGGCGCTGCTCAACATACATCGCTGGCACTTTACACTGAGCCACTGCTAGTGATACATGCGACGCTACATGATGCTTTTAATGGTAAATCTTCATCATATGGGCCCATGTATCAGTCTGGGCCCAGGAAAAGGCAGAGGGAGGGGCGTCAGAAGCGGCCATATTTTTATAAGGATTTGCCACTGCTCCAGCCTCTGGCCTGGGCCCCATAGCAGGCTGCTACAATGGCTCATATGAGTATATATCAGCTTGAGCCCAGGAAATATTTTGAACGCAGCAAATAATCCAGCTCCAATATATCAGACTACCAGGGGCTGACCTAAGCCCACAGACACTGCAAAGTCCTGGCACTAGTCTTTCCTCATTGTGTAACCAGATCTCTGCTGCTGATGAGGCCATCAGGCTCCGGCATCAGCTCTGGATTGGGAAACGCTGCTCGGGATCCCATACAGGAAGTAACAGAAGTCACAGCAGAGGCACCAGGCACCAGGGGGGGGGGCAGAGGGAATTACATGGGCCAGTCAACATGGAGCCCACTTGGGAATCCCCCGATTTCCTGCCTGGCCAGTCTGAGCCAGAACCCAAAGATCTGCGTAAATGTGAACAGACCTGACCTGACCTGACGTGCTGTTTTTTTCCTGAATTATGCACCACAACAGATAGGGGAGAACCAGGGCCGGCTCCAGGTTTATGTGGGCCCTTGGCCGAAAGAGTCGCAATAGGCCCCTGGTGGTGTGGCATACTCCATACTTGTGATAAAGTTGCATGTATGGTGAATACTGCCAAAGAAAAGAATAATAGAAGGAATGACAAATTATAGAAAGAATGATAGAAAAAAAAGAAAGTAAGACATAAATAAAGAAAGGGAGAAAACGAATGAAAAAATAAAAAACAAAACCATAGAAAGAAAAGGTTCAAAGGAATGACAGAAAAACAGCAGGAAAGAGAGAAAGAGAAGTACAAACAGAAAATATGGAAGGAAAAACAATAAATAGAAGGACTGACAGAAAAAAAGAGAAAGAAAGAAATTGCAGAAAGCAAGGGATGACAGAAAAAACAATAGAAGGAAAGAAAAGGAAAAGGAATGGCAGAACGAGCAGATGAAAGAAACAAACACAGAATAGAAAAATAATAGAAGGAAAGAACCAAAGAATAGAAGAACTATCAGCAATCTCACCAGATTGACTTTCATATATGTGGTTTTCACATACTGCGCCCGGCGTTCACCTGATGCTACGTGGTTCTACGTGACGTTGGCAATTCTTAAATAACCCCCTTAATCAAAATCTTTAGTGTTTTTTTTTTACTTTGGTGGTGCAGTGGATTGGCATCCCTGATGCCAGCCTCCATCTTGCCATGTAGTTTTCTGTCTGGAGTGGGCTCTGCAGTGTGGGGCGCAGGGAGACGCTTATCTAGCACCCGCCTGCAAAAATAATGAATAAGGCTTCCACTTGTTTTCACTTAGGGCCTTATTTATCAAGGGATAGCGCCAGGTAGTGTCTCACTAGCGCCAGGTAGCGCCAGCTATCGGCGGCTACCGACTCCAGAACGCCAGGCTGCGAACACAATCACGCATTTATCACGCTAAATGAGGCTAGCGCCGGCGAGAGCATCCGCTAGCGCGGGATTCATCATGTTGCAGACTTCAGCGAACAGCGCCGCTGCTATTTCCATCACAGCGCCAGGTATGACCTCTCGCTACCTGGCGCTCTCCAATGCATTTCAATGGAGCAATCTTTAAATATTCATAATTAATTGATATTAATGTTTTTTGTTTTTTTTTAAATGTCAAAAATTCTGTGACCACTTCTGCAATGTTGTATCTTTTTTTTAAGGTAAAAAAAAAAAAAAAAATTGTGTAGAATTGATACAGGTCTGATATTAATGTATTCATATTACAAAATGTTTATAAAAACTTGTTTATTATTTTTTCCAAAAATAAGGTTGGGGGTTAAAAAACTACTTTTAACACATCGCCGCCAGCGCTCTGGGGTTTAAACATGCATTTTACAGCGCGAGAATTTTTTGAGCGTGATTTGTTAATGAATATGCTGGGAGCCGTTCGCTATGGCCATTCGCTGTCATGCGCTCCCATACAGCGCGGAACCTGTCAAACAGCGACTCCTAACCCCGTATTCAACATTACCGCACACCGACTGAGTCGCTGTCAACAACCGAACAACGGCCAAGCACAGCGAATACTAGCCGGCGCTGTGAAAATCACGCTACTGTCGCTCATCTGTCGCTATTAATAAATCGGCCTCATATCTCATTGGTGGTGCAGGGAATTAAATGCAGTGGTCCCTGCTGCAGGCCGCCAGCTTGCCCTGTTGTTTTTATGATGTAGTGATTGGTGGGCCAGTGGACCCGCCCCCAGCCACTGGCCACCAATGACTGCATCATCCTATCGCCAGCGCTGATGATAGATGGGACATTACCTGGCACTATCAGAGGCGCTCTGGATTTGTGACTTGATAAATACACCTTTTGCACTGGGACCTGACACTCATCTGGCACTACAAGGCACTAGTGCTTCTTAAATAAACCCCTAAATGTTAAAAAACAGTGTACTCAAAGTTTGCTAACAATAATTACCATGTTGACCTAAACCTTCTACAAATCAGGAATGCCAGAGAAGACCATCAATTCTCAGACTGACCTATTAGCTAGGGAAGGATAATGATCTCTGACACATGCCATCTTGTATAGCAGGGACTTTTTTGGCTTATTAATTGAAGTCTTTGTTTACCCAGCCTCCCAGGAAGCCTCATCACATATACAGAGTAAAGAGCCTTATAGTGCCATACACAGGGTCAAACTTACTGCCCCGGGCTAACTGTAAGAACTCTCTTTAATGGTGTCCTGGCTTCTCTTTTATGTTGGTTTCTCCAGCCACTTCGAGACAACTTGTCTGACCTGGGTTTTCATTGATTTGGCTTGGTCACTCACGGAATTCCTCTTTTTGATGTTTGGTATAGCTAATGTGATAATGTTATGTTATATGGTATTAACTAAGAAACAAAAAAGACCATTGTGTAAAAACTCAAGAGCAGAATCGCAATTAGATAAAACTGGACAATGCATATGCTACTAAAAAATGCTCT
Organism: Gastrophryne carolinensis; assembly: GCA_027917425.1. NCBI lineage: Eukaryota > Metazoa > Chordata > Amphibia > Anura > Microhylidae > Gastrophryne > Gastrophryne carolinensis. The sequence continues at coordinate 93,100,994 of CM051239.1, forward strand.
AAAAACTATCCCTGTGGTGTGATTTGGGATGTCCTGCTGTGTTTAAACCATCTAGTTCCAGGACCCATAATGGCCATCGGTATAACTGGGAGAATTCCCAGTAGGCCGCGATAATTTGGGGTCAGTTGGGCTGCTATTCCCACCTCCCTAGTCTCCACAGCCCTGGCTGTACCCGGCCCCACTGTACACCCCAACCAAGAAATCCCAGCCCATGTTCTGCCCCTCATGCTATAACCTCAGCATCATGGCAGTTAGGGGTCCATATCCAGTGTCACACTGGGGTACCTGGGGCCCACTGGTAGAATTGACTTTGAGGGCCCACCCTACATTTAGATGCAAGTATTACCAGCTTTTATTAAGGGTCCATGCACAAAAAAATAAGGCCAAACTGCATAGTCTCTGCATGTGCACGTGGTAATGCATATTGGTGTTATTGGTGTGGCTGGGACATGGCTGGATGCCACATATGACTGGACTGTCAATCTTCCAGGTTTTGCTCTCTTTCGGAAAGACAGAGTAAATGGGAAAGGGGGCCGAGTGTGTCTCTATGTAAAGAAAGAATTCAAAGCATATATTAATGATGGGATACTAGCAGAAAATTGTAAGAATCCCTGTGGGTAGAAGTGCGGGGCGATGTGAACAATATTAAAATACAATTAATAATCTATAGACCCCCCCAAACATAACTGAGGAAATAGAGGGTCAGCTGCAAAAACAGATAGAGCGGGTGTCACAGGCTGGTACAGTGGTGGCGATGGGGGACTATCCAGGAATTGACTGGAAGACATGGTTCTGCTTCTACTACAAGGGGGAGAGTATTCCTCAGCTTGCTACAAGATAACTATATGAATCAGTCCATGCAGGCACCTACTAGGGGTGATGCTCTTTTGGATCTGGTAATATCAAATAATGATGACCTGATAGGGACGGTAACAGTCCGTGAAAATCTTGGTAACAGTGACCACAATATAGTTATATTTTCTGTCTGGGAGAGCAAAAACACTGAATTTTAGGAAGACCAACTTCCCCAGACTCAGAGCTGCACTCCAGGACATAAACTGGGAGCATCTGTTGAGGAATAAGGATACAGATGCCAAATGGGAGTGCTGTAAATCCATTGTACTAACATTGCAAAATGTGATTCTATGGGTAACAAATATAAGCAGCTAAAATTAAACCCCTCATGGCTGACACCTGAGGTTAAAAGAGCAATAAAGAACAAGAAAATGGCATTTACAAATTATAAGGCTGGGCTCCCAGCACCCTTGAAACGTATAAATTAGTAAATAAAGCATGTACGAAAGAAATAAGGTTGGCAAAAGCACAAAATGAAAGAAATGTGGCCAAAGAATGCATCTAAATATTAATGTATAAATTCAAAGAAAACTAAATCAGAACAGGCAGGTGCCCTAGTTAATGATAATGGGGAAACTGTCACTGGGGATGAAGATAAGGCGGAGCTGTTAAATGGATTCTTCAGCTATGTGTACACAAGAGAGGATCAAGGAGCCAGCACTGGAGATACCACTGATAGCAATAGCCCAAGTATAATACTTAACAAGCTAAACATGGATATCATCCAAGAAGGACCAGATAGACTTCACCCAAGAGTTCTTCTTGTTTTTGATCTTAACACTCACTAGCAACTGGTATAGTGCCAAGAGACTGACGCAAGGCAAATGTGGTGCCCATTTTTAAAAAGGGTTCTAGGTCTTCTCTGGGCAATTAGAGACCTGTAAGTTTAACATCCATTGTGGGAAAATTGCCTGCTACTAAAGCTCAGGATGGTCAAGGGTCATTGAAATCCCAGGCTCATTTCTGGCCCCATTTTGTTTTGATCTTGTCCTCCTTTCCCTTCTTTCCTCTACAAATTAGGTTCTTTATGTCCTTCCTGATATTTCTTGTGTTAAAGCCCTTACAAAGTAACATATTGCAGTGCATGTTAACTTTGGGGCTTAAATATAGGACTATGGACCCCAAGACAGAGATACCATAACAGGGCGTGGGGGTCATTTGCAAATGAATGCAACAGATGCCTCCGCTCTTTTTTGAGGATAGACAAGCCTTGTTAGTTATTGTTATTATGTGAAAGCAATGACAGGGTTAGTTTCTGGATGATCCTATTGTACACATTCCAGGGAAAATGTTTAATTTGTGAGTTGTTGGAACAGCTTGCCATAACCTTTCAATTGGGAGAAGTTTTTTTCAGGAAAAACAGCCAAAAATCCCAGTCTCTAGATATGCAAAGCCGATAGATAGATTAGATCATAGATCCCCCCCCCCCCTTGTGGGGTGCTCCTGACAGCCCCCCTCCACATTCCTTTCTCTCCCTATCCTTCCTAAAGTTCTTTATTCTTCACCATGAATCTTGCTTGGTTGCTCCATAGACCCCCCCCCCCTATGTTCCATAATACCCCCTTTACCAGAATTCCCACCTCCCAATCTCTCATTCCTGAACCTACTATCTACCTATAACACAGTCCCCTGACCTTCCACCAATGGTTGCCTGAGTAAGTAGCTCATATTTGAACTCCTCCTCCTTACTAAGTGTACTGAGCCCCCCTCTCCATAAAGATATGTAAGCACATATGCTTTATTTATATAATTATATATGCTTTATTTATATAATTGTTGACAATAAATCTGACTTGTATAAGAATCTTAAACCCTAGCTTGAATCATAAAATGATGTCTATTTACCCCTTGCAGTGGGGGAGCGGCATCCTGCCCCACTGCACTGCCACTTACAGGATGCCCATCTCTGCATATCCTTGCTGGTGGCTGCTGTCTGCCTCCCTACATCACTGCCTGTGGCCACTGGGGTTTACAGCGATATATGAAATCCCACCCTGCACACATGATATGTCATTGTGGGGGGCAAGACATCGAGGGCAAGCAGAATGAGTAGGTAGTTCCTGCCTACTCCCAGTTATCCTGTTAGTGGCCGAATTGGGATACCCCACCTCCCAGTCATATCAGGGCTCCAGTCATTTTTAACTGGAGATCCGATTTAACTATTGTTTCACAGAATATTTTGCAGCTTTGAAGTGGTAGATATGTTGTGTAAATGAAGAAAAAAATGATACAAAGCACATTTTTATTACAGGTTGCAATGCAACTAAACAGAAAAGGTGTGAATATTTGTCCAAAGCAATAAGCAGGTAACATCTTGGCATTGGAAGGGGGTGTAGCACAGGCCCCCTGATACATAGACCTTTCTATACTGGGAGTCACCAGGTTACAGGGCAGGGCGACTGATGCATGTTACAGGTAGCAGACTCCCAGCATGGCATTCGGCATACTTTGATGTGCGCTAGATCCTGGCACGGCTTTTCTTTTAATGACAGCGCATCCCCAAATATCCGGCACAGCAAGTTTTACTGTTCCTGTAATTAACATAATTCACGCCATGCTAGTAGAACTTTTAATGAGTTCTATGAGATCAAAGTCTGCTGCTATTGCGACACACTTCCTGTAACTATTATAGTGGTCACTCATCGTCAATGTTTCACCCTCCATAAGATACCTGGTCGCATAAAGTCCCCGAATGTGATGTGTCAGAGTGTGAATACAGTATATAGAATATATATATTTATGTACACATGATGTGGCATGACAACTGGATGCAATATTAAAAAAAAACTGTACTGAGCTCCTAAAATGTCAGCCACCTGGTCTGGAAACTGCTGCAGGACCCAGAAGTACAAAGGGCCTCCAAGAAAGATTTTTACCTGATAGAAAAATGCTCAATTTGCTTTTCAGCTGCAGCTAGTGACAATGTATTAATGGGTGGCACCAATCCAACTGCTTCCTCTGCCAGAACATCTGACACAAGCAATCAGACGGCTTGGATTCTTTTTGGCTACGTCTATTCATACAGTATTCGAGGATCTGAATTGTGACAGGCAGCACCAGCTTATTATCACCTCGGCCGGGTGTGTGTGGGGGGGGCATATATTGGTGAATGATAACATTTGTATTAATGGCCAGTTTTACTGTCAGGTTTATTTTCTAGGCAGAGGCATAGCTAGGGAGGAGCAGGGGGGGCACTTGCCCCGGGTGCAGCAGGTCAGGGGGCGCCAAAGGGGGGGCCTGAGCACAGGTGGGGGGTGCCAATCCTTGCCCCCGGTGCCAGAAAGCCTAGCTACTCCTCTGTTTCTAGGTATCACTAACCATAGGTATCCATAGTTATCATTAATAATATGTTTGCCATCTGGCTGGTATTTTTTTCTCTACTTTACTGGCCACTGGCCTGGCAGTGACAGTATTAGGTTTTTTACTGTTAATTGTAATTGCAGGTATACTTTTACCATAGTCAGTTACCAGTAAAAAAAAATAATAATACCGGCACCACCAGGGCAGTAGCCAGTAAAGAAAAAATACCAGGCAGATGGCAACCTAATCATTAAACCGGACCTTCAGCATAATTTCACAAAAAGCCCAAACTATTCCCCGGCATCTAAAATTACCGTAATACATTTTACGTTTCTAGTCACTTACTTTTTATTCTTTCCCCCACTGGGCTGCAATTCTGTTCAGGACTCTAGGATATGGGCGCCGCCATCTTGCCTCAGAGGCATCATATATTGAGGAGAGGAGAGGGGGCAAAAGTGCAGGGGGTAGGGTTATAGCACAGATAGAGCAGAGCTGGAGTCAGGAAAAGGACAGCAATCCCAGAATGCAGAGCAACACAGTCAGAAGACACTTCCTGTTTGCAGACAGCCTGAGACTCTATGTGCCATCTTGGATGTTTAAAGGCTCAGAAAATGCTATAGATGCAGGTAGGATGATTTCTAATGTGGGCAATCTGTATGTACAGGGTGGGGGAAACATATAAGATAGACTCAGGATTCAGGGTGTAGATCCGGTTTAACCATAGTTATCATAGTTCTATGGATGCATGTCTTGTTCTGTGTACTTCAGGCACCTCATGCTCCTATCCCTGGAACATCCAGTAAGCCCTGATGTTGGTCATTATTATTATTGTTTATTTCTATAGCACCATATTCTTCCCTAGCGCTGTACAAAGCACTGTAGCCCTTGGCAACACCCCTTGGTGTAAAATGAGCCATTTGAAAGCATAATTCACGCCATGGTAATATAACTTTTAATGAGTTCTATGAGATCAAAGTCTGCTGCTATTGCTACAAACTTCCTGTAACTATTATAGTGGTCACTCATTGTCAATGTTTCACCCTCCATAAGATAAAATGAGCCTGTGGTGGTGAATCTTGAAAGAAGCAGAAATCTTAATGAAGCTTATGGCAGCATGGAATCTGAAGGTATCAGAATGTGTGGTGTCTCTGGAATGTCTGGGTTGTTTGGTAAACTAAAAAAAATAGTAAACAAAAATGTAAAAGTAATGAAAATGAAAATCATTTTATTAGTTGTTTCTCTAGTTATTTATCTGCCCTTCACACTCAATGTATTAGTGGCAGATGTCAAAATGACATAAAGAAAATAACATTGATTGCTAAAAGCTGGCGAGCTGAAATGGTGGCCGCCCAGCAAAAACGATGAGACAGAAATCCAGCAAACACAGCCTTCACCTGGCAAATAGGCCACTTTTCTGTTAGTAAATGCGCCAAACTAGGGAAAGTGAGGCAAATGCCAAGTAAATCACGACCAAAGTAAGAGGTCGCTGTCAGACAGTTGGGAAGTTGGGAAGGAGGGAATAAAATTTGGGCATAGAAAGGTACCGTATTTTTTGCCATACAAGATGCACCTAGGATTTGTAAGGAAAAAAAAGATATTCCAAACAAAATAGTGAGCTAAAATACCCCCCCCCCCCCAAACAGGACATGATAGAATCCCCCCATCCCCAAAAACAAGCAGCATGCAACCCCCCCCTCCCCATATAACAGGCAGCTTGCAGAATACCTCCATAACAGGTAGTGTGGCAGACCCCCCTCATCCCCCAAAACAAGCATCATGCAAAACCCCCCTCCCCATATAACAGGCAACTTACAGTATACCTCCATAACAGATAGTGTGGCAGCCCCCCCCCCCCATCCCCAATAACAAGCAGAATGCAGAATCCCTCTCCCCATATAACAGAATGCAAAATACCCCCAAGCCCCCCCCCCCCCACAACAGGTAGCGTGGAAGATCCTCACCATCCCAAAATAACAAGCAGTGTGTAGAATCCCCCAGCCCCATATAACAGGCAGTATGTAGATTACCCCCAACCTACCATATAACAGCCAATGTGGCAGATCTCCCCCACCAAATACATCTTACCTATGCAGCGATCCAGGAGAAGTGACTACACTTTGTAGCCAGCTCGCAAAGATGCATCGATGACATTGTCGTGGCAGCTGGCCATGCGCTGATTCATCGATGACAGCGCACAGAGCAGCGCACCGATGTCACTAATGTATCAGTGGCTTCTTCTGAAACGCAACTCTGGGGATTGGGGCGATCTGCCACATTCACCCTATAAGATGCATGGGCATTTTCCCCGGCGACAAAATATGGCATATTATAGTGTTGTCTGCATATAAGTTGACCAAGGATATAAGTATAGATTTAAAAAGCTAGGGGTCCTGGGACACAGCCTTGTGGTACACCCACAGAATGGAGAAAAGGAGTGGAAAGTGTTCTAGTAGGATACAGTAAATGATTGGTTAGCGATTGTGAGGCCTTGGTCATTAAAAAAAAGTTTTCTATTCTTCAACATTGATAGGGACTTCCTGATACATCCTACTTTCCCTTCTTGTAACAGAGACACCATGAAGAAGAAATGAAAACATCTATGTATTTATAAAACCACATCACAAGGGAGGCCAGCGGAACAATTGATTGGATATATCCAATAACTCAAGACAAGAGAATGATCAGCGTAAATGTGTTGCTTTGTTGGAATTGCATCCTGTGCTTGTGACTATTTCACATTAAACCGGCCTTCAGCATCATTTAATGAAAAGCCAAAACCTTTAAAATACTATTTTATTTTAGCATCTAAAATTCATATATTTTACGTTTTATTCGCTCACTAATTATTCTTTCTCCCGCTGAGAAGAGAAGAGGGTGGTAAGGTTCAGTCCCAATGGAGTAGCAGGAGTAGTTACCAAGCACATCACTGTTCAGTGCATAGAGATGACACAAAGAACGATTTGCAGGGACAAGTTTAACTGGACCTTCACCATCAATTAATGAGAAGCCCAAACCCTTAAAAAACTATTCACCAGCATCTAAAATTATTATATTTTAAGATTTTAGTCACTTACTTTTTATTCTTTCCCCCGTTGGGCTTTTACTCTGTTTAGGACTCTAGGGGGCCGCCATCTTGCCTCAGAAGCATCACATACTGAGAAGAGAAGAGTGCAGGGGGGAGGTTATAGCTGTGCTTTGCAGAGTTGGGGTCAGGAAAAGGACAGCAATCCCAGAATGCAGAGCACCACAGTCAGAAGACGCTTTCTGTCTGCAGGCAACCTGAGACTCCTTGAATGTCGCCATCTCAGAAAAGCTCAGGTGAAGGTAGGATGATTTTTATTGTGGGCAATCTGTATGTACAGGGTGGGGGGAAACATATACGATAGACTTTTATTCAGGGTGAAGGTCCAGTTTAAATAAATTAGAGGGTCAGGATTGTCCTCACCCGTTTAAAGAGAAACAATCACCTCTTGGCTCAGGCCTGAAAATTAAAAGACTCAAGGGCCAGCCGATTCCCTATCCCCGGGGAATCCCGATTTGGGATGCCCAGATGTGCATGTGCAGGCTATGGCAGCATCCTGGTTTTCCTATGACTGATGCGTGCACCTGTACTGACGCATGGTACACACAGTCAAAGGGGAGAGGCCAGTGGCTAGCGCTCCATTTAGATTTACTAGGCAGTTCTGACATCAAAATGGCTTAGCAAAGCTGAATGGAGTGCTAAACACTGATTGGAGAAGAGCCCACCCATGCGCAGTAAGATCGCAAGCGAGGTGAGTAAACCCAGGGGGGACTCACATAGCAGGGCATCCCAAATCACTGCAGAGGAACAAACATATGGATGGTTAAATCTCTGGGGAAATAAAAAATACTAATTTCAATACTCATTTAAGGAGACCTCTGTCTCCTTGAATGGTGCCATTCCTCTTCAAGCAGACTCAAGACATTCTGGAAGCCAGAGGCCTCTTTGGCAATGGGGCCCAATGCAATTGCCCAGTTTGGCTCACTCCTGCCCCTGCGTTGGGACAACTTTGCCTGCAGTATTTTCATTGCAGTGCCACACTAGTGCAGATCACTAGATGTCTATGAAAAGACAACGCGGGTATAAAGCAGTGGACTGCAATTTCTATGTCGCATTAGCCACACAGGGGGATGTCCAAGAATTAAAATGAAAAAAGGATACTTATCATTAATCCCCCACAGCAGCTTCCTCTCAGTCTGGTGCTCAGAAACTTGGCAGGCTCGGTGCCACAGCATCCTGGCATCTCATTTGTTACATGGAGATGAGTGGGGCCACATCCCCTATGGAGCAGTGGTCAGGCACCCAAGGAATCCTAGGGCATATATATACCACGGGGCTCCATCTCAGAAACAGGTACGTTCCTGATCTCTGGACCCAGCTGTAGCAGCTGCAAGGAACAAAAGGTGAGTGAAGGTGAATTATTTTTGTAGCCTAGATAATCCCTTTAACCATTTGCTTTACAAAAAATGTTAGTATTTTTTTTTCTTTTTAAATGCAGGATAAACACATAAAAAAAACACAGCATAATTGGGATGAGCCTCTGGAGAGGAACAACACCCGGGAGAGTGAAAACCCCAGGTAGTGTCCCTTTTTAAAGTGGAGTCTATTAGACACCAGGGCAGGCATACTCGCTCCCCCCAGGACACCCCGATCGAGGGTGCCATGCTGTGTCAAACCCCCCAGGGTGCCTGAAAACTCATCTTTGTTCCCGGTCCAACAGCGCATGCACGAACAGCGGCCCCATCCCCGCTATCCCTTTAGCAGGGCGTGTACCTGCGCCAGGCATTTGTGAATGGCCGGTGCGGGCACGCCCCCCTATTAAAGGGTAGTGGAGGGATCCAGCCGCCAGCACGCTTGGGTCCGCTAGCATTAAACGAGCTTCTGGGCGAAGGGGCTGGAGCAGATCCGTGCATGCTGATTGGACGAGAGGGCTGCGCATGCGCTGTTGTACCGGGGAAGGGTGAGATCGGGGGGGCAAAGGTTTTGGTCCACTTTAAAAGGGCTCCATTTTTAAAGTGGCTCAAAAGCCACCGCAGTTGGCCCCGGCATCTAAATGTGTCCTGGGACCACGCGGTTTATCGCCCATGTATCGTGGGATTGCAGAGTACACAGGGCGATGCCAAGGGTTTCATACAGCAGGACATCCCAAATCTCAATGCCCCACAGACTACTAGCTCTAGAGTCTTTATTGGATCCAAAAACTAGTTACTGACAAAATCTAAAATGTTCTTCAGACAAATTTAAAGTAGACCAAAACCCACAGCAATCGGCCTGGGAATCTATAATTCCCGGACTAATCGATTCCCTCCGCCCTGGGCATCCAAAATTGGGTCGCTCATACACTTACCTTCTTTCCCAGTCCATAGGGCAAGCATGCACAAGCTGTGGCCGCATTCCCGCTATCCCTCTAGCAGGGCGCGTTCTTGCGCCAGGCATTTGTGAATGGCCAGCTCGGGCACGCTCCCTGTTAGAGTGTAGCGGGGATGCGTCCGTCAGCGCCGCTGGCCTTAGACAAAGGCTTAGGGCCTTATTTATCAAGGGCTAGCGCCAGGTAGTGTCTGACGAGCGCCAGGTACCGGCAGCTAACGGCGGCTACCGACTCAAGTACGCCCGGCGGCGGTCACAATGACGCATTTATCACGCTAAATGAGGCTAGCGCAGGCGAGAGCGTCAGCTAGCGCGGGATTCATCATGTAGCCGACTGCAACGAACAGCGCCACTACTAATCCCATCACAGCGCCAGGTATGACCTGTCGCTCCCTGGCGCTCTCCAATGCATTTCAATGGAGCAATCTTTTAATATTCATAATTAATTGATTTTTTTTTTTTTTTTTTTTTTTTTTTTTTAACTGTCAAAAATTCTGTGACCACTACGGCAATGTTAGATATTTTTTTTAAGGTAAAAAAAAAAAATATGTGCAGAATTGATATTACAGGTCTGATATTAATGTATTCATATTACAAAATGTTTAGAAAAACTTGTATAATTTTTACATTTAAAAAAAATGGTTGCTTGGGGGTTAAAAACTACTTTACACACATCGCCGCCAGCGCTCTGGGGTTTAAACAAGGAATTCACAGCGCAAGAAATTTTTGAGCGTGATTTGTTAATGAATCTGCAGCAAGCCGTTCGCTCTGGACATTCGCTGTCAGGCGCACCCATACAACGCAGAACCTGTGAAACATTGACCCCTAACCCCGTATTCAACATTACCGCACACCGACTGAGTCGCTGTCAACAAGCAAACCCCGGCCAAGCACAGCGAATACTAGCTGGCGCTGTGAAAATCACGCTACTGGCGCTCATCTGTCGCTACCTGGCGCTATTAATGAATCGGCCTCTTAGACGATGTGACGTCAGCGGATCCGAGAGCGCTGATTGGACACTCGCCCGCACATGCGCCATAGGACCGGGAAGAGATGAGTTGGTTTCGGCGACCTGGGGTGTTTCACACAGTTCGGGGTGCCCCAGGGGGCAAGGACCAAAACCCTGGATAGGTAAAAAGGCGAAAGTGCTGACCAAATGTGACCCAATCTCTCCTGTTTTGATTCAATACATCTTAAGCCACATGGATAGGAGGAACACAGGTATGGGTTATATTGGCATAGTTGCCCAATTCTGAAGCTATATTGAAACAGCTAATATGTTCTGAATGTGACCCTTTAGGGTGAAGTCTAATAACAAATTCTCTATGAGGACCTTTATGTAATATACACCACTTAATCGTGGCAAGTATATCCATGTACTATATATGTGTATAATGTAACCAGGCAGCGCTAGGCCCCATAGTAGTTGCTTGTCTTGCTACGTCTTGGTCTAGAATTCTGGCCTTGGTTTCAGGTCTTTTTTCTCCTTCTTAAGATATAATTATAGATCCGCAGAGAATGGAAGCCGTGAGGGCAAAAAGTAAACATTTATAAAAATAAACACAAGGCTGTTCTATTTATACAGAAAATATGAAATGTTTCAACTTTGGCACTGAAGTTCCGCAAACAGACTGTAACAACTGCAGGCGAAATTAAAAAAAAAAAAAAGAAAGAATGTGTCACAGCTTAACAGCATCTCACATAATGTTCAGCACAAAACTGCAGAATATGTACCTCAGTATAGACCTGTACATGGACATTCATTTCAGTAGGGCCGGCGACAGCACAGGGCAGAGCAGGTCAGGGGTCGGGGCCCCTGCACCTTGGGATGGTCATGTGACACATCTCTTCCTAATGGTGAGCAGGTCATTCCCTCTCCCCAGGCAGCCACTATGCAGGACCTGCAGTAGCCAGGACTGGGCATCATCCAGGGACAGACTGACTTCTTTCTGTCATTTCTATTGTTTCCTCTCTTTTGTTTATTGCTGTCTTTGTCATCCTGTCTTCCTTCTTTTCTTTCTTTCATCCCATTCTATAACTTCTTTCTTCAAACCATGTAAGGCTTAAGCAAAGGTGTTGCATTATTAGGTTCAGAGATAGAAAACACACTTGGAACCCATGACACCCACCCATTAAACCCTATTGGTTGCCAGCAGTCACATGCACAAGAGACTAATCGGCTGCTCTGATGGCGGGTGGAGGAGCTAAGCACAGGGCTGCCCAGTCATGGGCTTGCTGCAGGGGGGAGAAGCAGTAAAGAGGCTGATTCATTACTAGCGCCAGGTACCGGCAGATGAGCGTCTGTAGCGAGGCGCTCAGAGCGACTGCTAGAAGTCGCTGTGATCGGCTATGGTTCGCTATTACAGAGCGCCTCAGCCGCTGGCTGGCATTGATGAATTTGATGTGTGAGTCGCTATAACACCAGTACAGCGCTATATGGGAGTGAACGGTAGCGACTGGTCCGTGTGAGCGACTCAAACCATATTCATGAAAAAAAACAGCCTCACACAGCGACAGCGCTCAAAATTGTGTCGCTGTAGCCCAGAGCGCCAGAAGCTGTGTGATTAAAGTCCGTTTCTGAACACATATCCACTAGTAACAAAGTGGAAACATATAGAATGACATTGTTATTACATTGTGACATTAACACTTTAATACAAGACCTGTAATGACAATGCTGCATAAAAATATAAAAAATCTAAAAAGTTTTCAAAAATGACTTTTTCTAGGCCAGGAGAGGTCACACAATTATTTATTATTATTATTTTTAAAAATTAAAAGAAAACCCTGTTTAAAGAGAAGAGAAGGAACGTCTACTGAAATATATGGGAGAGCGACAGGTAATACCAGGTGCTCTGGAAGCTAGAGCGCCGGCGGTATACGCTGAGCCGTCTGTGATGATGAATCGCTCACTACGTGACGCTGTAAGAGCCGCTCACCAGAATCACTTTGGCCCTTATTCATGAAGGAATAGCGACAGGTAGCGACTGGTGAGCGGCCGGTAATGACGGGCCCCGCCACGAGAACGCCGGCTCCCCACTACAATCACACATTTATCAAGGCAATCCTGCTTAGCGACTGAGATAGCGCCATATAGCGACTCATTCATCATTATTCCAGCCTTAGCCCACAGCACCAGCGAGCGACCTTGAACAGCGACAGGTATGACCTCTCGCTACCTGGCGCTCTCCAATGCATTTCAATGGAAAAATCTTTAAATATTAATAATTAATTGTTATTAATTTTTTTTTTTTAATGTGAAAAATTCTGTGACCACTTCTGCCATTTTAGAAAAAAAAAAGTACAGAATTGATATTACAGGTCTGATATTAATGTATTCATATTACAAAATTATTTAAAAAACTTGTTTTTTTTGGTTTTCCAAAAATATGGTTGTTTGGGGGTTAAAAAACTACTTTAACACATCGCCGCCAGCGCTCTGGGGTTTAAACATGCATTTCACAGCGCGAGAATTTTTTGAGCGTGATTTTTTAATGAATATGGTGGGAGCCGGTCGCTAGAGCCAGTCGCTATCATGCGCTCCCATACAGCGCGGAACCTGTCAAATAGCGACTCCTCACCCAATATTCAACGGCAAACCGACTGAGTCGCTATCAACTACCGAACAACGGCCAAGCACAGCGACTACTAGCGGGCGCTCTGAAAATGCTGCTACAGTCGCTCAACTGTTGCTACCTGCCGCTATTAATGAATCGGCCTCTTTGATAAATGTGGTATTGCGTACAGCGCCCGGCGGACACTGTTAGCTACATGTCGCTACCTGTCGCTGCCAGTCGCTACCTGTTGCTATGGCTTGATGAATACAGGCCGATTCATTAATAGCGCCAGGTAGCAACAGATGAGCGCCAGTAGCGTGATTTTCACAGCGCCAGCTAGTATTCGCTGTGCTTGGCCGGGGTTTGCTTGTTGACAGCGACTCAGTCGGCGTGCGGTAATGTTGAATACGGGCTTAGGGGTCGCTGTTTCACAGGTTCAGCGTTGTATGGGTGCGCCTGACAGCGAATGGCCAGAGCGAACGGCTTGCTGCAGATTCATTAACAAATCACGCTCCGAATTTTTTAGCGCTGTGAATTCCTTGTTTAAACCCCAGACCGCTGGCGGCGATGGATTTAAAATAGTATTTAACCCCCAAACAACCATATTTTTTGATTGTAAAATTATACAAGTTTTTATAAACATTTTGTAATATGAATACATGAATATCAGACCTGTAATGTCAATTCTGCACAAAATCATTTTTTTTTTTTTTTACCTTAAAAAAAAATCCTAACATTGCAGAAGTGGTCACAGAATTTTTGACATTAAAAAAAAAAAAAAAACATTAATAGCAATTAATTATGATTAATTAAAGATTGCTCCATTGAAATGCATTGGACATCGCCAGGGAGCGACAGGTCATACCTGGCGCTGTGATGGGATTAGCAGCGGCGCTGTTCGTTGCAGTCGGCTTCATGATGAATCCCGCGCTAGCTGACGCTCTCGCCGGCGCTAGCCTCATTTAGCTTGATAAATGCGTCATTGTGGCCGACGCCGGGCGTACTTGAGTCGGTAGCCGCCGTTAGCTGGCGGGACCTGGCGCTCGTCAGACACTACCTGGCGCTATCGCTTGATGAATAAGGGCATTAGTCTTTTTTATTTTACTTCTACTTTAAAGGGGGATGAGCAATCCAAACAGGAATTTCCTAAGTGGGGAATCCTGTATTGTTTTCCAATGATATTTAATATACTCTGTACAGTGCCATGGGATACTACGGTGCTTTATAAAAAAACAATAATAATGTTGTAATAATAATAATAATACTCTGCAAGCTACGAGTATGGATCATGTATTACATAAGATGGGGCCCCCAAGTTGATATTTTCACCAAAATTAATAGACTTAATTCTGCCTCTGACCCTAAAAACAGACACATTTATCCCTTATAGGTGTAATAAATCACCCTGGCTCGTGGGCCCCATTTAGTAGCATTGGAGTAGATCGGGTAACACAATATAACTTTCCCTGGTGACAATAAAAACAAAACAATGAAATGCACTCGCCTCGTCTCACTCACGCTCTGGCTTCCTATATAGTAAAACCAGCCACATTCCTTTTAAGTATTGTATTACAGCCTCATTGGTATTCATAATGTAGTGTGAACATGTCTTCGTCTGTCTGCTCACCCCGATGAAAGGGCCACGGCAATAGAGATTTTAGTGCCCAGCATGGCTTCCAAGACTGGTGCCACCATGATTAATGGTGCCCTTGCTTTATTGATTTCTTAGGCTACATCAGCTCCTATCATTTGCCTAATGCATTACACTGTGAATCGGAGATCTCTTCCATTTACTCTTGTGGGTTCAAAAAAAAGAACCTTTTGTTAAAAAAATAATTGACATAGATCATAAATTATGGGATTTTTTTAATGATTTAACATTTTTTAAAACTTCGAGGCTGATTCATCATTAGCGGCAGGTAGCGACAGATGAGCGTCTGTAGCAGGCATTTTCAGAGCGCCCGCTAGTAGTCGCAGTGCTCGGCCGTGAGTCGCTACTTTATAGCGACTCAGTCGCTGTTCAGTAATGTTGAATACATTGTGAGGAGTCGCTATTTGACCAGTACATGGAGCGCATGTTAGCGACTGCTCATAGCGACCGACTCACACCATATTCAGCAAAATAGCAGCCTCACAAATCTCTGGCGCTGAAAAATATTTGTTTGAAGCCCAGAGCGCAGGAGGCGTTGTGTTTAAAGTGTGTTTTCAAGCATCTATCAACTAGTAACAAAGCGAAAACATATGGAATTACATTGTATCAACATTGTAGCATGAACACTTTAATGCCAGACCTGTAATGTCATTTCTGAGGAAATATATAAAAAATGAAAAAATTATGAAAAAACTGCTTTTTCAATGCAAGAATAGGTCACAGAATTATTTGTGATTTTTTTGTAAAAAAACAAAAAAAACAAAAACCCAGTTTAAAGAGAAGAAAAGGATCGTCCATTGAAATGTATGGGAGAGCGACAGGTAGCGAGAGGTCCTACCTGGCGCTGTGCAAAGCTGAACGCTGGCGCTGTTCACTGAGGCTGTGAAAAAGATGGATCAGACGCTACATGGCGCTATCCCAGTCGCTAAACAGATTCTGCTTGATAAATGTGTAATTGCGTGCCGTGTCCGGCGTTCACCAGTCGCTACCTCTCATTAACCAGCCACTACCTGACGCTATCCCTTCTTATATAAGGGCCTAAGTGCTGAAGTTTTTTACTATGCCACCCAGCGGTCCTTCTATTTATATAACATGCTGTCAATATTACTATTCTCTAAATGTATTGTACTATATTTCCAGCATTAAATTACGTTCTTGGATGCATAGTTTTGTGTTATGTTCGTTTCTCCACTCTTCTCGATAATGAATTGAGTCGCCCAGGTGGTGCTGCCTTACCTGTCTTTGCAGCTTCCAGTACAACACTCGGTTTACCAGCCTCAAGCAGTGTCTGGATTTCCATTCTGCCATGAATCTCTTTGGAGCTGGGGATCTACTCATGGGGCAATTATTTTATAAGGCAGGCGGATTGATACACACACAGATTATCAAGGTTAAAGCTTTCTATTACTTTACTGTGTTATTTGAAACAGTTTCCAGCTGTTTTCTGTAATATGGCTTCTAGGGCCGGATTAAGTGTGGTGGAGGCCCCGGGGCACAAATTCTGGTGGAGGCCCCAGATATGGTATTTTTTTTCCTTTAAAATAACAGTCCAGCCAAGTAACTGATTGGTGGTTGTCTGGCGCCCGCTCACTTACTGGAACATCAGATTGAGTCCTTGAGGTGCCAGCGGCTGTGCTTGGCGGCTTATGTTCAGTGAGCGGCCACTGATTAACAGCTCTGCACCCACCCATTACTATAGCGTTGCTGACGGCGGCTTTGCTGCTCTAGATTTCCCCGTCCTGACCTGTGGTGGCTTTGGCTGCAGGTTTGCAAAAACAAAAAAAGGCTTACCCCGGCATGGGGGGCCGCCACTGCCACCAATAGCTTTGTTGCTGACCAAAGACTGAAAAGCCTCCTGAACCAAACCATAACCCAAAGGTTGGTGGAGGCCTCCTTTGCAGGGTAAGTGGTAGAGCCCCCCTCATAATCTGGCCCTGATGGCTTATGTGATCTATTCATGTTGAACATGGCTCCAGACTATCTCTCAATGCAGCTCTCATGGTAAGAAAGATTGGGGACCCCTGATATGCAGATATGACATGATATGGGTCCATAATCCCATAATCCCATCAGCATTCCCCTTCCCATGGGCCATCTATGTCTGTCCCCATGCTCAATAGTTTGGTGGACAGGACTCCTCTCTTATTTTACCACAGTCACTATTCAATAACCTTCCCGGCCTAACAATATTGTATGTCTACTTTAGGCTCTTTAGGGCCTGGTTTTAGTAGATATCCGCAACTCTCCACTTGAAATCAGAATAAATCCCCCCAATGGTGAGACAGATAGAAAGGCAAACCCCAGCAGATGAGGTAACCTTCACCTACTCTATCCAATCAGAAATGCATCTTGACTGTGGTTCTTCTTTTTGCCTTGCACCCAAGTAGTGCAGAAGTGAAGCTTAGCAGCATTTCCAGGTATTTAGGTAAGGTCACCTGTGCTACGGAAAGTTTGTGAGAAGGAGTTGAAGCAACTGGAGGAAATGGTGGCCCTTGCAGTGTGTGCTAAAGCTTCTGATCCCTGTCCCATAGAAACCCAGTCTGTACAAGGCAGGTATAGCTGTTGGGAAGGAGCTCAAAGCAGACCTTTGCCTGGGCAAAGTGTAGGTCCAAAAAGTTGATTATAGCTCATTTGGGGTTCAAAAACAGTGTTGCCCCTTGACAAGTTTTTGTGCCAATACCCTTTGCACCCAGCAATTTGTAGGTGATCGTTCGTGACCTTGAAGCAGCGTTCAGGCTTCTCTATACAGACGTCCTTGTCCTGAGTCAGCGCTGTGATGCAGAAGCAGCTTGTTTCTCTTCTTTAAAGTCACGTGCTGCATTATAATGCAAATACCTTCATGAGCAGTTCCAGCTGGACGGGGGTTCAGTACTGCCGTGCATCTTTCCAACCCAAACGTAAAGAGGACGCTGTCATGTGATGAGCTGATGATAGGGACGAGGTGATTTCCTCGAGTTCTCTTAATGTCAGAAACTAGTCAAACCACTAAATCATTTCCCTGCTTCTCAGAAAAAAATCATCGTTGCTTGGAATTTATAGGTCATACCTATTCCTGTAATAAGAGCTTGCCTGGAGTTATGTCTGGTGCAGAGATCTTTTGAAGAGAACCTATAACCGAGGTGTGAACTATTATGAGCTGTAAGGTGCTTTACAGGGGTTCTTTGGTAGTATAGATTACATCTAGTTTGGTAATGTATTCGAGGACCACAAGGCATCAGGTTCTAATGGTGGACTAATATAAAATAGAGTTCCTGGTGCCCTCTGCACTTTTTACATGTCCATCCTATAAACCCTATAGGCTGCTGGAGTGTTCAGAAGGAGTTAGCTTAAATAATAGGGGGGTGTGCAGCAACCTTGAGGGCTGATATTTCTATTTTGGGTTTAGGTCAATTTTAACACCCCACCCCCATCCCAGTATCGACATTAAGTTTTTTAGCCCCTCCTCTATCCAGAAAAATGAATCACCTCACTGTCCTCTTCCTACCCTCCTTCCAGCACCATTCAGTTATCCCTTACTCTCCATTATCCCTCGTTCAGCAACATTAAATTATGATCCCCAGACCAGTCTTTTTAATACATTACTGCACTTGTGCCCTCAAGGGTGAGTATCAGTGCCCATAGTATGATGCCGTTTGTGGTGGCACACCCCAAAGGCCAGTCTTTACTTTCCCTTCCCATCACCCATGTCTCTGGACCTTCATCTAAATACAGCCAGGGGTGGAATGTTGGCTTTAGGGAGTACAAATGGGTTGCATTGTTTTTGGGCCATTTGGGCTGGGTGGAGCCCATCACACCTGACTCCTGTGATGGCCAGTCCAGTCTAAATGGCTCCTATTTTCATGGGAGCAGCCATGATAGAATTACTGCATAATGTTGAACCTTCTATTGAGAGGTGAAGGGGGGAATAGTGCTTTGTTTCATACATCTCAATAGAAGATAATGGTGCGGCATTATGTAGTAATTCCATTATGGCTGCTCCCATGAACAATAGGAGTTAGACTGGACTGGCCCTTTAAAACACCCACCCACCACTCCTTGTCTCCCAAGTCTCCTCTAACCCATCACTCCTTACCAGGCCCTACTGTATACCCTAACCAAGACTAAACTGACCATTTGGGGTCCTGGGACACCAGATGGTGGGTGATGGGCATGTTAGGGGTGTGGCTTAATTACGGATCGCATGCTCTAGGAATATTTGGTCCATAAAAAATGTTGGTGATTGATCTAATGCTCACATGTGCAAATAAATGGGAAGACTCACTCTCCAGTTGTAGCAGATAGTAGGAAATCGGGTGCCCAACCTGGTCCACAACCATGATAAATCCAAAAAATAATGATGCCGGTCTGCACTCCCATAAAACATCCATTTATTGTCAAAAATCATTAAAGGCAGCCCATCAGTGCAAATGCAGGGATAAAATCAAGCACGTTTCGGGCACGAGCGCGTCCCTTTTTCAAAATGCTCACATGTGCATGTTTTCCACTACCACATTCAACCAAAGAGTCAGAGCAGTTGTTAAAGTGGACCAACACCCAGGATTTTGACTATCCTGGGTCTTGGTCCACTTCGGTGGGGCACCCCGCTGTGTGAAACCCCCCCGATCACCCGAAAAACTCACCTCTCCCCACTCCCAGCGCCGACGGACAAGCGTTTTGACAGCCGCGGACAAGCGGCTCCTCCACCTCCCGCGCGTCACTCTTGACGCACCCGCGCCGGCCATTCACAGACGGCCTGCGCGGGCGCGCGCATGTCTAGAGGGGCGCGAGGGAGGAGGCGGCGGAGGAGCCGCTTGTCTGCGGCTGTCAAAACGTCTAGAGGCACGTCTAGAGGAAGACAAGGTAAGGGGATTTGGGGTGTTTGGGGGAGTTTCACCCCGCGGGACATCCCAATCTCGGATGTCCCGCGGGGAGGGAGGTGATCGGCCCGGGAATCTTATAGATTCCCGGGCCGATCACGGGAGGGTGATGGTCCACTTTAAGTACCCAGACATCCAGCATTCTGCATTTGGTGGGTCTTCCCCATGTCAGAATAGTATCCAAAACAGTCCAAAGAGCAGTTGCACACTTACTGTCTCTAGAGGTGGGTGCCATGTCCACAGTGGCGCCACTGTACAAGTAATGAGTAACTGAGACCGGCACTTCAAATCATCGTATACAGAAAAATATATTCAAAAGGACATGTCGAAAGTTTGATTGTCTTTTCTGATTGCAATGGTGGCAGTTCTTCCCCTAGGAAGGGGGTAGGTTCTCCCGAAACGTTGGATACAAGGAACTGCGCCATGTAAGAAAAGTGCGACATTTAGATGTTCCCAGAGTGGACCTCAACATGGGACTGTCTCTCCGAAAGTGGGACATCAGTTTAACCAAGACACCCCTACCTCATATCTTTCAACTTTTCAGGGTGGGAAAGAGGGCCAATTGTTACAATAAACCACACCCCCATTGATTGATGGAAAGGAGATGTATCAGTTCCAACAATATAAACACTATATAGGCAAATTAATCTTTTATTGATGCAGATCTGCATATTCAATCTCAAAGAGGGACAGAGATGAACAACGAGGGACAATGGGACATGGACTCAAAAGAGGGACAGTACCTCCAAATTAGGGACAGTTGGGAGGTATGCTACTAAGCTATGCTGCTGTATTTTGTTTCTGCAATGCAGTAACCTCAACGCCATGGCTGTGGGGGACCATAGCCACCCCTGCCACATTGTCTGCCCCTAAAATATTAAAATGTAGTACCATCACTTGCAGAGTGTCCATATCCCCCCCCCCCCCCCCCGTCAGTGTCGCGAGGTGTTGACCATACTATGGAGAATACATAGAAGAAGAAGTATACTCATTGACTGGCTGGGGGGCATATTGGAAGCAGGGCTCAGCAGAATATACCGTAGGCTGCTCAGGTCAATAAACTCCCAGACTGATGTGTGACCCCAGTGTGGCCCTGAATACAGCTCTGTATAAATGGTAACACAGTCAAAGTTGTCATTATGTATTATGTATTATGTGATATATAAGTATTACCGGTATATATATATATATATATATATATATATATATATATATTATATATAATGTATTATGTATTATGTGATATATAAGTGGGGTAAAGCTGACCAGGACAAATGTAATGTATGGCATCCCGAAATCCTAACAACAGCCATGTATGTACCTCAGTAGTGCGGGCTAGTAGCTTGGGGCAAATCATAGGAAAGGTGTTTCCAATAATCCAACCGGGGTAACCCAGTGCAGGGGGGTCTATTGGATTGGGTTTAACATAATTAACCTCTTTATTTGCTTCTTATAAATTACTACACTGCAGCTCTTGTGTGACTTCTAAAGAAAAGAAACTGTGACTCCAGTAAGTAACGGAAAACCCAGACATGTCTTGTGCAATCGCTGTGTCTAAGAGAATCTGCTCATACATGCACGGCGGCGGCGGCGGCGGCGGGGGCATCAGCACAGATGACACAGTGGCAGTATTTACCGGCAGCGCGTCTTTTCTGATTTATTACTTATTAATCACTATTCATGTAAGGCAGGGAAACGTTATTAGATCAGCAGTAAAAAAAAAACCTTTGATTTAGGTTTTTAATAGGTCGGGGTAAATTTTTTTTTTTTTGTTCTGGTTCGTTAAAGCAAAAATTGTTGTCTCTCTTCATTTGATAGCGAGGGGGCATCCGATAGCTCAATACTTTGCTCCAATCGCCAGTCCACATATACTCACTCACTAGCTGCTGGCAAGCATCTGGGCTGGTGGTTTGTGCCTTTTGCAGGCAGTATGTGGTGCGGGGCATCCAGCAATTTGATGCTTTTAATGCGGCATGGGTTCCAGGTAGTATGTAGCGGAGCGAGATGTAGGTAAGTAATCAGCCCCCCTACTGATTAAAGGGGACCAAAATCCAGGATTTTGACTATCCTGGTTTTTGGTCCTTGCCCCCAAGGCATCCTGATCGGGGATGCCCACTGTGTGAAACCCCCCAGGTTTCCCAAGCTAACTCACCTATCCCCGTTCCCACAACGCAATCAGATCCACTCCCGCCTACTTGTCTAAGGATCGGCTAAGACTCAACTCCAGCCGAGTCGAGTCCTGACGAGTGGACCCGAGTGCGTCAGCAGGTGCATCCCCGCTACCCTTTAACAGGGAGCCATGGCACTTAGGATCTACCACCTCTAGAATATTGTTTTACTATACATCATCTGGCCAGGTATTATGATTTAAATTTTGATGTATTATATATAATATATATAATAAGGCTAATGATTACTATCATTGTTAAAATATCTTCAAGGATCATAGATACGGGGAGGCTTGTTTGTGTAGAGGCATCATTAATTTCAGAAACAACAATTAACAAGGGATAAATAATTACAGAATAAACATTGATTCGGGAATAGTGTAATGATAGCGGGCCAAATGAAACTACTCATGGGCATTCAATGACAAATGACATATATTTTGTGCCTTTATCTACATCTACCTACAAGGAGACTTGTATCAGTCCCAAATCAAGGCAGTTCCGCAATATCCCAGGGGGACTCACACACTGCAGTGAATGGAGGGGGCATGCCGGCACCACCAGGGCTGTGGCTGGAATACAGTACAAATATATAACAAAAAGTTTAAATAATATTTTTTTTGTCAACGATACATAAAAATCTTACAATTCCATTCATGGATACTGTTTTAAAATGATGCATTTCCCCCATCTGGCTTTCTCAGGCGATGGCAAGATTTATTCATGTGTGTCCACAGTACAGTGAATACTAAAACATAATAGATACACAACTATCCCAATTATGTTCGAAACAATTCTGTGGATAACATTAAAGTAATTGTCCAGAAAAAACTAAAAATAAAAAATTGTATACGCACATTTTGTCCCCTCCCCAGATGATTGCTCCTAGTCCCGCATTCTGAAACTTACCTGACCACAGGATCCACTGTCCCAGGCTGTCCGATCATTCTCTTCTGTATTCCCCATAGATTGCTGCCTCCTGCGCTGATCACTCAGGAAGTAAACAGATTCCACTGGTCAGACGACATTACTATCCTTACTGCGAGGAATTCAAAGGATGACAGCCAGTGTCTGTCTTCTTTATTCCTTGAAAACTAAGGGTGGTTAGACAAGAGCTTCTTGGGAAAGCTGAGCCAGAGACAATGCCACTCTTGATCTTCACAGTGGGGTTCTGATTGAGAAAATAAACCCGAGATCAGGAGTTCATGCAACTTTTTAGGGATAAAAGGAAAAAATACACCTTGAAATGAGATGGCTTAAAAGGCCATCACAACAAAACATCATGAAGACTACATTAACATTCAATCAGTCTACACATTCCAGACTGGGAACTGTACAACTAAATAAGACAGTTAAACAATTGAGTTGTCCTCAAAGACATCTGCTGGAAGTGACCCTGGGCTGGGGAAGGCTTGGTGTGATGGTTACAGGCTTCTCTGCTCAACATCAAAATAAATGCTGGAATTTGTTCCAACCCTGATCTCTCTCTAGTTGAGATGAGCAAACCCGAACCAATGAGTAGCCCATCAGCCAGCTTTTAGCCCATAGCGGCTGAGTGAGGGGTGCCCTTTAACATGTGCAGTGTAGCTTATAGGAAGCTGTGCAGCATATAGGAAACGACTATACACTTACCAGCGTTCGGAAGCAGGGGCTACAATAAGATGGCCGCCCCTATGAATGAGAACACTTCTGGTATTAATAAGATGGCTGCCCCTATAAATGAGGATACTGCTTCCATTAATAAGATGGCTGCCCCTATAAATGAGGATACTGCTTCCATTAATAAGATGGCTGCCCCTATGAGTGAGGATACTGCTTCCATTAATAAGATGGCTGTCCCTATGAGTGAGGATACTGCTTCCATTAATAAGATGGCTGCCCCTATAAATGAGGATACTGCTTCCATTAATAAGATGGCTGTCCCTATGAGTGAGGATACTGCCTCCATTAATAAGATGGCTGCCCCTATAAATGAGGATACTGCTTCCATTAATAAGATGGCTGCCCCTATGAGTGAGGATACTGCTTCTATTAATAAGATGGCTGCCCCTATGAGTGAGGATACTGCTTCTATTAATAAGATGGCTGCCCCTATGAGTGAGGATACTGCTTCTATTAATAAGATGGCTGCCCCTATGAGTGAGGATACTGCTTCTATTAATAAGATGGCTGCCCCTATGAGTGAGGATACTGCTTCCATTAATAAGATGGCTGTCCCTATGAGTGAGGATACTGCTTCTATTAATAAGATGGCTGTCCCTATGAGTGAGGATACTGCTTCTATTAATAAGATGGCTGTCCCTATGAGTGAGGATACTGCTTCCATTAATAAGATGGCTGTCCCTATGAGTGAGGATACTGCTTCTATTAATAAGATGGCCGCCCCTATGAGTGAGGATACTGCTTCTATTAATAAGATGGCTGCCCCTATGAGTGAGGATACTGCTTCCATTAATAAGATGGCTGCCCCTATGAGTGAGGATACTGCTTCCATTAATAAGATGGCTGCCCCTATGAGTGAGGATACTGCTTCCATTAATAAGATGGCTGTCCCTATGAGTGAGGATAGTGCTTCTATTAATAAGATGGCTGCCCCTATGAGTGAGGATACTGCTTCTGTTAATAAGATGGCTGTCCCTATGAGTGAGGATACTGCTTCTATTAATAAGATGGCTGCCCCTATGAGTGAGGATACTGCTTCCATTAATAAGATGGCTGCCCCTATGAGTGAGGATACTGCTTCCATTAATAAGATGGCTGCCCCTATGAGTGAGGATACTGCTTCCATTAATAAGATGGCTGCCCCTATGAGTGAGGATACTGCTTCTATTAATAAGATGGCTGTCCCTATGAGTGAGGATACTGCTTCTATTAATAAGATGGCTGCCCCTATGAGTGAGGATACTGCTTCCGTTAATAAGATGGCTGCCCCTATGAGTGAGGATACTGCTTCCATTAATAAGATGCCTGTCCCTATGAGTGAGGATACTGCTTCTATTATTAAGATGGCTGCCCCTATGAGTGAGGATACTGCTTCCATTAATAAGATGGCTGTCCCTATGAGTGAGGATTCTTCTTCCATTAATAAGATGGCTGTCCCTATGAGTGAGGATACTGCTTCCATTAATAAGATGGCTGCCCCTATGAGTGAGGATACTGCTTCTATTAATAAGATGGCTGTCCCTATGAGTGAGGATACTGCTTCCATTAATAAGATGGCTGCCCTTATGAGTGAGGATACTGCTTCCATTAATAAGATGGCTGTCCCTATGAGTGAGGATACTGCTTCTATTAATTAGATGGCTGTCCCTATGAGTGAGGATACTGCTTCCGTTAATAAGATGGCTGTCCCTATGAGTGAGGATACTGCTTCTATTAATTAGATGGCTGTCCCTATGAGTGAGGATACTGCTTCTATTAATAAGATGCCTGTCCCTATGAGTGAGGATACTGCTTCTATTAATAAGATGGCTGCCCCTATGAGTGAGGATACTGCTTCTATTAATAAGATGGCTGTCCCTATGAGTGAGGATACTGCTTCTATTAATAAGATGGCTGTCCCTATGAGTGAGGATACTGCTTCTATTAATAAGATGGCCGCCCCTATGAGTGAGGACAGTGCTGCCATTAATAAGATGGCTGTCCCTATGAGTGAGGGTACCGCTTTCATTAATAAGATGGCTGCCCCTATGAGTGTAGACACTGCTCTTTTAACCTCGTAACTGTTTTGCTCATTTGATAAAAGGAGCTTTTAGATTTGGTTGTGCAGATTGCTGATCTTTACAGACCCCTCACCCTATGTCGCAGAACCCCAGACTCAGCAATGTGTTTTTTATTTCAGTAGGACAGTTAGAGCGTTAAACACTTTAAAACAATGTTCGGACAACCTTATACCCATTCAGACAGCCCATGCGTAGCCCATAAAACCCCTGAGTGCCCTCCAAGGCTAAAGCTATAGCATTACCACAAAATCAGCCTGGGATTCTACCAGCCCATGATCGCCCCAAGACATGTCTACTGAACGCTGATGATGCTGGGGCTATAGCATTGGGGGCTGGGGTTCTTTGGTTTGTGGGTGCAGTTGGGCTGGGTACAGGGGGCTCAGAGGGAGACTAAGGGTGCAGGGTTTAAAATGGGATGTTAAAAGCAAAGGGGACAAAAGGTAAATATAGATTCTTTGTGTTCTTGGCTGGGCAGGGACTTTTTAAGCAGATCTAAACCCTCCCTTGCAACTTTGTATCAGGGAGGGGACATAAAACAAAACTAACTCCTGCACCCCCCCCCCCCCACACACACACACACACACACACACACACACACACACACACACACACCATCTGTGATCCAGGAAACATCTGCACACACATGCAGCACCCTAACCTCCTCCACTGCAGTGTGCAGCTTTTTCCTGACCACTTAATGGGCAGCAGGGGGAGATGGGTTAGTATTCTTGCAGACCTGAACCCTGCCTGGTACACAGTTGCCAGGGAGGGTTATGATTTGCTTTTAAGCAAAGTATTAACATTGAGTAACCTCGCTGTTGGCTCCACTCATCTCTAGTTATTTTGAGCCTCGGAGGAAAGAAAATCGGAGGGAGATTGGAAGGCGTAATAGAGGTTTTGACCAGTGAACAAAGAGCTGCACATACTAAACAGATTCTCTTTAATTAGAAGCAGAATGTTATGAGTCACTTGCTATAACACTGCCACATTTTTATTGCCTTTCATATCAAGATCCTGGTCGGAATGATTTAGTGGATGTCTTTGGGGGTTGTGGGATCCGGCATACACAACATAGCGCTGCTAAGGTTTAATCAAAGCTTATTCTGTCTTATAGAAATACACTGCAAGTCCCCTGTTCCCTAGAAGTGAGCATTGTGTCCATGCTTCACGTGTAATACACAAACGCGTGCAAGTGCTGTATCCGTATGATTAGTTCTCTGGCTGAGATAACAATGTTTCTGGAACAACTTCCAGCACAGGCTGAACAAGCACACAATGTGCCGGAACAGCTTCGGAGGAAGGGCAAGAGGCGACTGTATAAACCATCATTGCCGTATGACATAACCCGTCTATGGAGCAGATGCCTCCTCTGGCATGTAGGTGCCTCCACCTGCCAGGATCATGTGCAGGAATGTCCCCAATCCTTCATGCTCAGGACAAGGTTTAGTCAGTTACCCTGGCAAGTCAAATTCCTTAGCTTAGCCACCATCAATCTGATCTCCAGTGCTCTATGGAAAATCCCCACCAGTGCAATCCCTATCCAGCAAAACCAGCCCACGCACCAGCTTTGGGGGCTGGTAGACCAGGGCGTGGAGGCTGAGCCCCTGGCCCTGAGGACTACCAGCCCCCATAGCCCTTACGGTCCCTGAGCTCTTCTGCACCCCCATGTGCAGGAATGTCTTCTGCATACCTATGTGCAGGAATGTCCCCAATTCTTCATACTCAGGACAAGGTTTAGTCAGTTACCCTGGCAAGTCAAATTCCTTAGCTTGGCCACCATTAATCTGATCTCCAGAGCTCTATGGAAAATCCCCACCAGTGCGATCCCTGTCCAGCAAAACCCATACACCAGCTTTGGGGGCTGGTAGACCAGGGCGTGGAGGCTGAGCCCCTGGCCCTGAGGGCTACCAGCCCCCATAGCCCTCACGGCCCCGGGCTCTTCTGCACCCCCCTGGGCTTTGGGGATGCAAGTAATGTGGCAGGGGGTTATGGCAAGTTACCCGCTGGCTGACAGGTGACTCGCCAGCCCCTTCTGCACTGTGATCTTGTACAGTGTTCTCAATTACCCCTTACCATCTCGCTGCAGGGAATGGCCTTTTATACTGACAGAGTGAAATTATATCTCTTATACAATATAAAAGACCCCTCTCTGTGGCATAAAGGGATGTGGCCCAAGCCCAGTTGGGGCTGTTAGACTTCTGCAGAGTAGAACATCTGCAGATGAGGACATCAGCAGGTGTGGGAACAGTGCCGGAGGTAAGCTTATATTTTTTATTAATTTTAGAAAGTTTGTATAAAGTTAATTTCTGTTGAACCCAAATTTCTTTCTTTTTTCGCAATTTCTGTAATTTTTCATTCCTTATGTCCTTTCCTTCTTTGAAATTTGTTCTGATTATTATATCTTAAAGTTACGATCCAAGCACACAACACTAAGGGCCTTATTTATGACTTGCTCCATTTAGTATATTTTTTGTGGCTATAGCCCCAGTTCCAGATTGCTGGCATTTTGGTCTTATCTGGCGCTGTGCTGTGGACTACATTGCCACTAAAAGTCACTGCGCCGAACACTAATTAGCTTTGATTAGCTCTAGGTATTGGCCGGCCAATGTCGCTGTCTGTTGGACCTGGCTGACGATTATCCCAGCACCAGTGAGTGTCACTTTGGATCTCCCTTTTTTTCCGGCACTCCCAAGCATATTTATGATTTTTCCCCATCTTGAAATCCTTGGCGCTGTATTTTCCCAGCACTGGTCAGCGTTTTATCATTACAGTTACACGAAATCAAAGCTGGGGACAGGCTTAAAGTGGACCAACACCCAGGATTTTGACTATCCTGGGTGTTGGTCCACTTAGGTGGGCGAGAGACGCAGCCAATGACAGCGCTCTGGTATGCGCGTCCAAGCGGCTTTGGACGCGCATACCAGAGCGGCTCTGAGCGCTGTCATTGGCCGGACGAGGTCACGTGGGAGCGGGGAGAGGTGAGTTTTTGCGGCGATCGGGGGGGTTTCACACAGCGGGGCACCCCCGATCGCCGCAAAAACTCACCTCTCCCCGCTCCCACGTGACCTCGTCCGGCCAATGACAGCGCTCAGAGCCCCTCTGGTATGCGCGTCCAAAGCCGCTTGGACGCGCATACCAGAGCGCTGTCATTGGCTGCATCTCTCGCTTCCCTCTAACAGGGAGCGCGCCTGCGACGGCCATTCACAAAACGGCCGGCGCGGGAGCGCGCCCTGATAGAGGGAAGCGAGAGACGCGGTCGCGTCTCGCGCATGCGCCGTTGGATCGCCGGTAAGGTAAGGATTGTGGGCCTCCTGGGGGGTTCCTCCCCGCGGGACATCCCGATTTCGGGTGCCCCGCGGGGAGGGATCTGATCGGTCCGGGAATCTTATAGATTCCCGGGCTGATCCCCCCTGGGTGTTGGTCCACTTTAATAGTGCGTTTAGGCTGCGTTTCAGTTGTTGGTTGGATTTGATTTGGTTGTTTTGGATTTCTTAAAAGGGATGCTGAGGCCAAATAAGTGGCTCTGTTTGGCGTTGACACTTCTCAAATAAGGCTCTAATCCCCCCCCCTCATATCCTGAATGGGGGAATATATGTAAATACCTTTTGTATTCTAAGGAAAGCTGCTTTCTCCACGTTTTGGGGTCATAGTCGAAATTCAAAAGACATGTGATGGTGCAGCTTTATGAATCTTGTGCATACTCTACTGTGGTCAGAGTATCGCCCCATCATTCCAGAGCATGGAAAGGGGGGGCACACCGGCAAGCCCTCCAAAGTGAAGCAGATGCAGGGATGGCTCCAGCTATTCCTTTAAAATGTAACTTTTAATCAATGTATACAATTAAAATCCAGCCAGAGCATAATCCAGAATAGGAAATGTAGAGAAGGAATGCCTGGATCCCACTGTAAGGTCAGCTCTGCGTGTTTCGGGCCTCCCTTAGTCATACATGGCAGCAATACCAAGAGGAGGACCTGAAACCTTGAGCTTTGCATATTGATGGCACATTGACCCTTACGGGGGAACTGCAACAAGTGTCACAGGGCAGGAGGGGGTTTCAGCAGGCAGGGTTTAGGGATTGGGATTGGCATTAGGGTCATCCTTTATCATAACGTTTAAAGGCGCACAATTGTGAACAATTGGACCAATAATATAAATTCACATAAATATGCTGTATAGCAAAGGGATGCTGCATTCATCCATTCCATTCATCCAAGCTTCTTTACTGAAAGAAAAAAAAATCAGATGTGACAGATTTTGAACGTACCATTCTGCTTTTATGGGGGAAAACTGCTCAAGTCTAACAGCCTGCCCAGCATATGTTCTAATAAGAACTTTTAGCTTTTGCCAGTCTTCTGATGTGTGTGAATGATTTCACTGATTTTGGCAGATGTTAAAATGGTTAATTCTATTGTTGGCTTAAGAGACGAGCAGTAAAAGATAAGTAGGTCTTCCCATTAAAAGTCATATCATATGCCTTTTGTCCCTGGATTTTATTCCTACTAGTAGAAAAAAAAATAACAGCTTGGTATTTTTTGAGGTGGATTTAGAAGTAACACCTCCTCTCACTATCTTATCATACGTATTACACTAGCTTAGCATGGATTTTTATTATTAGACAGTTACATGATAGATCTCCTTTAAGGTTAAGACTATGGGCCTGCAGGCCAGTGTTTAAGTCAATGTGGGGCTTGGGGAAAGACCAAAGAAGTCTATCGCAAAGGACTGTCAGGATGAATGTCAACGATTAATGTAAAGAATATATTCAGGCATCAGGTTATCAAAAGAGTGGTTGGTTGTTTTTTCTCTGGTTATAGAAAATGACATTTCAAATAGAATATTCAGAAATACCCTAATTTTATCCTTTAAAGTGGAACAAAATGCAAGAGGGCATCTGGCCTTCCCCTGGAGCATCCCAAATTGCCAATGCCCCCCTGTCCCCAGCATTTTTGGGCTTTGCACACGCAGGGAGCATGCCAGCTGCTGGGGATGTGGCTGCCTTCTCTCTCAATAAAACATAAATAGAGCCATTTGCAGAGCATTAAATATGCTTGGCAAGCGTCTCTGATTGGACAAGAGCCCACACATGCGTAGCAGGTGACAGATATGGGAGGTTTCACACAGTGGCACATTCTAAATAGGGATGCCCTTGGGGCAAGGAACAAAACGGTAGATAGTCAAAATCACAGGTTTTGTTCCGCTTTATGGAGCAAAATCTTCCCCCCAGGGACGATCCAATACAGCACCAGCTCATCATACTGCACGTTTTTTCTGCTCTCTTCACACAGGCTCCAGACATGCTCTCCCTGATTACATTAGCGCACACTCCCTTCTTCAGCCAAGAAGTAACAGGCTCCCTTGCTAACTGGAGGAAAGAGTGAGCACCCTGACAAACAACACGGGGAGGCCGATTCATTAACAGCGACAGGTAGCGACAGTTGAGCGACTGTAGCGGAATTTTCAGAGCGCCCGCTAGTAGTCGCTGTGCTTGCCCGTTGTTCGGTAGTTGATAGCAACTCAGCCGGTTTGCCGTAATATTGAATATTGGGTGAGGAGTCGCTATTTGACAGGTTCCGCGCTGTATGGGAGCGCATGATAGCGACTGGCCCTAGCGACCGGTTCCCACCATATTCATTAACAAATCACACTCAAAAAATTTTCGCGCTGTAAAATGCATGCTTAAACCCCAGAGTGCTGGCGGCGATGGGTTAAAAGTAGTTTTTTAACCCCCAAACAACCATATTTTTGGAAACCAAAAAAAACAAGTTTTTTAAATAATTTAGTAATATGAATACATTAATATCAGACCTGTAATATCAATTCTGTACATTTTTTTTTTACCTTAAAAAAATTATCTGAGCGACTACACTACCCCCGTCTATCCAGAATGACAAAGTAGGAGTTCCCGAGCAGCACACACCCGCACATGGGACTCAATCTGTAGGCGGGTTCCAGACAACCACCAATTAGTTACTTGGCTGGACTATTATTTTAAAGGGAAAAAAAATACTTTAACTGGGGCCTCCACCAGATTTTGTGTCCCGGGGCCTCCACCGCACCTAATCCGGCCCTGATGGCATAACACAGTACCGCACACTTCCGCAAAAGTCTACCTGCTTTTGTGCCAAGATTGCCCTCATGCTGCATTAACAAATTCTAGGTACGCACAGCCAAAAATACTTATAAAATAAATAAATAGAATAAATTCAATAAGTGGTGCAAGCAATGGGGTGTAAGAGGTATTAGAACAAAAGCAGATGGTAGGGTCCTCAAGTTGGCCCAACCCAAGGGCCCTACCATCTGCTCCTTCCGGCTGTGGCTCTTGGTTCAGGGGGCCACTGGGAACAAGTACTGGAGGCTCACTAAGAGGTGGAGGCCCCGCGTGCATTCCCTACAATCCAGCCCTAGTTATACACCACATACTGGGCCCGGAGCAGTCCCCCTTTTGTACCAATAACAGTCTGGCCCTGGATGCACCCAGTTATCCAAGTGAAAAAAGGGAAGAAGAAAAGTTGTGACAGTGAAACCTTACCAGTGCTACTAAGACACAAACAATACACAAATCATACAGTAATTTCCGGATGTTTTACATTCAGCAAACACAGTGACTGATATTATGGTGATCAGAGTTCAGCTCTAAGGCTTCTGCTGCTGCTGAGAGTCTAGTTTTCATATGTGCACCTCCGACCATGACCAGCACCTGTTTTACTCTTCCTCTTTCTAGTTTTGGTTTCCTTCCTGCCATGTCATCATTCCCTGGTAGATGTAGTCATTAGATATTTGACTTTACTTCAAAGATAATCAAATGTGAAGCAAGATTACAGCAAGCAATATATAACTTTGGAGAAGGAAAATGAATGCAGTTTATAAGAATAAACATAGTTTTAAAATGAGGAATTAAACTGGTGCTAAATGTTGCCTTCCCCTGGTTGTGTAAAACTGATTTCCATTTGACCCTTGACTTGTTACTATTATTACTATATATTCCCGAAGAGAACAATGGACTGCTAAAATGTGTTTTTTTGCCGTCTTTGACCTGAAATTTCATACTTTGCCTGCGACAATCAATATAAACAGGGCCAGAGCCAGCACAGGGCAAACCTGGGCAATTGCCAGGGCCCTGGCTATCTTCAGGGGCCCACTCAGGTTCAAACTTGGCCATAGTATTATTTTACAGTGGACCCGAACCACTGAATGCCAGGTGTTGTTGGCAGACCTGCTTATAGCTGACCTCAGCAACAATGGAGAAGGTGGCATGGAACGGAGGGTAATTGATGGAAGCTCAGAAGGTGGCAAGAAACAGGTGACATCTGACAGCAATGATGGAGTCTTTAGTGGCAGTGGAGCAAGCAGTAGAGAATGCAACAAGGACTTGAGGACGATTGGTGGCTATAGGGAAGGCAATAAGGACTGGAGGGCGATCAGCAGCAGAAAATGACCCATTTGTGGCAGCGGAGATGAAAGTTGACATCATTTGACACACTACCCTAGGGCCCACTAAGACATTTTTGCCCAAGGGCTCCCACAAACCTGGAGCCGGCCCTGAATATAAAGACCATGGATGTCACATTTGAAGGTATAGTTGACTTTTGGTCCGGTCATTATGATTCTGGATTCCTAGGGGGCATCCCAAAAATTGTTGGAATCACAGCCGAACCCCCCACATTTAACAAGCTGCAATCCAACACAGGCATCCCCTGCATGCTGCTGTCTGGTAGAATATGAAGCGTGTACATAGCAGGGGAGGAGGGGATGCCGCTATGTCCACTTCCTGTGCCACATTTGAAAACAGCGCTGGAACGCGGCATGGTAAGTGCTGCTCGCGAGAGAGGGTTTGCCGGTGATTCCGATGCAGGGAGATCTGGGTGCACCCTAGGAATCATTGTGACCACACTAAAAGTTGAATATGACTGCTCCTGCAATTATCAGTAGACAGTAACCTAAAACTATTTCCATGCTTACAGCAGGTGCTCACTGTGTACAGCTTCTGGAGGAGCAGCGTGGCAGGCAGACAAGCACCGCATAGCAGTGACCATTTCCTATTAACTAAATACAATATTAAATATTGCCCCTGGGTAGGAAATAAATGTAACTTCATAGTTTTCTTATGTAATGATCTTGCGGAAGATCCGGATTTTGATTCATGTAGCCATAGCCCCAGAGCTCAACAACTCCGGTCAAATACAGACATGTCCGCTCTCCCTGGCCCATATCTGCTTTCTGCTCACACTCTTGATTTCCTCTGTTGATTTATAGCTGTGGCCAGTAATGGCAGCTCTAGACGGGGCCTCCTGGCTGCTGGCTGCACTGCTGAGTAGTAAAGTTCTTGTGAAGAGTCTGCAGACTATTGTCATTTTATCACAGTGATTAAATTCAATTAGCCATTAGAGAGGGATGTCTCGCTGGCCCATAATGGTGTTTGTGAAGAAGAGAAAGGACAAATACACATTGGTGCCTCGGCTGCTTTCACCTCTGCTCCTGAAGATCCAATGATAACCATGGCAGCATTCTAATGCAGAGGAGCCCAAACACAACACAATACAAATACAGCTATAGACATTAGATGAGCGCCAGACAGGCATGGGCCTAGTATCTCTAGATGTCTGGTGCTGCTCTGTCAGCTAGAAGGTTAGTAAGCTTGGTTATCAATAAGACAACAGCAAGGGTTGTTCAAGTGAGAAACCTGTTCACCTATAGCTAAATAGTCCTCAAGAGAACACCTTTACATATACTGCACATATATAAGTGGACCAAACCCCTCAAAGCAACTCAATCTACTTTGTTCCACCACGCCAAGTACATTACCATTTGGATGTTTTCTGTCCTCAATGCTGCTTGGTATTCCAGTTATAGTGATTTTAATTTTCCCCGGGTATGCCATTGGTTTCTGACAGGATAGCATTGTTCTAAACTATCTCACAATCTCATGCTGGGTGCAATTAGCTTCTACTGAAAATAGCGCTAGAAGGAAGATAAGAGCCAAAAGAAGATTTCACTTTTTCCTTAATTTTCCCCTAATGTTTCCTTTGAAGCCCAAATTAATTTTGAGTATGTTTATCTAATTCATTGCCAGGACACGAAGGGTTTCTTTTTTAATTAATGTCCTTAAAGTGGACCAAAACCCAGGATTTTGACTATCCTGGTTTTTGGTCCTTGCCCACAGGACACAGCGATCGGGGGTGCCCCATTGTGTGTAACCTCGCAGGTCGCTGAAACAAACTCACCTCTTCCCGGTCTTAGGACCGCTATGCGCGGCCGCTCGCCCAATCAGTATGCCCGGATCCGCCCACGTCAGTGCGTCTAAGCCCTCGTCTAGGGTGAGTGTGCTGACAGCCACATCCCCCGCTACCCCCTAACAGGGAGCATACCCATGCCGGCCACTCACAAATACCTGGCGCGGGTATGCGCCTTGCTAGAGGGATAGCGGGGACGCGCACATGCACCATTGGCCTGGAAAAGAAGGTAAGTGTATGGGCGACCTGGGGGGTTTCACACAGGAGGGCATCCTGATTTTGGATGCCCCGGAGGGGGGGAATCGATCAGCCCGGGAGATCATTGGGGGTTTTGGTCCACTTTACTTTCCTTACTAATGTCTCCATAATGTCCTGAAGATGTTGGTTGGCAGCTGTAGATGTTGTAACAGGTTTATAAAGTTTGTCCCTCCTTTCCTTTTCCTTGACCACGCTCTAAAATTTGTTTGTATGCCCACCCCCGTCCCCTAGTGTTCCTCCAATCAGCAAGTCAGCAAACTCCAGTGGTCACATTTGCCTGCCTTGCTCATGCTGTAAGCATTGGGGGACTGAGGCGGCAGGACAGCCACATTTGTGTGTGGTCGTGAAGAAATGGAATTGAAAAAAGGGTCAAACTTTGTCAACCAGCTACAGCATATACAGCACACTGTAAGGAATGGAGGAGAACATGGGACAGGCTTCAGGTGAGCTCCTTGCTGCCTTATTATTGCCTGGACTGTCCTTTTAAAGATGAGGGACAGTCCATAGAGTCCTCCAGCAGATGAGCATCCTGAATCAGAATGCTTATGGGTTAGGTATAATGCATATTGATTTCAGGCCTGCTTTAAACCCGTTTAAACAAGACTTATAACCACCATGAAAATCCTATCCTAGGGTGTAGGTCCAGCAACAAAGACTCAGAGGCCGATTCATCAATAGCGCCAGGTAGCGACAGATGAGCGACTGTAGCGTGATTTTTTCAGCGCCAGCCAGTATTCGCTGTGCTTGGCCGGCGTTAGCTTGATGACAGCGACTCAGTCGGTGTGCGGTAATGTTGAATACGGGCTGGGGGGTCGCTGTTTCACAGGTCCAGCGTTGTATGTGAGCGCCTGACAACGAATGGCCAGAGCGAACGGCTAGCTTCATATTCATCAAAAAATCACGCTCCGAATGTGCTGTCACTGTCCATTCCTTGTTTAAACCCCAGAGCGCTGGCGGCGATCTGTATTAACTAGTTTTTAACCCCTAAACAACCATATTTTTTGAATGTAACATTATACATGTTTTTAGAATCATTTTGTTATATGAATACATTAATCTCAGACCTGTTAGATCAATTCTGCACATATTTTTTTTTTTTTTTTTTTTGACTTAAAAATAAATCCTAACATTGCAGAGGTGGTCTCCGATTTTTTGACATAAAAAAAAAAAATTAAAAAAATAATACCAATTAATTATGATTAATTATAGCTTGCTCCATTGAAATGCATTGGACATCGCCAGGGAGCGACAGCTCATACCTGGCGCTGTGAGGGAATTTGCAGCGGCGCTGTTCGGTCCAGGCGGCTTCATGATGAATGCCGCGCTAGCCGTCGCTCTCGCCGGCGCTAGCCTCATTTTGCTTGATAAATGCGTCATTGTGACCGCCGCGGGCGTACTTGAGTCGGTAGTCGCCGTTAGCTGCCGCTACCTGGCGCTCGTCAGACACTACCTGGCGCTATCGCTTGATGAATAAGGGCATCAGTATGGAAGTACAACATTTGTGTGTAGTTCCACATTAAATGTTAAGCCAGCAAGATATTCAAAGAAATGACAGGCCCCAGATTGACCTTCCTACTCCCCTCTGACAGCTGCTAAAGACTCACCTACCATGGTGGTCATCATATCCGACCAGCAACACAAGCATGAAATATAATAATGATAAGAATTATCATGCAGTGCAATGAATGATGACTAAATCCTGCAGGTCCTCTCATGAAGAATATCAGTATGCACCCGCTGCTTCCTCAAGTCATTTCAAAACATATTTACATTCATAATATGATGTAACCACTTCTAAATATACATTCATCTTAGTCATGTGCAGCCAAGCAGTACATTTTAATGACAATCTTATTGCTGACATTATCCTGTGATAGACCGCTACAGATTATCACATCATCCACTTATGTCATGTATAGGAGAAGTTCCAAAACAGGAAGCTTTAGAATATTTGGGTTTGGTCTAAATCCAACCCACAACAGAAAATCATACTGCTTAACCCTTTAAGTGCCAGACTCCGTTTCACTATTTTGCGCTACACATGTTCAATTTTGATTTTTGAAGGGATCTCCTTCTGCCCCCCTGGGCTTTGGGGAGGCAGGTAATTGGGGTTAATGGCAAGTCACCCGCTAGTTGCAGGTGACTTGCCAGCCCCCAGCCTTGTGAACTGGTATAGGGATCTCATTGATCCCTTACCAGTTCACAAGGGTTTAAATGTAAAAAGAAACACACACACAATAAAAAAAAAAAAGACATTTTTTTTTTCTTTACTCACCTCCGATCCTCTGCCGTCCCCCGGCGATCCTCGATGACAGCTGCTGGGTACTCCGTGGAGGGAGCATGGGGGGGGGGTGAGGGATCACAGCCCT
Organism: Gastrophryne carolinensis; assembly: GCA_027917425.1. Taxonomy (NCBI): domain Eukaryota; kingdom Metazoa; phylum Chordata; class Amphibia; order Anura; family Microhylidae; genus Gastrophryne; species Gastrophryne carolinensis. The sequence goes on from CM051239.1 coordinate 93,138,349, forward strand.
CTCCCCCCTGCTTGCTCTCTCCTCGGAGCACCTGGCAAGACTGATGATCTCGGGTGAAGGTGTCATAAGCCGGCTGTCAGATGACGTCACTGTGATGTCAACTGGGGGCGGGGCTAACAGCCGCGAACCAGGGAGAGGGCGATTTCTTGCCCTCTACTCACCACGGAAGAGCCCGAGGGGGGGGGCGATCGGAGGCCCCCCGGTGAAGAGGAGACCCCACGGGAGGGATCGTGGCCACAGGTGAGTAAATGTCATCTTTTTTTTACAGTTAGCTGTGACAGCGGCTGAAGCGGGGGGGGGGCGCTATTTTGGGCGCCCTCCTGAAGACAGAAGAGCCCCGGGAGGGGGATCGGATGCCCCCCGGGTGAAGAGAAGACCCGGCCCAATCTAACGAGGGCTCAGGTGAGTTTTTTTTGTGGGGGTTTAAAGTCAGCTACGTGAGACTCACGCAGCTGGCACTAAAAGGGTTAAAATGCGTGCCAGGGTCGGCATCAGCACTAGGCATAGCAGGACAGGTGCCCCCAAGCCTTGGGAGGGCCGACCCCATATTGTAGGCAGGTGACACACCTCTTCCCAATGGTGAGCAGACCCTATGCAGGACACGGGGGCATGCAGTAACCAGGGCTGGGCATCAGCCATCTCTGGGAGATTCTTTCTTTCTGTCATCCCTTTTTTATGTATTGTTTTTTTTTTAATTTATCATTCCTTCTTTTCTTTCTTTCTTTGTCATTCTGTTGTTCCTTTCTTCCCTTCTTTTCTTTCCTTGTCATTCTTTTTTCTTTAATCCCATTTTTTCTTTGTCATTCATTCTTTTCTTTTGTTCTGTAATTAATTTTTTCTTCTCTTTTTTCTTTATTTCTTATTTTATTCCTATCGTTTCTCATCAGTCCCTCATTTTTTTGTACCAGTCATTCATTCTTTTCTTTTATTCTGTAATTCATTTTTTTCTTCTCTTTTTTCTTTGTTTCTTATTTTATTCCTATCGTTTCTTATCAGTCCCTCATTTTTTCTACCAGTCATTCATTCTTTTCTTTCTTTTGTTGTGATCCCTTCTTTTCTTTCTTTCTTCCCTTCTGTCATTCCTTCTATTACTTTTTTCTATCTTTCTTTCTGACTTTCATTGTGTTACTTATTTTCTTTCTTTCGATCCATTTATTACATGTATTCCTTTTTTCCCATTCTTTCTTTCCTTGTCAGACAGGACAGCTATGCCAGGATGGGGGACTAAAACCTCAAGCTTCCTAGAAGTCAAGTTTTTGCATTTGCTGGAAAAAGTCAATGAAAAGACTACAGAGCAGATAGTGGCACCTGGGTGGCAGGTAAGCGATTCTCCTCGGGCCTGTTGCTACTATCTGCTCTATGGCCTTTGAGGTAAACCTATGAAAGCGGACTTTCTATTCACACCTGCAGCTTTACCGCCATATGTGTCACGACACAACTTAAAGGGGCCGGCTGTGACTCTGTCGCCCAAGAGCCAGGGCTGTATTTACCATTAGGCAACCCTAGGCACGTGCCTAGGGTGGCAACCTGGAAGAAGGGGGGGGGGCGCTGCCCTTGCTACTACAGTAAAGAAAAGAAATTAAAACTCACATAGCCAGAACATTAATGCCTCCTAAGAAGCACCCCCTCCACAGCCACAGAAGGATGCAGAGTGTATTTGTGTGAAGAAGGGGTGCAATCGGTTGAACACAGGCCAGAGCATCTCCCCTCCACTGGTGTGGTCATGTGACTCCTGTATGTCAGAACGCAGTAAAAGCTGCTTGCCTGCTTCTCTGCATTTCACCCTTTGTGCCCTCTAGCCCATTGCATCCTTTCCCCTTACACACTTTTTTTGGGCCGTGACCAAACTTAAAAAAGGGGGCACAAGCACTTAAAGTGCCTAGGGCACCATGAACACCAAATACGGCCCTGCCAAGAGCCCACATATTCCTGGAGCCAGATCTGTATATGACAGGAAAAAATAGATACAAATGTGGTCATTTTAAAGCATGACCTCAATTCTTTTTTTTTAGTTTTTGACAGAGTACGAAAGGATTAGAATAAATATTTTTACTTATTGTTGGTGACCAAACGCTTAAACCAGACCTTCAGCATGATTTAATGACAAGCCCAAACCCTTACAAAACTATTCCTCAGCATCTAAAATTAATATATTTTAAGTTTTTTATTATTTATTTTACTTATTATTTTTCCCCTACCAGACTGCAACTCTGTTCAGGACTCTAGGATATGGGCACCGCCATCTTGACTCAGAAGCATCACACATACTGAGGAGAGGAGAGCAGGATAAAGTTCAGGGGGCAGGGTTATAGCTTTAGACAGTGCAGAGCTGGGGTCAGGGAAAAGGACAGCAATTCCAGAATGCAGAGCAACATGGAAAACACTTCCTGTTTGCAGACTGCCTGATTCTTCATGAGCCACCATCTTGGATGTTTAAAGGCTCATAACATGCAGTAGATGCAGGTAGGATGATTTTTAATGTGAGCAATCTGTATGTACAGGGTGTGGGAAACATATAAGATAGGCTCTTGAAGGTCCACTTTAATTCATCCTACAGAAAAGGTTCTCAACCATACAGATCATGGTAAAGCTTCTGATTTATTTTCTTTCATTTTTTCCCACAGATAAAAGCAGTAGATGTTAGATGTTTGGCGTTTACGGTGCAAAAGCCCTGCCAGCAGTGTACGGAGGGCACATCACCAGCGATTTCACTCGCAATTCACGTGCTGCACGCCAGCGATTGTGGGGCACTTGCCAGAAAGCGCGAGTACCCCACAATCTCGCTGGTGTGAAACCAGTCTAAGAGCAGCAAAGAAAAGAGTGGCTGTGAGGAGCCCTGCTATGGCTTCTACCCTGCAGTGCAAGAAATGTAGGCACATGGAGAAGGCATCAGATGAGATGTGTGTTGCCTTATTACTGCCATAAGGATTTACAGTCCCTTTAATAAACCAAAAATTAGGTAAAAATACTTGCATGAAAGTTTTAAAACCACTGCACACAATGGGCTATGCATTACATACTAAACATGACATGTTTTTAGCATAGCCCATAGATTCACCTCATCTGTAAAAAGGCCCCATGAAATTTATAGGTGATTTTTGGGGAAAAAAATGTATTGCACTATTTTGTGTTAAAGGAGCACTGTCAAGAATAAATAGCCCAATAATAAAAATACGGGGAGGCCGATTCATTAATAGCGGCAGGTAGCGACAGATGAGCGACAGTAGCGGCATTTTCAGAGCGCCCGCTAGTAGTCGCTGTGCTTGGCCGTTGTTCTGTTGTTGATAGCGACTCAGTCGGTTTGCCGTAATGTTGAATATTGGGTGAGGAGTCGCTATTTGACAGGTTCCGCGCTGTATGGGAGCGCATGACAGCGAATGGCCATAGCGAACGGCTCCCAGCATATTCATTAACAAATCACGCTCCAAAAATTCTCGGGCAGTGAAATGCTTGTTTAAACCCCAGAGCGCTGGCGGCGATGGGTTAAAAGTAGTCTTTTAACCCCCAAACAACCATATTTTTAGGAAAAAAAAAAACAAGTTTTTCAAAACATTTTGTAATATGAATACATTAATATCAGACCTGTAATATCAATTCTGCACAATTTTTTTTTTTTTTTTTTTTAACACTGCAGAAGTGGTCACAGAATTTTTGACATTAAAAAAAAAAAAAAAAAAAAAATAGCAATTCATTAAGAATATTTAAAGATTGCTCCATTGAAATGCATTGGAGAGCGGCAGGTAGCGAGAGGTCATACCTGTCGCTGTTCAAGGTCGCTCGCTGGCGCTGTGGGGTGAGGCTGGAATAATGATGAATGAGTCGCTATATGGCGCTCTGTCAGTCGCTAAGCAGGATCGGCTTGATAAATGTGTGATTGCGGAGGGGAGCCGGCGTACTCGTGGCGGTGACCGTCATTACCGTTCGCTCACCATTCGCTACCTGGCGCTATCCCTTGTTAAATAAGGGCCAAAGAAACATGTTAGCAAGAAAATGGATGACTGACTACTAAACCTTGCATTAAATATAATCCAACCCAACCCTGTTGCTTTTTTTTTTTTTTTTTTGATAGAAGGAAGAAAAACCCAGGTTGACAGGATTTGAATGTACCTTTCTGCTTATACAGTGGAGATCTTCTCAATGCCAATGGTCTATCTCCTGATAGACATATAAAAGTAGCTATCAACTATGGTTCATCATTTTTAAACAGTACATGGAAGATCCTATGCCAAGTTTTGGTTGTTAAACGCTCTGCTGGCACAGCGCTGGCAAGTAGCCAACCTCTGGCCTCCACCCTGATCCTTTACATTGTAAGCTGGCAAGGGCACAGTTCTCTTCTAATGTACTCCTGTATTAATGTGTTGCTGCATTTGACTCATATTACTGTATGTATTTGTTGTCATATCTCTGATATTTATGACTCATAATGCCCTGTCTATAATAAGTTATGTTACTTGTCCCGCCCTACTGTAACTTATTCCTTGAACAGCGCCAAGGAACACGATGCCACTTTATAAAAAAATAATATGTCTCTTGCATATTATATCAGTCCTTAGCACAGGGACAGGCATAACTTAAATGACATAGCAGGGCCACATCAAGCCCCCCTCCCGCCATGTTGCAGCGCCCACCTACCAGGAAAAGAACATGCTTGTGCAATGGCAGTCACTGTCCCAGCAGGAGGAGATGGCAGGGGGTTGTGCACACCATTGTCGGGACTATTTCTTCTATTTGGCTGGTGAGGGCAATGCTTGCGATGATCCCTGCCTGTTTATGGACAGCCAGACTCCCAGAGCCCTTGGGGTGTTTGCATTCTCCTGCCAGGCCATATAGAAGAAATAGTCTGGCAGACGCTACCTGTTGCAGTTTCCACGGTTGTGTTCTTCTTAAGAGGGCACCCATGGATTTTGCAAGGGGTGTGCCGGGTTCTCCCTGCCGGGAGTTGGGTAGCGTTTGCATTCCCTGCCTCTACAGTGTATGCCCCTGCCTTAGTGTAATGAAAACAAGTAAGCATTTCTAGGGACAGGCAAGCAGGGCGATCACCCAGGGCTCCACCTTTATCCCCCTTCCGCAGAATAATGAGGGTCAATGTTAGTGGTGCCAGCCATATACCAGTTCCGTCATCCCTCCCCCATATTGGGGTAGGGGAATGCTGACCTGATGAAGGCCTGGAGCCTGAAAGCTTTTCAATTTTGCATGTTTTTACACCATTAACATGGGGGCGAGGACCCCTGCAGCAGATTGGAAGTGGCATGTTTCTCTGTTTGGTCAGGGAGAGGAAACTCTCTGCTGCTATAGAAGGTGCACATCATGGCACATACAGGTATGAGACAGCAGCCACACTATAGGATAAGTGAGAAGGGGAAGATTTTTTTTTCTTCCCACACTGAGAGCTATATCACCTACAAGTGAGGTGGCTACTTTGAGCATTATTTGAAATATTGGCCTGTCTAGCTTTTCCTGATTTACATGGGTGGTTTTTCAACATGCCACAACATGCATATCCCTGTAGGGTATAAAATGTGTTTTGGTCTTGATGGTGGACAGATAGTTCCCTACCTGTTTTTCATGGCCACCCAGCATGATCTTCAAGGGAATGGTGGCATTGAGTAAGGTCTTTGTTTACCAATTGGCCAGATTTTGGTAAAAAAAAATAGGGAAAGGAGGACATTGTTTTAATTAAGCAACATCCCCTAATTGAGGGATAGATAGGAGATAGGTTGTAACTGTTACAATATAAACACTTTGAATAGGCAAATTAATCATTTATTGATGGCGATCTGCATGCTAAACCCCAAAGAGGGACTAATGAGAACAACAACCCAAAAGAGGGACAGTCCATCCAAATGAGGGACAGTTGGGAGGTAAATGGGTTCCCTGACAAACAGGCTTGTAGACTCTTCCATCCATGTTCCTGGCCACTTGTAATGCAGTTCTCCAAGTCATTACATCACAACGGTTGTGTAAACTCAGATAAACAAGTTAGAACGTAACCTTCTCCAGAGATTATTAATAGCTATTAAATCCTAAGGAGCCGGTCACACCTCGCAGTAATTGTCAGCTTGGTGTGGAATTCCGGCAGGTTTCACCAGGAACCCTATGCCTGGTTTCTGTCGTCTATGTGTTTTATTACTCCAATCAGAAAACTGGCAATTCCAACACCGGCCCTGACACAAGATAATCAGTGGCATTATGGAGAGTTGATGGGACAATAGGGCATGTGGCCATGTCAGCTCGCCCAAAACAAATATTCAGCCTGATGTTATTCTGTCATTTACAAGAACTCTCAATTGAGGCTGACAAATATCCACTTGAATAGCCGTGTGGCCATTGTAGAGTGCTGGTGAATGGACACAGGCACATGCCATTGTTGTGTCTTCCCGCCACTCGAAAGATGTTATTTATGCAATTCAAATGTTTATTCGAGATATACAGTTATACAACATACACAACGTAAAGGCATGTACCTGTCATATACAAATCAGCCTACAAATTAAAATAAAAAACTCTCAAGAGTAAGTCCAGTCATGGGGTAACTCCCTTGGTGCGGAGGCAGGTTACAATGAAAAAAATAACCGTACGTTGGTCTAGCGCTGTTCTCCTGGGTGCGTGCAGTCGCACAGAAAGATAGAAAGTGGTTTCCTTCTAAATGTGCACGCTCCTGTCTGACCATTTACTTGAATGTCCGGATGGAAGCACGCACGGCGCTGGGGAATACAGCTTTGTGCTATCTCTCAAGATGGTGGCACCCAGGACTGGTGTGCTGGACCACGGATGAGGTAAGGTTTTGTTTCTTTGAAACCCCCCATCCTGCCTCAGTGCTCGGGGAGGGTGGCAGGTGTTACCCGATTAAAGGACTTTCACTTTTGAAGGCCAATTTATCACTAGCGCTTCGTAGCGCTACTCGAGCGTTTGCGGAGAGATGCTATTAGCGACTCAGCTGCAACGCCGGCCACAGGAAGATGGTGCTGTTAGTGTTCAGTTCTGTAGGCTACCCGTGGCGTTGTGCTTTTTTTTTTTTCCCAATAGGGATATCAACAGGTAGCGCCAGTGGGGAGGGCCAGATATCATTTGTATTTAACATTTAAACCGGACCTTCAGCGTGATTTAATGAAAAGCCAAAACTCTTAAAAAATGGTTCCCCAGCATCTAAAATTAATATATTTTACGTTTTTAGTCACTAACTTATTATTCTTTCCCCCACTGGGCTGCAACTCTGTTCAAGAATTTAGGATACGGGCAACGCCATCTTGACTCAGAAGCATCACACTTACTGAGGAGAGGAGAGTGGGATAAGGTACAGGGGGGCGGGTTATAGCTGTGCTTTGCTCAGACAGAGCAGAGCTGGGGTCAGGTAAAGGTCAGCAATCCCAGAATGCAGAGCAGCACAGTCAGGAGGCACTTCCTGTTTGCAGGCTGCCTGATAAGATGGCGGCTTCTATAAGCCGCCATCTTGGATGTTTAAAGGCTCATAACATGCAGTAGATGCAGGTAGGATGATTTTTAATGTGGACAATCTGTATGTACAGGGTGTGGGAAACATATAAGATAGACTCTTATTCAGAGTGAAGGTCTGCTTTAAATGAACAGCGCCAGTGAGGGCGCTGTGAAACCATGATACTCAGGCATACAGTGCTATGTGCAATACAAAAAAAGATTTAATAGGGGATGGCTGCACAGTGATCAAGCGAAAACACATGGAATGACTTTGGGGAAATACAAATGTCATGACACATGATTGGTAGGCATGAAAACGCAAGTTAACAGCGGGTAACCTAAGTACAATAATGAACAAAAAAACATTTAGAACAAGCCAGGGATCCTGTGTCACGTGAGTACAAAAAAATAAAAATGCTAACCAGAAGTCACCCAAAAAAAAAAAAAACGGGACTGGAATGGCTAACTGAAGTCAATGGGAGACCAACAATGAGCGCCTGATATGATGTGGCGCTGTAGGGAACACAGCGCCGGCGCTAACAAAGAACGCAGCGCTCTTGATATATGGAATGGCGCTAGATTTTTTTTTTCAGAAATATGACTTGCTGGTGGCGCTCACGAAAAGCACCTGCCACTACGTGTCACTATGTGGCGTTAGCATTTCTTAAATATACCCCTAAGTTCCTCTTATACCTGCACATTAATGCAGCTGCACTCAGACCCCTTTATATAAGAATTAAAATGTTACATATATGTATAATCACTGTAAAGTCATGTACCTGTCATATATTAATCAACATTCAAAGCAGACCTAAAAATAAAATAAAAAACTTTAAGTCCTTATTACCCCCGCCCTCAGGGTATGCCAATGCATTATTGTTGCTGCACCCAGACCTGAAAAATAGTTTATTTGAGAATTATAAAAGTTAAAACAACATAAAGGTATATATACCTGTCATATAGAAAAACGAAAGCAGACCAAAAAAATGATCAATGTAGCTGCACCCACACCTAGAAAAGAGCAATCAGACAGTAAAGACAGATTTCAGTGTTAAAGAGAGACAAATATGAGAAAGTGTGGAGGTGTGCAGCCTGCATTTCATGTGTGTGGCCAGGCTCCCTGCCAGGACAAGTCCATACAAGTTGTCCTCCTGCGCCTTCCTCCTCCACAGCCTGACCCCACCGGTGTTTATTTACTCAGCCTGGCAGTAGCCGGTCAGCGACTGAAGTCACGCTGATGTATTTATATGTAAATGTCATGTTACATACAATGAATACACATTTGTGTATCACCTAAAACATCGTCAATATAGCGGTGAAGGAATCAGTACGAGCATTCAAATAAGCGGTCAGTCCCCTCAAGTACAAGAGAAAAACTGCTGCCCGGTGACCCCTCTTATTTTCTTCTGAGATGGGGGAGGGCCCTTTTCCCCAAATTTAGGAATGACAAAGCATACATGTGCTTTAGGGAGTTTCCAAAAAGCAATACTCGCTTAAAAGGAGCATCCACCCCTTACCGAGTCTATAAGACAGCGGTCTCACTCTTTACAGGGCATCCTGAATTGGGATGCCCAGCTGTGTAACCCCCCCCCCCCCCGGATCACCTGGTTTACTCACCTCCCTAGAGCCCCGCTGTGTCTTGGTGCCACAGCCGCATCCCCACCTCTATCAATCTATCCAGGGCAGGCGTCAGCACTGGGCATACCTGGGCAGGTGCCGGGGCCCCAGCATCCTGGGAGGGCCCACCTCATTCCCTCTACCCTGGGCATTCCCACAGGACGCAGGGCCGTGCAGTAACTAGGACTAAGGACTGTCAGCCAGGGGCGGATTGGCCATTGGGAGAGCCTTTCTTTCTTTCTGTCAGTCCTTCTATTCTTTTTTTCTTTACTTCTATTTTCTTTCTGTCTTCATTTTATCTGTTCTTTCTGCCATTCCTATGCTTTCTTTCTTATTGCCTTCTATAATTTCGGTCAGTCCTTCTATTCTTTTTTTTTCCTTCTATTCTTTTTTTCTTTCCTTCCTTTATCTGTTCTTTCTGCCATTCCTTTTCTTTCATCTTTCCTTCGATAATTTTGGTCAGTCCTTCCATTCTTTGTTGCCTTCCATCTAGGCTTTTTCTTTCTTGAATTGGTTTGTTCTGCCATTCCTTTCTCTTTCTTTCCTTTTTCTGTCTTTCTTTCTCTTTTTTTCTGTTAGTCTTTCTTTTCTTTCCTTCCATCTCCTTTTTTCTCCCCAGTCCTTCTCTCTTTCCTGCTTCCTTTCTCTGTCATTCCATTTATTCATTCTTTGTTTCTGTCATTCATTCATTCTCTTTCTTTCCGTCATCCATTCTATGCTTTTGTTTCTTTTCTTGTATTTGGTATATGTTTTCTTTCTATTTATTGTTTCTTTTTTTACATTCCTTTTCACTCTTTCCTGCTTTCTTTTTTGTCATTCCTTGTACTTTTTAGTTCTTCATATGTCATTCCTTCTATTGTTGTTGTCTTTCTACTTTTTCTATTCTTTTTCAATATTCACCATACCTGTACATGCAACTTTATCCACTGAGACTCCATTGCCCAAGGGCCTGCACAAACCTGCAGCCAGCCCTCTATCAATCCATCTATCTATCTATCTATCTATCTATCTATCTATCTATCTATCTCTATCTATCTATCTATCTATCTCTATCTATCTATCTATCTATCTATCTATCTATATCTATCTATCTATCTATCTATCTATCTATCTATCTATATCTATTTCTGAATGGGCGATGCGGGCATGTCCACAGCATGAGGTGACCGGGGTGTGGCCATCGGCGCTCGCTGCATTGCATTCACTGACATCAGGAAATCTGAACACAGCTGATTGGCTGAGCGGCACGCATGGGAGCCAGGAAGAGATGAGTACTTTTTGCCACATAAGTTTACTACTTGGACCCCCTTTAGTCCAAATGAATAACCCAACCCCCCCAACCCACCAACAATCTGTAATACACCTTATTCCGAACTAAGCTACCCCTCATCGAAATAATTATTAACCTCAAGCCATCCTCTTACCCTATTTAATATCACCCAATAGCAAAGAAATCAAGGAACACTTCCTCATGAAAATCCCCATAGCCCATAAAATACCCCCTTAACCAAAAGAAATAACCTCCCCTAGGGGGATTGATATTGACCTATCAGTCAAACAAATACATCCTCAAAGAGAGTACATTCTAATCTATTAAACAACATCAGTGAGCAAATATAAAAGAGAGGATCAATACTTTTACTTCCCTGTAGCATCCTCCCCTGGGTCTGCTTATTCAATCCTCACCCTCATAAGAAGATCCAGCCTTTCATCCATGCAAGGGAGGATGTATCTGGTGATGGCCCTAAAGGCAAAGAAGTCTAATGATAACAGTACTTTTTGGATGCATCTGTTTCATTTATCAAAAACTTACTTTTAGGTGGGTTGTTTTGTGATTTCCATTTAAATATAATAAGATATTAGTAGTGATAATACGTATAATCATTAGCATCATAGCTTCAAACAATAAAAATATTAAAGTGGACCAAAACCCACAGAGATCAACCCAGGAATCTATAAGATTCCCTGGCCAATTGGTTCCCTCCCCCCGGGGCATCTAAAATCAAGATGCCCCACTGTGTGAAGCCCCCCAGGTCACCCATAAACTCACCTTATATTCCGGTACAACGGCGCATGCACATCCCGCTATCCCTCTAGAAAGGCACATACCTGCGCCAGGCATTTGTGAATGGCCTGCATGGGCACGCTCCCTGTTACAGCACGCTCGGGTGTGCTGATTGGAGGAGCAGCTGAGCATGCGCCGTAGGTCCAGGAAGAGGTGAGTTTCTTCGGCTGACCTGGGGAGTTTCACACAACAGGGTATCCCCGATCAGGGTGCCCCGGGGTCAAGGACCAAAACCCAGGATAGTCAAAATCCTGAGTTTTGTTTAACTTTAAAGCAGAAAAAAACCCCAAGAGGGCTGGTCACTGGCCTTCCCCTGGAGCACCCCAAATTGAGCTGTCCTGCTGTGTGGACCCCCCCCCCACCGCGTTTCCAAGCTAAACTCACTTACTTCCTGGCTCCCTCACCAATGTAATTATCAGCAGTCACATTCCCAGCAGCTTTGAGCTGTACGCGCCCGCTGCTAGGGATGCGCCCAGGGCGAAACCTCCTAGATCGCCAAGCGCAACTCACCACTTCCTGGTCCTACGTCGCATGCGCGGCCGCTCGTCCAATCAGTGCACTCGGAGTCGCTGATGTCACACCGTCTAAGACAGCGTCTAAGGCCAGCGGCTCAGAGTGCGCTCGCAGCTGCATCCCCCACTTCCCTCTAACAGCGAGCGTGCCCACGCCAGCCATTCACGAGTGCCTGGCGCAGGCACGCGCCCTGCTAGAGGAATAGCAGGGATGCGGCAGCGGCTTGCACATGCGCTGTTGGACCTGGAAGCAAGGTAAGTGAAAAGGACGACCTGGGGGGCTTCACACAGCAGGGCATCCCGATTTTGGATGCCCTGGGGGGAGGGAATCGATTGGCCTCGGAATCTTATAGATTCCCGGGCTGATTGCACTGGGTTTTGGCATACCTCCCAACTTCTGAAAACGTGAAAGCGGGACAAGCCATGCCCCCGGCCACACCCCCGTCACGCCCCGGCCACACCCCCGTCACGCCCCCGTCACGCCCCGGCCACGCTCTCCAGCTCCAGCAATGTCGGCTGCCTTCACCCCTGCATGCGTACGTATCCCCAAACCAGCATACCGCCCGCCCCCCCACCCCCGTGCGCCTGCCCACCCACCCCCGTGCGCCCGCCCCACTCTCTCACCCCACGCGCCAGGAAGTTATCTTCGCGCCGGCGTCATTGCGGCCCTGGGCTGTCACAGCGCAGGGCGTCCCGGGACATTTGGTAATGTTCCGGGACCGTGGGATCCTTCTCAAAAATCGGGACAATCCCGGGAAAATCGGGACAGTTGGGAGGCATGGGTTTTGGTTCACTTTACGTTTACTAAACTATAGATGCATCCCAAATCAGGATTCCCCCAAAAGCGATTGGTAAATGGGACCTAAAGTAATTTTTGACTGAAGGACCACTTTAAAGTTTCGTCATGTATTCTGCTGGCCGCGAGGGAACAATGACAGACTAGATAGACTGATAAATATAAAACATTAAATATTTCATATACTGATATAGTTCTATGTATTTTATACAGGCATGCTTGTGACTGGTAGAGAGTCATTAAGCATTGCTCCTGCACCCCCTCCATTCTCCTCTCATCAGAGTTAAACATTCAAGCTTTCAGCATCTGAGCAATCTTGGAGCTATGAGGTAGCAGGTGACCCTTGCTTCCCATTGGCTGAGCGGGCGGAGAGCCAGCACTGGGCGGGCACAATGCCACCTGAACAGCACATGGCTGCGTGATGTAGATCTGCGTCAGAGCTGGAGACAGGGCAGAGTGCAAGCTCCTGCAGCCAGCTAGGTCATACACTGCCACTGAAGATTACTTCTGTAACACAATGGCTTCTTTTATCCGCCTGTGAACATGCAGACACACGCACACACCTGGGCAAAGCAGATTAACACCCCCGACCCTGGCTTCCTCCACCTTGCCCACCTGCTGTGTCCAATAAGCTCACTTCCTCCTGTACACAACCATTTACTAACAGTTAAAGTCATATATAGGCATTTTTTGTTCCCTACTACCAGAGCATTCAGGTTTGGGATGCCCATCTGCTTGTATCCTCCTATAAAGCCCTATAAAGTCATTAACCTTTCACATTCCCACTGTTGTTGGAGTTGCATCCCTGCATTTACCACCACACTGGCGGGCGGATGTACAAACCCCATTGGTTGCCAGCAGTTAGAAAGAACACTGTAGGGTAGTCATGCCTGATTTTAAGGTTTCTTCGATGGGATACCAAAGCAGGATGTCTGGGGGATAAAACAGCCAAATGGACCAGGTGCCTAGGAAGTGGCCAGTAAAGCAGCCCAAGGCCAGTGCAATAGGCAGGGCTGCATTTACCATTAGGTAACCCTAGGCACGTGCCTAGGGTGGCAACCTGAAAGAGGGGAGGGTGCTGCCCTTACTAATACAGTAAAGAAAAGAAATTAAAACTCACATAGCCAGAACATTAATGCCTCCTAACAAACACCCCCTCCCCAGCCTCAGAAGGATGCAGAGTGTATTTGTGTGAAGGAGAGGTGCAACCAGTTGAACACAGGCCAGAGCATCTCCCCTCCATTGGTGTGGTCATGTGACTCCTGTATGTCAGAATGCAGTAAAAGGTGGAACATGCTTCCCTGCTTCTCTGCATTTCACCCTTTGTGCCCTCTAGTCCATTGCACCCTTTCCCCCTACACACTTTTTTTTATATGGACCATGACCTAATTTAAAAAAAAGGGGCGCAAGCACTTAAAGTGCCTAGGGCACCATGAACGTCAAATACGGCCCTGGCAATAGGTGGACTTTTGGTATAAGGATCCCCCATTCCTCACCTTGCCCAAGCAGGGTCTCTGCGGCACCACATACACCGTGCGAGGCACCAGCTGCTGCAATGTGTGCAATGGTTTCTGTCCACTATCGCATAGATACCCAATCTGGATGAGGTGCATACCTCCCAAGTGTCCCTGATTTGGATGGACTGTCCCTATTTGGAGGCCTTGTCCCCCTGACCCTCGTTGTTCTCCTTTGTCCCTCTTTGAGGTGTAACATGCAGATCTGCATCAATAAATGGTTCATTTGCCCATTCAAAGTGTTTCTATTATTGTAACTGTTACAATGTATCTCCTATCCATCAATCAATGAGGGAGGTGTGGCTTAATTTACATATTGTCCCCGATTTCCCATTCTGAAAAGTTGGGAGGTATGGAGGTGCTATAGCTGAAAGCAAATGTGTACCACTTGGGTCCACTTTAAGAAGCACTGAGGTTTTTAATATTCCTGGGGATTGTTTGTGTCTAGCAGGGATACCATGCTGTCCAAATGTAAAGACCCCCCCCCCCCATACCAAGAGGGGGAATCGAGGTTCCCTAAACTATACCTCCCAAGTCTTCCTCATTTGGAGGGACTGTCCTTATTTTGAGTCCATTTCTCCCTTTCCATTGTTGGTCCCATTTGTCCCTCTTTGAGGTGTAACATACAGATCTGCATCAATAAATTATTATTTTGCCTATTCAAAGTGTTTATATTATTGTAACTGTTACAACTTATCTCCTATCCATTCCTCAATGAGGGGGTGTGGCTTAATTTAACATTTGGCCCTCTTTTCCATCCAGGTTTGCTTAAACCGGACCTTCACCCTGAATAGGAGCCCATCTTATATGTTTCCCCCACCCTGTACATACAGATTGCCCACATTAAAAATCACCCTACCTGCACCTATTGCGTTTTTTTAGCTTTTAAAAATCCAAGATGGAGGCCCGTGGAGTCTCTGGCTGTCTGTAGACATGACGTGTCTTCTGACTGTGCCGCTCTGCATTTTGGGATTGCGGTCTTTTTCCTGCCCCCAGCTCTGCTCTGTCTGTGCAAAGCACAGCTATAACCCCCCCTATACTCCCCACTCTGCTCCTCTAGTCAGTATGTGATGCTTCTGAGGCAAGATGGTGGCGCCCGTATCCTAGAGTCCTGAACAGACTTGCAGCCCAGTGGGGAAATAATAAGTAAGCAACTAGAAAAGTTAAACCGGACCTTCAGCGTGATTTAATGAAAAGCCCAAACCCTTAAAAAACTATTCCCCAGCATCTAAAATTAATATATTTTAAGTTTTTAGTCACTTACTTTATTATTATTATTATTCTTTCCCCCACCGGACTGCAACTCTGTTCAGGATTCTAGGATATGGGCGCCGCCATCTTGACTCAGAAGTATCACATACTGAAGAGAGGAGAAGGAGGGGCAAGTGCAGGGGGTGGGGTTATAGCTGTGCTTAGCACAGACAGAGCAGAGCTGGGGTCAGGACAAGGACAGCAATCACAGAATGCAGAGCGACACAGTCAGAAGGCACTTCCTGTTTGCAGGCTGCCTGATGCTCGATGAGCCACCATCTTGGATGTTTATAGGCTCATAACATGTAGTAGATGCAGGTTGGACAATTTGTATGTGAGCAATCTGTATGTACAGGTTGTGGGAAACATATAAGAAATGCTCTTATTCAGGGTGAAGGTCCGCTTTAAATTTATTAATTTTAGATGCTGGGGAATAGTTTTTTAAGGGTTTGGGATTAAGGTCCGGTTTAAACAAACCAGTAGTACCAAGAGAATAAATAAAATACACTTATTTTATTAATACTTTTGTTGCTTTGAGTTTGTTTAGGGAACTTTGATTCCCCCTCTGGGCAAATGCTGGGGGGGAGCGAGGTCTTTACATTGTTCTTTTGGGCTCCCATTCAGTTTTGTACATTAGATATTGTACGTGCCATTAACATTGTGGTTTTTGGGATACTGTGCTGCATGTATCGCCAAAAATAAAGAGCTGAAGAATGGCGCTAGTGAAAAAATTTCAGGCGCAAATTGGCGCACTGGTGAAAGATGCTCAAAATGGCACAAAAACAAATGCGCACCCTATTTTGACGACCATGAATCATGTGGAAGGCCGATCACAATTTGGCGCTCTGAAGCGTGCACAAAGTTACCGGAACGACCATATATAGGCCCAAACCTGGACATAGCAAACCACAGGGCTTGTTTAGAGGTAAAAGCACTTGGGTGCAGGCCCGCTTTAAACTCCACCACCACAACCAAATTAGGTGCAGGAGAAGTCTTTTGCATCTTATTGAATACAGGGATTAGCAGCTTCTCCATATAGTAATGACTCCCACCCAGGCTTCTATAGTTCAGTAGAGGGCCAGTGGCCGGTGCAGGGTGACAGGAATGTTCTAGTCCCGGCAGGGTGCGTGTGTAAACAGTGGCCACACAGCTGATGGGGAGCACACCTAAGAGGCTGTACAGCTGCTTCACACAAAGCCGACAAACCGGTTGGTCTTGTTCTCCTGACATTCTCCGGAGAGAGGAATCTCCAGGAAAACGCGCCGCGTGACGCCAACTTTTGAAGTTTTTTCCTCAGAAGATGCTTCTGACGAGCTGATTAAAGCTCAAAATTAAAGAGGCTGTCCAGGTCAACATAAAAAAAGTTCATATGTTTCATACTCTGAACAAACCTCCCAACTGTCCTTAATTTGGAGAGACTGTCCCTCTTTCGAGTCCATGTCCCCCTGTCCCTCGTTGTTCTCATTTGTCCCTCTTTGAGGTGTAGATCTGAATAAATAATTGATTCATTTGCCTATTCAACGTGCTTATATTGTTGTAAATGTTACACTCTAACTCCTATCCATCCCTTAATGAGGAGACGGCTTAATTTAAAATTGTCCCTCTTTTCCACCCTGAAAAGTTGGAAGGTACGCTCACCCAATCCTAAAATTGGATCATACTCACGTTACCACAGAGGGAGCCGCTAAGGCAGAACGTAGCATGCCCCCCATTGTAGTGAATGCAGCACAGCATGCTTCAGTTATGGGGGAAGGTAGGGCCGGGCCTCATTCACCAATGTGCAAATGGCCGCATGGCAAAGAATTATGGGGCACATGCACGCCATGGGATATTGGGAATGGGTATTAGACATTCAGACATCAGTGAATGAATGTTTGCATGGACTGTCCCTTATGCTCTGTTCACACCTATCTGTATGGGTAGGTACAACATGAGGGAATGCAGAGACGCCAACCTTGGAGACCAGTTTACAGGGTGATGGGCACAATGGGGTGTGGATTAGGGGCATGACATATTCACAGACTATTGAAGGTCATGTGTTTATCATCACCATTACAATTTGCAAGTATATAGGGGGCTTAAAGTGGACCAAAACCCAGATTTTTACTTTTCCAGGTTTTGGCCTTTACCCCCCCCCAGGGTACTCCGATGTGGCATGCCCCGCTGTGTGAAACCCCCAGGTCGCCCTCTCAGACTCACCTTTTCCCAGTCCTTTGGGGTCTGCATGGCCTCTTGTCCACTCAGCGCACTCAGATCCACTCCTGCCCACTCGTCTAAGAATCGGCTAAGACTTGGCTCCTAACAGGGGGCATGCCTGCACCGGCCATCCACAAACACCTGGTGCGCACCCTGCTAATGGTATAGCTGGAAGTGGCCTCTGCTCGCACATGCAACGTTTGATCTGGGAGTAGGTGAGCTTACTCAGCGACCTGGGGGTTTTTACACAGCAGGGCATCCCTAGGGGAGGGAGTCTCATAGACTCTCAGGTGGATTTTGGCCCACTTAAAATACTGCCCATACTATTACAGTAACCAACACAAAAAAAACACCCCACAGGGTGTTGGTAATCCAGGTTGAAAGGTTGAATTCACATGCTTTCGTCCAATGAGAGCTGTCTGCCGTCACTATGTCATTCAGCAAACTGTACTCATTGTTTCATTGAGATAGGCTGGGGCAAAAGCGCATGTGCCGCTGGGGATGCGGGTGATGCGGCAATGCGCGTTCCCCATTGAAGTCAATAAAGGGCATTTTTCTAAATGACACAGTCACGGCAGACGCCTTCATTGGAAGAGAGCCTGCGCATGTGCCATTGGACCAGAGAAATACAAGTGATTACAGGCGTTCACACAGCAGGGCATCCCAATTCAGGATGCCCTAGGGGGAACATCCGTAACAACACCCAAAATAAAACGTTGCTGTAACTGGATTTCACAGCCGTGCTATCCAAATTGCAGCAAAAATAAAGGTGCTCAACGTTTTTGTTTTCTTAAAAATCCATTAGTTATGGGGCATAATGGCGACAATCTTTGGCATCAGCTTCCACTTCCACTTACTTTCTTTCCCGGTCCAACAGCAAATGCACGAGCCACGGCTGCATCCCCGCTATACCTCTAGCAGGGCGCTTGCCGGCGTTTGTGAATGGCCGGTGTGGGCACACTCCCTGTTAGAGGGTAGCGGGGGATGCATCCATCAGTGTGCTCGGAGCCGGGGGCTTTAGGTTTACATGACGTCAGCGGATCTGAGCATGCTGATTGGACGAGCGGCCACGCATGCGCCTTAGGACTGGGAAGAGGTGAGTTGGTTTTGGCAACCTGGGGGGTTTCACACAGCGGGGCAGCCCCGATCGGGGTGCCCCAGGGGCAAGGGCCAGGATAGTCAAAATCCTGGGATTTGGTCCACTTTAAACGGACTTGCTGTATTTACTAAGAAGCTTTTGGCTAGAGTGGGGAAGAGCCTGAGCTGTATGATGTTATCTTTGATGTCACTGTGCCAAGATAGTGACCTGATGGTCTGCTGGCGGATGCGCACAAAGTGCTCTGTAATATACTCAACATCACAGGATTTGGAATAACCCCCAGAAAAGGGTTTCAGCTAGACTTAAGAGTCTCTTAGTCTCTAGGTTTGATGTTGGCCCACTTTAAAGTGGACCAAAACCTAGCTTGTGCCTCCATTATAGGGTCATTTGTGTTTTCTGCTGTTTGAACCCCCCTGGTTTGCCTGATAGTGACCTACATTTGGTGATCCCATGGCTGGTATCTCACAGGGATCCCAAACTGAGGTCACTAGAAGGGGTGCCAGGGGTTTGGGATTTGGGGTCTTTTTGACTCTAAAATCAGTTGAAGCAGATTATGGTATGCTTTAAAGTGATCGTCCAGAAAACAAAAGAAAAACCTATACTCACCTTATGTCCCCAGCTCCAGTGTATAAAAGTAGTCCAAAACACTGTTCATCCTCCACCAAGGGTCTAAAGGACTCTAGGGCCAGCCGATTCCTTGTCCCTTGGGACATGGGGATTTGAGATGCCCCACTGTGTGAAATTCCCTGAGATCGCTGTAAAACGTATCTAACAGGTGACCCCAAGGCATATGCATGAGCTGTGGCACAATCGCTGATGCACGCACCCGCCACATAAGAGATCTCTCTAAATAGTTGGAGTGGCCAAGCACATACGAAGTGAAGCGCCCACGTTCAGCGATCTGTGCCGTGTCTCTGTATTCATATGCATGGTGATTGTAGGGGAGCCTCATGCATCATGGAAGTGGGGAAGGGATAAGCAGACCTAATAAAAACTGAGGGGAGGTACACAACAGGGCATCCCAAATCACAGTGCTCCAGGCAAAAATATGGAAAGAACAGGGTATTGGTCCATTTAAAAAGCAAGACCTGACAGCTTCCATCAAGACAAGAATTCTGCCCCTCTGCACGCCCCCGCTTCATTTATTGCAATAGAGGGGCCATGCTGAGGCGGGCTGTAACATGGCTGCACCTTGACACACCTTCTCCACTGCAGTTATTGAAGTGGGCGTGTGGAGGGGCGGAGTTCCATCAGGGAGGAGGCGGGGATTGATGATGTCGTTAGATGAAGCAGTGCTTGTTCTCTGGCATTGGTAAGTATTACAATACCAAAGCCAGACAGAGGAGATGTGGGGGGAGGGGAGTTGAGTATCATTTATGCGGCCCACCATTCAGCTACTACACAATTCATTTGGCATAGTATAAAATCTGATGTTTAAAGCAGAACAAAACCTGGGAATTTGACTTTCCTGGGCTTTGTTCCATGTCTCGAATAGGGATGCCCCATTGTGTGAAACACCACAGTTCGTCCCACTAAAACCCCTTAACCGGATCCAACCGCGCATGTGTGGGCTCTCGTCCAATCAGAGCCCTTTGCCTTGACTACATCATTCATCAAAGGGCTCTGATTGAAATCAATGGGCATCTCCTGTATTCCCGATGGTGCCATGCACATAGCAGGGATGCAACAGCACTTGCTTCTTATTGTAAACAATCAAAGCCTGCGCATGCACCATTGGAGCAGCGAAAGGTGAGTTTACAGGCGTCCAGGAGGGTTCCACACATTGGGCCAGCCCAATCCAGGAAGCCCTGGAATCTTTTAGATGGTGTGTTTTGTTCCGCTTTAATGACTAAAAAACAAATGTAACCTCCAGAAGGAATAAGAAACTCACCAAGCAAGTACTTGTAGTACTGGACCACTTGCACTGCCCTGATCAGGGCCGGCGTCAGCACCCGGCAAGACGGGGCAGCTGCCGGGGCCCCCCACCCTCCAAGGAGGTCCACTGACATATCCGGCCTTTGGGGTGTGCGATGGCGATTGACCTGCGGCGGAATGGGAGGACACCACCACAGCTGGTGCCCACATCTCCTTGAATGGCGGGGTTCCACACAACGGGGTGTCTCGATTTAGATTCCAGACGCTGGGTTTTGTTCTGCTTTTAGGTTTCCCACCCCAGCTGATTTCCTATCCCTGGAGCATCCCAATCTGTGACACCCTACTGTGTGAAACCCCCTGGGATCGCTGCCATACCCACTACAGCACTGTGGTATCGCCAGTTTGCGTTAACAGCCAAACCTGGGGGGGGGGTTCTTTCACATCCCAAATTGAGATGCCTCTGTTTGTGAAAGAACCCCCCTGGTTTGGCTGTTAACTCAAACTGGCGATACCACAGTGCATTCACCAGTAACGTAATGAACAAACGGGGGGGTCACACACAGGGGCATCCAAATCAGGAGGATCGTTTAAACCTGACCTCGGAGTCTAAAGGGGTTTGATGCGCTTTAGGTCCAAATTATCATGATCCTTAGGGGGCATCCAGATTTGGGGTTCCCTCTGTGATGTGACGCGACTCTTCACCACAAAGGGGCCCACTGAGACGATTCCGCCAAGGGCCCACATAAACCTGGAGCCGGCCCTGGCCCTGATAATGGTGGTTCTGTATCAGTGCCAGGCCCACCGGAGAATCCTCTGGTGGGCCAGTCTGACACTGATGGTGGGAATGTAGGAAGGGTTCTCCTTTATAGTGTGTCTAAGCTTTGTAGGTAGGTGTAGGGGTAGGGGTGGGGGGCACCTGTGCAGCCTCAGTGCAGGGATGAGGGGGCAGTGTATGTGTGTATGTGTGTGAGTGTATGTGTGTGTATATATATATATATATATATATATATATATGTGTATGTGTGTGTATGTGTGTGTGTATGTGAGTGTATGAGTGTATGAGTGTGTGTGTGTGTGTGTATGTGTGAGTGTATGTGTGTGTGTGTATATATATATATGTATATGTATGTGTGTGTGTATGTGTGTATGTGTGTGTGTATATATATATATGTATATGTATGTGTGTGTGTATGTGTGTATGTGTGTGTGGGTCGGGAAGAGAGCAGCAGCAGCAGCAGCAGCAGCAGCAGCAGCAGGAAGCGGGTGTGGGCGGGAGGGGGCGTGGCCTCGGGGCTCCTAGTCACCGCCTGCGTCATCAGCACAGGAGGACCTTTCCACTGACGAAAAGGCCGGAGCAGCCGGAGACGCGGCCAGAGCAGGAGGAGCTGCCGCCACTGCTGCTCGCTGCTCTCCGCTCCGGAATAGCATGAGCCCCGCCACCGCCACCGGATACACAGCCGCCCTCCGCGCCTGACTGCCTCCGCCTGACACAAGGTGAGACACCGGCCCCTCACACCGGGAGGGAGCTGTCTAGCTGCTGTGCC
The DNA here is from genome assembly GCA_027917425.1 of Gastrophryne carolinensis. Taxonomy (NCBI): domain Eukaryota; kingdom Metazoa; phylum Chordata; class Amphibia; order Anura; family Microhylidae; genus Gastrophryne; species Gastrophryne carolinensis. Next base: position 93,160,252 of record CM051239.1, read on the forward strand.
CGGGCAATGGCTGCTGACAGGCTGCCTGCACTGTATCATGCCGGGCTGTACATTGCACTGCGATACTGCACCCAGCCGCCCGCTCCCTCCCTCCCGGTTATTGTTACTTTCTTTCTTGCGAGTCGCCGGTAGACGAGAGTGTACGACAGGGCAGAGGATCCAGGAGTCTATGGGCTGAGCGTGTAAGTGGGGAGGGCGCGCCCTCTAGTGGCAGATAGCGGCGCTGCAGGCCTCTGGCTTTTCCACTATCTGCTGTCCAATCTTGTCTTGTATATTATCAGTATAACCACACACTGCGATCTGATTGTATAAGTGTATATGACCTGCTCAGATAACGATCTGCTGTCCAATCTTGTCTTGTATATTATCAGTATAACCACACAATGCGATCTGATTGTATAAGTGTATATGACCTGCTCAGATAACGATCTGCTGTCCAATCTTGTCTTCTATATTATCAGTATAACCACACAATGCGATCTGATTGTATAAGTGTACATGTAACTATCTGCTGTCCAATCTTGTCTTCTATATAATCAGTATAACACACTGCAATCTGATTGTATAAGTATACATGACCTGCTCTGATAAGCTTTTATTCTGGCCGCAGGGCTAACAGTCCTAATTATATGAATACTAATTAAATTACGGTAATAGTCACATTATTGCACCGACTTGCCCTGGGTTTACAATCTGATTGCACCATCCATCTTGCCATAACTTGGCACTATAATGCTGACTATTAGTTAGGCCACACACCTTACAATCTGATCGCACAATATCTGTGTATGTAGATGTAGATCTTACTAGATCAGTCACCTAAAATCTGCACATGTTTGTTTTGAAGTTGACATGGCATGACTTGCTGGAAATTGTAGTTCTATACAATCTGATAGGCTTGCCGGTACAGTGCTTGTAATTGGCTGCACACCTTACAATCTGGTTGTACAATTTTATTTTTTCTAAATGGAATGGAAGTGGCAGCCCAAGGAAACGTATTCGATTGTATTGAATTGAGCTTCACTTGTGATTGTACAATTATTGTTTGGTGTATGGCTTTTACCCTGCGTCTCTGTTGTGTCTTTTTCTCTTTTTGGCCTGTGACTGTGGTGAGATTAAGATCTTGTTGATCTGCTGTGACACTAGTGCTGTGTGTGGATGTGTGGATGGGGCTTTTCTACTAGATGGGAGGAGCCCCCCCCCCCCCCCCCCCCCCCCCCCCGTATTGATGTACACATAGTTGGCGCAAAGTTTTTGGCGGACTCAGGAGTCGGGGCGGCTCCAGCGACCTGCTCTGACATCAGCAGCCTCCTGTGTTTGGCAAGAGGATGGAATAATGACGGAGGAGGAGGAGGGGGGTGACTTACTACTCTGGTATGCTGGAAGTGACTTCATCTGTCTGTGGAATTTTCCCTCCCAAATCGGGGGCAATTTTTTATACCCTCTTCTGAGACTACATAACCAAAAACCTAATAAGATTCCCTCTCATGGTGATGATTCCACCCCCCCCCCCCCCCCCCCACAGCATCTCACAACTGCTGAACTGTCAAACTATGTGAATGACTGAGATCTGGGGAGAAAAGTACCTGACCTGAAGTTGGGAATCTCAAAGTGCCTAAGGGTGGAATTGGGGAGGGGGGGGGGGGGTGAATTATCCCCTCCTGAACCATCAATAGGCTCTCTGTGTGTACTCCAACATCCAATGTTATGTCGCTCATTGTGTTGCCTAACAGGTCCGTCATTGTGGATTGCGGAACGTGTAGATGACTGGCAGCCCCAGTTTGCTAATGGGCCAAGTTTCAGAGGTGGCGGTGTTGCCCCACTTTTTTAGGTCCCTTTTACTGGAATTTATATTGTTTTGCAATTTATTTGATCATTTCATCATCATTCAAAAATATTTTGCATTTTTATTTATATTGTTCCATTCTACTATTTTCCCTAAGTATTTTATTATTTAATATCCAATTTTTACCTATTCTGTATTTTTTAAAAAATGTATTATTTAATATCCAATTCTTACCTATTCTGTATTTTTTAAAAAATGTATTATTTAATATCCAATTTTTACCTATTTTCTGTATTTTTTAAAAAAAAGTATTATATATTTTATGTGGTTCAAAGGGGTTTTTCTTTCAGTAATGTTAAACTTAGTTTTTACTTTATAAAATCTTATCCTGCTTTTTTTCCTGTATCATAATTCCTTCCTTTTTTTTTTTTTTCTTCACTTTTTAAAATTTTATTAAAATTTACAATTTCATTTGTGTCGCTTTGATATTTTTTCCACTTTTTTCCCTACATGCATTGCTTATTGTATCTTTGTCCCTTTTTGTTTTATGGCGTTTTTTGTGATTATATATAATTTTTATTTATTTTTTTTTCTTTTCCTTTCTTAAGGATGTTAAAATATGATTTCAGTCCCTCTTTGATAACTCTGAAGCATTTGTTACTATAATGACTAGCGTGCAGCTGTATTTTGAATGATTTATTTCTGCCTGGTTAGCAGTATATGTGGTAATGCACATACGCCTGCAGATTCCTCTTCCCTAGACCCCCCCTTCCCCTTCCAAAGACACACACACACAGCCTCCGCCTTCTAGGATTGGTACCTTCCCCCACTTCCACTACATTGTGTTGTGTGGGAAAATTCCCTTATCTCTGCTGAGTGATGGCATTGTGTGCGCTCTAGTGGTCTGTCAGCCTCACAGGTGCTCTATAGATGGTGGGGAATCCAGTGTTACCCCCCCCCCTCACCACCCTACTTTGTGATATCCCATTAGATCTATCTGTAGTAGTATTATTGGCTTCCGGAGGATAGATGGTTGGAATCTCTATGCTGGTTCCTCAAAAGCCTTTGTTTCCGTCCTGTGGCAGTGTTTTCTCACATCCACCCAGACAAGCTGCCGCGATTTCAGCGCCGTGTGGTGGGATTTGGATTAATATGGCAGACATGAAGTACAATCTGTCTGGCATGTTCCTGTAAAGCTGGAACACATGGAGAACATAGTGTGACTTGGTTTCTTATTCGTCACTTGAATGGGCACTTGGTGCAGTATAAACACTTGTGCTAAATAAGGGGGGGGGGGGATTTTCTGTGTCGTCCTTGTCTCTGAGCTGTCACAACTTGTTAAGCCTCGTGTCAGGGAGGTGATGCCCGCTTGGCAGCCTGGGGGCTACATACAGCTGTTCATGGCTGCCGTACAGGAGCGGCCACTGCTGACCTGCTGCCCCTCCACCTGCTTTACTTGGAGATCCCCTGACCTGGGACACATGTGCACATCTGGAGACCTGACTTGACAGCTAGGAAACTAGAATTAGAAATGGCCTCAACCAAACCTGTTTCTTGGCCTGACTGCTCTCTAGAGACATAGTATGTGCTGGATGAATGAAATCCTTCACCGGCACTTTTCAACCTTCTGCATTTTTACAGGTTGTTTTGACAAATGTTGCGTTTTGTTTGTTTACTGCGCTATTTGCAAACTCGTCTGCACAATAATCCAGCAACATGCCTGAATGTGTTAACCTAGTGCGCGGCGCCCCAGCAGGCAGATCGCGTTCGGCCACATCTCTAATCCTCCCTCTGTATTTGCATCTCAATGATCCAGTGACTGCTGACTTGCAGCGGCTACACGTGTCTGCCTTGCTCTCTGTAAACAGGTATTCTGCCCTCGAAAAAGGGTGTGCTCCAGGCCTCTGCGTGCTTTCTGGGTTTTAAATCTCTTTAAATGTTTGACTGCTCCCGTAGCCAGCCATTGTAACTACTTTGTAGGCAAGCCTGTGAGTCACAGTGGCTGCTTTGATTTTGATTATCAGAGGAGTTGGTTCTTGGTAGAACTTGGAATACATAGTGGCAGATCAAGCTGGTTGTCCCCCTTTTCAGTTTTGGACATCTATGCACCATGTAGGGAATTCCCTGTGGTTCTGTCCTAGTGGTTAACCAGCACTATTTGGGATTTCTGGCTGGTTACCCTGCTATAGAAATTGTCATCTCCCAAATGCCAGAAAACTATGTTGCAGGCAAAGTTGCAACATTGGGAGATCCTTTGCAAGACAACAGTCCTGTCCATGTGAAGCACCCACATGAGGGTACTTGGCATACAGTTCTGTGATATGGAGGGACAAAGATCCCCCCCGATACTTGCCCTGAATAGTAAAAGCAGCCAAAGTTGGCTCAGGGTTCCACATATGTGGAAAATCGTCCCAGATATCTGGATTGCGTTCACCATGTTCTCAGGTAGAGGTCCAGCCTTACTGATATGAATGGAGCTACAGCAGTCAAAGGTATTTGAGCTTGAAGTCCCCTGTACTGGACAATTGATGACTTGGCTATCTGCCACATAATAATTTTAGTTTGCTTACTTAGTCTTATCAGTCCTATTGACACCAATGTGGGTTTATCACTTCCTCATTCACATGTTTGGCAACAAATGGCAGCCAGTCCTGTAAACCACCGATAACCATTCAGTTTTGGGTTGGCAGCCATACAATAAATTAGTACGTTGGTGAACTTGACTATGATGCCAGGTTTAACACTGATTTCCCCCCTGGTCTTACACACTTTTTCTTCCTGAACAAGCAGATCTGTTTTATTGTCTTCTGCGTATGGTAACCCTTTCTCCTTATCCTGTCTTGTGTAGCAGAATTCTGATCATTCTTGGGATTCCTCCTATAAATTCAAAAAGAATTCCGTGATAACAGGGTGGAAAATGTGTTCCTGCCTCATAGGAATGTGTGTTAGAGCTTGTGTTAGAGCTTGTGCTAGAGCTTGTGCTAGAGCTTGTGCTAGAGCTTGTGCTAGAGCTTGTGCTAGAGCTTGTGCTAGAGCTTGTGCTAGAGCTTGTGCTAGAGCTTGTGTTAGAGCTTGTGTTAGAGCTTGTGTTAGAGCTTGTGGCTCTTCCATAGGGCTACATTTGATGTGACATTACTCCCCTGGCTAATACAAAGCTAACCTGACATGAGAGCACTCTGCATGCTGCCACTGCTGCTCTCCTCCAGCAAATGCTAAATGGCTTACTCCAATTTGCAGTTTATTTTCCTTTTTATAGATAACGTAACTGCTCTCCATTTATTCCACTTAGCAACTGTTGTCATATTTCACAATAATGTGGGTTGTTTTTTTTTTTTTCCTGCCCCTTTAAAGCCTTCTGCTTAGTGGGAGTGGTGGTGCCAGACTGGAATTCCTGCGGTTTTGGTCCGTCGACTCTCCTACTTGTTTTAAAGGCTGTTTTTAGAAAAATAGATGAGTAAGTAGGCTGAGCCAAGAACATAATGTCTTCTGGCAATGGTAAGGAAAGCAGATTATTTTATTCCAGGTTATTAAAGAAAATACTGTTAAATGGCCCTCCTTGTGTGTAGCAGAATGTCGGGGCTTTAACTAGCAACATTAAAAAATGGAAATATTTTGATGCGTGTGTAAAAGGTTTTTTTTATTTTTTTATTTATTTATTTATTTTTAACAGTGTTGTGACTTTTTATATTAAAGGCTCATGAATTCACATTAAATTTCTTTTTATAGGAACTTTTTCTGCTCTGTTTTCCAGCTACCTGCTGCTGTTATATCCAATAGCAAATACACGATTTAACTTTTTTATGAGTTATTCAAAGGGCTTTTGTTAAAAAAAGGTCATTATCCTATCCCTCCTAATTTAAAGGTGTGGAACTTTCCGTCCATTGGTTGATCCATTGATCCGGAGCCTGCTGGGATCGCTACAGGCCCAGCTATGTCATATTTTGTCAGATTGTGTCTGCTTCCATTCATAATAAAACTTAGCTGACCATGTCACAGTCATCAATAGTGTTTCCATACATATTATGGATATATGTCTTGAGAGTGTGTGTGTTTGTATTTTCATTCTGGTATGTTGAATCATCTCCTTACATATACCGACCAGTATATATGTAAATTGGCTTAATGTCTAGGATGCAAATCTTCATCGTTCTTTACTGGTGGGTGCTGTAATACGCCACAGGTCCTCAGAAGCCAAATTGATGGTTACTCTAGACCCAGATGTCCTGGCGTAACCCCTTAACACAAAGCTCTGGTGAAACTCGGCCACTGGCTCGCTCTGACAGTTTTGCACCCTGCTCATTTTCAACCAGCCCTGCAAGCCAAGCTGCTTAACAGCGTGTCTTTTCCAGAGAAGCCCAGAGCCACTTCATAAAAAAACATCTGGCAGCACTTTGCCATTTCTAATTCAGCGGGAAACAATTGCCTTACACCACCAGAAACCTGTGCAGCTGATGTCTGGGTGATTTGTAGGGTCAGTAGTGTAAACCTGAATCACACAAATCTTTTTCTCTCCTCCTCTTCATTATTTTACCAGCAAAATTTGGGGCTTGTGTGCTACTGTTGTGTAAAGAATGGGTAGATGGGGAACAGGTTGCATTTTTCTAGCTTAGAACGCTTTGGGTATTGTTGGTTCAGCTGCTTTTAAGGTTTGTTGGTTCCACAATGAGGCAAGGCCACCCTGACAGCATGGTCTGTGGGACTTGAAGACCCTTTCTATGAAGGGTAATTCTAGGACAGCCTATAACCTAGCAGGGCAAAAAGTCCATCACATATGACTCATGCAAACCGAATATCTATATACTAAGGTGCCTTATTACCCTAGGTTTTTTATTTTTTTTTGTGTGTGTATTTTGGGATTTAGTAGTTGTCGTCATAGAACCCCCATGAAGTCAGAGTGTCTGATTCTTGGACTGGGGATTCTATGGACTCAGAGGAAGAGCAGAGGTCCTGGACTCCAGGGGCTTCCCAAATTGGGATACCCGGCTGTGTGAACCCCCTCCAATCGCCAGTTTCACTCACCTTCTCCTGGAGCCCTTGCCGCGTCTGTCCATCCCTGCTCACCTCTAGCTGTGTGGCCTTTCTGAATGGGTAACACTGGCATGCCACAGCTGTAAGGTGGTGGCACCACTCGGCTCCCTTAGATGCCACTCCGCTGCTTAGCCGAGCTCAGCCAATCAGCGCACTTGCTCTCATCCAAGTCTGCGCCGTGGGAATTCTGTTATGAGTATGGGGGTGACCCTGCTACCAATTCTAAATCCTGAACCCCTACCTTGAAGGATTCACAAGTGTTGACAAACCATCCAGCACCATGTTGTGGTAAAGTGTGAGGAAACTTGCTTTGTGTGCAGGTGTATTTATGACCTATTCAGTGGACCTGCCGCATTGCAAAGTGTGAACTCTTGAACTTTGGTTTGTATCGGTACAAGAGCTTTGAGTAGTGCATAGGGAGACGCATGGAAATGCACGTAAAAAAGCTTTACCTACAAAAAAGGTTCATTAAAGTAGAGGGCACAATAGCCTTTTTTTTTTTTTTTTTTTTTTTTTTTTTTTAAGTGGTGTCCAGTTTCACAGAACTCCATAGTAAGCCAGCGTCCGCACACACTGGGCCATGGCAAGTCTCGCATAACATGCTTGTAAATAATTAACCAGCTCACTTTTTCCCCACTCTGCAGATATAGCACTAATTGAGCTTTCACCTGCCCTGTGCCTTTGGTTAGGTTAAAGTTTCCACTTGCAGAAGCCAATGTTATTTGCTACCCCCTCTATTAGCACTAAATATTGTGCCTGGAGCGCTTCAGCATTGATTGGACCTGAGAACATTTTCCTGTTGGTTTGTGTGCTGGAATCTTAAGCCTGCAAGCAAACAAGCCCTCACCCCACCTCCTCCTATACTGCCATTTTGGAAATAAAAAAGCTTTAATTCTTGCTAATAGTCTAGTTAATAACAAATTACTTGGGCAGTATTAGTGTAACTGGCTATCGCTGTAATTAAACAATTTTAACAGCTTGTATATAGTTGCCTGTTTTGTCTTGGAGAATAATGAATCCACAGTGGCACGATGAGGCACTAATATTAAATGCTTTCACAGATGGTGCACACTTAGGACTCTGCAGTCATGTTGTGTTTGTGTGGGCACAGACCAGTCACATCAGGTGACCTCTTTACATAAACCTTGTCTCGTTCTCTGCTGATCTGGCCAAAGTAAGCTTTGACCATGTATTCCATACAATGTGACTCGACAAATGTTTGGCCATCTGTGTCTGGAGATATCATTTGTAAACCAAAGCATGCTGACATGGAATGCGCCAAACTAGCTACCTACGCGGGAACTAATTTTACATACAACCTAAATACTTCAAGTTTATCTGCAGTGACAAACATGGTAGCATCTATAGCTGATCTTCTGATTTATAGTAATTCAGTATTACCATCTAGCCAGATCAAAGATGCGGATCCACGTTTTCTGTAATAAACCCTACATGCCTTTCTCTAGCACTAAAAGGCATCTAGGTGAATTTTCCTGCTCACTGTCTATAGCGCAGTTGCAAGTGAATTAACTACCCTTTGACTCTAACCCCCCTCCCACCACCACCACCACAAAGAAAAGTCATTTTTCTAAGTATGACATCATTTACAATCTGCCATTAGCCGTTGTGTCATAAGTGTGCTCATCTCTTTGTCGCTGCACTCTCCGAGCCTCTGACATCAGCACGGCTTCCTCGTAGAGCAGTAAAAGTTTTTTTGGCTGTTCCATGTCGCAGCTCCCGAGCTGTTGTCACGTCTGTCGATAAACACTCGGGCAGGCTGAGTCACCCTGAGTCATCTTTCCAAATAATGTCTGTGCCGTGATGTCTGCTCGAGCTCCCTCCCACATACAATCTAATATTAAACCTCCGTCTTGTAAGCCTGTGATAAAATCGTGATCAAGCAAAGGCATACATATTCTCCTCTCATTGAGACACACAGCCTTGCTTTTATGTTTCCCCTCCTACCGAAGCGGAAATCTGCACGATCCTGGCTGCGTTCATTAATGCTGTGACTGATGGTGCTCATAGGTATTGTGCCGCGATTAACCCGCTTAATAAGGGCAGGCTCGCATGTGATGAAGGCTAGCGCTAGGACATCATGGGATTGAAGGCACAACATGTCCATCCTGGAGACCTATTGATATGTCTCGTGGCAGTAGGAAATCTACAGGAAGAGAAAAAGACACAACCTGAAGCAGTTTATGGTATTTGTTTTAGCATTGCAGGTTTTCCCCGGGGAGGTTGCAGTATGCAAATCATGGTTAGATGTATTCTCTAGAGATCCAGCTTTTTTTTTTTTCTCTTGCGTTTCCTCCTCTCAGTAAGTAAGCTCACAAGAGCTAAATGGGAAGTGGCAGGAAGCAGTGGCTGCATTATTACAGTCTAGTGTTAGTGAGCGTTATCTTACTTCCTGTGTGTTACAGCAATACAGGCTGGATTATGTGTGTAAGCGGAATAACTGAGCAATGTGTGGTGTGTTTTTTTTTTTTTTTTGTTTTTTTTTTTTTGTATTTTATATATTTTACTGACTTTGATCATTATTTTTTGGGAGTTTGTTTATTAAGTTACATTTCTTTCTAATATATTTAGGTTTGTAAACTCAGCAGCCATGAGTGGTTTACTGAAGCGCAAATATGAGGCCCTGGAAGATGAATCCACATACTCCTCTTCGTCGTCATCTCCGTCCTCTTATGCCACCTCTTCGGGAGGGGAATCTGATGATGAATACAGCTACAGTCCCAGGCCGATCATCAGGGACTACACCCGTAAGTAGATGACCCTTTTTATAACTGTGTTGAGTATTAACCGGGGATTAGAATGAATGATCACTTATTTTGGGGCGTCCTTTAGCAAATTCCTCAGGTTCCCGAGATGTAATGAATTAATACTTTATTTTTTATAACTACAGCTTTTCATGTATGGTGGTGAATAAATCGACCTCCTATGAGCTGCAGTTCTAATTTTCCTCTGTTATTCCTAATTATGCCTCGATCATTCACTGCAATGGTGGTCACAGACAAATGACTTAACAGACCTGGCAACTGGCTTTTATTAGGCTTAGTTGCACAATTTAAAAACTAATGCTGGTTAGGCCATCTTGGTATTTGTGGCGCTTTGCTTTTAGAGTGCAACATTTTGCTGTGTGGTTTGCATATAGATGATTACCAGTCCCCGAAGTAGGCCTTGTTTTCTTGGCTAGCAAGCCACTTGCTCCTCAGCTGTTCTGTATGACTGTAAGCCGGTCTTTAAATAATCGGCATAGTTTCCATCGCTGTTGCTGTAGAGATGTCGGTTCTTCAGCACCTGAGTAAACATGCTGGGACATTTTTTTTCCCCCTTAGACTGTAAAGTGATATTGTTTCTACCCCCAGAATTCACAAGTCATGTTTTATGACTACATAGTACTCTCAAAGCTTTTCTTCATCCCTCTGACGGTAGTGGATTTGCATTTTCCATTGTTCCACCTGGAAAATCTAGATGTGTAGTGTGTTAATACTTTGTATAGATATGCTTTATATTCCAACCAGGTTTAGTATTGGGTAATAACTTACTGTTCCCAGAGTTGTAAAGCTATTGGAAGCAGGGTTATAGCTTTTGTAAATGGTGGCATTGTCCTTATCTGCAAAAGTTGAGTTAGGGTATTTAAGAGCAATCCTCTTTCCTAGATCATCTACGACGAATTTGGTCGTACAAAACTAACTTCTATTTTGCTGGCTGTCAATAAGTAAATCTCTTTAAACTTGTGGACAGCTAGGGGTCCCACAACACCCCAAAATTCCAACCTCATAAACTAAGTGGCACCACTATATTAAATTTTATGAAAAAATATACAATTTTATTGTTACAAATGTATACACACAATAACAAGCCAATTAAAATCAGATTAAAAAACATATACACAAATCAATGAATAGAGGGAGGGGGAGACAAATATGAAGAGCTGGGAGGGAACCAAATATATATACAGATGGAAATATAAAGTGCTGCTGGACCTGATCTATATAACATATACACATCACATTTATCTATATACAGTGGTGTCTGTTCCAAGCTGGTATTGAAAATATTAATATTATCTTAAAGAACAATATAAAAAAGCAAAAGCAGAGCTAATTTTAGTGCAAAATATATTCAAGAAAATACCCAGCAATACTCATTACTAATAATGTATAATGCCCCCATATTCGCTAATCAACATGGGGTAAAATATCCAATCAATCAGTGCCCCAAATAAAGTGCAATGTGTTATAGTAATTCTATTCTAAACCTATCTACCTAAATAACAACTAATTATGACAGTAGGACCAGCCGAGTGAGGAAACAGACCAACACACAACAAATAAGCACAATCTTACTGATCCACAGCTCGCCAGCAGCAGCCAAGTCCCCAGCCAGCACACGTCTCACCCCACCTCACCGCCGACGCGTTGCGTGATGCCCTGATGAAGTGACGCGTTTGACGTCTTTAAACTTGTGAGCATGGTTCCAGCCAGTAGCTGCTACAGACCCTTTGCCATGGTTTCTACATGGGGGGGGGGTTTGGCCTGTTCTTTAAAAGGGATTGATCTTGTGGTGACTCTCATTGGTTTAGGGCCTCAGGCCCGTCACTTGGTCTGTCACTTCAATGAATGCACAAACCTTTTTTTTTGTGCAGCATTGTAGAGCGCTGCAGACACTATTCCTGACAATCCTGTTACTATTGTAACGCATAAGAGGCTTTATTGTGATGGCTATATTTTTTTTTAAAAAGTTGTTTGTAAGAGTGTTAAATTATCTAAAGTCAAATTCTTTCCATGCTCTATATGGTATATTTCACGTGTGCCATCCGTATATTACTTACAAATACATTGCTATTTTTCTTTGTGGTCTTCTTTGAGGATATTTTTTAGGTTCTTTATATAAGTTTGCTTTTTTTCTTTCACAGCGATATCCATTTTAAAAAAAGGAAAGCTTGCAAAGAAGAATAAAGTGCAGTTTGACCGGGTGGTAGTGTTCTACTTCCAGCGATGCCAGGGATTTACAAGTGTGCCGAGCAGAGGTGGCTGTACCTTGGGCATGCGACGAAAACACAGCTATTGCCGTCAGTTTACTATGGAAGAATTTTCCAGGGAACAGCTTACTCGACGCAGGGAGAAATTAAAGGAACGGTTAAAGGAAGAGAAGCTGGTGGCATTAAAAAATATGGTAAGTTCTAATATGTCAGGATTTATTGAAAGTGATAAGATCACAATGTGCACTGATAGAAGCCCCCCATATTGTCCTATGCCAAAAAGAAGCTCTTGGATCTTGACCTCTGATACCTAAACATCCAGTGACTTGCAAAGTGCTTGTCTAAATATGTTGTGTCAAGCCATAGTCATTTGCAGCAACAAAAATCTCTCCATACTAGATGACTTTTGTGTAAATTATCTCGATCATTTTTACATATAATGTATTCTACTTATATCTATCCTCTTATAATCCACAGTTTACAATGAATGGTACGATGGAGTCCGAGAAGGCCAATAACCTCAGCATAGATGATATCTGCGATGAGGATATTGACATGACCAGCGCAGAAATCGAAGATGGATTTAGTCCTCGCATGTATCCTGCCAAGAAACGTAGGGCACTACTCAAGAAAGAAGGTGTGAAGAAGATTGACAAATCTGAAAAGTACGAGCTCAATGAAATACGGAAATCGCGAGAACAATGTGGCTGTGATTGCCAGGACTTCTGTGATCCAGAAACCTGCAGCTGTACCTTGGCAGGAATCAAATGTCAGGTTAGTGTAGTTGTACATTTGTAATACCGGTGTTTTTAGAAGTGCACCTATTGCTTCTTTTATACTAAGTTCCCTGTTATTCCCAAAATGTTAATTTTTAGTGCTTTAGCAAGAGTTTGTTTTCATTTTTAGTAAATCAAAAACCTGACAACACTAATCCAAGTATTCTGCAGGGTGGGAACAGGGGCAGTAATAATTTGTATAACGCAGTTGAAAACTTTTAGTAATCACTTTTATTCTTCCTTTTCAGAGGGATCATTCGACTTTTCCATGTGGTTGCTCCAAGGAGTGTTGTGGAAACCCGAATGGAAGAGTGGAGTTTAATTCGTCCCGTGTACAGACCCACTTTATCCATACAGTAATGAAACTTGAACTTGAGGCGAAGAATCAAAATAATGAAAGGCACGAGGAGCCTGAAATAACCTGTGATGAACCATATGAGTGTGCCTCAGAAGAGAATGAGGAAGATGACGACAGGACGGTCTCCAGTTCTACATCCCCCTCGAACTCTACTCCCCCTTCACCATCCTATCATTTCAACATGGACCTGGAGCCAGCAAGTGAAAACAGTTGTAGCAGTGACACCACAGACAGTTCAAGCTCCTCGTCTCAAAGTGAAGTGTCTGAAGGTCCTTATGACGCCTCTTCATCTAACAAATCCCAGCCGGACTTTGAGGAAGATTATCTTGCTAGGATACTTCATTTCAATGATTCTGAGCTTGAGGAAAACAGCAGTGACTGCCAGGACAACTTGAGCTTCTTTCATAGTACAGACTTCTTTTGTGACAAGGTTTACGAGTCGCTGTACAGCTCAGAGAAATCTGTTGGGGGGTTGTACTCTAATTCTGTAACAAACATTTCAAAATGTGTGGATGAGAATGCAAACCAGGGCACAGAATGCTTTTCAAGCAGTGGGGTATCTGTGGCCAACTCTGCTGATTCTACTGTGATACAAGGCGAGCCACTCTTAAAAAACTACATGGATATTAGCCTTTCCTCAGAAACCTTTGACCTCCCTGATGAACCAGATTATAATTTTGGACCTCTGTACAATTATTTAAGTGAATACGATAATTTGGGTTCTCAGCAGTGTCTTTTAACGTTCCTGCCTGGATTTCCGTCGGCGACCGATGGAGCTGCAAGCTTTTTGGAATCTTTAATTAGCTCCTCAGAAGGCTCTGGTGACAATCAGTACTTAGAAGATGCCTTAAAATCGCCATCTCCTTTTGAATCTCTTATAGCGTAAACTGTGGATTAACCAGTCCCAACTGTGGCATATAACAGAGATGCTACTACAAGTTTTTACATGGATGCATATATTTTTTGGTCGGCCTTTGGGAGAAAAATGCCTTTTTTTGGAATACTGCCACAGCCATCTGTTTACTACATGTCTGTTTTGAACATGTTTTTAAGTGGCTTGTACATAAAACTTTTGTAGATTTGTTTGTAGACCTGTGAAAAAAAAAAACTATTCTTTTATGGATGGGTATATGGAAACTCCCATATGAACCATGTTCAACACTTTTAAGAATTCTTTATTCATGTATTTATTGTAAAAAAAAGAAAAGCCTATTTGCAGAAGTAGTGTGCACTACTTGGGTTTACAGAAAAAAAGAGGAAACGTGAAAAAACAAACTTTATATAGAGCTGTGTTATTTATTACAAATTCCAGGAATGAGCCTGAAGCTTGAACTAGCATGAGTTTTTATTTAAATTGGAAATACCTCAGATGTATTATGAGTACAATCATATTTTCCCCATAATATATCTGCATTATTTATAGACTAATTCTCAGATTTTCCTGTACTTTAAGGTGTTCAGTTTTATTTTTACCCCCCCCCCCCCCCCGCCCTGCGTTTCTAAAAGTGCAATATTGCAGCAGCAGTCATTATTTAAGGAAATATGCCCTCAGCAGGTCACTAGAGATGGAGGTCATCCTAATGTACGAGCTCTCATTTGCATCTATTTCCATTTGTGTCCTTGGTTTAGGACAGTGTTCCTCAACCTTCTACTTGAAGGCCACGAACAGGTCATGTTTTCAGATCTACAGTAAGTAATTAGTGCAGCTGTAGTGCTAAGAAGCCCACTTTTTGGAGAGCCACCAATGGGCATGTCTTTCAGATCACCAGTAATTGGTGCAGCTGTTGTGCTAAAAAGGCAGCTTTTCGGAGAACCACAAAACATGACCTGTTGGCTCTTAAGGAGAGGATTAAGAAACGCTGGTTTAAAGCATAGCCGGACCTCCAGTTAAAATTGCCTGATGGTTTGATTATAGCACCACCCTTCATTCTAAAGGAGGAATCGTGAAATCGGGCAAAACTTCTCACCAAGTCTATCTTCCAATGATGAACTTCTGATGAAGGTCTGGATAAAGCATGGCGAGATAAGCATTTTGCCTGATTTTAGGCTTCTTTTTTAGCTTTTAACTGAAGGGCCATCCCACGGCAGTATGCCCCAGGGCAGGTCTGTAAGCAGACCACAACCTATTTTGGAATGGAGATCTGCTTTAAGCCACGTTTGTAGTGTATTGGCATATGCCGAGGATAAATGGTGATCACAATTCTAATCTAAAATCCCTGTAGTAATAGTTGCCCTAACTAGTCCTTGGAAGCATCACAGTCTTCATGTTTGGAGCAGTCTCATGACCACTCTTAGCTCATTCTCCTGTCAGATGTCACTTTTCATGCAGGCCCTTGAGGGAATAGACTTTAGTATCCTTTATTGACTTGCAAGAGGAGAAGATCAAGTGACTTATCCCAAGAAAACAGGATAGCTCCTGAGCATCTGTTTGGTATCTGCTTCTTTTCATATTCGGAAGAAGGTTGCGTTTCTTGTTAAACCTACTGTGTCTTCAGTTGGGTATATATCAGCCAAGCCGAGTTTTCAGTCTCCAATGCTTTGCACTCCTAGTATTCTGTACGTTCACTCCACTCACTGGAGTTGCCATTTAAAGATGCCACTGAGAACCTAAATAAGCACAAGGGCTTTCCCCCTTCTTTCCATAAGTCAAATACGTCTTGATAGCTCCCAAGGTTTCCCTCCACTGCATTCCCATTCCAAGCCATATTTTTTAAACTATTTTGAGTTTGGTTATTTAATCTTACCATAAATTATTTCCTATTTATTTGCTACATCTAGGGATGAGGCCATAAGAGTCTTAAGCCATTGGTGGGTTGTTCAAGCAAAATAGCCAATGAACACTTCAAAATTGAAATGCCACACTTGCAAATGAAACTTTAAGTGGATTAAATTTATTCTTAATAATATATGGTCTAGGCTATTTATGTTTTTTGTTTTTTTTTTTCTATAGTTATTTGCTATGTAAAACAAAATTATTTATTGCGTCATTTAAATACAATTCCTGTCTAATGGATTCCTTTTTTTATAATCCACTAGTATTTAAATGAAATATATTTAAGCTTTAAGTTTAAATGCAGATATTTAATGGAGAATGTAAAAGATATTATTTACAGACTTTTATTTCCTTTTTATTTATAAAAAAAAAACTGTTAACAGCCAGAGACCAAGAACCATTGTATTGTGTTATCATTTTTAGGTTAGTAAAAAAATATATATGATCACCAGCCTAACTGTATACCCATCCAAAACTGGCTATCTAAGAATATTACAAAAGAAAAAAAAAAATGAGAAGCGGCTCTGACTGTGCTTTGGTTGCATGTTTTTTTTTTTTCCCCCAAATTGATTACCTGACTATTGTTAAACCTCAGGAAACCCGTATTGGCTTCAGTTTGCAACAAAACATTGAACGATTTAGGCAAACTTAAGCTTTTCCGTGTCTCAAAAAAAAGTAATTGGCCACAGTCAGTCGTGTTTGCTGGCCTATGGCTGAGCAATGTGCCAAAAGTGTATAATGGAGCACATGGCCAGCATTCCTATTAGAGATGGAACACTGGTGGATAACCTATATCACCCCAGCATTAAAACTGTGAGATTATCTCTGTTACTCTGTTGACCCAATATTTGTATCCCCTGAACTTTTCCAGTCATCTGCTAAAGATCAGCTGTGCCCATATGTGCTGTAAACTTTTTAATGGGCCGCCGCTTATTGCACCACTTTGCTCATTGTTATTCTATAAGCCATTAAGTGTTAATTAGTTGCAATGCACTCTGGTGAAGTCGTATGTAGATGCGCTCTGTATTCTAGCGATACACACAAGTGCCTTCTCCCATGCTTCTTCTGTATTCCGCTCCTCTGTTTGCAACCACGTGTCTTCAGTGGGCAGCATGGAACGATTTACTTCAGCTGCTCATTGAAGCAGTTCCATTCAACACTCGAAGGAAACTACCTGTACCAGCTTGCTTCAGTCTACCAAGAATCTAATGTTGGATGTATTGTAGCTGGGTGGAGATGGCTGCCTGAACAAAGGCTCAGGTAGAGGCAGCCATGTTTGCACAGTCAACGATTTGGGAAGCTGCCTAAACCTATTCCCAAACGGGTGCCCTGTTTCCATAAAACCCGTAAAGTAAACCTTCTTTAATGAGAAAGATGGCCCTTGTCAACCAGCTGGATGTGTCCAGCATAATCAGACCAAACGGCATCCATGATTGGTTGCTATGGGTCACTAAAGGCCTTTGCAGCTCTGTTTGTGCCATGCTTACATTTAGCCTTCTATGTAATTGTTTTAAAAAAAAAAAACTGTGTACGCCTGACTATAGATTCTTGGTAAACCCCTGAAGCTATCCTCTAAGCATAATGTGAAAAAGTTGCACCCATCTTGGAGTCTCCCAGTTTTGTGCTGCTCCAATGTAGGTGGCATATTATTTATCGTGGTCAAGGGCAGCTTTCACGATATTTGCCACTCCTTTTTTTAATGCCCTCTGAAGCATGCTGTTACATGGAACTGCTCCAAGGCCCAATGAATTGAACACGTTCTGGTTTAACTATGCTGCCAGCCCATCCCATATTGAAGGGAATGGGGCATTCCGATGATATTCCAGAAAGCTATTGAGATATGATTCTCCCAAGATTGCTACATCTCCCAGTATTTCAAGGGTAATCATTACCGCTCAAACTCAAGAGAATGTCCCGGCAACTCTGGTATTGGCAGAGCGGGCATGGCAGCATATTTGAAATCGGCTGTACAAGGCATTCATGTATTTTTTACCCTGGCAAATATCTGGTATTTATGATTCTTTATCAGCACTAATTGTTACAACATTCCTGCATTATTATTTTTTTTTCTTTTAATATATTAATTTATGGTAAATTAAACAGCCTGCCTTCATACCTATGTGCATTTAATTTATTTGTTTTGTGCCAAAAGAGAATAAAATCCATGCCTATGATTGTATTTCATTCTGTCTCCAGTCTCTCTGCTCTGGGTATTTATTGACATGGCTTGTAATGCGCCTCATTGAACCTCCATCACTATTGCTAACTTTGACATTTTTGTAAATATTTTTTTGTTTTTTGTTTTTTTTTTTTTTTTTTGTTCAAGAAAATATCTGCAACTGCTGTCTGTCATTTCATTAAAGTAATATGAAGAACATGTTCATTACACTTTAAATAAACAGCAAAATTTAAACAAACTAATTCTTTTTGTATTTTGTAAAAAATCTGAGCCTTCTTTGATGAGTTGGAGTTGGGTGTGAACTTAAAATGGACCAAAACCCAGAGCTTTGACTATCCTGGGTTTTAGTCCTTGCTCCCGGGGTCCCCTAAGGCAGTGGTCCTCAACCCTGTCCTCAAGGCCCACCAACATGTCATGTTTTTTGGATCTCCAAATAGCCAGCTCTATTGCTCTGCAGCTGCACTAATTACTCCACCTGTGCATCTTTGTGGAGATCTGCAAAACCAGGCCTGTTGGTGGGCCTTGAGGACGGGGTTGGGGACCACTGCCCTAAGGTATAGAAGGTGGTGGTCACTGCTCGAGCAAACACCATTGGATAGGCGGCAAAGGAGAATTTAACCTCCCTGGCGTTGTGAAATAGACAAATGCAATGGCAACGAAAGCGTTACCATTGCATTTGTCTCTGACACACGGCTCCGCCCCCATGAGCCTCTGCGGCTCACAGAGACGGAACCCGGAAGCGGAGACGGACACCGCAGCCGCGGCTCTCGCCTGCGATCGCGGCGGAGACATCGCTGGATCGCAGGGAGAAGGTAAGGAGGCTGCGCCGCCCGCTCTTGCTCCCAAATCGATCCAGAGCGTGACTCGGGGTTACCGCCACTTACAGCGCAAATTAACCCAGAGTCACGCTCGGGATCGCCGCCAAGGGGGTTAATGGGCGACCTGGAGGGTTTCACACAGCGGGGCATCCTGAATATGGTAGATTCCAAGGCCGCCAATCATGCGTTTTGGTCCACTTTAAAGAGGAACAAAACACAAGTTTTTACTATGCAAAAGTTTTGTTCGGCCTCTGCCTGGGGCATCCTGATGTGTATCCCCCTAGATCGCCCATAAATGTAATAGTCAGCCAATCACTGGTGTACGTTACATTCAGCTTGTGCTTTGGCGCTAGGCAAGCAAAGCTGAATTGAGAGCACACCGCTGGGCATACCGCCCCCGCACCTAAGCATGCACCCATGTCAAGTTTTCTAGAATGGATTTGGGGGTGCACACGGATAGAGATGAGTGGCATTGCAGCACGCACATGCACCATAGCATCCACTGAAAGGTACTAAAGTTTTTAGTTGTTCAGGGGTTTTCACACATGAGGGCATCCCAGATCAGGCTGGTGGTTGTTGCTTTGTTAGACTAAACACTGCAAAACCAATCTTACCAGAAACCCTGCTGGCTCAATCCTTTGCCTTAATCCTGGGTGTTGAGCTGTCCCCGGCGCTTTCATCAATAATACTTTCCTCAGTGGATGTTCACGACAGCCAATCACGAGGGAGGTAAGCACGGGTGTTCACAGAGGATGATAGCAGTAGGACTAGGAAAGAAACCTGTAAAACGAGATGGTAGCTCATCTCGGTTCACTGGACCATGCCCAGGTGGTATTTAGTATGTTCCAATTGAAAGCGCAACAAATAGAGATTGCAGCACACCAGGTTCCCGACCTAGAATGTAAAATTTACTGAATCGTGCAAAAAGACCTCCAGGCTATAAATATATTCCCAGTTATGCATTTGGGTTTGAGTGTACCCTTAATAAAGCTGAAGACTCCTCTCCACTGGTTTAAAGATAACATGCAAGTTTTCCTTAACCACCACCCAGCATAAGACTCCCATCAACAGAAATACCCACCAGCCAACTGGAAAGCCACCAGCTGGCATGGGTCAGTGACGCCTTGGCCTAGCTCGCCCAGAGAGTGGTGAGAGAAACATGGGAAGGTGACATGCCCCGATATTCTGGTATCCAACCCGCATCAACAGTTTAATATTTGGAAGTTGCTGTGCTTGAATCAAATGTCATACCGGCCCCAGGTTGGTCGCCCCAAGGGAAGGAGCAACACACAAAAAAAGGGAGACGGGCCAAATAATTTTAGCTTCTTTTTTTTCCCAACATTGATATAGTGTTCAGGTATAAAGTTAACCTAAACAATCAAACAGGGAGGCTGTTCAGCTAATCTCTAGTGACTGCATGTGTGAGGGCATTAATGAGGAGTGCCAGAATGACCAATCACCCTTAGAAATGTGCAACTGAATGTAGCTTTCATTGCTCTGAACATTCCAACACGCCAAGCGCAATGCTGACGTTGAATGTCCTAAATATTCTAAAAGAAGAAATTTGCAAGCTGCAACTTTGTCGTTTAGTAAAGAGTGATGGGAAAATCTAATCCCAAAAATGGCCGTCTGTCTATTCCTGCATGGCCAGCTTGAATGGTCCCCCGCGCGCTTGTTCCTTGGGCCACTCGCACTACAACTTCTCCAGCATAAGAATGTGAGACATGACTTCCTCCATTCTCCCCAGAGTCCATCAAGCAGGCTTCAAAGTCTGGCTCCGGCGCCCCGTGCTTCCTACTCTCTGAAATCTGAGCTTGCTCTTTACCTGTGTGTTCTGCCACAACAATTTCTAAAGTAGGAATGTTCTTTAATCAGCAATAGGAGGAAAGAGACAATAATAGCAAACACCTGTGAGTGCCGCAGAATATTCAGGGAAATGTCTCCTGTTGGCAGAAGCGATGGGAAAGCTGAGCTTGGGGATGCAGCTTGAAGTGATGTATTCTGCTGTCTGCTGCAGGAAACTTGTATTATGTCTAATGTATTTAAATGAAGGTCTGCTTTATTAAAGGGCACCCTGAAGCCAGAATGTGGATAATAAGTGGACATCATTGGGTGCTCACAGCAATACTGACCTGTCCTCAGCAGAAGTCCTGCTTATCGGAGATCTGACAGGTACACCTCCATGCTTGGAGCCCAAGCTTCATTGTCACAATAACTGACAGTACTAGGAGGCAGACCACTAGCTACCATGAATGGTTGCAGGTCATGCTGGGGTACACTGAAAGCAGGCTGCAGGTAAGATGGCAAAAAGAAAGCTTAAGGGTCAGGTTGTGGTATGGTGAAAGTAGGCTGCTGATAACATTGCAGTATAGAGGAGATCGGCTATGGGTCAGGTTGGGGTACAGAGTAAGCTGCTTTTGGGTGAGGTTCAGGTATAGAGGAAGCTGGTTGTGGGTCAGGTTGGCGTACAGAGTAGGCTGGGTGTGGGTCGGGTTGGGAAACAGAGGAAGTGGGTTCAGGTCAGGTTGGAGTACAGAGGAAGGTGGTTGCAGTTCAGGTTTGGGTACTGAGGAAACTGGTGACCAGTAAGGTTTGGATATTGAGAAAGCTGGGTGTGAGTCAGGTTGGGATACAGAGGAAGCTTGTTGTGATTCAGGTTAGGGTACAGAGAGAGCTGGTTGCAGGTCAGGCTGGGGTACGGAGGAAGATAATTGTGGATCAGGTTAAGGTGCCCTGCAAGTAAGGATGGGGTACAAAGGAAGCTAGTTGTGGGTCTCGGGTCACAAAGGAAACTGGCTGCTGGTCAAGTTGCGGTACATAGGGAGCTGGTTGCAGATCAGGTTGGGGTACTTAGGAAGATGGTTGTGGCTCAGGTTAAAGTACCGGTCCCAACAAGTGTCATGTGACACAAATGGGGGAAGTGGTGAGTGATTAAGTTCAGTGCTGGATGAAACTGCTGGCAAAGGTAAGTTAGTTTGTATATTAAAACAGATCTAACAACCCAATAGGGCCGCTTCATCCTGCAGCCCCAGGGGATTTCCAATTCAGGATGCGCTTCCACAAGAAACCCTGAAAAAAGCAAAATACTCAACTTTCTCTGTTCCTAGGACCAAGGCAGCTGCATCCATGTCCTTCATGGCCCTCATTGGCCAAGACACGACTTTCCCAACCCCCTATTACAATTCCTAGAGCAGCGGTACTCAACTGGCGGACCGGGGTCCGAATGCGGACCTTGGTGCCAGATTTCTGGACCCCTGCCCTGACAGCCCTGCAGTTAGTTGCTTCTGTGTTGCCATGCTCAGCGCTGCCCCGTTACAGATTGGTGATGTAGTTGTTTGTCTCCCTGCCAGTGTCATTACTCCCTGGCACCTAGCATTGCACTATGAAGTGCTGCACGGACGGGAAGTGGCATTGCAAGGTATTATCCACCCCCAACCCGCCCCCAGTGCACTGATTTCTAACTAACCCCCCCCCCCCCCCCCCCGACAGCGCCCCGTCCGGACCTTCGCCTCTCACCAGATGCCTGTAAATGGACCTTTACAAGAAGTGGTTGAGTACCCCTGTCCTAGAGTGTGTATATCATATATGTATCTCTCTTTATTTCCACTGTTTATACCATAAGCTTCTTTAACACATCCACACCCTACCATTCTCATCCCCAGGAAATAGAGAAAAAGATAGAAAGAAAACTTCCAAACACTCCCCCTTGTCTTTTCTCACGCCCCATTTCATAATAGAAAGAAAAAAGAAACTGGAAGAAGGGGCAAAGAAAAGTATACAAGGGAGAAAAAAAAAAGGGAAAGCAAATGGGCTGTACGGCCCCTTCTATTCTCAATCCTCCCTTCTGGTTGTTCCACCCCTTGCTGAATTTCTGAGAATCATATGGGGATTATTGTGTACAGAATTCTTGTATAAGGATGCCTGGGGGGTGGGAAATGCAAGCGACCCCGAGTTCCCCTTTAAGCCACAAGCCGTACTAACTAGCTGACCCAACATTTCCCCAACAATCTTTATGGTTGATTGGCAAAGGTAGGGTTAGGAAGTGCCACCCCTGGTATATGGGATTCAGGAACTAGCCTAAAGAGCGGCTGTGCCTGCGCCGTGGGCTCGAGGAGAGGTGAGTAGATTTGGTGCCCTGGGGAGGACCAAAACTTGGTCGACTTTAAAGGAGCTTTATCGTAAAAATTACCTTTAATAAAAATAATATACTGCCTGTATTGTTCTGTGAGTTATTTATTCTGTAACTTAATTTTGAGATGACTCAACGCAAAAATCCTGGGATACTAACCTCCAAAGCCGCTAAAACTTTCGCTAGATAAATGAATCATTTTTTGATGCTGATCTACATTTTAAACCCCAAAGATGGACAAATGAGAACAACAAGGGACAGAGGGACAGTCCCTCCAAATGTGGGACAATTGGGAGGGATGGATAGGAGGAATGGATAAGATGAGATGGGGGACGTGAGGATGTTAAGGATATATGACTAGAGCTAGGAGGAGTGGATGGATGGGCAGAATTAAGGGTAGAGATATGGATAAGAGGAGCTGGGAGGGATAGAGAGATGGATAAGAGGAGCTGGGAGGGAGACAGACATAGATGGGAGGAGCACGGAGGGAGACAGAAACGGATGGGGGTTGCTGGGAGGGAGACAGAGATGGATGGGAGGAGTTGGTAGGGAGACATAGATGGATGGGAGGAGCTGGGAGACAGAGATGAATGGGAGGAGCTGGGAGGGAGAGAGCGATGGATCAGAGGATCTGGTAGGGAGACAGACATAGATGGGAGGAGCACGGAGGGAGACAGAAACGGATGGGGGTTGCTGGGAGGGAGACAGAGATGGATGGGAGGAGCACGGAGGGAGACAGAGATGGATGGGAGGAGCTGGGAGACAGAGATGAATGGGAGGAGCTGGGAGGGAGAGAGCAATGGATCAGAGGATCTGGTAGGGAGACAGACATAGATGGGAGGAGCACGGAGGGAGACAGAAACGGATGGGGGTTGCTGGGAGGGAGACAGAGATGGATGGGAGGAGCACGGAGGGAGACAGAGATGGATGGGAGGAGCTGGGAGGGAGACAGAGATGGATGGGAGGATCTGGGAGGGAGAGAGAGATGGATGGGAGGAGCTGGGAGGGAGACAGAGATGGATGGGAGGATCTGGGAGGGAGAGAGAGATGAATGGGAGGAGCTTGAAGGGATGGATGGTTAGAGCAAAGAGGATCAGAGGGATGGTCAGGACTATCCAAGACTATCAAAGTGTTTTTTGTTTGCCTGTACTGTTCTGTGAGTTATTTATTCTGTAACTTTTGAGATGACTCACAATGCAAAAATCCTGGTGAGTAGAGGTGTGTAGATTTGGTGCCCTGGGGAGGACTTGAGAGACAATTGGGAGAGATGGATAGGTGGAATGGATAGGATGTCTATGTTTTTTTCATGCAAGGTATATAATTGGCCCCTCCTCTTGCCATCTAATGTGTTTATGTTGATTTTTATAATTGAACCTTTTTCACTATAGAGCTCTTTTAACTACTTGGGTGGGTGGGTGTCTGTACTCCATAGCGTGAGATGGATGTGGTCGGTTGGCTTCCCGTGTGGAGTCATGCACTTCCTGCATCTTCAGCCCCTTGCATGTGTGCAGTGCAGATCAGGGACATGACAGGTGCTCTTTTTACATTGCCGTTATCAGGGCATATGTTACATGGTGTGACCCATGACAAGGTGTGATCTGCCCAGGAGATGATGGTGGCAATTACACATAGCGCAGCTCAGAGGGAACATGTAATGAAAAGCAGCTGAGCCAGAGACCTGATTTTCCCCAGCTTGGCGCTCTCCCGCAATGATGTCAGCATGCTGACCTTGCCTTCTGCTTCACATTAATAGTGCCCTATTGAATTACTCCACCGCGACACACCTCCTGGAGCCTGATGGGAAGAAAAAGTGGGGCTCACACTTTATAACAGTCTAAGCAAAGGGTGTGTGTGTGTGTGTGGCCACCTAATCCACAAGTCGCTATGAATCAGCGTCCGCTCCTTGAATGTGGGTGTGGATAAAGTATTACTCGGAAGCCTTTGGAAAGCAACATATTTATTATAGAACAAAACGCAAATTGCTAGTCACCAACTCCCCCCCCCCCCCCCCAAAAAAAAAATAATATCCCTCACCTACACCCTCCAACACCACTATAATTAACCATTAACCACCCCCCACTCATGTAGCAGTTGCATACTACATGACTCTGTATGTAACTACTGATATTAATATGTCCCATTCTGACTAACCACTACAAGCACCATTTGCAGACCTTCCAACTTCTCACCACACCCCATGCCACATTTCCTGCCCACTGGGCAATGGGATCAGCAGAAAGGAGTTGGAGGGAAACAGGGATGGATATGATGAATAGATGGGAGGAGCTGGGAGGGAGAGAGATGGATGGAAGGAGCTCGGAGGGAGAGAGATATAGATGAGAGAAGCTGGGGGGGGAGACAGGTGGATGGGAGGAGCTCGGAGGGAGAGAGATGGATGAGAGAAGCTGGGGGGGAGACAGGTGGATGGGAGGAGCTCAGAGGGAGAGAGAGATGGATGGGAGGAGCTCGGAGGGAGAGAGATATAGATGAGAGAAGCTGGGGGGGAGACAGGTGGATGGGAGGAGCTCGGAGGGAGAGAGATATAGATGAGAGAAGCTGGGGGGAGACAGGTGGATGGGAGGAGCTCGGAGGGAGAGAGAGATGGATGGGAGGAGCTCGGAGGGAGAGAGATATAGATGAGAGAAGCTGGGGGGGAGACACGTGGATGGGAGGAGCTCGGAGGGAGAGAGATATAGATGAGAGAAGCTGGGGGGGAGACAGGTGGATGGGAGGAACTCGGACGGAGAGAGAGATGGATGGGAGGAGCTCGGAGGGAGAGAGAGATGGATGGGAGAAGCTCGGAGGGAGAGAGATATAGATGAGAGAAGCTGGGGGGGAGACACGTGGATGGAAGGAGCTCGGGGGGAGAGAGATATAGATGAGAGAAGCTGGGGGGGAGACAGGTGGATGGGAGGAGCTCGGAGGGAGAGAGATATAGATGAGAGAAGCTGGGGGGAGACAGGTGGATGGGAGGAGCTCGGAGGGAGAGAGAGATGGATGGGAGGAGCTCGGAGGGAGAGAGATATAGATGAGAGAAGCTGGGGGGGAGACAGGTGGATGGGAGGAGCTCGGAGGGAGAGAGATATAGATGAGAGAAGCTGGGGGGAGACAGGTGGATGGGAGGAGCTCGGAGGGAGAGAGAGATGGATGGGAGGAGCTCGGAGGGAGAGAGATATAGATGAGAGAAGCTGGGGGGGAGACACGTGGATGGGAGGAGCTCGGAGGGAGAGAGATATAGATGAGAGAAGCTGGGGGGGGGGACAGGTGGATGGGAGGAACTCGGACGGAGAGAGAGATGGATGGGAGGAGCTCGGAGGGAGAGAGAGATGGATGGGAGGAGCTCGGAGGGAGAGAGATATAGATGAGAGAAGCTGGGGGGGAGACACGTGGATGGAAGGAGCTCGGAGGGAGAGAGATATAGATGAGAGAAGCTGGGGGGGAGACAGGTGGATGGGAGGAACTCGGACGGAGAGAGAGATGGATGGGAGGAGCTCGGAGGGAGAGAGATATAGATGAGAGAAGCTGGGGGGAGACAGGTAGATGGGAGGAGCTGGGAGCTAGACAGAGATGGATGGGAGGAGCTAGGAGGGAGAGAGAGATGGATGAGAGGAGCTCGGAGGGAGAGAGATATAGATGAGAGAAGCTGGGGGGAGACAGGTGGATGGGAGGAGCTCGGAGGGAAAGAGAGATGGATGGGAGGAGCTGGGAGCTTGACAGAGATGGATGGGAGGAGCTAGGAGGGAGAGATAGATGGATGGGAGGCGCTTGGAGGGAGAGAGAGATAGGTGAGGGGAGCTGGGAGGGAGATAGGTGGATGGGAGGAGCTCGGAGGGAGACAGAGATGGATGGGAGGAGCTGAGAAGGAGAGAGAGATGGATGAGAGGAGCTGAGAGGGAGAGAGAGATGGATGAGAGGAGCTGAGAGGGAGAGAGAGATAGGTGAGGGGAGCTGGGAGGGAGATAGGGGGATGGGAGGAGCTCGGAGGGAGACAGAGATGGATGGGAGGAGCTGAGAGGGAGAGAGAGATGGATGAGAGGAGCTGAGAGGGAGAGAGAGATGGATGGGAGGAGCTTGGAGGGAGAGAGAGATAGGTGAGGGGAGCTGGGAGGGAGATAGGTGGATGGGAGGAGCTCAGAGGGAGAGAGAGATGGATGAGAGGAGCTGGGAGGGAGAGAGGTATAGATGGGAGGCACTAGGATCGATGGATGGCTAGAGCAAAGCGGATCAGACGGATGGTCAGGACTATTAAGGTGATCCAAGACTATCACAGTGTTTTTGGTTTGCCCGTACTGTGAGTTATTTATTCTGTAACTTGCTCTTGGGATGACAATGCAAAAATCCTGGGATACTAACCTCTGAAGCCACTAAAACTTTTACTAGGTAAATGAATCATTTTTTGACACTGATCTGCATTTTAAATCCCAAAGATGGACAACTGAATACAACAAGGGACATAGGGACAGTCCCTCCAAATGAGGGGACAATTGGGAGGGATGGATAAGAGAATGTATGGGATGAGCGTGGGGGGTGTGAGGATGTTATGGATATATGGCTAGAGCTAGGAGACACGGACGGATGGGCAGAACTGTGGGTGGAGATATGGATGTGAGGAGCTGGGAGGGAGAAAGAGATGGATGAGAGGAGCTGGGAGGGAGAGAGAGATGGATGAGAGGAGCTGGGAGGGAGAGAGAAATGGATGTGAGGAGCTGGGAGGGAGAAAGAGATGGATGAGAGGAGTTGGGAGGGAGAGAGAAATGGATGTGAGGAGCTGGGAGGGAGAAAGAGATGGATGTGAGGAGCTGGGAGGGAGAAAGAGATGGATGAGAGGAGCTGGGAGGGAGGGGCGGATGGTTAGAGCAAAGAGGATCAGACAGATGGTCAGGACTATTACAGTGATCCAAGACTATCCCGACTATCAAGACTAGCATTTTTGGTTTGCCTGTACTGTTCTGTGAGTTATTTATTCTGTTACTTTCGAGATGACTGGGGATACTAACTTCCAAGACGGGGAAGGCATGAACACCACCCGAGGTGAACCATAACCCCCAGGATGGGGAACTTGTGAGCTGCCGCTGGTGTTTTAAAGCAGACATGGATCATAACTCCCAGGGCCCCTGATACTCCAGGACCCGAACTTGACCCAGAACCCCCAAACCCCATAGTCCATGGGGGTCCTGAACTTTGGTGGTGTAAAATGGTCAGTGTAACAGCTAGGGGGATGCTGTGATGTGGTGGATGCATGCATCCCATCACACTTTTGTGAGCGGAGTGTTTTTTTTTTTTTATTTTGTGTAGTTTTTTTTTATATTTTTAATCGTTTGCGGTCTCCCTTCCAAGACACTAACCAGCCCAACCCAACAAGCATAGGGGCTGGAAAGCCCAGAGCCCAAGACCCCAGCAGCTGGCCCCCAACCTTGGAGCATAGCCAGCCCCTACGCATCTTTGGCAGTGCCACGGGGGTCTTCTGCACCCCCCCCCCCTGGTGATTGAGGGTGCAAGTAATAGGGAGGGGGTACCCGCAAAACCACCCGCCTGTCGGGCAGGTGGCTTGCAGCTATTGTGTGAACTAGTATAGAGGTCCATTGGACCCCTTACTAGTTCAAAAATAGTTAAAGTAATAAACAAGAGACCACACCATATAAAATCTGTATGATTCTCAACTTAACCTATGCTTACCTCTCCAGCAGTGGGCTCCCTCACAGCCTTTTCTGACGGCAGGGGTGAGGATGCCAAATAGCGCAGCTGGATTCCCCCACTCCATGGAGCTCTGCTGAAAACCTAGACCCCTAAATATTGAAATTCAAAAAGAAAGCAGTCCTACCAAACATTAGTATTAGTAAGACCCCTAAATATTAATATGCAAAGGGAAAGCATCCCCAGCCCCCCCATATTAGGATGCAGAGCATAAGCACCCCCTAGTCCCCTAGATACTATGCAAAAGGTAAGCTGTCAAGCCCCCTGTAGCGATAACCCTTATCGCCGGAGGGCTTCACCGCCCGAGACGTCCTTTTCCCAATCGTAAGAGGTGCTGCTGGAATTCCAGAGTCGTCCGTGAGGAAACAGGAACAGCCCTTACAAGGGCTAGTGAATTGTAATATAGCGTTTCCCCCAATAAGAGACAGAACTTCAGTATTGAGGGTGAAGGTGAAGTGTCTTTATTAGTGCCACTCTAGGCCTTATATACACAAGTCTCCTATTGCATGACACACACACCGACCAATAGCAGCAGGGCACACAATCCCTCAACTCTGCCGGTGGCGCAATCAGCAATACAATAGAGACGTCTGTAATACACTCAATCCGAACAATGCCATTGTCTGTGACGTAATCAATTAACACAATGGCAGTTTATAATACAATCCAAACTACAATGACATTGTCTGTAACAGTATCAAAATACAATGACATTGTCTGGAACCTAATTAAGAAAAGGCCAGTGAATGACCCGGTGGGCAATGGAATAGTGATGACACCCAAAAGACAGAGCCTCTGTCACACCCCCTCCCCCCAACATTAAGTTACAGAGCACAAGCACCCCCTATCCCCTATATACCATACTATGCAAAGGGAAAGCCGCCCAGCCCCCCCCAACATAAAGATGCAGAGCGCAAGCACCCCCTAGTCCCCTAGATACTCTGCAAAGGGAAAGCCGCCCAGCCCCCCAACATAAAGATGCAGAGCGCAAGCACCCCCTATCCCCTATATACCATACTATGCAAAGGGAAAGCCGCCCAGCCCCCCCCAACATAAAGATGCAAAGCACAAGCACCCCCTATCCCCTATATACCATACTATGCAAAGGGAAAGCCGCCCAGCCCCCCAACATAAAGATGCAGAGCGCAAGCACCCCCTAGTCCCCTAGATACTCTGCAAAGGGAAAGCCGCCCAGCCCCCCAACATAAAGATGCAGAGCGCAAGCACCCCCTAGTCCCCTATATACCATACTATGCAAAGGGAAAGCCACCCAGCCCCCCCAACATAAAGATGCAGAGCGCAAGCACCCCCTAGTCCCCTAGATACTCTGCAAAGGGAAAGCCGCCCAGCCCCCCAACATAAAGATGCAGAGCGCAAGCACCCCCTAGTCCCCTATATACCATACTATGCAAAGGGAAAGCCGCCCAGCTCCCCCAACATAAAGATGCAAAGCACAAGCACCCCCTAGACCCCTAGATACTATGCAAAGGGTAAGCTGCCCAGCCCCCCAACATAAATATTAGTTTATATACACCACCTAGACTCCTATATTAACATCTAAAGGTAAACCAGCCCACAATCCCCCGAACCAATATTAAGCACGCACCCCCAGACCTTTAAAATAAATATGCAACAGGAAAGCTGCCTTTTTCGCGCATTACCATGTGGATTTTAGCAGTCAGACATCACAAATCAATATGTTGGGTGGGGGGCAGTAGGTTCCAGTGTCACGGTGGGAATTTTGGCTGTGTGTCCATTTCGAGTGTTTACTCACCTGTTTTGTAGAGTCTAGATTGAATGACATTATATAGTTATCACTAAGGGTGTCCTAATTTTCCCTGCAGCAGTGAGCACCGCACTGTTGGAAATCATATAGCAGAGCCCAAATCTGTGTAATAAAATGACCCCACGATACATTTACACTTTATCATCCTTTATTACTATCTGAGCCATGTACAATCTATTTATTCTCATTTAATAAACCACATAACCCTCCTGTTTTATTGGCAGGGTCAGATGGGTGTAGAGGAAACACAGAGGAAAGGGAAGCCTAGGATATCAGATCTTATGTACTATCCATATTAGTGGAGCGCGGGGATTGTTGCCTGCACATTTTCTGGCCTATTTCCCATTCTGCAATAGGAAGGCAGCTGTAGTGCGGCGGGTGCTGGGGGATGAGGGGGAAGGGAAAGGTACTGTGAAGGATTTAGCAGTAATTATTCACCAGAAATTCACAGGAAACAAAAGGAATTCTTCCCCGGGCTGCCAGAGAAAGTATTCCAGTGAAAGACTCGTTTTCGATAATGCACAATTATTTACACTTGTTGGTCCTGCCTGTTATTCATTGACGTGATCTAACCAATCCCAGCAAGATCCAACCCTGCTATTGTACTGGCCCTTTAACGGCATTCTTTTTACTTGCTGTGTTTTCACCACCCCCTGGGTTAACCCGGACCTTCACCCTGAATAAGAATCTATCTTGTATGGTTCTGCCACCCTGTACATACAAATTGCCCATATTAAAAATCATCCTACCTGCACCTAGTGCGTATTCTGAGCCTTTAAACATCCAAAATGGCGGTTCATGCAGTATCAGGCAGCCTGCAAACAGGAAGTGCCTTCTGACTCTGCTGCTCTGTATATTGGGATTAGTTAGCTGAATGGCAAGCCTGGCTGTTTGTGTGATCATCGGGTCCACACAGGCAGAGAAGCAGTGCAGTGTGTGTCTTCCTGATTGAGGAGGCTCCGCCCCCCCAGACGCATCATCACACTGCTGCCTGTGTCTCCCGGCCTGTGAGGAGGAAGTCTGCTGTACTGCAGGTGTGTGTGTCTCTTTGTCTGTCTGTGGCACTGTCTATCAGTCTGTGTGTCTCTATCTATCTGTGTGTGTCTCTTTGCCTGTCTGTGACACTATCAGTTTGTGTGTCTCTATCTGTGTGTGTGTGTGTCTCTCTCTCTCTTTTTCTATCTGTGACACTGTCTATCAGTCTGTGCGTGACTCTCTATCTGTGTGTGTGTGTGTGTGTGTGTCGCTTTGTCTGTCTGTGACACTGTCTATCAGTCTGTGTGTCTGTGTGTGTGTGTCTCTTTGTCTGTCTGTGACACTGTCTATCAGTCTGTGTGTGTCTCTCTGTCTGTGTGTGTGTATGTCTCTTTGTCTGTCTGTGACACTGTCTATCAGTCTGTGTGTCTTTATCTATCTGTGTGTGTCTCTTTGCCTGTCTGTGACACTGTCTATCAGTCTGTGTGTCTCTGTCTGTGTGTGTGTGTCTCTCTCTTTTTCTGTCTGTGACACTATCAGTCTGTGCGTGTCTCTCTATGTGTGTGTGTGTGTGTGTGTGTGTCTCTTTGTCTGTCTGTGACACCTTCTATCAGTCTGTGTGTGTCTCTGTCTGTGTGTGTGTGTGTGTATGTCTCTTTGTCTGTCTGTGACACTATCAGTCTGTGTGTCTCTATCTGTGTGTGTGTGTGTGTGTGTGTGTGTGTGTGTGTGTGTGTGTGTATGTCTCTTTGTCTGTCTGTGACACTGTCTATCAGTCTGTGTGTCTCTGTGTGTGTGTGTCTCTTTGTCTGTCTGTGACACTGTCTATCAGTCTGTGTGTGTCTCTCTATCTGTGTGTGTGTGTCTCTTTGTCTGTCTGTGACACTGTCTATCAGTCTGTGTGTGTCTCTATCTGTGTGTGTGTGTGTGTGTGTGTGTGTGTGTGTGTATGTCTCTTTGTCTGTCTGTGACACTGTCTATCAGTCTGTGTGTCTTTATCTATCTGTGTGTGTCTCTTTGCCTGTCTGTGACACTGTCTATCAGTCTGTGTGTCTCTATCTGTGTGTGTGTGTGTGTGTGTGTGTGTGTGTGTGTCTCTCTTTTTCTGTCTGTGACACTGTCTATCAGTCTGTGCGTGTCTCTCTATCTCTGTGTGTGTGTGTGTGTGTGTGTGTGTGTGTGTGTATGTCTCTTTGTCTGTCTGTGACACTGTCTATCAGTCTGTGTGTCTCTGTGTGTCTGTGTCTCTTTGTCTGTCTGTGACACTGTCTATCAGTCTGTGTGTCTCTATCTGTGTGTGTGTGTGTGTGTGTGTGTGTGTGTGTGTGTGTGTGTGTGTGTCTCTCTTTGTCTGTATGTGACACTATCAGTCTGTGCGTGTCTGTGTGTGTGTGTGTGTCTGTGACACTGTCTATCGGTCTGTGTGTGTCTCTCTATCTGTGTGTGTGTCTCTTTGTCTGTCTGTGACACTATCAGTCTGTGCGTGTCTCTCTGTCTGTGTGTGTGTGTATGTCTCTTTGTCTGTCTGTGACACTGTCTATCAGTCTGCGTGTCTCTCTCTCTCTCTCTGTGTGTGTATGTATGTATGTCTCTTTGTCTGTCTGTGACTGTCTAGCAGTCTGTGTGTGTCTCTGTCTCTGTGTGTATGTCTCTTTGTCTGTCTGTGACACTGTCTATCAGTCTGTGTGTGTCTCTCTATCTGTGTGTGTATGTGTGTGTGTCTCTTTGTCTCTCTGTCTGTGCGTGTCTCTCTGTCTGTGTTTCTGTGTATGTCTCTTTGTCTGTCTGTGACTGTCTATCAGTCTGCGTGTCTCTCTGTGTGTGTGTGTGTGTGTGTGTGTGTGTGTGTGTGTGTGTATGTCTCTTTGTCTGTCTGTGACTGTCTAACAGTCTGCGTGTCTCTGAGTGTGTGTGTGTGTATGTCTCTTTGTCTGTCTGTGACTGTCTATCAGTCTGTGTGTGTCTCTGTCTGTGTGTGTGTATGTCTCTTTGTCTGTCTGTGACACTATCAGTCTGTGTGTGTGTCTCTCTCAGTCTGTGTGTGTCTCTCTCAGTCTGTGTGTGTGTCTCTCTGTCTGTGTGTGTCTCTCTCTGTCTGTTAGATTTTATATGTATTCACCATTTAATAAAGCACTGAGCACTCTGACTATGGTTTGCATGATGGGGCCCTGATTAAAGCTGAACCAAACCCAACAGCGGCCGGTAAGGAATCTAAAAGATTCCCGGACCAGCCGCTGGCTTTTCCCCGATCGGAATGCCCCACTGTGTGACACCCTTCCAGACACCCATAAAAACTCACCTTTCCCCACTCCAACGGTGCATGCGCTGGCTCTCGTCCAATGAGAGCCGCCTGCTTTGATGTCATTGTTTACAATGGAGAGCATGTGCTGCCGCATTTCTGGCGTCATATGGGTGCACCCACCCCAGCCATTCTAATAGGCACGGCCAGGTAGGTTAGTTTTCTTGGATTCCCGAGGGGGTTTCACACAGCAGGGCATCCCATTTTAGGATGCCCCAAGGGCATATAACAGGGCAAAAAAGTCAAATTCACAGGTTTGATTCTGCTATAAAGAGAAAAAACCTCCCCCCAATCCTCACAGATCTGCTGCCCCAAGGCCCCCCCGCCCCGGGTTTTATTTTGGCCAATTTTTACTCACCTTGCCAGGGCATCCATCTTCTTGGTACCTCGGATTCCGGGCGACCTCCCGACGGGCGGCACCATCTTGCATCCCATCAGGCATTGCGCGAAGCCCCTGACCTTGCGCAATGGAGCCACCTGAAATCCCGAGAGATTAGTGGAGCTGCGAGATCGGCGAGGGACATTGAAGAGCATGGCTAAAGCCGCGCTTGTCAGTTAGTGAAGGCTAAGCGGGCGGCGGGGTGAGGATCGGGCCCTGAAGCAGGCGCATGCATCCAAAAGGTAAGTAGGGGCCGATGGGGGGGAGGGGGAAATCAGCCCCTTTTTATTTTAGGTCCAATGTTCCTCTTTAAATATGTATTTAGGATTAGTTAGGTTGTTTTATGGCCCCTGTCATGTCATTCATAGGGAGGAATATGGTTCTGTTCTGGATTGATTTCAGTTGTGTTGAACTATATATGGCTTTGGCAGTTTACCTTAAAGTGGACCAACACCCAGGATTTTGACTATCCTGGGTATTGGTCCACTTCCCCGGGGCACCCCGATTTGGGGTGCCCCGCTGCCTGAAACCCCCCCAAACACCCCGAAAACTCACCTCTCCACGCTCCCACGTGAGTGCGCTGTCCAATGCCCGCCGACGGACAAGTGACGTCCGTCGGCGGACAAGGGATCGCGCCCGCCGCCGCCTCCCGCGCGTCACTCTTGACGTGTGCGCGCCCGCGCCGGCCATTCAGAGACAGCCGGCGCGGGCGCGCGCACGTCTAGAGGAGCGCGAGAGAGGCGGCGGCGGCGGAAGCAGCGGCTGGAGAGGTAAGGATTTTTCTGGGTTTTGGGGGGGTTACACCCCGCGGGACATCCCGATCTACTGCATGTTATGAGCCTTTAAACATCCAAGATGGCGGCTTATGGAAGCCGCCATCTTATCAGGCAGCCTGCAAACAGGAAGTGCCTCCTGACTGTGTTGCTCTGCATTCTGGGACTGCTGACCTTTACCTGACCCCAGCTCTGTTCTGTCTGAGCAAAGCACAGCTATTACCCGACCCCCTGTACCTTATCCCACTCTCCTCTCCTCAGTAAGTGTGATGCTTCTGAGGCAAGATGGCGGCACCCGTATCCTAAATTCCTGAACAGAGTTGCAGCCCAGTGGGGGAAAGAATAATAAGTTAGTGACTAAAAACTTAAAATATATTAATTTTAGATGCTGGGGAACTGTTTCTTAAGAGTTTGGGCTTTTCATGAAATCAAGCTGAAGGTCCGGTTTAAGGAAATCAGGCGATCCAGGGGATTTGACACATCAGTGAATCACTGCAAATCTTTTCTCATTCCTCGCTCCCACTCCCCATAAACAGGCCTCCCCCACCCCTTTATCCAAAGTCAAACCCCTGCCAGGCATAACTGAATGGCCGTCGGGTGCGCGCACAGCCAGCGGGCGATGCCCCAAATAAGATCGCATTATTCTGACTGGAGAAATGTCTGAGCATGTGTGCCCTGGGAGCATGGAATGAGGTAAGATTTACAGCTATCCAAGAGGTGTCACATGCAGGGGCATCCCCCATCAAGGTGCCCTTATGAAGCAGACCAAAACCCAGCAGGGTGAAAATCAAGAGTTTTGGTCCATTTTAATAGACACTATATCTACTGTATATTGTTGTACATATATTAATCATGTTATTTTAGATTTTGACTCTCCTGGGTTTTGGCCCTTGTTCCTCAGGCACCCTGATTGGGCACCCTGCTGTGTGAAACCCCCCAGGTCGCCTGATCTGACTTACCTTTCCCCAGTCCTACGGCGCCGGCCCGGCCTCTTGTCCAATCAGCGCGCTCGGATCTTGTCCCCTTCGTCTAAACAATCGACTAAGGGAGCGGATCCGAGCCACATCCCCCACTTCCCTCTAAAAGGGAGCGTCCCCGCGCCAGTCATTCTGTTTTAGCGGAACAAAACCCACCAGCAGCTGGCCTGGAATCTAAAAGATTCCAGGGCTGGCAGCTGGCTTTCCCCCGTTTCGGGATCTCCCGCTTTCTGAACCCCCCAGGACGCTAGTAACTCACTTTTTCCTGGTCCAATGGTGCATGTGCCGGCTCTCATCCAATCAGAGCTGTTTGCCTTTCGACAGTTTTGTTTACAACGGGGAGCATGTGCTGCCGTATCCCCTGCGTATGCGTATTGCGTATGCAGACCACAGCGCGGCAGCGCATGCTCTTCATTGAAGGCAATCCGAGCCCTTTGTCGAAAGTGCAAAGGCCCTGATTGGACGAGAGCCCACGCTTGCGGCAAAGGAGAGGTGAGTTTTACTGAAAAACTGGGGGGGGGGGGGGGGGGGGGGGGGGTTTATAGTGGGACATCCCAATTCAGGATGCCCCAAGGGCGCAGAACAAAACCTGAGAAAGTCCATCAGGCGCCGGGCAATTCAGCTTAATCTTTAATTGGGGGGCGGGGGGCGCTATGCTGAATCTTTGCCCCGGGCATGACGATGTTACGTCGCCTACGCCCTCGTCTAAGGCCAGCGGCTCCATGAGTGCTGCCGGCCACATCCCCCTCTATCCTCTAACAGGGAGTGCGCCCACACTGGCCATTCACGAATGCAGGGATGCGGCCATGGATTGTGCATGCGCAGTTCGAACGGGAAACAAGGTAAGTGTATGGGGCGACCTGGGGGTTTCACACAGCAGGGCATCTTATAGATTCCCGGGCCGATCAGCCATGGGTGTTGGTCCACTTTAACCCCCTAACAGATTTGTCCGTACAGTGCTGGAGCAGTGAGAAAAGGAGCTCACAGTTTTTCCTGATCAGACAGCTGACCTTTAATGCCTTCTGCTGCTGAAGACCATCCTCAGACTGTATGCCAGAACCCCATAGTGTTTCCAGGGTCACCCAGAAGTTTGCCAATGTGCCTGGAGCCATCCCTGCTAATGAAAGGAGCCAAGTGACATTTTATTTAGTTTATTTAGTTTTTTACTAGAACTGTTAGAGGTTTAATTATCTGCCACATACAAGGCTGCTGTAAGACCAATGCCATGTTGATTTAATAACATCCCTCAGATCCAACCATGGACCTCTACAAGGTCAAAATGACTTTATCTCGAGCATACAGCAGAAGAGAGAGGAGATGCTGGATGATGCCATTACCCGACGTGTAGAGCTGCAGGTAATCTAGTTGCCAGAGACCAAGCTACAATGTAAAACACTGATTATATGACTGGCAGTCTGTGGTGTCCATTCTGTAATACAGATTTGACTTAAATTTGACTTAAACTTTGATTTAAAAAAAAGTTTTTTTATTTATGTTAGAATTTTTAAATAACTTAAAGTTGACCAAAACCCAGGATTTTCAGTAACCTGGGCTTTTGGTCCATACCCCTTGGGCATCCCGATTGGAATGCCCCACTACTACGTAAAACCCTATTTCCTATCTAAAATCAACTAGAAATTGACTGTAGGGCCGAACGGGGGGGGGGTTTGGGGGTGATCAAGGATTCCATGTCACAAGCCCCGCCTGATATCAGGCACTTACACCTACTCTGGCTGATTGTGGCCCCACATGACCACCATAGGGGTTCTCCAGGTGGGTGGACGCACAGTGCTGTGCAAGCTCACTGGTGGTCATGCAGGAAATGAAAATAGGTAAGTACTGCTTACTGGGTTTCCAGCTGTAGTATACTCTGCCTAACTGGTGGGTCACCATAGGGGCTTAATTTCAGCAGGTATGCCAATTTGGGATGCCTATGGGCAGGGCCGGTGCTAACACCCAGCAAGGGCGGGCATCTGCTGAGGGCCCCGGAGGTGGGGGGCTTCTAAGGCAGCACAGCCTATAAAAAAGGTTGCCTGTGCAGTGCATTGTGCAGAGACTCCTGGGCTGGCTGCTGACTTTTCTCTGTGGCATCCCGGATTGGGATGCCCAGCTGTGTGAAGCCCCCGGAACGCAGCTTTTCACTCACCTTTTCCTCGTTCCAAAGGCTCTTGCACAGGCTCTTGTCCAATGAGAGCCACCTGCCGAATGACATAGTAGCGGCAAATGGCTCTCATTGGACGGAAGCCTGCACATGTGCCATTGGAACAAGGAAGAGGTGAGTGGATAGCGTCTCTCTGGAGGGTTTTACACAGCAGGGCCCACAAAACCCTGGAGCCGGCCCTGCCTACAGGTTACAGCGCTCTCCAGGACTGCAGTGGCCAGTTGGTGTTCCTAAAGATGATCAAAGCCCATTAATCATACTTACCAAGTATGGAAAAGAGGGACATTTGTTAAATTAGGCCACACCCCCTCATTGAGGGATGGATGGGAGATAGGTTATAACAGTTAAAACAATGTAAACACTTTAAATAGGCAAATGAATCATTTATTGATGCAGATCTGCATGTTAAACCTCAAACAAGGACAAATGGGAACAACGAGGGTCAGGGGGACATGGACTCAAAAGAGGGACAGCCCTCCAAATCAGGGACACTTGGGAAGTATGCCAGTAATACACACACCCCATCCCCATTTTACACCCCTACAAACATCGAAATTTGAGATGCCCCTCGTGTAAAATCCACTGGCATTGCTATAAACTTCCCTCCTGCTGATGGTGGGAGAAGGTGCGTGGCTAAGCGGACATTCAAGTCGGGCTAGTATGCCGCCGCCGCCGCCGCATGCACTGTGGATTTCTGGATCGAGGTGATAAAATAGGGATTTCTGCGGTTTCACACTGCGGCGAATCCCAAATTGGGATGCGTCTAGGACAGGGAATCGCTTGGCCCTGGAGTGTTGAACCTCTTTACGACTCCTAGACGTGTTTCCCTCTGTAAGTCTGAAGGAAACAGAAGCTGTCTGCATTCGCTTTATAGATTAATAATAATTAGATATCATTCATTAACAAACAAAATGGAAACAGCGTTATGTCATTTATATATTTAATTAGAACATCAGGACATTGTACTCTGGGGCTATGTCATCATCATCTTTGTATTACTGTATGATCCAGGCCAATGTGTGGAACATCAGCAATGCATGCTGGGATATATTGCATGGCAGATGCTAATGATGTGTGTGAGGGAACAGGCTGTGCGACAAGGGCTGAGCTGGTAACGCTGGCTGACGTCGGAACAGGCCGGTGGAAGAAACGCATGCAAGAAATGGGTCATGTGCTCTGACGTTCTTCTCTTCTGTATCTCGTGCAGTGAGGCAGACGTGTTGGAAAAAAAAAAAGATTTCCTCTAAAGATATTATAAGGGTTTGAAGCAGTAAATGGGGCCCTGGTGTGAACAGTAAATGGGGCCCTTTCAAGGCTCATGCAGTAAACTATTTTTTGTCTTTTAATTCAGTTGGATGCAGCTAGACTGAAACAGCAGAGACAAGTGGTGCTTCCTTTCTCTTAAAGTGGACCAATACCCACGCCGATATAGATTCCTGGGCCAATTGATTCCTTCCCCCCGGGGCATCCAAAATCGGGATTCCCCACTGTGGTAAACCTCTTAGGTCATCCCATTCACTTACCTTGTTTCCTGGTCCAACAGCGCATGCCCGAGCTGCAACCGCATCTCCGCTATCCCTCTAGCAGGGCGCATGCCCGAGCCAGGTACTTGTGAATGGCCGGCATGTGCATGCTCCCTGTTAGTGGGAAGCGGGGGATGCGGCTGCCAGCGTGCTGATTGGACGAGCGCCCACACATGCGGCGTAGGACCGGGAACAGGTGAGTTGGCATCGGTGATCTGGGGGGTTTCACACAGCAGGGCACCCCGATCAGGACCAAAACCAGGATAGTCAAAATTTAAAGTGGATCAAAACCCACCCTGGAGTCTATAAGACTCCAGGACAGGCATACTCGCTCCCCTCTGGGTGCCCCACTGTGCGAAACCCCCAAGGTTGTCCAAAAACGTATCTTCGATCCCGGTCCCGCATGCTCGAGCAGCAGCCACATCCCCGCTATCACTTTAGCAAGGCGCGTGCCAGGCATTTGCCTGTTAGAGGGTAGCAGGGGATGCGGCCACCAGCGCGCACATATCTTGCATTAGACAAGCTCCTGGATGAAGGGGCTCGAGCAGATCCGAGCGTGCTGATTGGATGAGCGGCTGCACATGTGACGTAGGACCGGGAAGAGGCCAGCTCCTTTAGGTGGCCGGGGGGCACCCCCAATCGGGAGAACCAAAACCCAGGATAGTCAAAATCCTGGGTTTTGGTCCACTTTAATCATGGCAAGTGAGCACAAATATTATTATTATTATTGTTTATTTATATAGCGCCATCAACTTCCGTAGCGCTTTACATGTTAAGAATACAGACAAGGTAAAACATATAGCACAGAGAACAATACAAAATTAGATGCCACAGGTTAAAACCAAGTGTTGTGAGCACAGGAGACAATAGGGAGGAGTGCCCTGCCCTTGCCAGCTTACAGTCTAAAGGATGGGGGTGGAGACAAAGGGGGTGGGGTCACAAGTGGTAGAGCTTGAGTATGGCAGTATGGCAAATATGTATGTATAAGTATATATGGCAAATATGATAAATGAGGTGGAGGAGCAACAATGATGGGGTTCCCTGGCCTCTGGGCCCCCGTGTGATCGCACCCCCTATAGTTCCAAAGTTTCCAAAGCAATAAATCCAGGCTCAGTGTCATTCCCATCCCTGTATTGTCTGGAATTAGAACTACAAGCACCAGTATGCCCTTTCATACATTCCTGTAGCCATGAATAGCATTTACTCACAGCTGGAGTGAGAATAAAGCATCTGCATAACTAGAATAAAGAGGCTGCCATGACATACAAAGGATAACACATTAGGTTACCTGTCAGCACTGCAGGCTGTCTGTCTGCTGTCTCTGATATGCTTTAAAGTGGACCAATCACCAGGATTTTCAATCTTCTATTGATTGGTTCTTGTCCCTGGGGCATCACGATTTGGGATGTCCTGCTGTGAAAAACCTCCCAGCTCGGCCACTCATCTTTGCACTGTTCACACAGCACATGCGCGGACTCTCATCCAATCAGCACTTTATGCTGTGCATACTATCACACAGAGGGGTATTCCGAATCGGAATTCTTTTAGACTCTGGAGCCGGCATTGTCACTGACTGCTACACTTTAAAGTGGATCACAACCCAGGATTTTGACTATCCTGGGTTTTGGTCCTTTCCCCCGAGGGAATCGGGGGTGCCCCGCTGTGTGAAACCCCCAGATCACTGAAGGCAACTCACTTCTTCCCGGTCCTACAGCGCATGCACGGCCGCTCGTCCAATCAACGTGCTCTGAGCTGCTGACGTCACGTCGTCTAAGGCTCCAAGTGCGCATCCCCCGCGCACATCCCCCGCGCACATCCCCCGCTCCCTGCTAGAGGGACGGTGCGGCTCACGCATGCACCATTGGACCAGGAGACAAGGTAAGTGTATGGGGCGATCTGGGGGAGTTTCACACAGCAGGGCATCCCAATTTTTGATGCCCCGGGGGGAGGGAATTGATCGGCCCGAGAATCGTATTAATTCCTGGGCCGATCGTGGTGGATTTTGGTTCACTTTATTAATGGCAAATAATTAATAACTAACAAACAAACAAACCATAAAATAACAAACTCATCCTAAATCCTTATATCCACAGGCAGAACTTGACCCATTTGTTCCTGATTGGTTGGTTTGTAAGTAGTGTTTCATGTGACTGTCTGCGGCCAATCAGACCTGGGGCGCTGTCAGGGCAGGACAAGATCTATACAAGATCTCTGTATAGAGCCCGGGGAGCCTTCAGCCCAGCGACCCTCATGTCAACCCTGAGCCAACAGGGTGCTGGGGAAACCCCCTGTGTGCCGGCAAGCAAAGATAGGGACCCCACATGTTGTGGAATGCTGTGCTGTTTATTCTTTTTTTAATCTTCCCCCGCCCACCGCAGTAACTTTGTATGAGCAAATGAGATCACTAGCACAGCAGCCAGCACTGTGTCTGTACCTGATTCCAGAACAGATCCCATGATGTGCACATCCTCGGGGTTTCTTCGGGAGCTTGTCTACCAGTCAGAGGCAAGTTGGTGGTTGGAACTCCGCCCAGCACTGCTCAACCCACTGTTCCTGCAGCCAGCCTCTATATGAGGGGTACAGTCATACCTGGATGCCATTGGACTGCACTAAAGTTTCTGAGCACTGGAGACTGTGCCAGTTGCCAGGGAAAGGAGGTGAGTATGTGTCTTCTGTTTCTTATTTATTTTTTGCCTGGACAAGAACCTATGGGGCAC
Source organism: Gastrophryne carolinensis (assembly GCA_027917425.1). Taxonomy (NCBI): domain Eukaryota; kingdom Metazoa; phylum Chordata; class Amphibia; order Anura; family Microhylidae; genus Gastrophryne; species Gastrophryne carolinensis. The sequence goes on from CM051239.1 coordinate 93,202,373, forward strand.
AAACATTTTTGATGGTGGCTCTGGGGTTTGACAAACCATTTTGGTTGCTGGTGGGCATGTGCCACACTCAGACCCCAGAAATGCTCAATTTGCAGACTTTTAGTGGGGGACAAAACAGCCTTGAGGTCTTTTCCTTTAGTTGGTTGCACAGGGCACCATTTCAACCTCTCTGTAAGGGGGCACTAGGGGCTCTCAACTGGGGCAGCAGGCCTCTCTTTTCAAAATACCCCTCATCTCTCTCCTTTCTTTTTTTGCACCTTTCCGTCTCTCTTTTCAGCTTCTTTAAACCGTCCTCCTTTTTATAGCTTCCTTCCATGTCTCTTTTCCAGTTTCATTTTTTTTTCCCTCCCCCTTTCTTTCAACCTCTTGTTCGTTCATTCCTCCTTTCCCACTTTCTTTCTTTCCTCCTTTCTCCCTCTTTCTTTGCAATCCTATTCAACTCTTTATCTCTTTCTTTCTCTCCTTGTCTTCTTTATTTCTCCTTTTCTCAATCTTTCTCATTTCTTTCTCTCTCTTGTGCTCCTTTCTATCTCACACTCTCTTTCTCTGCAATCCTATTCTGTTCTTTCATTCTGTTTTTTTCTGGCTCTTTCCTTTTCTCTCTTTTTCGTTTTCTGCAATACTATTCAACTCTTTTTCCTTTCTTTCCCTCGCTCTCTTTTTCTCTGCAATCCTAATCAAGTCTCTCTTAACCACTCTCTTTTTTTTCTATCTTTCTGTTGGTCTCTCTCACACACTCATTCATTTTTCTGTGTGTCTTCAGTTACTTGCCCTCCATTTTGTGTGTCTCTAGTGGGCGCCATCCTGAAATCTTGCTCAGGGCAACACTTACCCTAAGGCAGGCACCCTGTTGCTCATCACCAAATTGCTCCTGGATCTTTGGGTGAAGTTTTTCCTGTAGAATGTTTAGCTAATGTTCTTTATTCTTGGCAGTGTTCATAGGCAAAACTGTACATAGGGCCCCTCCCTTGGAGGACAAACAACCTCACACATGAATGGTCTCAGGGTGCTTTACTGTTGGCATGACACATGACTTGTAGTTGAGCTTTTCATCTCTGGGCAATCATTCTTTCAGATGTCCCAACAGTCTGAAGGGAGATTTATCAGAGAACTTTATCCCAGTCCTCTGCTGTCCAATCCTTGTACTTTCTGTAGAATGTTAGTCTGTCCTTGATGTTCCTCTTGGAAAGTAATGACTTCCTTGCTGACCTTCTTGACACGCTGACCGACCTCCTAATCCTTCGCCGACACCTGCCTGCTTCCATTCTTGTGCAAGCTCTGCAATAGTCTTGAACTAATCCGGTGGCAGACTCCTCTTTAGGACATGATCCAGGCTGAACATTTGTGGTGCTCACAACAATCGGAGCTCTCTCCTTTTGATGATCTGATAAATAGGAGATGTTGGGCACAGATGCTCAGCCCTCTCCTCAAGCATCACCAAGGTGCAGTAATTAACTAGCCACAAAACCTGACCTGTTGGTTGGCTCTTATGGAGCGGTCTGGGTACATAAGATGTAGGGATAGTGTTACAAGTAGCAATGTCCTTAGCAGGGCTGTATTTCCCATTAGGCAACCCTAGGCACGTGCCTAGGGTGGCAACCTGGAAGGGGGGGTGCAGCCCTTACTACCTTAGTAAAGAAAAGAAATTAAAACTCCCATAGCCCGAACATTAATGCCTCCTAACAACCCCTAGCAGTGTGCAAGGGGTTGAACACAGACCAGGGCATCTCCCCTCCACTGCTGCAGCTGTGACATCGAAAGCCTGCCGCCATCTTCCTGAAGTCCAGCCACTTAGAGCCAACGCCAACTGCATCATGGGCGAATGGGAGCACGCACTAAGCGGAGAGCGCCAGTTCGCAGAGACCTACAGGGACTGCAGGAAAATGGCGGCGAGCTTTCGGTGCGGCACTGCTTGCTGGATTCGGGTGAAGGTGAGTGTCTTTTATTGCTAATAGAAGGGGGGAGGGAGGGGGTATATCATTTTTGGGGAAAGGGGGCTGGAGTGGCCCTCTAAAGTGCCTAGGGCACCATGAACATTAAATTTGGCCCTGGTCCTTACCTGTAAAGCCCTTTTGAGGCAAAGCAATAATGACTGCATGTGTTTCCTCTGAGGTAGCCAAAAAGAAGGCAATGTTCCGCTCTTATTATTTTATTAGCATGATGGAGTGTAATCAGCTGCCTTGTCCTCGGTAACATGTTCTCTTGAGTTTACAAAAAGATCCCTGAAATAAAACTAGTGGGTGCTTTTGTGAAATTCAGTGGAAGTTAGGATTTTGGATAAAGGCCCTTATTTATCAAGGGCTAGCGCCAGGTAGTGTCTGACGAGCGCCAGGTACCGCCAGTTATCGGCGGCTACCGAATCAAGTACGCCCGGCGGCGGTCACAATGACGCATTTATCACGCTAAATGAGGCTAGCACCGGCTATAATTACTTGCTATTACTGTTTTTTTTTTTTTTTTTTTTTTTTTTTTATGTCAAAAATTCTGTGACCACTTCTGCAATGTTAGGTTTTTTTTTAAAGTAAAAAAAAAAAAAAATGTGCAGAATTGATATTACAGGTCTGAAATTCATGTATTCATATTACAAAATGTTTAGAAAAACTTGTATAATTTTTACATATAAAACAAAAGGTTGTTTGGGGGTTAAAAACTACTTTACACACATCGCTGCCAGCGCTCTGGGGTTTAAACAAGGAATTCACAGCGCGAGAAATTTTTGAGCGTGATTTTTTAATGAATCTGCAGCAAGCCGTTCGCTCTGGCCATTCACTGTCAGGCGCACCCATACAACGCGGAACCTGTGAAACAGCGACCCCTAACCCCGTATTCAACATTACCGCACACCGACTGAGTCGCTGTCAACAAGCAAACCCCGGCCAAGCACAGCGAATACTAGCTGGCGCTGTGAAAATCACGCTACTGGCGCTCATCTGTCGCTACCTGGCGCTATTAATAAATCAGCCTCTAAGTTTATTTTCCTAGAATTTATTGCAAAACAAGCTTTATTTTAAGAGTTATTGCAACAGCAATGGCTATAGAGAGCTCTTCCCTGCTCTATGCACATTTTTTTGGCTGGGGTTGTACTTTAAACCCTTTCACCATCAATCTCCTAGATCCAGTTTAATTCATTGTAGGTGACGACTTTACCCCTTTCTTTCCTTCAGCAGCCATCAGATTACTGTCCTGTGAATTGGAGATGTCTGATGCCAAGTAAAATGTCACATGCGGTAAATGGCGTTACATAGGATAAGCTCTCCTCTGAGACTTGAACTTTTTGTAAGATTATGGCGTTGATTCAGGTGAGAATTCTCACTTCTTTTTGTGGGAGAGAAAACTGCTATTGACTTTCATTGTCTACCTTGGGGCTGATTCAGAGCCAGGTGAAAATTTACACCCGGTAGACCAAACCTGGGCAATGTACGGCCCGCGGGCCGTATACGGCCCTTTGCTAGGCTCTTACCGGCCCGGGCTGAGCTGGCCAGTAAGAGACGCAGAGGAAGGGAAAACATGCCAGACTCGACGAGCCGAGTGGCCGATCGCCTGCTGCTTAACTTAGGTGATCGCCTGTGTACAGTGTGAGAGGCTTAGGTTAAGCAGCAGCTGATCGGCCGCTCGGCTCGTCGGGTCTGGCACATTCTCCCTTCCTCTGAGGAAGCCAGACCCGATGAGCAGGTGATAGAGACCTGGGGACTTTGGAAGGACAGAGTAGGGGCTCCAGAGCATCAGTAAGTCTGCTCAGAAAGATTATGTAGTTTGCTTGTGTTTTCCCTTCCTGCCTGCTGTCTCTTTTTCACCATGTACCTGCCCACCATGCTCTCACCATGCCCCCTTCTTGCTGTCCACATGCTCTCACCATGTCCCCTTTCTGCTGTCCACATGCTCTCACCATGCCCCCTTCCTGCTGTCCACATGCTCTCACCATGCCCCCTTCCTGCTGTCCATCATGCTCTCACCATGCCCCCTTCCTGCTGTCCACATGCTCTCACCATGCCCCCTTCCTGCTGTCCACCATGCTCTCACCATGTCCCCTTCCTGCTGTCCACATGCTCTCACCATGTCCCCTTCCTGCTGTCCACCATGCTCTCACCATGTCCCCTTCCTGCTGTCCACATGCTCTCACCATGCCCCCTTCCTGCTGTCCACCATGCTCTCACCATGTCCCCTTCCTGCTGTCCACATGCTCTCACCATGCCCCCTTCCTGCTGTCCACCATGCTCTCACCATGTCCCCTTCCTGCTGTCCACCATGCTCTCACCATGTCCCCTTCCTGCTGTCCACATGCTCCCACCATGCCCCCTTCCTGCTGTCCACATGCTCTCACCATGCCCCCTTCCTGCTGTCCACATGCTCTCACCATGCCCCCTTCCTGCTGCCCACCATGCTCTCACCATGCCCCCTTCCTGCTGTCCACCATGCTCTCACCATGTCCCCTTCCTGCTGTCCACCATGCTCTCACCATGCCCCCTTCCTGCTGTCCACATGCTCTCACCATGCCCCCTTCCTGCTGTCCACATGCTCTCACCATGCCCCCTTCCTGAAGTCCACCATGCTCTCACCATGCCCCCTTCCTGAAGTCCACCATGCTCTCACCATGCCCCCTTCCTGCTGTCCACCATGCTCTCACCATGCCCCCTTCCTGCTGTCCACCATGCTCTCACCATGCCCCCTTCCTGAAGTCCACCATGCTCTCACCATGCCCCCTTCCTGAAGTCCACCATGCTCTCACCATGTCCCCTTCCTGCTGTCCACATGCTCTCACCATGTCCCCTTCCTGCTGTCCACCATGCTCTCACCATGCCCCCTTCCTGCTGTCCACCATGCTCTCACCATGCCCCCTTCCTGAAGTCCACCATGCTCTCACCATGTCCCCTTCCTGCTGTCCACATGCTCTCACCATGCCCCCTTCCTGCTGTCCACATGCTCTCACCATGTCCCCTTCCTGCTGTCCACATGCTCTCACCATGTCCCCTTCCTGCTGTCCACCATGCTCTCAGCATGCCCCCTTCCTGCTGTCCACCATGCTCTCACCATGCCCCCTTCCTGCTGCCCACCATGCTCTCACCATGCCCCCTTCCTGCTGCCCACCATGCTCTCACCATGCCCCCTTCCTGCTGTCCACCATGCTCTCACCATGCCCCCTTCCTGAAGTCCACCATGCTCTCACCATGTCCCCTTCCTGCTGTCCACATGCTCTCACCATGCCCCCTTCCTGCTGTCCACATGCTCTCACCATGTCCCCTTCCTGCTGTCCACATGCTCTCACCATGTCCCCTTCCTGCTGTCCACCATGCTCTCAGCATGCCCCCTTCCTGCTGTCCATCATGCTCTCACCATGCCCCCTTCCTGCTGCCCACCATGCTCTCACCATGCCCCCTTCCTGCTGTCCACCATGCTCTCACCATGTCCCCTTCCTGCTGTCCACTGCTCTCACCATGCCCCCTTCCTGCTGTCCACCATGCTCTCACCATGCCCCCTTCCTGCTGTCCACCATGCTCTCACCATGCCCCCTTCCTGCTGCCCACCATTCTTACACTTTGCCCCAGCTGATATGAGCTCTCCTTCCAGACTGCCAGAAGCCAAGGGCTTCTCTGATTGGCTGGGAAATTATCACATCAGAACGTTTGAAGTGGACCAAAACCCTGCTTTATCAGCCCAGGAATCTTATAGATCCCCTCCCCGCGGGGCATCCAAAATCGGGATGCCCCGCTGTGTGAAACCCCCAGGTCGCCCATAAACTCACCTTCTTTCCCAGTTCAACGGCGCATGCACGAGCTGCGGCCGCATGCCCGCTATCCCTCTAGCAGGGCGCGTGCCTGTGTCAGCCATTTGAGAATGGCCAGCGCGGGCGCGCTCACTGTTAGAGGGAAGCTCGAGATGCAGCCGCCAGCGCACTCAGAGCCGCTGAGCTTAGACGTCGCTTAGACGCCCATAGCTCAGCGGCCCTCCACAATATTTTTAGTTTCTCATGTGGCCCCATGGAAAAAATAATTGCCCACCCCTGCGGTAGACAATAAAAGTCAATTTCTCTCCTTAAAAAAAGGAGTGAGAATTCTCACCTGGTTCTGAATTAACCCCCATGTCATTTGGGGTGGACTGGGGCTAAATAATTGGGCCAGGACTTTTCTGGTCACGCTAGCCCATCTGCGGTGTGTCCAGTCTGGTATCCCCCCATTACCAGGCAGAATGCCCCCCATAACAGGCTGAGTGGCAGAGTCCCCCCATAACATACTGAGTGGCAGAACCCTGATCCCCCTCCCCTCGCTCACCTTGCTGTTCTGGAGCCAGGGCTGTCTGCCACAGATCAAACAAATGCAGGCAAAAATGTTACCCCTCTCTTCCATGTCTCACTGCCCGCTCCTCCATTATCTTATACTCGTCAGGAGTGGCAGAGTCCCCACATAACAGACTGAGTGGTAGAACCCCCATAACATACTGAGTGGCAGAACCCCCATAACAGACTGAGTGGCAGAACCCCCATAACATACTGAGTGGCAGAACCCCCATAACAGACTGAGTGGCAGAGTCCCTCTGTAACAGACTGAGTGGCAGAGTCTCTCCCTCGCTCACCATGCAGATCAAACAAATGCCACAATATGTTACCCCTCTCTTCCCTGTCTCTCTGCCCACTCCTCCATTATCTTATACTCGTCAGGAGCGACAATGGGCACACAGTTACAGGTCTTCTGCTGGGTTTATCTGGAAGGGGCAGGTCATCAGCTGGGCTGCTCCCCTTTCCTCGTTTACAGCGAAGTGGCCAACAAACGTGCTGACAAATGGCCGGGCGGCCAGTGGGGGTGGGCTGTAGCAGTTGGTGGATGTGCGTTGTTGGGAGCTGGGGTTGGCCATCCAAGGCTCTGTACAGCAGCCTATGATGGCCAGGCTGCAACACAGAAGCCTGAGCATTCCCGCAGCACCCACCCAGCCATCATAGGTTGACTACCACCTACATTGTTTAATTTAATGCCGGTTCTGGCTTCTAGCCGCGGGCCAAGTGAGTAGGAGCCGGCGTAGGCTGCTGGACATGCTGGGCAGCTGGCCAGTGCAGGGGAGGTAGCGGCCTAGTGGGCATTGTCCTCCAGCTTCAACTAAGATTCATCAGACTGCGGGGAAACCCTAAACACTTTGAGTAAAATGAAATGACTGGTCTTTTCAGAGCTCCCAAAAAATAATATTTAAGAGTAGCTGATAGGAATTGTGACATTAAAGTTGACTCACACCCAAAGCAGCTCACAGGCTCCCCCCCTTCAGAAAATGGGCATGACACTCTCCTTTATGCATTAACATGGCACCCTGTGAGTGTGACAGCCATGACTGTTTTTGTGTTCTCAGGTAGTTAACCCAGGGACCCTAATGGCTACATGGCCAAGGAAGCACCACAGGCTTTAAACTGAACCAACAGCCTGGCACAGTTGGAAAAGAAAGGTAGTGGCCATTTTGGAGCTTCAACTCCCAACTGACATAACTGATAATGCACAGTAACAGGAAGGCCAGCATCACTTCCTGTTTGCAGGTGGCCTGCAAATGCATGAGCCGCCATCTTGTTTTTAAAATACCCAGATGATTCCCCCGACGTGCCCCACCGGCACATCAGGAGGGTCAACCACCTCTATCTTACCCCGCACTAACCCTAGAACTCCTCCCAAAGTAGACCATTCACTCCCAGCCACAAAACATTCGCTTCTCTCCTCACGAAGCCTAATTGCACCCCATTCCGCCAGACTTCGTCCCTTTTTGCGGCCCAGCGGATGAAGGAGTTCCTGGTGATCCAAACCTGGTCCATGATCTATCATCTAAAACCAAACCAAATAAAACAAATAATAACCACAGTCATTTGATAAAAAGACCCCCCCGTCCCTTGATCAAACCCAATTACTAGCTCTCCCCATTCCCTAGCCTATCGTATCCAGCATATGTGGCCTAATGTAGAGGCGATATCTATGAGACTCCCAATCCTCTCAATCCCTTCCTCCCGACATACGTAATCTCCTCGCCTCCATGGCCTCCCCGATGCAGGACGAATGTGTCCCATACTCCTCAGGGCACAACAGAATTGCCATTAAACTTTTCCAAAAAATGGCACTGAACTTAAAACGCGGCAGGGAGGACCCATCCTCATGCTTGAGAAAAGACATTCCATTCCCCTTTTTACACTATGAAGTTTGTTACTGACTTAACCGGGTAGGAAATGCACCCTTCCAGTGAAAATAATGAAATTGAAGTCTCCCTTCCCCTCTGGTCCGTCTTGGATGACCTTATCACCACCCTCAATTAGTACCCTCTAATCTCCACATCCCCCACTGAAAACTCCTCTTCTTCCCGTGTCGTGCTACTTACCAGCTCCTCTATCCTCAATGCCCCGTTAAAAGCCAGTGAAAATGCGTCAGTCAACAACTTTACCTAGAAAATTGATAAACAAGCTAAATAAAGCTTCCCAATAACACCCTTTAGGATCTCCAAAGACACCGGCCTTCTAGGATCTGCCTCAGGCGCACAATCGCGGGCCTAGATGACACTGTCAATTCGTTAAGTACTACCATGTTGTCTGAGTGAAAGCACACCGCCCTGTTCTCAAGGCTTTCGCCCCATAACTTGACCGTCACCGGTAATGGGAAAAGTTTTAGGGAAGCTAGATTTTTGATCAATGCCAAAGTACACCACTCCCTAGGTTACTACTCAAAGCACCACCTGCCCCCAAAGCCTTTTGAAAAGGACACCAAGCCCGATGTTAAAGGCCACGACTCGGCTCTGACCGCTTCCTTCTGTTTCGCCGATCGTGCTGTCGGCACCTGTGGATAGAGAAAAGAACAGAGTTGCCCCCCACTGATCCTCAGGTGTGACGGACCAGCATGAGGGGACACAATCCCCATCAGACCAGACCCAACCACCTCAACCTTACCCACCTGTGACACAAAAAGCACTGGGAATGTGGGGCTGGTGAGTGGGATTGTGCCTCCTGCTGCACGAGGACTCTCTGGAGGTGGGCAACAATGCTGCCTGGCCTATGTAATACACAAGGGGCAGGGGAGATGAATAATGAGGGGGAGGAGGGTGTGGCTGCCCAGAACTCCAGGCAGAGCTGTTCCCGGCAGGCACCGCCTGTGCCTGACCCTCCACCCCAGCAGGAAGTCCATAACTTTTCTACACTTTTAGGGCAAATACTTTTCCTTTGCTCTCCCCCTTTATATACCCCCCTTTCTATATCCCTTCTAGGACCTGACCCAACATGCCCCCAACCCCATTCCCCAACCAATTAAAACTCTCCCTCTCTTTTCCAAGCCCTGCCCCCCTCTTCCAGTCCCCTAAAGGGTCCTCACTCTCCTAGATTGTAGCTATGCCCCTGGCTGTGCATAATGCACTTGATACCTTTATGAGCAGGGTCTATACAGCAATTACATTCTGTTTAATGGCTAATCCTACGCTGCTCAGGGCAACAAGAAACGCAAACTAGCACACACAAGCATTTTTTTTGGTTATTTTTCAATTTTCCAGTGGTGAAAAAAATCATTTAAATAATTTATTGAGAAGTCCTGTGCGTGATGAGGAAGTTATATCATTATCATTTGGCCACAGACTACATTGCAATGTTTCCTTTTGAGGGCAAACAGAAAACACCTCTTACTGCAGACTGTCAACTGTAGATATGTACTTATGTGGACCTATAGTCAATGTAGCCTATACGTTCGCTAACACGCACCCCCCGGGTCATATATTGCTGCCACTTCTTATAGCAGTGGAGCGGAGGAGCAGCCTACCAGGTACAATTTTGCTAGGGAGAGGGTCCATAGCTTTAACCCCACTTCCAGCTCCACTTTCTGCTGGAAGGACTGGCTACTTCCTGTCTGACAGGAAACACTCTCTCCCTCAACATCCCCACAGTGCTGGTTCCTAAACTCTCTTAGCTCAGCAGAGCAGGGTTAACTATGTCAATACACTAAATCATACTTACTAACTTTTCAGGGTGGGAAAGAGGGACATTTGTTAAATTAGGCCACACCCCCTCATTGAGGAATGAATAGGAGATAGGTTGTAACAGTTAAAAAACAATATAAACACTTTCAATAGTCAAATGAATCATGTATTGATGAGAGTCTGTGTTATACCTCAAAGAGGGACAAATGAGAACAACGAGGGACAGGGTGACACGGACTCAAAAGAGGGACAGTCCCTCCAAATCAGGGACACTTGGGAGGTATGAGTCTAAATCCAAGAATTAAGACGAGGGTTAAATATATAACAGAAGTAAATGGTCCAGTGCCACTGATTCTAGAGGAGGTCCCAAGAAGCCTTGTCCCAGAGATACAGAAATCTCTCCCTGAGGTGGGTACGTAATTCCTCTGCCTGGGAACCAGAGATTAGGAAGACGAAGACGAAAAAAGACACCGCCACTGAATACGACAGACACTGCTGGGGGGACACCACAGAACAGCACCTGCTAAGTCACCCCCCTCTGAGATCTTTAAACAAGCCACAGAAACCATGAGAATGATGGCGGAAGTAAGTTCATTTTTTTTTAATTAAAGTTTTTTTGTAATGGAGCGTTTGGGAAGCCTCCTGTTGTCATATGGTGGGTGACTTGCTGAGTCCCCCGTTCCAGGGGCGTAGCTAGTGAGGGCAGGGGGGGCATGTGCCCTGGGTGCAGCAGGTCAGGGGGGTGCCAAAGGGAGGCCTTAGCACAGGTGGGGGCGTCATTTTGAATGTTTGCCCCAGGTGCCAGAAAGCTTAGCTACTCCTCTGCCCCGTTCGATGACCCGGCCACATCCCTACCTGGTCAACACAATAAACGTATTAGGTGTTCATATATACAAACCTATTGGTATCAGCAGGGTCCCTCCTAGCCCCTTATACAACAAAAAATATGCCAGTGACCATATACCAAAGATGCTGCTCTGATATATTGCGCCTTTGATTTCAAGTGGACAAGCTGTTACAATCCCCTTCATCAGTGAGGCAAACAAAGCTGCATCTTCAGTATCATATTTTATGTTTATTCTCGCATCCCTAGGGAAGAGCCTTGTGCCTACTGGCATGGACTTGGTATTCTTCCAGGGGAACCTCCAGGGCCCCTGGAAGTGCACAGGACCTGTGTTGAAATGCATAGTGGCTGGTACACTTGGTGGGACAGAGACCCACAGCACAGCCTCTAAGCCCTGGGTGCACCAAGCTAGTAGCCCTGGAGGGTGCAGAATACTTTGTTTTTGTAAAACAAAATGTTAAATCATCTGATAAGTTGACCTGGATCTTCCCCCTATCCTGGTCTGGCCAAAAACAAAAATCTCCCAAGCTTTAAAAATTACAAACATATACGAAATGTTAAAAAGGTCTGGTCTGGTGACCCAGAGCCCATCACTACTCAAGTTTTAATCAGCAGCATGGAAAACTTCAGTAAAGAATGTCAATCATTTCCCAAGAGACTGGTGGAGAAGCTCGTCACATGCCAGGGAGTCATCTCATATTTGTGTACATCACCATTTTTTAAAATCTGGCACAGGTCCCACTGGTGGTATATAGGCTTGCAGGGCAGATGCTGGGGGACAGGATGGAGCTGCAGACCTTCAGCCCCTCATAGGACTCACCGTAATGGAACCCTCTGTGGCCACAGCTGCTCCTCTTCATTGACACTTCATGATACAATGTAACACTTACTGATACACACTTGTATCCTGCAGTGTTAGATTTGTATTAATGGAGAGAAAATGCTTTTAATGGTTAAATTAGATTAGATTAGATTTCTATGGTGCTGAGGCAGAACAGGGGATTAACAAATAAAAAAAACTCAACTGCTCCCTGCATGCATTGCTTTTTTCGCCTGACGGGTACTTTATAGAGCGGCACCCCCCACTTCTGTGTGCATGCACATGCAAAAGGCAGTTTTTTTGTTGGACAAAGGGAATTCACACAGCAGAGCATTTCAAAGCATGATGCCCTGGGCAGAGGGAATTGGCCGTCCATATAAATAGGCTGGTGACCCAGTCTACAGGGAAGCCGGGGATGCGACCAGCAGGCTGGGTCATGTCAGCCGTAATTCTTGAGACCAGCCGATTATTGATCTAGAGCTGCTCGCCTCAGACAAAGGCTTAGATGAAGAGACGTCAGCGGATCTGAGCACGCTGATTGGATGAGCAGCTGCGCATGTGCCATAGGACCGAGAAGAGGTTTGCTTCGGCCACCTGGAGGGTTTCACACAGCGGGCCACCCCTGATTGGGGTGCCCCGGGGGCAAGGACCAAAACCCAGAATAGTCAACGTCCTGGGTTTTGGTCCACTTTAAAGAGGAACATCAGGTAACGTTAAAACCTCCCCCAAACCATTCCATCAAGCACTGTGCACGGACCCTGATCGGGATGTAATGGAGCCACCCAAAATCCTGCAAGATTTTGCTGAGCGGCGCAGGACTTTGAAGAGCACGGCTAAAGCTGCGCTGTCACTTACTGGCAGCTAAGCCGGTGGCGGGGGGGGGGGAGAGGATTGGGCCTTCAAGACCTGCATACAAAAGGTAAGTAGGGGCCGATGGGGGGAGGAAATCAGACCCTTTTTTTAAATTTTTAGTTCCTCTTTAAAGAGCTTTAGATGCTCCTGGGACACTTCTGTCTACTAACCAGCTTGATTAACCCACTGGCCCCATAGACATCTGTAGGGATTTAGATAACCAGAGGACTTCACTCTCAGGGGAGCTGCTTCACAACTTTTCAGATAAAGATCAAGAAAAAGGGAAATCCATCCCCAGATCAAGGGCTTGAGTGATACCGGAATGTTTTCCTCTATTGCTATAGATTCCCAGTTTGCCTTTTAGCTGCAGTTGGAGTCTTTAGATCTGTCTGGAAAGCCCTTGTGAGGCCTATAATTCTGTCACAGCTTGTCAGATGAAGAGATTTTTAGGACAAGGCCAGTGACATGCTCACCATAGGCCACAGACTTCCTTCTAGATCAAAGAACTGATTCCCTCCAAATCCCATTTGTCTGTAAAGTGTCCTCAGCAATCCTCTGACCAGGCTATGATATAAATGATCATTCGCACACTTCTTATTACCTGACCGCACACTGATTGTCCATGATGGCCGAAACCCAGCAGTGCTCTCTACCCCAACTATACTACATGAGCAAAAGTAGGGACCCTGGTCTGATTTATGTACTAACAGGTTCATGAAATGAAGCATGCAGATGGCCAGTCTTCTTGGAGGAACATTTAGGGTGCAATAGATCATACTGAAGAGCTCACTGAATATTTTACTTTCCCAGCAAATCAGTTTCTTATGTTCTAAGATAAAGGTGGCCCAGACAAAAGTAAGTTCTGTTATTCTGGAGGAGAAATAGAAAATATTACACAAAAACATGAACTAACACAATCCTTCCACACGACATACATTAGATTTTTTCACCCAGGGCTGACTTGATTACGTTTTTCAATCCTGTCCTCTAATCTGGAAGTCAGAGCCTCCATTGTCAAAATACACCACAGCCTTTTCTACATTTTGGGCTGCGGGGCAAATCTGGAGGGGCTCCACTCCAAAGGTCTTTTATACAGCGTATGCTTCCTGGTCTGCTCTTTATTGCTCTGCTAACAAAAGATGTTACTAAAATTATGCTCTAGAAAAGTAGTTGTGCCGGCTCACAGCAAGTGGTGTATTTATTTATCTTTCAATTTATCGAATCCTTTAAAATTGCTCCTTTATCCAAGGTACATGTTTAAAAATCCATCACAAAGTTTAATCCGATCAGATATGCCTTCTGTGACGTTTTTCTGGCACACAGTGCCCGCACGCGGCACCAAAGCCACACCGCCAAAATAGCATCGCCCAATCAGATATTTAAGATCGAGGCCAATGGCCCGGTGTGTATAGTTGGGTCCACAGAGAACTGCATGAGTCCGAAACGATGCGTGTTGGAAGCCACAGCTTGCGTCTCAATAGAATGGCCAGCCTCATCACCAGGGTCCATCATGAGGACAGCGCAACATCTCTATCTCCCAACTGCTGCCCAACCCCCTCCCAACTGCTGCCCAACCCTTGTATCAGCCCCATGTAACCACACCTGTTGTTGGAGGAATGCATGTGGCTACCAGCGAGATGTGCTTCCCCAGCAGTTAGAAGGAGAGAGCTGGTGCAGTTCAGCACCACCTAGAGAAAACCCAGCACCTGCCCATTAAGCGGGCCCCCAGCACAGAGTAGCAAGCATCCATCACACCCATCCTGATATTACTTTAATAATTGAGTTAATCAAAATCTAAAGTATACTGGATAAACAGTCCTATGTTGATCATACTAGCGCCTGTTAGAAATTACATTACAAAACAGCAGAGCCAAATCAAATGCAAATTAGAGAAGTATTATTTTTCATCAGTAAACATAATAATTAATCATGTTTTAATTTAGGCTGTAATACTTTCTTTTTTTCCTACATAAGCAGGGCTTCCCATTGTTCTACCTATAATATTAACCATTATTGTTAATACTGTCCAGTGCATAACACCAGGTCCCTATGTAAATTCATCCCATGGGGTATATGGGAATCCAATAGAAATATACTTCTTAGATTCTTTGTACATAAGATTTTTTTTAAATATCCCCCCTGTGGTCCTGTTTTATTTTTTTCTATTGCCTAAACATAAAGAGATGCAGTGGAGCCCCCATGTTCTTTTATGCAGTGTTTAGCAACTTGGGATGACAGTGAAATATATTCTTTTTTGGTGTTGCCAAAATTTTCAAAAATTGCCCATTTTTTTTTTATTTATGTGTGGTGCACCTTGTGTATTGCAAGTTACATGCACTGCAAGTTATTACATCCATGCATACTCACGCAGCTTCTCTGTGGACCCAACTAGGGCTATACACACTGGGCCATTGGCCTCGATCTTGAACATCTGATCGGGCGATGCCGTTTTGACGGTGTGGGTTTGGTGTCGCATGAGGTTCCTCTGGTCTTTGGTTGAAAAAATATACTTTATTTATAAATAAATATACATTTATTACATTACATTTGTACTTTGTATTGCGTTGCAGTACATAAAATATACACTACAATGCAAATACATTTCATTCAAATTACTTTACATCACATTCATACAACCGTATGTTGGCAATGCCTGATGATTAGTCCTAAGCAATGGTCCTGACTGTTCATCATTCATGGTTCCACCAAAGCTGACATTACAAAACAGGTGTAAAGTAAGTAGGGGTAAGGGGGGGAGGGTAAAAGTGAGGGGACTTCACAAGCCCAAAGCTTCTTACTTTTCTATTGCTCAACCTGGAACAGGAAACCAGCCTATGGAACCAGAAGTGGTTTGTTATCTATGGACTGGTGAGAGCCATGGTTCATTGTATAATGTGACTAAAATGCTGCTCC
The DNA here is from genome assembly GCA_027917425.1 of Gastrophryne carolinensis. Classification (NCBI taxonomy): domain Eukaryota; kingdom Metazoa; phylum Chordata; class Amphibia; order Anura; family Microhylidae; genus Gastrophryne; species Gastrophryne carolinensis. The sequence continues at coordinate 93,217,711 of CM051239.1, forward strand.
TTATCTACTTCATGGTGTGTTGCTGATGGACAAATACCAAAAATCAGAGCATAGCCAATAAATAATGTTATTTTATTCTAAATAAGATATAAAAAGAATACATAATATACTCATATAGAGAAAAGAAAGCATAGCAAAGGTTAAAATATTTTAAAACATTACCACTTTGCCATTTGAGATAATATCACCTACAGGGACTCATTGGAATAGCTTCACCAAAGGATCACAGCATTAGCTGCATGAACAGCAAGAGACAAGAGTGTGCCTCCATAGCAGACGATGCCCAGTTCTGCTACTTCCTGGCACACACAAGGTAGGTCATTGACACCAAAATGGCAGCTCCTTTGTGGCATCTAAGTGGCACAATTCTAAATTGAAATACTTATTTTTAAATAGACTGAATAGCAGATGTTGCTGAGTCTCATCTTTTCAAAGAAGCTGATCATTAACCCATATCTGAGTGGGTCCCCCTCCCAAGTGTCGCAAGTTTTCTGTCAGGATTGTACCAAACACCCGTCTGTCTTAAGCCAGTATCCCCCAATCTCCACCGCCACTTCTGCCTATAGACAAGCCCCCGCTTGTGGGAGACACGAGCAATGCCTCTCCCAGTCGGTTGCCCCCAGGACTTAACGGGCGCAAGGGATAGTAGCTTAAGGTGCAGTTTGGTGTTAGGCAGGGAATCCCGAATGAGGATGCCGGGTGCGAAAAGTCCGTAAATCAGGCCGAGGTCAAACCAGGAAGTCACAGGCGAGGTATCCAAGGGAGAAGACTGAGAATGGTCGAGGGTAGCCGAGGTCAATTCCAGGAGGTCACAGGCGAGGTACAGGAGGGTCAGGCAAGAGGGTGGTCAGGCAAAGCAGGAGGTCAGGGCAGGCAGCTAGCAAGAATAGTCAAGGTCCAAATCCAAATCCAAAATCTTCACAAGTACAGCAGCACACATCCAGAACCCAGAAGCTATAACGGGCACTGGGAAACTGGAACAGTGCAAATATATAGGGAAGTCTGGCCAATGGGAAACAGGGAAAAAGGAGGGAAGGAAGGTGCTTGGTGCAAACAAGGAAGTGGGATCGGTCCCAGGAGCTGGACGGCCCAGGCCAGACAGGCCGACCAGTCCCTGGGTCCGATCCCAAGAACCAGCCACAGATTGGACAATTCAAACTCGCCCCCGGCGGGCGCGCTGGGGGAAGCGCCGGCGGGAGGCATAAAGCAGACGTGCTCGCGCGCGCGCGAGCACGTTGATGATCGGGCGCGCCCCCGCCAGGAAGGGGAAGCGCTGAGCCGGAGGGGAGAGCCGCAAGGCCGCGCAGCCGCGCGGAGCGGGCTGCGACGCGGCCACCCACGGCGTCCTGCACCGCCCGCCCCTGATCCCCGCGACGGTGCCGAGGAGCTGGCAGACCCGGGGACCGTCGGGCCGCAGCCCGGTGGGAGCCAGCCGGCAACGCGCCGCGGGACCCGGAACGGCGGTGAGGTAAGTGCCTAACATTACCCCCCCCCTGAGGAGGGGCCACTGGACCCTCCAAGCTGGGTTTTAAAGGATTCTCTCTATGAAACTTCTTTACTAAATTCTGTGCATGAACTTCTCTGGCAGGAACCCAAGATCTTTCTTCCGGACCGTACCCCTTCCAGTCAATAAGATATTGAAGAGAGTTCCGAAAGAAACGAGAATCAAGGACCCGGGCAACCTCAAACTCCTGATGCCCATCAACTACCACAGGACTAGGAGGACTATTAGGTTCATGGTTTCTTGCGGACTTAAGAAGTGAAACATGAAAGGATTTACAGATTTTCATGGAAGAGGGGAGGGCCAACCGGTATGTCACCTGATTAACTTTGTGTGTTATGGGGAATGGGCCAATAAACTTAGGTCCTAACTTAGCGGAGGGTTGGCGTAGCGCCAAGTTCTTGGTTGAAAGCCAAACCCAGTCACCCACTTTAAAGTTAGAATTAGACGATCGCTTGCGATCAGAAAATTTTTTCTGTAGACGAGCGGCCCTAGTTAGGTGTTGTTGGATTTTATTCCACTCCCCTGGCCATTTGGAAACCCATTCATCCACGGAGGGAACTCTAGAGGGTTGGTCCGAAAGAGCAGAAAACTTCAGATCCTTGCCATAAACACAGTGGAAAGGAGAAACCCCTGTGGATGAATGCGTAGCGTTGTTAAAAGCAAATTCTGCAAAAGGTAAGAAGAAGGCCCAATCAGTCTGAGAACCCGCCGTAAAACAGCGCAAGTATTGTTCCAGGGACTGGTTCGTTCTCTCGGTTTGACCATTCGATTGCGGATGAAAGGCCGAGGAAAGGGAGACAGTGAACCCCAACTTGGCACAGAAGGCCCTCCAGAACCGGGAGACAAACTGGACCCCCCTATCCGAAACAACATCCATGGGAATACCATGAATCCTAAAGACATGAGTAATGAAAAGTTGAGCAAGAGTTTGAGCTGAGGGGAGTTTCTTTAAAGGGACGAAATGGGCCATCTTGCTAAAACGGTCCACAATTACCCAAATAACCGTATGACCCTGAGACGGAGGAAGGTCAGTAACAAAATCCATGGCCAGATGTGTCCACGGGGAGGCAGGAATGGATAATGGAAGGAGTGGGCCTTCCGGTGAGCTCCTCAAGGACTTACTTTGGGCACAGACTTTGCAAGCGGAGACAAACTTTTGAACGTCCTTCCTGAGAGAAGGCCACCAAACTTGACGTAACAATAAAGCTATGGTTTTTTTAATCCCTGGATGACCGGTTGTTTTGGTATCATGAAAATGGGACAAAAACTCAGACCGGTAAGCAGAGGGCACAAACAGGGCTGACGCGGGTTTCCCAGGAGGAGCTTGGGCCTGGAACTGAGTAAGATCAGGAAGTTGGGGTTGAATGGCGGCCACCACTAGGGAGCGAGGTACGATGGGAGAAACCACCCTTTCCGGTAAGTTAGGGGGAGAGAAACTCCGAGACAGGGCGTCCGCCTTTATATTCTTAGACCCGGGTTTATACGTGATAGAAAAGTTAAACCGAGAAAAGAATAAGGACCAGCGAGCCTGTCTAGGAGTTAACCTCTTGGCGGACTGGATGTATTCCAGATTTTTATGGTCAGTAAAGACCGTAACTGGATATTGAGCCCCCTCCAACCAGTGCCTCCATTCCTGGAAGGCAAGTTTGATGGCCAGTAATTCTCTGTTGCCGATATCATAATTCTTTTCGGCCGCTGAGAATTTTTTGGAAAAGAAGGCACATGGATGGAGGCGTGCAGGTGAGCCGTAGTATTGGGACAAGACCGCTCCGACCGCTATCTCTGAAGCATCCACCTCCACAAGGAAAGGTCGCTGTTCATCGGGATGGACTAGGACGGGAGCAACGCTAAATACTCTCTTAAGATTCTCGAAGGCCTGGACAGCTTGAGCCGGCCAAACCGGGGGGTATCCGCTTTTTTTAGTCAAATTAGTTAGTGGTGTAACCAGGGTTGAGAAATTCTTAATGAACCTTCTGTAAAAATTGGCAAAACCCAAAAACCTCTGCAGGCCCTTCAGATCTCTGGGCTGCTCCCATTCTAAAACAGCCCTCACCTTAGATTGGTCCATAGACAGACCAGATTTGGAGATAATGTAACCGAGGAACGGAACCTCAGATACCTCAAATTGACATTTCTTTAATTTGACATATAAACAATTCTCCCTAAGTTTCTGCAAAACTAGGCACACATGTTTTCGATGCTCATCAAGGGATGAAGAAAAAATTAAAATGTCATCTAGGTAGACAACCATAAACCGGCCAAGATAATCTCGGAAAATTTCATTAACAAAACTTTGAAAGACCGCAGGGGCATTACACAGGCCGAAGGGCATAACCAAATATTCATAATGCCCTTCAAGGGTATTAAAGGCCGTTTTCCACTCGTCCCCCTGCCTAATTCTTATGAGGTTATAGGCCCCTCTGAGATCTAGTTTGGAGAAGACCTGCGCCCCGACCACCTGTGTAAAGAGCCCCTCAATAAGCGGTAGGGGATATTTATTTTTTACCGTGATGTTATTTAAGCCCCGGTAATCGATACAGGGGCGAAGTCCCCCATCCTTTTTCTCCACAAAAAAAAACCCTGCCCCTGCTGGGGAAGATGAAGGCCGAATAAACCCTTTTTCTAAGTTCTCGGCGATATATTCCCGCATGGCAAGGGTTTCTGCTCGGGTCAAATTAAATATTCTCCCTCTGGGAGGCATCGTACCAGGGAGCAGTTCTATTGGGCAGTCCCAAGGTCTATGGGGAGGAAGTTTGTCTGCTGCCTTTTCTGAAAAAACATCAGCAAACTCCAAATATGGAATAGGAATCCCACTAGGGAGTAAGTGTGTGACCCTGAGGGGAAATTCTAGGCAGTTCCGGAAACACTGGTGTCCCCACTTGGTAATTTGCCCCGAAACCCAATCAATTTGAGGATTATGCTCCTGCAGCCATGGCAACCCCAGAATCAAGGGGGTACCAGGCATGCTCAAAATCAGGAACCTGATAACCTCAGAATGACTGGCTCCTACTTTGATTTGCATGGGAGGTGATTGGAACCGAACTAACCCCCCGGCCACTGGAGTGCCATCAATGGCTGACACCCGGATAGGAGTAGGCAAGGTCTGTGCCATAATTCCTAGAGTCTGTGCTAGATCAGAGTCTAGGAAGTTCCCAGCTGCTCCAGAATCGAGAAGAGCCTTTAAGTTAACATATTTGGCACCAAACATAACCTGAACTGGGACAAGAACTGGAGACGATACTTGAGGAGATACCTTACAGCCTAGGAGGGCCCCCTCGAAACCCCCTAGGCTCTGAAGTTTCCCGACGGTTTCTTTGGGCAAAGTCTAACCATGTGGCCGGTCCCACCACAGTAAAGACAGAGCCCCTCGGATAGGCGTCGTCGTCTCTCGCCTTCGGTGAGCCTGGTGGCACCTAGCTGCATAGGCTCTTCAGAAGGTTGAGCGGCGGGAGCCTCAGATTTTGCAGCGGATTCAAAATGTGATCCTTTCTCCAGGCGCCTTTCCCGGAGTCGGCGATCAACGCGGATGGCCAAATGCATTAACTCATCCAGTGTTTGGGGTTCCGGGTAGTTCACCAGGGTATCTTTGATAGAGTCAGCCAGACCTAACCGGAATTGGCCACAGAGGGCAGGATTGTTCCAGCGTGAGTCAACTGCCCAACGCCGGAATTCGGAACAGTAGTCCTCGGCTGGACGGCGTCCCTGGCGGAGGGTACGTAACTTCGCGTCAGCTGAGGCCCCCTTGTCAGGATCGTCATAAAGGACCTCCATTGCAGCGAAGAAACTATCCACCGACTGGCGGATGGGGTCCTGAGCTGATAAGCTAAAGGCCCAGGACTGAGGGTCTCCATGTAACAGGGAAATAATCAAGCCCACTTTTTGTTCCTGTGAGCCCGAGGACACCGGGCGAAGCTGAAAGTATAGTTTACAAGAGTCCCGGAAATTGGCAAATTTTGCCCTATCGCCAAAAAACTTTTCAGGGAGCGGGATCTTGGGTTCCACCGTCATTGCGGCCGGAGTCCCCTGAGAAGTGGGGACCATGGGAGTTGGACGGTTCTCCTGGGCCGCAACTCGATGAGCCAGGTGCTCCACCGCCGCCGTCAGGGCCTGCACCTGCTCCAGAATTTGGTCCATTCTTCTGGCCCGTTATAATGTCAGGATTGTACCAAACACCCGTCTGTCTTAAGCCAGTATCCCCCAATCTCCACCGCCACTTCTGCCTATAGACAAGCCCCCGCTTGTGGGAGACACGAGCAATGCCTCTCCCAGTCGGTTGCCCCCAGGACTTAACAGGCGCAAGGGATAGTAGCTTAAGGTGCAGTTTGGTGTTAGGCAGGGAATCCCGAATGAGGATGCCGGGTGCGAAAAGTCCGTAAATCAGGCCGAGGTCAAACCAGGAGGTCACAGGCGAGGTATCCAAGGGAGAAGACTGAGAATGGTCGAGGGTAGCCGAGGTCAATTCCAGGAGGTCACAGGCGAGGTACAGGAGGGTCAGGCAAGAGGGTGGTCAGGCAAAGCAGGAGGTCAGGGCAGGCAGCTAGCAAGAATAGTCAAGGTCCAAATCCAAATCCAAAATCTTCACAAGTACAGCAGCACACATCCAGAACCCAGAAGCTATAACGGGCACTGGGAAACTGGAACAGTGCAAATATATAGGGAAGTCTGGCCAATGGGAAACAGGGAAAAAGGAGGGAAGGAAGGTGCTTGGTGCAAACAAGGAAGTGGGATCGGTCCCAGGAGCTGGACGGCCCAGGCCAGACAGGCCGACCAGTCCCTGGGTCCGATCCCAAGAACCAGCCACAGATTGGACAATTCAAACTCGCCCCCGGCGGGCGCGCTGGGGGAAGCGCCGCTGGAAGGCATAAAGCAGACGTGCTCGCGCGCGCGCGCGAGCACGTTGATGATCGGGCGCGCCCCCGCCAGGAAGGGGAAGCGCTGAGCCGGAGGGGAGAGCCGCAAGGCCGCGCAGCCGCGCGGAGCGGGCTGCGACGCGGCCACCCACGGCGTCCTGCACCGCCCGCCCCTGATCCCCGCGACGGTGCCGAGGAGCTGGCAGACCCGGGGACCGTCGGGCCGCAGCCCGGTGGGAGCCAGCCGGCAACGCGCCGCGGGACCCGGAACGGCGGTGAGGTAAGTGCCTAACATTTTCTTAAAGAGCAGCAGGTTCCTCTGGTCTTTGGTTGGGGGGCGGGCTGACAGCACGAGTGCAGCATCACCAATCGCCCATCTACAAGAGGTATATAGAGGTATAAATGCGCCAAAACGCGTTAAACATGTACCTTGGATAAAGGTGCGATTTTGTAGGATCCAATACATTGAAAGAACACTCTCAATTGCATCAGAGATTTTATGGACAGATAATAATCAGCAGTGTAACCTTTATTAAATATACTGACAATGGTTAGACCTTCAGTGTCGAGGTTAACACACAACACAAGACACAGACAGCAATGGTTGATCAGCCTAATTCAACACAGCGTTATAATAGGTAGTAAACAGAGAACACATGATTTAAACAAACACATCTTGAGGAATAGTTAGAGACAATGACAGGTCTCTGTTTCTCAATTAGTCAGCACACAGAATTCAATTCACCATAAGAAATAATACATTTCTTATAAAATCAGCTTTCAATGTAACCATGCCAACCGACTAGCATGACATTCGTGCCTTGGTTAAATTTGGAAGCGCATAATATGGTAACCCATAAATATAGGCGCAGGGTAGACCCTAAAAATATAGGAACCAGTCCTACCACCCTCGGTTATCTATATCTATCCCATATCTATCTCATTTTTAGATAGGTGAGGAAAAAAATTCTATAAGGCCTATTTACCTATCAACTATCTGATTTACCCCACAGAAATTCTCCAATGTTAGGGCTTTAAAAACAAAAACATTTATATAGCAAAAACAGTTATGTTGGACCTAGGTTTAAAACCAGGGGCGTACATACCATAGCGGCAGTGCAGGCGCATGCCACTCGGCCCGTGGAACAAGAGGGCCTGGCGCACGTTGCCTCCAATGCCTCCAATGTACCGCAGAACATACTTACCTGGCCATGCCACCTCCTTCCCTCTGGTACACGGGCCCTTCTTCCATATCAGCGGCATGGGGGGTTTGCTTCTGCTGATGGGGGCCCATGGTGGGGGCCTTGCTATGGGACCCAATAAGGGCTATGTACGCTCCTCTTCACAGAGTTGCAGCACAGCTGGGTCAGTGCTGTAGATTGAAGCCTCCTTATCCTCAGGACCTGTGCAGTTCACAAAGTTATACTGTATATGTGCAATTATTTCATCATCACAACACGTAAAGCTTTGCCCCAAACAGATCAGCGGCGCATGACTGCCTCCAAATCACATTCTTCTTAAGCATCATGGCTAATGGTTGACTTATGACAGTAGAACTCCACCTTGCTGAGGACACACTCAATGACACCCATAGGCCTGGGGTTTGCAGACAGGCCAGGATAGTGCATTCCGGAAAGTTTGTAGGCTTCTGGCAGGCAAGCAAGGAGAGCACCATGGACATCAGGGGTGCTAGACCAATACAAAGCCAGAATTGGAAGTAGCAGAGGGGATTATGCAGCTCGCAGAAGGGTTCAGCAGCTCGGGATCACAGCAGTTCAACAGTGGTAGGGAGAAGTCACTGCTGCCATTGCACAGATGTAACAGCAAAGAGGCCGATTCATTAATAGCGCCAGGTAGCGACAGATGAGCGACAGTAGCGTTATTTTCACAGCGCCCGCTAGTATTCGCTGTGTTTGGCCGTTGTTCGACTGTTGACAGTCGGTGTGCGGTAATGTTGAATACGGGGTTAGGAGTTGCTGTTTGACAGGTTCCGCGCTGTATGGGAGCGCATGACAGCGAACGGCCATAGCGAACGGCTCCCAGCATATTCATTAACAAATCACGCTCCAAAAATTCTCGCGCTGTGAAATGCTTGTTTAAACCCCAGAGCACTGGCGGCGATGGGTTAAAAGTAGTTTTTTAACCCCCAAACAACCATATTTTTAGAAAAAAAAAAAACATGTTTTTCAAAACATTTTGTAATATGAATACATTAATATCAGACCTGTAATATCAATTCTGCACAAATTTATTTATTTATTTTTTTACCTTAAAAAAAATATCTAACATTGCAGAAGTGGTCACAGAATTTTTGACATTTAAAAAAAAAAAAAAAAATTAATAGCAATTAATTATGAATATTTAAAGATTGTTCCATTGAAATGCATTGGAGAGCGCCAGGTAGCGAGAGGTCATACCTGTCGCTGTTCAAGGTCGCTCGCTGGCGCTGTGGGGTGAGGCTGGAATAATGATGAATGATTCGCTATCTGGCGCTCTGTCAGTCGCTAAGCAGGATCGGCTTGATAAATGTGTGATTGCGGAGGGGAGCCGGCGTTCTCGTGGCGGTTAGCGTCATTACCGTTCGCTCACCATTCGCTACCTGGCGCAATCCCTTGTTAAATAAGGGCCAAAGAGTGATCAGTATTATCCAGACAGTTCATTACTTATAGTCAGTCAAACTAAAAAATAAGGCCCCTACATACCAAGACACTTCTGCAAGGGTAAATGCTAAGATAAACTATTTTGTTAAAAAAACCTTTCGGTTTACTTCATTTTATGGCTATGGGGCACCTAACTTTTACTTTTACCTACCCCTATTTTAACTACCCCCATGGAGTCAATTCTTAAACTAGGCGACACCTTTTACCCAGACCAAATATGGGGCACCCTTTTTAACGTTAAACAAGAATGGGGCACATTTTTAACTAAAACAAGTATGGGGCACTTTTCAACCAGAACAAGAAAAATATAAAACCTGCACCCATACATTACCCGTAGGAACGAAATAACCCATGATTTTCAATGCATGGGTTAAACTATGGTACAAGAAAAGAGGGAAACCCACAGTGCCCTCTAAAAAGTGCCAAGGATGAAACAGTTGCACCACTTTAAGGGTCTAAAAAATATTCAAATTTATTGACTAATTACATATATTTACAATCACAATAAACATTAAGACTATACAATAACAACTACATGACATAAACATTTAAAACCACAAGGGGGCGCTGGAGGTCTGTCTCAGTGCAAAAAGTAAAATACTCTCCATTAAAAGTGTGTATCCAAATCCTATATACTATAACTAATATGCTCTCAGATGCAATCTGCAATTTTGCATCTGAGAGCATATTAGTTATAGTATATAGGATTTGGATACACACTTTTAATGGAGAGTATTTTACTTTTTGCACTGAGACAGACCTCCAGCGCCCCCTTGTGGTTTTAAATGTTTATGTCATGTAGTTGTTATTGTATAGTCTTAATGTTTATTGTCATTGTAAATATATGTAATTAGTCAATAAATTTTTTCAATAAAATATTTTTTAGACCCTTAAAGTGGTGCAACTGTTTCATCCTTGGCACTTTTTAGAGGGTACTGTGGGTTTCCCCTCTTTTCTTGTAGTGTATTGAGTTTTGAGTGCTGGGATTAGTGTGCACACTATTATTGGCTTTATTGTTGACTTACCATTTGGCTTACAGACTGGTGCAACTTTTCTAGCTTGTCTAAAACTTGGGTAAAACTATGGTATATCACACACAATGATCATTATTATACATGCAGTAAAACTAGTACCTGTAAATCATTATATCACTATTAATATGTTTCTTTCTGCCCCTTGATTTACAATGTACTTTTTTTATTTCTAATTAAAAACTGAAGCTTTTCTTCAAACAGTTTACATTTAGCTGGTACATTCTCTTTACATTCACATTTATTCACCTTTTGTTTACTGAATGGGGGGGGGGGGGGCTCGCTCTGCAGCGTGTCTTTACAAAAATTTACACCAGGCTTGTTTTTTTTTAATTTTAATGGAAGGAAAAGGAAATCAGGGGTGACAGGTTCTGTCCCCCGATACACTAAACCTGTCACCCCTGGATTTTATTCCTACAAGGAGAGAATAAACCACAAGCTTGGTGGGAGCTTTATTCAGTTCGGGGGTATAAGTGACCCCTCCTCTCATTAGAAAACGTGTTCATATAGATTTTTAATATTACACAATTTCGCAATACCTCTGCCTGTGAGCCAGTCCGAGCCTGCCCACTAATGTGCCGTGGGAGCAAGGGGCAAGGTAATACAAGGGCAAGTCTGGGGGGGATCAAACAGGGCAGGATGCCCCTGGGGAGACATTATGGCCATTCATCTGGCCGTAATGTCTATAAGACTCTAGGGACAGTATGAGTGGGTTTTGGTCTGCTTTAACAAAGTATAAAGAGTTAAATTGCTTTGCAACAGATGAAAATCTTGCAACTCCTGATCTTAGAGGCTTAAAGTGGACCAAACCCCACAACGATCGGCCTGGGAATCTTAAATATTCCCGAGCCAATCGATTCCCTCCCCCCCAGGGCATCCAAAATTGGGATGCCCCACTGTGTGAAACCCCCAGGTCACCCCATATACTTACCTTCTTTTCTGGTTCAACGGCACATGTGTGAGCTGCAGGTGCATCCCCGCTATCCCTCTAGCAGGGCGCTTGCTTGCGGCAGGCATTTGTAAATGGCAGGTGTGGGCATGCTTCCTTTTAGAGCAGGAGATGCGGCCGCCAGCAAGATCAGAGCGGCTCCCCTTAGACGAAGGCTTAGACCCACTGACGTGAGCGTATCCAAGTGCGCTGATTGGACGACCGGCTGCACATGCGCCATAGGACCGGCGACAGGTGAGTTTGTTTCAGCAACCTGGGGGGGTTTCACACAGCAGGGCACCCCCGATCAGGGTGCCCTAGGGGCAAAGACCGAAAACCCAGGATAGCCAAAATTATGGTCCACTTTAAACTGTAAAATTGCCAATAGAAACAATGTAATCAATGCTGATGAATATTATAAGTTGGGGGGGGTCTCTTTATGTCTAGGCCAGGGGTGGCATTGTCAATGCTCCTGCACGGCCAGGGGCCACACTTCACCTGACAGCAGAGTTCATGATAACTGTCACGACCTGAGGGATGGCGAGTGACTAACGCGTCACGTAGGAGAGAAAAAGCTGCAATCATCACAATACAGGAAAAGAAGCTTGTGAATCATGTCTGGAGGTAACTTTACTGTAACAGCGATGGCTCACTGCTGCCTGAAATAAAGGGCACAGCCTGCTCATGAGCTCCATCCGGTGACCTGGAATAACCCCTATAACTAAAGATCCCAGCAACCAGCCATGGCCCCTAGAAGCATCTGGCTTAGTACAAGAACATACCCCCCTCCACTATGGGGCACAAATATTCCATCAAATGATTTTCTACTCCTACACAATGCAAACGGCTAGGTGTCAAAGGGGTCTAACATGTAATACGTGTTACATTATATTATGTATATATATATATAATGATAACAAGAAAATAACTACACGGGCAGGCTGATTCATTACTAGCGCCCGGTACCAGCAGATGAGCGTCTGTAGCGAGGCGCTCAGAGCGACCGCTAGTAGTCGCTGTGGTCGGCTATGGGTCGCTGTTACCGGCATTGATGAATATGATGTGTGAGTCGCTATAACACCAGTACAGAGCAATATGGGAGCGACTGGTCAGTGTGAGCGACTCAAACCATATTCATCAAAAAAACAGCTTCTCACAGCTCCGGCGCTCAAAATTGTGTCGCTGTAGCCCAGAGCGCCAGAAGCTGTGTGATTAAAGTCCATTTTTTTAACACATATCCACCAGTAACAAAGCGAAAACATATGGAATTATATTGTTATTACATTGTGACATTAACACTTTAATACCAGACCTGTAATGACAATTCTGCATAAAAATATAAAAAAATCAAAAAAGTTTTCAAAAATGACTTTTAGTAGGCCAGGAGAGGTCACACAATGATTTCATAAAAAAAGAAATAAATAAAAAGAAAACCCTGTTTAAACAGAAGAAAAGTAACGTCCATTGAAGTATATGGGAGAGCGACAGGTAATACCAGGCGCTTTGGAAGGCAGAGCGCCGACGGTATACGCTGAGCCGTCTGTGATGATGAATCGGACGCTACATGGCGCTGTTAGAGTCGCTCACCAGAATCGCTTTGATAAATGTGGTATTGCATACAGCGCCCGGCGGCCACCGTTCTCTACCTGCCGCTATCCCTTGATGAATAAACCCCTTAATGGCAGAGAGCTCCATGCAGCCTGGGACCACAGAAGCTCCAAGAGATGATCAGAACTTTTATTTCTAATTTCTTCTTTTTTAATTCTTTAAAAAAAAATGTTAATTCTATTATATATATTTTATAAATTCTTTATTTGTCAAAAAGTTTTAAAATAAAATAAACAGTATGACTCAATAACCGCTCATAACGTATAATTCTATTATATATTAATATGATGAATAATGAGCTACTGACATCACAGCAGGAATCCACTGATTCAGGCCCCTGGAGCGTCAGACCGCGCGGCAGCGAGTGTAAAATGAGCATCATGGTGCTGGACCTCATCTCTCCGGGTGACATCAGCACTGGATCCGGCGTTAGTATCTATTTCACTATCATCCCAGCGCCACGGCAACAGAGTCTAATATTGTCCTGAGCCCAGTTTAGCACATCACACCCCCTTCCCTTTCCACTAGAATGTTCTGTTGAATCTGCTGAGGCAATATTAAGCCATTTCTAAATTTCCAAAAATAGTCTAATATAAAAAAAAAATCTGTATATACATTCTGGATGGCAGAAGGGAGGGGGTGGTTATTTATACACCCTGTGTGAAACATACCATTCTAGTTTACAGGGGAGGACCTGTCGGGACCAGAACATTATGTAATAGCAATGCATAGCGAAGCATCTGTACTTCTGAGAAGAATTGCAACAGCCCTAAGCCATTATTCCAGCACAGCTCAGGGGACAGGCCGCCAGCATTTAGCAGTCCTCCTCATAAAAAGAAAAAATCAAGTTTGGCTGGATTTTAATGCAGGGTGTATAAATTACCCCCCTACCATCTACTATATTATATTTCATTTTAGACCTCTTTTAAAGTGGACCCATCACCTCCATTCTCATGTGCAGTGGGAAGAGCAGAAAGGTGGTTTGTGTGGGTGATCTGGTTATACACAGTAGCAGGGCCGGGGCTAGCACTCGGCAAGGTTGGGCATCTGCCGTGGGCCCCGACGGTGGGGGGGCCTACTGAGGCAGCACAGCCTATAAAAAAAGGCTGTCTGTGCTGTACATCGGCCCCGGGCCCGCAGGATGGACGCTGGCTGGTTTTACTGGTAGGCGGGGCTATCTCGCCCTCCCGCCTGGACTTCCTCCAGTCCAAATGTGCTGGCTGGCTGGTTTAATTGGGGGCGGGGCTATCTCCCCCTCCAGCCCAGACTTCTTCCTGCCCCAATGTGCTGACTGGCTGGTATAACTGGTGGGCGGGGCTATCTCCCCCTCCCGCCCGGACTTCCTCCTGCCCCAATGCACTGGCTGGCTGGCTGGTTTGACTGGTGGGCGGGGTTATCTGGCCCTCCCGCTCGGACTTCCTTCTGCACCAATGCGCTGGCTGGCTGGTTTGATTGAGGGTGGGGCTATCTTCCTCCTGCCCCAATGCGCTGGCTGGTTTGTTTGGGGGCGGGGCTATCTCCCCCTCCAGCCCAGACTTCTTCCTGCCCCAATGTGCTGACTGGCTGGTATAACTGGTGGGCGGGGCTATCTCCCCCTCCCGCCCGCACTTCCTCCTGCCCCAATGCACTGGCTGGCTGGCATAACTGGTGGGCGGGGCTATCTCCCCCTCCTGCCCGCACTTCCTCCTGCCCCAATGCACTGGCTGGCTGGTATAACTGGTGGGCGGGGCTATCTCCCCCTCCCGCTCAGACTTCTCCCTGTCCCAATGCACTGGCTGGCTGGTTTGACTGGTGGGCGGGGTTATCTGGCCCTCCCGCTCGGACTTCCTTCTGCACCAATGCGCTGGCTGGCTGGTTTGATTGAGGGCGGGGCTATCTTCCTCCTGCCCCAATGCGCTGGCTGGTTTGTTTGGGGGCGGGGCTATCTCCCCCTCCTGCCCTATGCTGTCAGTGTCAGTAATGATTGCAGAGGGAACGCTGACATGCTGTCAGAGAGGGATTGAAGGGGCGCACTGACTGCACTGGCTGACTGTCTGCAGAGTTACCACAGAGGGGGTAACTTTTATATTGTTTGCCACACTCTCTGTATCTGTACTTTTGCAAGTGCACCCATTGTGCTTACTCACCTTAGTGAGCATTCAGCTTTTGGTGGATAAGATGATTAAAGTGGACCAAAACCAGACTTATTCCCTCTCCCCAGGGCATCCCAAACAGGGATGTGTGAAAGTGTAACAAAACCCATACAGTCTGGCTCTAAGAGTTTCCAGGGCTGGCTCCTGACTCCTGAATCGGGATGCCCCGCTGTGTGAAACCCCCCCGAACGCAGCTTTTCACCCACCTCTTCCTTGCGCATGCACGGGCCCTTGTCCAATGAGAGCCACCTGCTGAATGACATAGTCACAGCAGACGGCTCTCATTGGATGAGAGCCTGCACATGAGCCATTGGAAGAAGGAAGAGGTGAGTGAATAGTGGTGTTCTGGGGGGTTTCACACAGCAAGGCATCCCGGTTCGGGATGCCCCAGAGGGAAGGTCAGCAGCCACCCCTGGAATCTCTTAGGGCCAGACTTGTTACACTTCCACATATCCCTGTTCAGGATGCCCTGGGGAGAGGGAATAAGTCGGGTTTCGGTCCACTTTAAACATCCTATCCACACTGGCACATGTGACTATGACATTCAGCAGGCTGCTCTCGTTGCTCCTGGGAGTGCGGAAGATGCAGCAGCGCACGCTCCCCATTGTAGCGATTTGACTAATTACATAGTCACGGAAGATGGCTCTCATTGGACGGAAGCCCGCACATGTGCTATTGGAACAAGGAAGAGTGTTGAGTGAATAGTGGCTCTCTGGGGGGTTTCACACAGCAGGGCATCCTGGTTTGGGATGCCATGGGGAGAAACAAGCGGCCCTTGAATCTCTTAGATCCGCTGCCCCAGATGTTTAAGCTGGATGTGGGAGCGCATCAGGTAACAAGGTATGAGACTCACTCTGTATGCCAGATCTACAAACAGATCATTAAACTGATGTGACAAAGGGGACCCACTGAGACACTGTCATCCAAGGGCCCACAACACCGGAGCCGGTCCTGCACAGTGGGGGTGACCCAAATCAGGACAAGGACCTATCATCAGCGAAAGAAATCCATCCTAACCTTCCAGAGAGGAATCTGACTAAAGATCTAACAGTATCTCCTTGTCCAGTTACTGTTAAGTGTGAATGGTGCATCAAATCCAAAGCTACAGGAGCAACACCTCATCAGAATAGAGTCAGAATAGAGAATACCACTTGACCTATTTCACAGTGATGTAGGTGGTCCCCTAAACCCATCTATACCTTGAGGAAACAAGTACATAGTGGGATAGCTGAAAGAAAGACCCAAACTCTGACTGAAATGATCAGAGATGTATGCAGACGGACTACCACAAAAATACTGGGGTGAGGCAGCAATAACAGCCACTTATTTGTAGAACAGACTCTTCTCTAGGAACTCCAGAAGAATGTACAGAGCATCCATCCTACTCTGCCCCAAAAGAAAACAAAGCTTTCCCTGGAGTCGGGCTACTGGAAACTTTGGAGATCTTCTTCCAAGAGCTGGAGGAGTGTTGGGTCGGGTGTCCCTGGCAGTGATGGGGAGACACTGGTAGTAAATAAACACAGCTTGTGCTGGGAATTGCTATGACGAGGGCACTTATCAGCCACATGTCGTAAGAAGTATTTTGTTGTAGCGAGCCGGTCGCTATAGTAACCAATGATATTTGCTGATCCAGTTACTCTGGCAAACCTTTGGACGCGGGCCAATACCTTTTCTGCTCTATATTCTGTCATCAGACACACCCTGCTCCAGGAGTTGTGATCATTGGAGAAAGAAGAGAAAAGGGAGATGTTTTGCAGGAACTGCGGTAACTGATAGCAGATGTGTTTTCCTAGCAATCCTCTCCATGTTACTACACTTACCAACAGTGACACAGGAGGCAATCCCACAGCTCCATCTCTGGAGGAGACCACAGAGCTCTGCCGCCATCTGCTGGTCACTGGTGCACATTGCATGCAGAGAATTTTCCCATCAATGCAAAACTTAAAAAAACGAATTTGCCATAGTACATATATATCTGCATTCATATACACGGAGTGGGTAAGCACAAGCACACACTTTTATCCAATCAGCACTCTATACTGTATATATTAATGTAGAGCATAGAACTTTTGCAGCACAGAGCCTGGCATCAGGGCCGTATTTGGTGTTCATGGTGCCCTAGGCACTTAAAGTGCTTGCTCCCCCATTTTTAAGTTAGGTCATGGTCCACATAAAAAAAGTGTTGGGGGAAAGGGTGCAATGGGTCAGATGCAAAGTATGTGTGTGGAGGAGGCACAGGGCACATACAGGAGTCAGATGACCAAGGCAGTGAAGGGGAGATGCTGTGGCCTGTGTTCAACCCATTGCACCCTTCCCCCTTTAAACAAATACATTCTGCATCCTTCTGTGGCTGGGGGGTGCTTGTTAGGAAGCATTAATATTCCGGATATGGGAGTTTTAATTGATTTACTATGGTAGTAAGGGCAGCACCCCCTCCAGGTTGCCACCCTAGGCACGTGCCTAGGGTTGCCTAATGGGAAATACAGCCCTGTCTGGCATAAAGAAAGGGGCATCCCTGGGTGGCCCCTGTGCATGCACCATAGGATTACTTGTAAGATGACTATACCTGTGATCCTGGATGGTTTCACACAGTGGGGTATCCCACATTGGGAAGCCCAGGGGATAAGAAATTAGCCACTACTTTTAGAATTCAGGGCTGGCAAATACAGGTTTTAGTACACTTTAAAGCGGGCCAAAAATGACTGCTGGTCCACTCGCCCATAGCATCATGCCTGATACAGGAGGAACTACCCCATTCCTGCATTGCCTCCCCATCTCTTCTGTGAGAGGGCACCTCTGCCTGGCATCAGGCTTGATGCTAGGTCATGCGCAAGGGGGCTTCTAGCAAACCCCGGTGGCTGTCGGCAACCATGTGGGGCAGTAGAGCGATAGTTAGAAAATACAGAAGTGTGTTGGGGGGGCATCCTGTAATCTCAGTCTTCAGACCTCTCTTTCTCTCTTCTGCACATACAGTAGCCTAGTTCTCCATCTTGCTCTCATTTAAACATTCCTTCCATATTTTCTTTTTCACATTAGCTCCTTCTTCTCTTTCACATTTTCTTTTTTTTTAACAACTTTCCTCCATGTTTCTCTCATTTCAACCTCCTATCTTCCTTTCTTTCCTACACCCCCCCATGTCTATTTTACACATTCCCTCCTTTTCTCTGTCTTGTCACCTTTCCTTTAATTCACTATCTTTTCACATTCTCTATGTCTTCCTCTTATTTTATTTCACTTCCTTCTTTCTTATTTTCACCTTTCATTGTCAAGTTCACTCTCCCTTTCTTTTCTTTTTTTCTGCTTTCTTTTCTCTCGTGCCACATTAATGGGCTGTCATCCAATCAGTGCTCTATGTCGTGCATCTTAATATATGCCAAGAGGTCCATTCTTGCCTTAAAGAGGAACAACGCATCTGATTTTCACTTTTCAGGGTGTTGTTCCTCTCAGTGGGGTCACCCGTAAGGCCACGCCATTCACTCACCTTCCTATCGCTCCCACGGCGCAGACTCGGGACGAGAATGAGCGCACTGATTGCTGAGCGGCCCGACCAATGATCAACCAATCAGCACACTTGCTTTCACTCGGCTCCATTCGGCGCCACCTGGACGGCTAAGCAGCCGAGCGCGCCGCCGGGCCGATCTCCCGCTCACCTTCTAGCCATCGCGTGCTTGTGCCATCCAGTCAGAAAGGCATAGCGAGGGCTCCAGAAAACGGGGAGTGAAACAGAGCTTTTGGTTTCTTTTACACAGCGTAGGAAAGGAACTCAAATGGCCCTGGAGCCTTTTTTTTTGGGGGGGGGGGGGTTCTGGGGGTTCCATGACAAGTTGAAAGCCCTACCTTTCCTAATGCTGACCTGTTTTCATGAACTGTGGTCAGCAAGGGAAGCATGGTATCAGCCAGCAAGGAAAGGACAGGTTTTTCTTACACGTCACAAGTCACTTAAAGAGTTTGTAGATGTTTCCCCTGTAACCAGTTCACAATAAACAGGTACGTGCTTGTGCTGGCACGCTCCCGTCGCAATTAAATAAACCCCAGCGCCAAAGCCAATTAATTGCAGGCGCACGGCGCTTCATAACTCCCTGTGGCTCTTTTCAGCTCACAGATCACCTGAACAATAAGGTTAATTCAGTGTTATTAATAGAGCAGCCGGTGCTGGGCTCGCCCCTCTCTCCTTAGCATTTCGAGGAGCTGCAATTTCTAGATAATTTAATCCAGATTTGTAAATGGTTTATGCTTTTGAGATTGCAGAATAAAGCAACAAGAGAGGTGATCCCTCTTGTCCCTGACAAGGAACTTTCCTTTATAAATGTTCTAGCTCTGAAAATTTCCTGAAGAGCGACAGTGAGAAGTGAAGTGACAAGAGAAGTGTTGTGCAGTTCTGCCGACTCCTCTACACCCTTCACCCCCATCCAGCACTGTCCCGCAGCAGGAGCATAGCAGGGCACATTTCATGGCAGGATAGGAGATCCTGTGGTCACCTCCGAATGTGCCAATCATAGCTGTAAGAACAGCGCTGGGCCGCCATAGAGATTGGAAGGTTGTGGCCACAAGGTCTTGCTTTCCCATTTCACCAAATCAGGTGTTGCCAGGTAATCTAGAGGATAGGTAATAACGCCCTCCTTACTTAAAGAGGAGCAACACACCCCTCAAGTTTGTAAGACTCGGGCGGGGGGGTTGGTCTACTATTTGAGCCCCCCAAATCGCCAGTTCCACTCACTTCTTCCACCCTCCCCCCTGTGGCCTCAGTCTCAGCCGGAGCAAGCACACCCACAGCTAGAGGCAGGGTTGGCGATGTGTCCGGCAGTGTTCACTTCATTGGGGTCAGTGCAGCAAAGGAATGGAATGACAGCTGCTGATTGGCTAATCCACGCATGTGCCGTGGGAATGAGGAAATGGTGATTTTATGGCCGATACACACAGCGGGATACCCCTTCAGAGAGGAACAAAACCCAAGAAAGTCAATTTCTTGGGTGTTGTTCCATTATAAAGAGGAAAAACTCTGAAAGTCCCCCGAAACGCCAGTTTTCTCATCCCTGGTGCATCCTGATTAGGACGCTCCGCTGTCTGAAACCCCTGCGATTGGATCAGGTAGCCTTTGATCCCATGGCACATGCGCGAGCCACATTTCCACTATATTCTTAGCTAAGGCACATACCTACATCAGGCATTTCTTTTTTTTTAAGTTTTTATTTTGCATAGATCAAAACATACATACAAAAGACATTATGCAATACAGCTTTTAAGGCGCGACAGCCGCCTAACTTCAGTCTGGCCTACTAACTCAAGACACCCATTCACACCACACGACCATCCACACCGGACTCAAACCATGTCAGAGATAAGTAGAACCTGGCAGAGGCCTAATAGAGTTGATAACGTTTAGCTGTTCGACAGGGCATTCATTGTCTACAGTGGTTTTAGTTCTCCCCTTCCCTCCACGTCTCCCAGACCAGGCCCTCAGCCCATCCGCAGATCAATTAAGATCCATGATAGCAGAGGTACATTTATTCCCCCCATTTTAATCATTATCGGACGCCGATTCCTGGCACTGTAATCAGGGATCCCAGACCTTGATGAACTTATCTGGCACACCTCTTGCCTCATTTGTTAGTTTATACATGGAGAGCTTCTGATTGACTAACCTTTTCCAAGCTTGCACAGGCGGCTTAGCAGGGTGTTTCCAGTTTATCAGGATGCATTTCCGGGCATAAAAAAACAGCAGCCAAAGCAACACCTTCAGTAACTAAGCTCCGATAGTGGCTCCAGCACCCCCAGAAGGCATAGTGAGGCAGAGCCCCTGATCCGAGCCCCCACTATTTTACTAATCAGGTCCATTACATCCTCCCAGAAACCAGCGAGAGTTTCACATGACCAAACCATATGCACCCACGTGCCACTATCTCTCTCACATCTTGGGCAGGTGTCCCTATCCAGTAGGCCCATCCTGTGCAGACAGACCGGGGTAACATGCGCCTGGTGGATCCACTTGGTCTGAATCATTCTATCTCTCGCCTCGACTACTGACGAGTGTAGGTTGTCCAGTACTTCTTCCCAGTCATCCTGATCCAGGTTCTGGACTATAGCCTGCCATTTCCCCTCTATCCCTCCCCTGGGGGACGCCAGCTCGCCGAGCAAACATTTGTATAGAGTGGAGACAGGTTTTTCTAAATTCAAGTCTTTGATCGCATTTTCAACCCGCGACGCAGCTACCCTTGGGCTCCCCCTGGAGAATTGTGTATTCAGGGCGTGTCTAATTTGCAAGTAGCGGAAGAAGTCCCGATTGGACAGGTGGGACCTCTCCTTGAGCTGATTGAAGGAGACCAGTAATCCCTCTTTGTAGAGCTTGCTCAGTTGATGGACACCCCTACTACTCCAGAAACATCAGGCATTTCTGAATGGCTTGGGTATACAGAGGGGCGAGGGTGTGGCCAGCGCTCCATTCATCTTTCCTAGCCGATGTCAGTTCTGACATCAAGTTGTCAAACATGGAATAAATGGAGCGAGAGCACCTGAGTGGCCTGTTGCCCGTGCATGCACCATGGGATCGCAGTTGGAGTGGGGATTGGTGAGGTTTACGGGCACCCTGGGGGTTTTCACACAGTGCGGCATCCCAATTCCAGGGCCAGCCTGGGTAAGTTTAATTCCGCTTTATCAAAGCAGACCTCTAAAAAAAAATGTAGGTCTGGCAAACATGATCCCTATCTGAGATGCCCCACAGACGGGGTGAACCTGTAATGTGAAGACCATGTGAAGGGTCCACCACTGCAGCAGGGGGCGGAATACAATCTGCTTTATTATTTATTTTTTATTTAAAACATATTTTATTTATTTTTTTACTGCTGTCATGTTTTGCGAGTCAACTATTGGTGGCTCAGAAGCCCTGGCCCACCTCCACTCCCTACCCCCATGTTGCTTTGTAGAGGAGTGGAGGGGCATCTTTCTAGGCAGAAGAGAGGCCCAAAGTAAAAGAAGAGAGGCCCACAGTAAAGACTAAGAAGAAAGGCAAAAGACAAGCTAAAATACACACTTCCAATGTCAATGTAAGCTGCAGCAGAGCAGAAAAAGCACATCCTTACCCCTCCCCCCCCACAGTCGGCGACAGTAGCAGTGAACTGCAGCTCTTGCAGATCGGGGCATGAATTCCGGCACATAATAGTTTGATGGCTTAATCACGGCTGTATTGCCTTTAAGAGTCACCCTTGAACTTTCGACGTATTTCATATATAAAGTGGAGGGAAAACACAGTTCAGCCAGACCTAAAGTCAAAAAGGCTGAATTTCCCCCAGGTGGCATCCTAAATCAGGATGCCCTATATCTGCACACTCAGAGGCAGTGACTCTGCACCCTGATGGGCGGCACTCGGCACAGAGGGTCTGCTCTGCAGCAGTAGATGCCCCATTGACTTCAATGAGAAGGCTGTTGGTGCTGTAGTAGGTGACTGTGCAGGCTCCAGGCTCCATGGAGGTAATGCCTGACCCTCCAGGGCATCTGAAATTGGTTTGCCGACCAGGGATTAGGAAAAGCAGGCCAAAGGGTCATTTTTAGTGCCTATAGTAAAAATGAATGATCTCTATTGGCGCTGGCACCTAATGTATAACCGAAGGGGCATCCCAAATCGTGATGGCTGTGACAGACGCTCTGTCTTTTGGACTTTACACAGGTTCATTACTTTCCTTTTCTTAAGCATGTACAGACTGCCATTGTGTTGATTGATTACGTTATTCATTGTTCTGATTGATTACGTCACAGACAATGGCATTGTTCTGATTGAGTGTATTACAGACGTCTATTGTTTTGCTGATTGCGTCACCGGCAGAGTTGAGGGATTGTGTGCCCTGCTCCCATTGGTCTGTGTATTTGTCATGAGGTCCACGGGGGAGGTCCCCTTGCATGGAGCCTTGCATATAAGGCACAGTGTGGCACTAATAAAGTTCACTTCACCTTCACCCTCAATACTGAGTTCTGTCTCTTATTGGGGGAAACGCTATATTACAATTCACTAGCCCTTGTAAGGGCTGTTCCTGTTTCCTCACAGACGACTCTGGAATTCCAGCAGCACTGCTTACGATTGGGAAAAGGACATCTCGGGCGGTGAAGCCCTCCGGTGATAAGGGTTATCGCTACAATTGGTGGCAGCGGTGGGATGGTCCTTTCTACCCAGAGAGAGTGCTACCCTGATGGAGAGTCAGTAGGACAAGTTGAAAAGGCTGACCCTGAAGGATCTACTCGAGAGCCGGGGAAGGTCAGCTAGCAACCGCCCACGTCAGGAACTGATAGCCGAGCTGATCGAAATGGATCGTGCAGCAGTGAGGACCGAAACCAATATAGAGACCGATGAAGACGCTGCTCTTGTTCAAGCAGTTCGGAACAGATTGTCGGTCTATGGCCCGAATCCATCACAGGAACTGATCGACCGAGTCTTCGCCGCAGTGGAGGCAGAGGCCAGTAAGCGAAGGGAAGATCGGCGACTTTCAACCCAGCAGCCTCTCAGCCTCAGTTACACTGGGGGGAGAAAGATTCCATTTGCAGCATTTAAGTCCTTCCAGGAAAGTGACGACGAGATTGACGGATTTTTGGCCGATTTTGAACGCCAGTGCACTTTACACCGGGTACCCACGGAGGAATGGGTCACCATATTATCAGGGAAACTATCTGGGAAAGCTTCCGATGCTTTCCGGGCCATCCCTGATGCGGACTTACCACACTACCATCTGGTAAAGGAGGCTTTGTTAGCCCGGTACGCTGTCACCCCGGAAGCCTACAGGCGGCGATTTCGGGAATCCCAAAAGAAGGGAGGGGATTCTTACATGGAGTGGGCATGTCGCCTCCATCGTACAGCATCACACTGGGTCACTGGATGCCAAGCCACGACCGCTGAGGATGTACTACAGTTGTTTTTACTAGAACATTTTCTCAATGCCCTGCAACCAGAGCTAAGAGAGTGGGTACGTGACCGGAGGCCTCTAACGCTACCTGAGGCTGCTCGTCTAGCCGACGAGTACACCGATGCTCGCCAGACAGAACAGTCCGCTCCAAAACCACCTCCCATCAAATTTCAAGCACCTGTGGCATCAGCGCCAACTCGTGACTCTGGGCCACATAGGCCAGCGCAGCAACCGAACCTCTCCACAGTTCAGTGCCATCGTTGCAAACAATGGGGACATTATCGCAGTGATTGCGCCCTAGAGCCTCCTCGAAACACGTGGAGGCAAACACAACCTTCCACCTCCCGTACTCCTGTGGCACACTGTTTGGAAGCTGAGAGCAGTTCGGAAGAGTATCTGGGGGTACTGTATGAAGCTGATCCCGTACAAGCGGCCATCCAAGACAACCGACAGCACCATCGCCAGGAGGTACGAGTCAATGGGCGCACCGCGCAAGGATTACGCGGCACCGGAGCCACACTTACCTTGCTCCAACCTCATTTGGTCAAGAACAAAGACCGCACTGGACACACCGTTGCAGTAAGGGTGGCGGGGGGAGCTGTGTTTCGACTCCCCACCGCCCGAGTACATCTTGACTGGGGCGCTGGATCCGGCAGGGTACAGGTGGGACTTATGGACAACTTACCAGCAGAAGTACTATTGGGAAATGATCTAGGACCAATGACTTCTGCCTACGCTACCTATGGGCCAGCCAGCGTCAACCCTGTTACAACCCAGGCTCCAGCCCGAGCTGCCGACTCCAGCCCACTGGTCGGGGAGACCCAGGGGTTTCGTCTGCATCACGTCATGTCTGTTACACGAAGCCAAGAAGAGGATCAGCCATCAGGTTACGTCCTTCCAGAGGGGAAACTTATGCCAAACACTATTTTTGTTGGGGGCATTGGCCATCGGATTAATCAGCCTGAAATTAAGGAGATTTTTTCAAAGTATGGCGCTGTAAAGAATGTCAAAATTATTAGGGATGCCTCTGGCGTTTCTAAGGGTTATGGTTTTGTCTACTTTTACGATGATATAGATGTGCAGAAGATTGTGGATTCTCCGATCAGCTTCCATGGAAAGAGATTGAAACTTGGGCCAGCTATAAGAAAGCAAAGCACCTGTCGACACATCCAACCAAGGACTTTGGTGCTGAACTCACCAACGCCACAATATCCCAGTGTTTGGACCCCACCCATGACTGATTCCTATGTACAGCCCACGTCAATGTTTAGTCCGGTTACTCACTATGTGCAGACTTGTCCTTACACAGAACTCTGCCCATAACAAGAGTCCGGACAGCCCCACGTTAACCCGAACAGGGTCAATCCGGGTCTGCCGGGTGTTCCACAAAAAGGGGGCATTGTGACAGACGCTCTGTCTTTTGGACTTTACACAGGTTCATTACTTTCCTTTTCTTAAGCATGTACAGACTGCCATTGTGTTGATTGATTACGTTATTCATTGTTCTGATTGATTACGTCACAGACAATGGCATTGTTCTGATTGAGTGTATTACAGATGTCTATTGTTTTGCTGATTGCGTCACCGGCAGAGTTGAGGGATTGTGTGCCCTGCTCCCATTGGTCTGTGTATTTGTCATGAGGTCCACGGGGGAGGTCCCCTTGCATGGAGCCTTGCATATAAGGCCCAGTGTGGCACTAATAAAGTTCACTTCACCTTCACCCTCAATACTGAGTTCTGTCTCTTATTGGGGGAAACGCTATATTACAATTCACTAGCCCTTGTAAGGGCTGTTCCTGTTTCCTCACAGACGACTCTGGAATTCCAGCAGCACCTCTTACGATTGGGAAAAGGACGTCACGGGCGGTGAAGCCCTCCGGCGATAAGGGTTATCGCTACAATGGCCCAGGGGGATTGTTACATGTTATGTACATCCACTTTGTTAAGTTTCTATGACAGTTGTGGGCTAGGTGATGTCATGTATGCATAGTTGAACTTAACTTAAAATATTTTTGTGGCAAAAGGTTAAAAAAATAAATAAACAGCATTTTACCAGAAAACAGTTTAGGACAGTGCCAAATGTAGCCTGACACAATGGTGTAACAATTGTCTTTGGCTGACAAATCACTTTAAAATTTTCAAGCATGCATAATAAACTCATTCCGTAACTTCACCAGTGATGTGAAAATAAATCTTTATTGAACTCATTAAAATTTCATTAAAAAAATCAAACAGAAAAAATACTTCATAAAATATCTTATAAACCTAGGAGAGGGTATTCTGTACCAGCAGAGATAAATGGAGGTTGGTAAAGTGTATAAGCCCTCCCCTGTAGCAGATACAGCCAGACCTCCCACATGAAGCATCTAAATGCCTTTGGAGTCTTTAAACAGGATTTTGACTATCCCAGGATTTGTTCCATGCCCTGAGGGCTGTTATCCAATCAGAGCGGTTTGCCTTGCATATGTAATATACTCATATGTATATGTCTGTTTACATCCAGACCTTTGGCAATCCCCAGCAGTGTGCGCACTCCTGCCACCAGCCTCTCTGATTGGCTGAGCAGAGGGGGGCTGTGGGGTGCGGCCGCCAGATGTTGAGACCAGCGAGGGAGCTAGGATGAAAGTGAGTATTGCGGTGCCCCGGGGGGTTTCACACATCAGGGAATCCCGATCCCCCTCCATATTTTGTTCCCCATTCTTGGGGCATTCTGATTTGGGATGCCCCCCCAGGAATGCCCTGTAAGCTGAATGAAGTGGGGGGGCAAAAGGCATCCCTGCAGCCACCTCCATTCAGCTGTAAGTTTTGGCCACGGTGACACAAAAAGTGATTTTGCTGAAGAGTTTTGCAATTTCAGTCTTTTGCATTAGAATTGCTAACTGCTGCCCAATGGCGGCAAAAACGTAATAGCGAATAATGCTATGTGATGTTCTATGGCTTTAGAGAGGTCTGCGCCTTCTCCAGGATGTCTTTCCTCATTTTGGGATATGTAGGGTGATCACGGAGGACCTGAAAAGAGGAATAGAAAACGGTCATGTAAAGCAGGCCTACACCCACATAACAAAAAAATCTTTCCCCTTCTATCTGCAGATGTTAAAGTGGGCCAACACCCAGGGGTGATCGGCCCGGGAATCTATAAGATTCCCGGGCCGATCACCTCACACACCGCGGGACATCCGAGATCGGGATGTCCCGCGGGGTGTAACCCCCCCAAAACCCCAAAAAATCCTTACCTCTCCAGCCGCTGCTTCCGCCGCCGCCGCCTCTCTCGCGCTCCTCTAGACGTGCGCGCGCCCGCGCCGGCCGTCTCTGGATGGCCGGCGCGGGCGCGCACACGTCAAGAGTGACGCGCGGGAGGGGGCGGCGGGCGCGATCCCTTGTCCGTCGACGGACGTCACTTGTCCGTCGGCGGGCATTGGACAGCGTACTCACGTGGGAGAGGTGAGTTTTCGGGGTGTTTGGGCAGCGGGGCACCCCCGATCGGGGTGCCCCGGGGAAGTGGACCAATACCCAGGATAGTCAAAATCCTGGGTGTTGGTCCACTTTAAGGTGCCAGATTTTACCTGTGGGATTCCACTTGTCCCAACCAATTCCCTCCTCTTATTTAGCTGACCTGGGTGATGTAACCTCAGAGAGGCTTCCCATTGGCTGCTCATTCCTCACCAACCGGTCACACATGTAACATGTGTCAGTATCGAGGTGCGTAACTATGGGGGGGTCCATGAGGTCCGGGGCTCCTTCTTTGTTGTTCCTCCACCTTATCAGATTTCTGCATCATTTATCTCGGTTTCAGTCTTTAGGAGTTGTATCCAATTCACCATAAAAGATATCATGATGGGGCCCCATTTAAAGAGGAACTCTGGTCAGAAATGACAGCACCTCTCACTTTAATACAAATCCTACAAGAAAACCCGCACAGCTGACAATACCCAGGGTGCTGGCTAGGTGAGAAGGGGCCCGGAGCACCAGGCCCACAAATACACTATCTATGGTTGCTATCTACCAGTCTAGATCGCTCTGTTCTCACCATATAAAATGATACTATCACCAAAGTAGCAGGTCCAGGTTCCACGTTCGTTGGTGAACGGGCGCTCTAAGTGGAACCTGGACCTGCTACTTTGGTGATAGTATCATTGTTTTATTTATTTTTATGTGAGGTAATTGTTTATTCTGTATGTGCCATGGTATACTGGTCTCACTGCTAATACACTGCTGCGTCACATTCTGCACTGTGCACTTTACACCCCAGCATTTTACTGGGGTTTTGCTTTTTCACTTAATACCCTCTGTACCTTTACCTTGAATCTCATCTTTTCTGTTGTATCCACAACTTACCGGTATGTGGTCACCATTTCTGTATACATATACCCTACAGGCATATGTTCACTTGTATTACTTGCTTTCATGCAGTTGATTCCTATATACCTGGCATATCTCAGAAAATACCTTATATTCTTCAATATTAAATTTATGGGCAGTTTTCAATAGTCCTTTATGGTTCACTTACAACGCCCAGTCATTGGTTTTGGCAAACCTTTTTATGTGTTATGTTGTCATTACATGTTATGTTTCCATTTTTAATATTGCAATAAAATTTAGTCATTAGTTTAGATAGTGTGTGAGGCTTATTTATATGGTGAGAACAGAGCGATCTAGACTGGTAGATTGCAACCATAGATAGTGCACCTCTCACTTTAAAGCAGAAAAATGCATGAATTTCATTTTTAAGGGGTTTGTTCCACGTCCCAGGCGCATCGCGAATTGTGATGCCCCGCTATATGAAACACCCCAAACCTCCCAGATAAACTCACCTCTCCTCAGACCAGCGGCACATGCGCGGCTCTCGTCCAATCAGAGCCCTGTGCCTTGACTACGTCATTCAGCAAAGGGCTCTGATTGAATTCAAAAGGAGGCACGTCTTGCCGCGTCCCTGTCATTGCGTGTGCTCCTGGCCCAGCCTATCTGAATGGCTGGGTCGCCGGGGACGCAGGGGTTATGGCAGCACGCGCTTCACATTGTAAACAATCAGATCCGTTTGCCGAAATCATGCAAGCTACTGAATCATTAGAGTTGATTCAGAGCCTGGTGAGAAAACACATATTTTTTGGGAGAGAAAACTGCCATTCCCTTTCACTGTCTATCGTGTGTAAATTTTCACCTGCCTCTGAATCAGCCCCAAGGGAGACAATGAAAGTCAACAGAAGTTTTCTTTCCTAAAAAAGAAGTGAGAATTCTCACCAGGCCCTAAATTGACCCCAATCTCAGCACTCACATTTGCTCCTGTGCCTACTCAAACCTAAAACACAGCTTTTCTCCTGGTAGCGGCCATTTTGAAGCAACCCTGAGGCTTTCTTTCCCAGCGCTGCTTGGATTTAACCGACATAAGCCACATAACCCACAATGCATATCGGCAGGAAACCCATCAGCACTTCCTGTTTGCAGGAGGCCTGCAGCCCACAATGCATATCGGCAGGAAACCCATCAGCACTTCCTGTTTGCAGGAGGCCTGCAGCCCACGATGTATATCGGGAGGAAACCCATCAGCACTTCCTGTTTGCAGGAGGCCTGCAGCCCACGATGTACAGTATATCGGCAGGAAACCCATCAGCACTTCCTGTTTGCAGGAGGCCTGCAGCCCACAATGTATATCGGCAGGAAACCCATCAGCACTTCCTGTTTGCAGGAGGCCTGCAGCCCACAATGTATATCGGCAGGAAACCCATCAGCACTTCCTGTTTGCAGGAGGCCTGCAGCCCACAATGTATATCGGCAGGAAACCCAGTAGCAGTGACCAAAGTACCTTACTGCAATTAAAGATTACCTGACAGACATAGCAAGTAGGGGGAAGGCAAAATAATCATCCTACTACATATATATAAACTTAAATCTGACCACTATGTATTTACTTCTCACTTTAATATCTGTCCGGCCATCCAATGAACATTATGTATTTTATAGCTCTAATTACTGATCAGATTCTTGTTTTTGTGGTCAGTAAGTTGTTGTACCGTGTTAGCCATCGATGGAAGCAGGAAATCCAAGGTTAAGGTAATACCATTTATTTATTATTAACTCAATAAGATTGAAAATGCAAGCCTGAAGAAGAAGCTTGAACAGCTTTGAAAGCTTGCATTTTCAATCTTATTGAGTTAGCCAATAAATGGTATTACCTTAACCTTGGATTTCTTGTTTTTGTGGTCAAAACTTTTTTGTAAATCATTGTTAAGATGTTAGCTCCACCTAGTGGCCAATATGCCACATGATGGTTGCATGATTTGTCATTTCATTTTTGTAATGAACATTTTCAATACAATACTTCAAAGCAGAACATCAGTCAAGTAAAAAGAAACCCTTACCTTATCAACTTGCCAGCGCAGCCCCACCCCAGCCCGGGCGGCAGCAGCAGGAAAAGACATAAAGTCGCATCCCCTGGGTCTGCGTGCGCTCCCGCTGCTCATTCATTCGAATGGCCGAGCAGAAATGCGAATGGAGCCGGGGGACGCAGCTCTGTGTCTTTTGCCATGGCCCAGGATTCGGAGGTTTTTTCTTTGTAACCCCCCCCCCATCCTGTCTCAGCGCCAGGGTAGGCTGCCAGGGTGGTGGGGTGTGAAGTTCCCCTTTAATGAATAGGGCGGTGGGGTATGAAGTTCCACTTTAATAAATAGTATCGGCTACTTAATTATATTTATTAGTTGCTGTTGGGGCAGGGGTAGTCTGAACCTGACTAGGTTACTATTGTGGTGCGCATAGACCTACAAATAAATAAGTAGTTTGCCCGGAATTTGTTTTCTGTCAGGGACATCCTGATTTGGGATGCCCTGCTGTGTGAAACCCCCAGATTGTCCATAATATCTCACCTTTCCTCACCCTTTGGCACATGCATGGGCCCTTTTCCAATCAGAGCCTTTTTCCGTGCATATGTAATGTTCAGCAAAGGGCTCTGTTTATGGCAATTGTCGCAAAACCTGATGCATCCTCTGCAGCAGACGCACTCCTACGCTCAGCCTGTTTAAATAACCCAGAGCCCAAATGTTGGGAATGTCCGATATTTTAATCGTCAAGGAAGCCAGGAAGCAGGTGAGTTCTGTGGCGCCACAAAAGTGGGGGGGGGGGGGGGGGGGGGGTCACAGAGCAGGGCATCCCGGAGGATTCGTCCCAGGGGAAGGCCAGTGGTCAATCCTGGAATCTTTTAGATTTTGGGGCCGGCTGCATTGGGTTTTGTTCCGCTTTAATGTCAACAACAGGACCTGGTCACATTTGGTTATATCACTGGAGCAAATATATCAGGGGCTAGATTTGAGTGTCTAGTTTTGGCCTGTTAATCAGTAATATCAAGACAATATTAAACACAAACATATCTCTATTTTAGCGATAAATAATGTTCATCACTCCGATGAGCAGTATTCAGTAATAACAGCATAGGCATTAGGGTCTCTAATTTCACACCTTAAAACCCTGCTACATCCATCTATACTCCACTTACCTTATGACAGATATCTATGGCGTCTGCATACTTCTTGTCTTTTAAATAGTTAAATGCAAGCTTAAACCCTGAAAACACAATGTAGAACATTAATGTGTGATTTATCGGGAAACAAGACATTTTGCACTTTAAGAGGCAACTACGATTTAGAGGAGGAAAATACAAAATAAATAAAATTATATATAAATATATATATATATATATATATTACGCAAATGGTGTGCTAACAAACTAAAGTAGCTGCTGTGGGGTGGGGGGTGCAGAGTGGCGCTAAATTTTCTCCATAAGCTGCTTTTAGACATATGGAGCAAAAAATACAATAGTGATGATGGCCCTACTAAATGAGATTTGTTGATTCAGGGCAGGGCCCCAGTTTGCAAGGCCCCCCGAAAATGATAAGCTCACCCCTGGTCAGACAAAAATCCCAAACACCTTTTTCTATAATCTAAATGAATGCAGCCAGAGGAAAGTGCAGTTATTTTTTGTTGAACTTATTCGAATTGATTAGCAGAGATCTATTTTCACTTTCGGTTTTTCAGTTTTTTTAACACTTGTTTAAAGTGGACCAATCACCAGGTCCTGGAATCTTTTAGAGTCCAGGTTGGCCACAGGGGGTGATTGGTCCACTTTAGGTCTCCTAAAATCATTGCAAAAATTCAAAATCATTTGTATTACTCTCTATGTTAATGCATTTTATTTTGTTAAAAATTGACCTCCACTGTAAGGCAAAAAAAGCAATAAACATAAAAAACGGGTAAATACTGTTATAGGAGTATATTTTGTTAATATATTTAAAATCATAAAATATTTTTTTTCTGTACATTTTAAAGATAAGGTGCTTTGTAGAGAAATACTCACCTACAGTCGGGCTGGACTGACTGCTATAGAGCCAGGCTAGCCTATAGTTCTCTGCAGCGTCCTTATACGACTGTTCCTTCTCCATGATAAAACCCAGGTATTCATACGCCTTGCAGCAAGACTAAAACCAGAAAATACTTTTATTAAATACGGTTATTTTACAGTTTCATAGTAGCAGTAAAAGCTGGCAGTGCACTGGGTGGGTCCAACATTATTTAATTTATTTATTGAAAATATTATGGGACATCTGTAGATGAATAGTAAAGGACAAGTATCATTCGTCAGCTGGTCTGGCGTTGGGGTGAATAAATTTCCATCACAGACACTTCTCTGCCCCTCAGCTGATAAATGAGTTACTTTCTGCTACTGTAGGGTAAACCTGTTACATTGAGATACATTGTGTGATAAAAAAGCATTAAGATGTATCACAAACTAACAACCAGTCAGCTGTGTTTACTGTGCAGTAGGAGAATGTAACAGATTTCGGAATAAGCTGAGATGCAGAGAAGTGTCAGTAATGAAAATCTGACACCAACAGACCTTGCAAATAATAGTCGTCATTTAAAAAACATGTATATTTATCCCCTTCCCAGATTGCTCGTACCTTAAAGTGGACCATAACACTTTAATCCTATTCCCTGTATTTGGGACATCCCAATTTGGGATGCCCTGCTCTGTGAAACTACCTGGTTCACAGCGATCCAATGATCCCATGGTGCATGTGAGGGTCACAGCAGCATCACCAGCTTCCCCCAGGGAATACATAAAATATACATTGTATGAACATTGTATAACATCTTACATCATTGTCCTCTCATAATCTATCCAATCAGATACAACGAATCTGTTGCCTATTAGTGATATATTATTCATAATGGCGTATAATAATGGAATGGATATATTATTTCATAATGATACAATAACATTGTATAACATCTTACATCATTAAGATGTAATGATCCCATGGTGCATGTGTGGGTCACAGCAGCATCACCAGCTTCCCCCAGCTGATGCGCATAACTGCGCCAGGAATTTCTAAATGGCTGGCGCAGGCGTGCTTCAGATGGAGGAAGGTGCCAAGCATTCTATTAATTCAGAACAGATTGCTGGGTGACGCAATATATCCTATCGAAGGAGAGCCCGCTCAGGCACCATGGGATTGCCGGATCGGTAGGTATACCAGGTGAATCGGTGGTTGCACGCATCCCTACACTGGAGTGCAAAGAGTACGGAAACCCAGGTGAGTGGGTTTTGGTTTGCTTAAATTAAAATTGTTCCTGAGTATAATGTAGACTGGCCCCTTCTCTGTGATGAGAGAATGAGCTTCTGCCCAAACTTCAGGAAAGTAACTTCCAATCTATATTGCTATCCTACCCTTGCACTCCAACCCCATTATTAGGCTTCCGCTAGCCATAAAGAATTCCTGGTATGTATGTAATGTATATACTTGGTGAACAATAAACCGATGCAGACACTAACCCGATTATAACTTAGGCAGCGTTTTAGCAGCTCTGTTGCAATGTCGTATTTTCCTGACTTGATGTAAATATCTGCAAGCAATAACCAGCTGTTCTCAAGGTCTTCTGCGTCTTCCAATGTCCAGTGAGCTTTGGACAATCGCTTTAGCTGATTTCTTGCTCTCGGGGTTTGTCTGAGAATCATGTAACCCTGGGCCAATGCCAAGAGAGCTGAGACATTCTCTTTCTGCAACAGAAAAACAGGACAGGCCCTTATCAGATCAGAATTAAATTACTGTTTATAGATAGCTGTACAGAAACACATGCGGGGACTCCGATGCAGGAGGGTAACAGTGGCTGAGGTTAGAGAAGGCGTCGCTGAGTTCTACAAGAATACTGAAAAGTTCCTTACCCAGGAATCTAAAATATTCCAGGGCATCCCAAATTAGGATGCCCCTCTATGTGAAACCCCCACAGGTCACCAGAATTCAATCACCTTTCCCCTGGTCCAACGGCAAATGCGTGGGCTCTCGCCCAATCAGAGCCATTTAACATGCCGAATGTAATTTGGCAAACAGCTCTGATTGTTTACAGTGGGGAGCAAGAACACGTGCTCCTGTACCAGCCATTCGGATGGGGCGGGAGCATGTGGGGCAGGGGATGCAGACATTCTCGCTCCCCATTTAAGCCTATCAGAGCCGTTTGCTGAACGACAGACACTGCTCTGATTGGACGAGAGCCTGAGGAGAAGTGAGCCGTACTGGGCGATCTGTGGGTTTCACATCCATAATTGAGGATGCTCCCAGGACATAAAACAAAATCCAGGATAGTCAAAATCTTTGATTTTGTTCTTCTTTAAGACTCCTCAAGCAAAAAGAAAAAAGGGGGGGGGGCACAAAACAGGGTGTGATTAAAAAAAACAAACTCCAAGCAAAACACAAAACTAAACAGCTAAACCAAATTGCCATTTGACCTTCCGGCCGCTCCACCTCCAAAAATCCTCATCACACACATCTGTATTTCGGTTGGCCAAATGTCCAGGTAGCACTAGAGCTCTTTTAGACTCTGGAGCTGAAGGTTCAGAGTTTTCGTCTGCTTTAATTAGTTGATTTTATTCTGAATAAAATCCTACAAACGTGAATAGTCTGAATGTGCTTGATCTCCACCCATCCCCCAAAAACTAATGAGCACAGTGAACAAGGATCCCCCAGCCTCTAAAACGTATTATGCAGAGTAATCCTGGCCCCCCACCATAGAAAAGACTTGCCCAGCTCACAAGTGGATTCCCCAGCCCCAAACAGGTTAACTGGTAAAGTTGGGCAGATGGAGAAGTGTGAGGGCTTACCTGCAGCTTTCATCACCACATCCCAGCTCCCGTTCTCTGTGTCACTTGACACTACACGAGGAGGCTGGGAAACAGAGTGCACCATTGGAAGCTGACAGGTAAGTTGGCACCCTACTACTCAGGCCATACTCACTGACCCCAAGCAGTCCATGAGTCACATAATGAGGGTTTGCAGGCTCCTTGTGGCTCCCAAACTACTGGTTGGGGTCCCTGTTCTAGAACAAGAAATCATTATACCTACAGGAGTTAAAGTGGACCAACACCCAGGATTTTGACTATCCTGGGTTTTGGTCCACTTCGGTGGGGCACCACGATCGGGGGTGCCCCACTGTGTGAGAAACCCCCCAGAAAGCCCCAAAAACTCACCTCTCCCCGCTCCCACGTGACCGCTGCTGCCAATCCCCGCCGACGGACAAGTGGGAGGCAGCGACGGACAAGAGAGCGCGCCCGCCGCCGCCCCCCGCGCGTCACTCTTACAGGGTGACTAGCAGGTGTGTGTCCTGCTAGAGGGACGCGCGGGAGGCTGGATCGAGGAGCAGGTAGGGATTTAGGGGTTTCTGGGGGGTTTCACACCGATCGGGGTGCCCCGCAGTCAGGGTACTGATCGGTCCGGGAATCTTATAGATTCCTGGGCCGATCAGTGGAGGGTGTTGGTCCACTTTAAAGAGGAAGTCCAAGCATTTTGTAACCCTCTGCCCACTCCTCCCTCCCCATAAGCCCAATTTTGGCAATAGCAACTCACTGGGGGGCAGACTATCTGCATGAAAGCTGAGGGTGGGATCTTGAGTGACAGGTCAGTCACCCAATTCCATACAACAGTTTGACAGTACTGGTCTGCCACTAAAGTCTATGCCCCCGTCCCATTGGCATCAGAAGAGCATTTCAGAGATCAGCTGAGTTATTTTACTACCTGCTTACAATGCAGGAACCCCCTGGGTGGGGTGGTGGGGTTACAAAAAGCTTAGACTGCATCTTTAATAAATCTGTCAGGTATTTCCCGCATTTACTACATAAGGAATGGTAGTCCTCTAACATTTGAAGAGGGGGAGCCTTCTTTAAACGTAACTGAAAAGTGGATCTGATTTCTGGAAGCCTCTGCAAACACAAGGGATTTCTGCTTTACTCTAAATGTAATCCATAGATTCCTGAATTCTAGGAATACAGTGAATGGAATAAAATCGAATACAGTACCTCTCCGGAAGCCATTTCAGTTAATGTGCTCAGTGCCGTCTCCACATTCGTCTTGTCTTTGGTGGCCATCAAGCAGTAACACTGCAGCATTGTAAGTTGGTGCTGTCCTTGTGCAGTGCGGGGGTGGAACTCTTTTAACAACTTCTCAGCTGTCCGAACGCCAAGCTTTTCGGAATCTCCCCTTTCACCTGACCAGCTAATTCAGAGGGGAAAGGAGATTTAAGTTTACTCAGTATACATTTCTGTTCTTGTGTACTTACTAATATATTTGTAAGTGACATAGGAGAAGGCTTGGTAGGAAAAGTTTGTCTGTTTGCTGATGATACAAAGGTTAGTAATAGGGTGGATATTCCTGGAGGTGTCTGCAACATGGAAAATGATTTAGCGTTACTGGATAGATGGTCAAAACTGTGGAAACTAGAGTTTAATGTCTCTAAATGTAAAATCCTGCACTTGGGTAGAAGGAATCCCTGCTCTGAGTACCGTATGGGCAGCACTGTGTTAGCCAGGACCTCGGAGGAGAGAGATTTAGGGGTACTGATTACTGATAGCTGCAAGATGAGTGGACAGTGTAGCCAGGCAGTGGGAAAAGCAAGCAGGATGCTGGGCTGCATAGCTCGAGGCATCACCAGTAGGAAGAGGGAGGTTGTGATGCTGCTGTATAGAGCCCTGGTGAGGCCACAGCTAGAATACTGTGTGCAGTTCTGGAGACCTTACCTGCAAAAAGACATTATTCAAATAGAACGTGTCCAAAGGCGGGCAACGAAAATGGTGGAAGGACTTAAACTTAAAACTTATCAGGAGAGACTTAAAGAACTTAATTTGTACAGTCTGGAGGAAAGAAGGGAGAGGGGGGACATGATGGAGACCTTTAAATATGTGAAAGGATTGAATAAGGTTCAGGAGGGAAGTGTTTTTAAGAAGAAACCTAATGATAGAACAAGGGGGCACAACCTGAAGCTAGTCGGGGGGAAGATCAGGAGCAATGTTAGAAATATATTATTTTACAGAAAGAGTAGTAGATGCTTAGAACAAACTTCCAGCAGAGGTAGTTGAAAAATCAACAGTCACTGAATTTAAACATGCCTGGGATAAGCACACATCTATCCTAAGATAAAGAGAACATACAGTATACACATAAGGGCAGACTAGATGGACCGTATGGTCTCCTTCTGCCGTCAACCTTCTATGTTTCTATGTTACTGTTATGATAACGAGGAGACTCCTGCAAGCACACTATTGGAGTCTGCTGAAGGGGGCTGGCCCCAGAATGTCTGGACTTACACTCTGAAGTCCCCTAGTCAGTGTAGGTCCACGGCAAGTGGTGTTTCTGCTTACAGACCTGCTCCATCCCTGCTTAGGTGCCACTCTTATTAGTGGAGGGACCTTTGAAGCCAAGCCCCCCCATGTAGGGTACTGACAGGCATGATCTATGTATTTAAATTAAGGTATTTGTGTCCAGACATGAGCCAGAGGCGTGATATTATATTTTTGTCATATTTCTCACAGCCCCAGTGTTAGATATACACAAGCCTGACGTTTTATGTTTTTACTGCAAAGGCATAGTATGTGTTACCAGAAAAGAGGAGACACATGTTGAAGGAAAAGTCCGCTTTCCATGGCATTTTTGAAAGTGTATATTTTTGTGTGCCAAAATTATGTGACAATGTGATGTTAGCAAATGTGTGTTTTATGGAAGCAGTTTTCACCTCCCGCAAATTGTTGCTAATGGCCACCATACACAAACTCTGTACACCAAGTTCTACAAGAAGAGAGAAGTGAGCCCTGTACACACTGTTGCTGGGCACGTGTAAGGTTAAATGAGCTGCCTCGTGCCAGTAGCGGCCATAACAGCAGTGTTCTGTGTGTACAGGACTCACTTCTCTCTTCTTCTTGGTCTTGGTGTACAATTACCAATAGCAACAGATTGGAGGAAGTGAATATTGCTTCAATAAAACACACGTTTGCCAACATAAGAAAAAAAATGACTAGATCACCTGAGCACCTTGAGGACATCCTTCTGACACAAAAAATACACTTTTAAAAATGCCATCAAAACTGGACGTTCCCTTTAATATACTGGGCTAAAAGAGATCAAAAGAGATGAGCACTCAAAAAGAGTGCATTCTGAAAATAGAAATTATTTACATGGCATATACAGAACAAAAATAATAAGATTTACCCATGACTCTTAGCAGTAGGGGAAGCCATGCAAATAATTATGTTTTTCTGATAGCTCAAATGTCGAGAAAGAGCCGGCCCATATATGCAATGCTTTAGGACACTTTCTATTATTTAAACAGCCATCAGTTCCTACTTGTGTTTCATGTCTGTGGTCCTCATCAGCACAAGGTGTTTGTTACCAGAAAATGTAAAGTAATTTAGAACAATTTCACAGGCAATGTGTTGCATAACAACTAAAATCCATGTGTGAACCATACCTGTCACCTTCATTTAGGCTGCTAAACACCTCGCCCCCTATGATCTCATTGTCTGGATTAAGACAGATCTGGATCATATTGGCGATGGCCTTCTCTCCCCAGTCGCTGTCTTTCCGAGCCTTGTTAAAGTATTTTAGGGCCTCATTGGGTTGTCCTAGATGCCTGAAAGGGAATATATTAATAATAAATAATAATTGTATAAAGGTAAAACAGCAACTCACATTGTATTAAGGTTCCAAAGGAATAAAATGTTTGTGATCTCAAATATTAATGAATCATTATTAAATTACTAATATTATTGAGATATATATATATATATATATATATATATATATATATATGTAACTTGAACGAATGTGGAAGCTGTGGATTTGTACCTGCCGTTTGTCATTATTATTCAAATCTGGATGTGGCGTATGCGCTAACCTGGACGTGTTGGGAGAGCTTACGGGATTCGGATAGGTTTAAAGACAGGCTTAATCAGCTAGGGTAACGTTATAATGTCTCCACGGGAGATGGTGTGAGGTTGGTCAAGTTAAAAGATGAGGCGGGCAACGGATCAAGTGAAGCCAAATTCCCCTTCCCTCTTCTCTTTCTCTTTTCCTTCTATCTTCTTTCCCCTCTCTATCCTTGTTTGGTACACCAAGAATATCTCTGCAGCGGAGCCCCGCTCGGGACGGCGGTAGGGCCCGGGACCTCTCTATGGTGTGACATGACTCATTAGGCTGTTGTCCTGTACTATTCGCGGTTAAAAAGTCTTTGGTTTATTATGTCTAAGATTTATCTCTGTACCTAAACAGGGACTGTTCCCTATGTATTGTTTCTGTCTACATGTTTCAATAAAAACAGATTATACAAATCTGGATGTGGCTGATTCAAAGAAAATCATACACATATAATATATACTTGTCCAAATAATATAAAGGTTTACTTCAGTGAATTGGATCAGTATTCATTATAGTCATATGCAGACTCAATGAATGTTTGGGTTATGTCTGAGTTTCATGTCAGTAATTACCTGATGTATGAACTTTCAACCCATTTAACTTGTACCATCTGTTGTGTGTAGGCATATTGTTTTATGACGGCTTCTTTGTAGCAGGAAGACTGAAGGGCAGGAAGACTGAAGGGACTGGCCATAAGACATACTGGGACAATGGGCAGTAGGCCACCAGCTCCCCTGCACTGGTCGGATGCCAATTTCCTAGTTAAATGCCGGCAGTTGGGAGGAGGAATTTGGGTTGACCAAAGGAATAATATTTAAGCAGGGAATTCGGGAGAAGGAGGTCTCTGCTTCCCTCTCACACGCCACGCATGCAGTATAGCCGAACCACTGCGGGGGCTGGGCAGAGGACAATGGCCCTGTTTGAATTAGCTTTTTGTATGGGACACTCTGCTTACAATTCTGGACATTGTAACTTCCATCATATTCTCACTGTTCATATTATTACTTTTTATGTAACGCAACTTGTTCTATTTAAATTAAATCCACTCATCGATTTTGGTTTTGGCCAATACTTGATTTGTTAACTACAATAGCTGAGATTATATATGGA
Organism: Gastrophryne carolinensis; assembly: GCA_027917425.1. Classification (NCBI taxonomy): domain Eukaryota; kingdom Metazoa; phylum Chordata; class Amphibia; order Anura; family Microhylidae; genus Gastrophryne; species Gastrophryne carolinensis. Next base: position 93,257,640 of record CM051239.1, read on the forward strand.
TGGCCCAATAGTCCTTGTAAAGTATAAAAACAAGGAACCAAACTTGTTTCACACATCTAAAAAGAAAAGACACTTGCCTGTGTCAGCAGCTCGGGGGCTGGTCATGGCCAATGAAATCCAAGGATGATTTTTTACCCCAGTCCGCCCCTGGCTATAAGCTTAACGCTACCAATGGAGGGCAAATATAACCCTTGGGTAACTCTGACCATTTCTAGTTGTGGGCAAATCTTTATTAGGATAACTGAACAGTCCTACAGGCAGGGCACCCCTGGCATCCATTCAGAATAATCAAACTCTTAGATTGCCATTTCCTGTTATTATAGGCAATACAATGCAGTGACCACCTACCAGCAGTGAAGGCCTTTGCAGTAATTATAACCTGGTTCCATGGTGGTCTTTGAAGATGAAGCTAATGTCATATCAAAGAATCTTGGAGCTTCATCCAGCTTTCCACTTCTTCTTAGCAAGTTAATCAGTTTGCTCAGGACTACAAAGTTATCTAAAAGAACAGAAATACATGAACATAAAGAAAAAAAAAAACATGTTTCTATATGCTATAAGACTCTAGGGCCAGTGGCCCCCTCTTTGTGGGGAATCCTTATTTTAGATGCCAAGCAGCAGGAGCGGACTGGCCATAAGACATACTGGGACAATGGGCAGTAGGCCACCAGCTCCCCTGCCCTGGTTGGATGCCAATTTCCTAGTTAAATGCCGGCTCTGGCTTCTTGCGGCAGGGTGAATGGGATCTGCTGCAAACCACCCAGAGAGTCCAGTGGCCTGCGGCAGCTCCCATTCACTGGCCTGGGGCTAGAAGCCGGAGCTGGGATTAAAGGGCAGACAGCCAGTGCAAGGTAGGAACACAAAATTAGAAGATTATGTGATTCTGACTGTAGGGGGGTTCTAATCAAGATGCCCCATAGGACTGTATCCTGTGATTTAGACTATCAGCTGATTTAGGATGCCCAACTGTATGAGCCCCCGGTCACTCTCCTCTACTCCCTACCGCTGTCCTCTACCACTCACCTAACCAATCTACCCCCTGCCGCTGTCCTCTACCACTCACCTAACCAATCTACCCCCTTCCGCTGTCCTCTACCACTCACCTAAACCCTCCACCCTCTGCTGCTGTGCTCCACTGCTCACCTAACCCTTCCATCCATGCTGCTGTCCTCCACCACTCACCTAACCCCTCTGCCCCGCTGCTGTCCTTCACCACTTACCTAACCCCTCCACCCCCTGCTGCTGTCCTCCACCCCCTGTCATCTAATGCTCACTTTTTTTTTATTTTTTTTTTATAAATTTTTATTTATGCATGTTTCAAATTTTACAACATTTACAGCTTACAATTACAGCTGCAATAACCATAACAGCTACAATAACACTACAGACTATTAAGTTCCAGCCTCCTCTAATAGGGGGAAACTTATACCATACACACACGCACAGAGCCTCACACACACATCACTCATACTCGCCTGCTGCTGGCCTCATTTTCCCAACCAAACGGGAGGTGTTATGGGGTGGTAGGTAGAAGGGGAGTGAAATCAACAATTGTCGACAGTCATTAACTGTATAGGATGCATCAAGCCATACCTCCCATACTCGTTCAAACTTGTTTGGGCATCCCCTGGCTGTATAGGTCATTTTATATAGAACAAGCTTACTATTTATCAGGCTTTTCCACCCCCATCTACTGCTCACCTAACCACTTAACTCTTCCACCCCGCCTCTGTACTCTACTGTTCACCTAACCCCACCACCAACTGCCACTGTCCTCAACCACTCACCTAACCCCTCTCCCGACAACTGGCCAATGCCTCTGACCTATCATAGCAGAAAGATCAGCAGCAAGGACCCAACAGCAGCAGCAGCTAGGAGGGGGCAAACGTTGGAGGACCTGACTGGGACAGCAAGTACCAGAGGGCAATCAGCAGCAGAGAAGACTGGGAGACTGACAACAAGGATTCAGAGGTGGTAGTGAGTACTGAGTGGCTAACCCACAATGCAGTGCAACACAGGAGAAATCTTTGCCCTGCAGGGCTCACAGCTGGCAGAAGAGCTAAGAACAATCACCAAGATTTTCGCTTTCCTTTCTGTTTTACCTGTCTCTAGTGGGGCAGCCCAATATAATAATACTTACCTCGCTGGTGGTCCCATGGCGCATGCACATGCTTTCCTCCAATCAGTGCCTAGTGCTCCATTCAGCTTTACTAAGCCACCCTGACAAATCTGATATAAGAGTGTCTTAGTAAAGCTGAAAAGAGCCTGAGCAGCTGGTTGCATCAACCAGAGGGAAGCCAGAGATGGCAGCACAGTTCGCATGTGCATCATGGGGACCTTGGTGAGGGAAGTATACTAGGCAATCTGGGGCACTCGCCCCCCTTTCTGCCATTTGTGAGCCTGACATTAAATAGATACTTACATTTTGCTTTCATGATCTGTCTAAAAGGGGACTATGGCGCTCCAGGTCCTTTTGGAGTTAGGGATGTAACATGAGTGTGACCAGGGGACGGAGCTTAATTACAAAAACAATTCTCTCCCCCCTCATTCTTCATCTTCAAAAGTTTAGAGATATGCATCTCATAAGGTGCAGCCATACACATCCAACTAGCTGCCACGTGTTTCAAGCTTCAGGCTCTCCTCAGCACTAGGGCGGATGTTTCTGGCTTGAGACACACAAGCCACTATGTGGAGAGACCCATGTTATACTTAATATAGGGGTGCTAAAGAGACCATAATACCCTCTACTCAAAGACAAAGATCACAAAAAAATCTGACCTGGTGTTTTTTCCAGAACCTGGTGTAAATATTGTATAGCTTTGTCATACTGCTGTTTTCTGAACATAATATCTGCCATCATCTAAGAGATAAGAAATAAAAATCTATGATTATTGAATATAAAAAGTTTTCTGGTTATATGCTTTTTAAAACAGACTGCAGAGCAAAGGTAGATGCAATAAAAAGCAACCTAAAAGAACACCCTAATACAAGCACACAGGAATCTTGTTGCCTTTAGTCAGATAGAAGATAATATAATTACAGTGTGTGGATACTGGCATTCTGCAACCTTATGGTCAATCCAGCACCATGCTAGAACACATCTTGCACGGTTTCTGATGAGAGAACCTTACTTTAGTGGCTCACGTGATTCAGCAGGCACCTTTTTATGTTTAAGTGTAAAAGCAGGGGCAAACGTGAACGCAAACAAAAACACGCCAAAAAAAACCCACAAAATGCATGCCGCAAATCGTGACCGATCAGGTGTGAACATAGCCTTAAAAGGTCTGTCCAGATAAATAAAGAAATACCGAGCCTTTTGTCCTCCGCAGCTGTTCCATCCTCATCTGGCAATATAAATCTTACCAGGTCCTCCTGCGTCTGTCCTCTGTTTACCAGCGTCACAGGATCCTAACTGCCGCCCCCTGCAACAGGCACAGTGTATGGAGCTTTCCCACTCCATTCATTGCTATGTTCCTACCTGATTAAAAAAATCTCTGTTCTCCAAAACCAACTAAGTGTACAATAGTTTAAAATACAAATCTTTAAATAAGATATCAGAATAACAAAATCCGCCATGGATCATCTGTATAGGCCCTGGTTGTTATTACATAATCATTCTTAGCATGGAAAAGACCCTCTATGTGAATACTTCTACAATTTTTAAGAACACCCATGGATCTTCTCCACTGACCAATTAGGAAGACGAGGCTGGATCTCTACTATGGGGCTACAGATGACAACAACTTTTCTCCACTCATTAGACCCATTCAATAGTCTGAGACCTGCTGCTACTTTAACTTCATGTTGATTGGAAGGTAGTGGCCCAATGCTTACACCAGGTTTCATTTTCCTTCCTCCCACACATAAAACACTTCCACTAACCATTGTAGCTTCCTCTTTGTATCTGGAATCCTGAAGTAATGTATTGCACTGCATTTCACAGGAATCCAGGTCATCCATTAGTAGGAACAAGTGAGATAACTGCAGCATTACCTGTTAATAAAACATAATATATGCACAGGGTTATAAAAAAAAACATTCTAATTGCTATTGTTGTCCCATCGTGCCGCAGGTCTATCTTAAATATAGATTTGAAAAAAAAAGATTTTGAATGTACAGATACTATTTTTAATTTCTAAAGGTTTCCTTATCCCAGACCATATGCAATTCTTTATTAAACCAGCCGATTTTGTGTAAGGTGTGCTTTATTGCCAAGTCTCATGTGCCGGGTTCCAAAAATAAACAGGTATATTTACAAAGTTATTTATTCAAAACATTAAACTGGAAAAATTGTTGTTTCGGGACATCACAACTGAGTTGCTGGTGTAGAACTTGAGAAATCTTACCTTTCTCCTCGGTCCCCTGGAGAAATCCAGCATTCTCATTGACCAGTCCAGTCACATGACCAATCAGCGCGGGAGTGAGGAGAATAGTAAGATTTCTCCCATTCTGTGTCGTGAACGCACAGGGGGGGGGTATCTACAATTGGGAGCCCTTCCTTGTGCTCGGAACAATATCCATTTTTTAAAAAATGGGTGTTGTTCCGGTTTAATGCTACTCTATCCGGCTTTAAGTGGATCAAAACCCAATCCCCGACGACCCTGGTATCTATAGGATTCCAGGGCCGCTAGATTCCCTCCCCTGGGGCATCCAAAATCAGGACGCCCTGCCGTGTGAACCCCTCAGGTTGCCCGGAAACTCCCCTTATTTCACGGTCCAACACTGCATGTGCGAGCAGCGGCCGCATCTTCGCTATCCCTTCAGCAGGACCAGGCATTTGTGAATGGCTGAAATGGGCTTACTCCGTGTTAGGGAGTAGCGGGGAAGCGTCCACCAGCGCGCTCGGGTCCACTCGTCTTAGGCGAAGGGGCAGGAGCAGACCCGAGTGAGTGATTGGACGAGAGGCCGCGCATGCACCATAGGACCAGGGAGAGGCGAGTCCATTCGGGTGACCTCTGGGGTATCGCACAGTGGGGCATCACCTAAAACCTAGGATAGTCAAAATCTGTGTTTTTGGTCCATTTTAAGTACAGGTCCCCAGTATGCTTTCCCAGCACATGAAGGTGCCATTTTGGCCATGAATGTTTGTCCCGGGGTGGGGGGGGGGTGGGGGGCTGCTGGTCTGGAGAAGGGGGACACCTTGCCATTTAAGATTTTTATCTTAGTTGTCTGAGGGCATAATAAAGCTTTAATCACTACCACTCTGCAGTATAGATAAAGGACCAGAGAGTTATGTAAAGCAATGCTTAGTTGTTACACACATTATGGCCTAGAATTGTTTTACTTTGATCCTGTACATGCAGACCTTAGAATGCTGCTGAAGGAAAGCAGGTGGTAAGTACCAGGTATGATAAAGCCAAGTGGAACCCTTTATAGTTGTCGGTACTAAGGCAGAAATAAGCTGTCTGATTCCTTTAGACCATGGATGCACAACCTGTGGCCCACACTGCCCTCACTTGCAGCACCCCTAAGGAGATAGTGAGCAGAGCTTTCCTTGCAGTACAAGCGGCTGACCACTAGAGAGCAGTGTGTCTCTAATTTCCAAAGCAGAAAGTGGGTCACCGATAAACTTCTCTGTACAAGTGGGTGACACACATGTGCTACTGGAGTGTTGTTTGTGCTGGCTGTGTCTGGAGATGCCCAAGTAGACCTCTGCCCACCTCATCCCACCTGCCCGCCTACCTCTTTCCTCCTTACCTGTGTTCATTTTACCTCTGCCTACCTCTACTTACCTCTTTCCACCTTGTCCCATCTTACCTCTGCTACCCTCACTCCTTACCTCTGCTACCCTCACTCCTAACTATCTCTAGCCACCTCACCTCTGCTCAACTCTTCTTGTTTCAACTCCACCCACCTCACCTCTTCCTGCCTCACTTCTGCTCAATTCTCCTCTCCCTGCCTTACCTCTGCTCAATTCTTCCTATCTCCCCACTACCCACCTCACCTCTGCCCATTGCTTCTCTTACCATCTCACCTCTTTCCACTTAACCTCTGCTGAAATGACCTTTCCCAGCCTTACCTCTTCCCAATCCTTCTCACCTTACCCCACCTCTAGTAACCTTACATCTTCCACCTCATTTAACCCCACCTCTTCCTGCCACCTCTGCTCACATTTGCATATACATAAAGGCATTTGCAGTTTATATTTTTTGCAGCCCCTTGAAGTGGAACAATATAACAGTGTGGCCCCTAAACCAATAAAGGTTGTGTATCGCTGCTTTAGACTGTAAGCTAGCAAGGGCAGTGTTCTCTCTCCTATTGTATCTTGTATTCAGAATATTCATTGTGCACATTTACAATAGTCTATGTACTGGTATGTTCTTCCATGTCTGTAATCACAGTTCAGTGCTATGGAAGATGATGGTGCTTTAAAGAAATTTAACCCTCTGCACACGCATACTACTGAAAAACCTAGCTAACACTTGTTAAGAACACGGACTGTTAGTTAACATAGATTGCAATGAATGTAAAAAGGGAGTCCAATTGGCCTCTACCTAAAACCCACTCTTTGAACTGTAACACTGTGCAGGCAAGTAAAGCATTTTTCATTGTGTGTGTGCAAGCAAGTTAAGTTATTGCAATGTCTTTAGACAGGCTGATTCATGTATTGCATTGCTTGTGCACACACAAGTAAAGAAGTAGCAATGTCTGCGCAAACTTTTAAACTTAGTAATGTTAGGGACGGGGTACAAATTGGACGTCCTTGACGTGGCTACCTCGCTTTTACATTCATTGCAATCTATGTTAACTAACAATCCATGATCTTAACACGTGTTAGCTAGGTTTTTCAATAGTATCAGCGTGCAGAGGGTTACATTTCTTTTTTGCTTATGGTGTGTGGTCACACCCCTCTAGCATCTCTTGACTGCTATATATTGACTGGATGAGCACATCCTACCTTTCTTTTTGCAGATGATGGTGCTTTATAAATGAATAATAATGATGAAAAAACAGGTTTTTGTGAGGTAGGCGAAAACAATCTGCTAACATTTCTATCTGAGGAACTATACAGAAAGAAGAGAAGAGGCTTCAGGATATGGATGTGAAACACTTACTTTATGATCCGCGTCATAGTAGGAAATGGCTTGTTTGTAGTATCTTAGGGCATTTGGATAATCCTTCTCCCCCAAGTAATGTTCAGCAAGTTGAACGCAGATTTTAGATGCCACCTGTTGCTGTGTTGTGATCATATCAGGTTGTTCAAAGGGGACACGCTTTAATATCCTCATCTGGATATCGAGTGCCTGAAAAGCAATTGCATGGATTCATGTGAGCATGTCACTTACATACAGGAAGGAAGGTACAATATGCAAAGCATTCATTTATAACATTTCCATAATATAAGTGCACATGTAACATACAATCATAATATACTGTATATATTGTTTAATATATCCTGAGACCCATTTGATACAGGTTGTTGGCATATAGGCAAATTATAAGGGACATTTCTATTATGTGCCAATTTTGTTTTGCCAGTCTTGATCATCCAAAAGTCAAACAAAACAAAAGACAAAAGCCGCACAGTTCAACCAGACCTTCACCCTGAATAAGAGCCTATGTTGTATGTTTCCCACACCCTGTACATACACATTGCCCACATTAAAAATCATCCTACCTGCATCTACTATATTTTCTGAGCCTTTAAACATCCAAGATGGCGGCCGATAGCACCGGGCTCTTCTGCGCCAACCCGTGCCCTATAGAGGTGTGTAACTCCATGTGACTATCTAAAGTCACACGAGGAGTAAAAAAAAGTCTGCTCAAAAATCTTGCAAGAAAAATATAAAAAAATAGGAGGTATGCTGGGGATGAGGCCACAGCTTGCTGAATCAACCAGCGACAGTATTTCATCAGCTGTGGGCTTCAGTGCTTAAATTAATGTTAAAGCCACAAGAAAACTGCCCTCTTCACTACATATTCAATTTTAATTACTTAAGTAAGTAATATAACTAATTTGAAAATTCTCCTGGAGAATTTATCAGGTATAGAGTGGGAGAAGGTCTCTTAGTAGGACGGGGAAGTTCTTCAAGTACCGAGAAGACAATCTTCACAGTGTTCTCACAGAAGCACAATGCACACATCACATGGAGGGAGTTCGCTAGCGTTGCACCCTCAGGATGCTGCTGGCAGGGATTTTGCGCTTCGCAAACACCCAATTCACATGTGAAAGTGCCCATAGATTACAATGGGCAGCCTTTCACAGGCAGCTGCCGGGTGCTCACCCATAAGCGCGACAGCTCCGCAGATGCGCTGGTGTGAAACCAACCTAATTTAGTATGTCTTGTCGATCACTACAGTTACCTCTGGTTGGGTAGGTACTTCATCCTGCCATCACAGATCCATGAACAACTCTATACAAATGCAAGGCATATATTGTAGGCTGGCAGCGGGTAAACTTGGTGGAATATGTGGTGTATATCTTACCCAATATCTTACCCAAATTGCTAAACTGGATGAGGTAAAAAGAATTCAGGAAGCGGTTTTGCTTCAGTGTCGTTAAGCATTGGAGTTGTTTGATAAGCTTTTCACAGGCCTGGATATTTATGGAGTTACAGGTATATTGTAGGGGACTCACCGTTTGCCCACCTCGGCCTATACAGGTGGCTGAGATTAGCCCAGTTACCGGCTGCTTGAGAAGCAATCTGGGGGGAAGCGGTTTCATGAGTCTCGAGGTATAAACTTGTGAAAGATTCTTTTTTGCTGTATGATTAAACTGTGGACCTCCTATACTGGTGAGGAAACCGATTTGTGTTTATGTTTAATCCCAGGAGGTTGGGACTTTGTGATGTTTATCTTGCACCCTTTTTACACCCTTTTTGTATGCTGAAATGCAGTGGATTTGTGTTGGACTTGTCAATCAGCTGAACTGAACTTCACTTTGGGAACTGTTTCAGGAGTTGTCATTGCCAAAAGCAATCCCAATCCTGACAAGCTATCTAATGAAGAGTGAAAGCTTCACGTATATAAAGCTACCTCTTAGATTTTAGATGTATACCCTGGCCACAATCTCACCTTGTTTAAAGTGTCAACCAATTCTTCCTTCTTATAGTTTGTGTATGTTTGCCCAAGGAGAACAAAAAATTTCACATCATTAATCATTGAAGGCAAATCTGAAACTGAGAAAAAATTGAAAAAACCATAGTTGCATTACTTAATCTTACTATTTCAATTTCTGTATGCCATTCATGAACTATAATGAGGGATAATACATAATATGTCTTTGGTGTCTTCAAGGGAACTTTTCTTATACAAAAAAGTATGCATGTGCAGTAAGGCCTGGAATGGTTCTAACAACTTTCAGCAGTTCAATGGTTTATTTGCCCGGGTAAGATGCAAGATTGGGCTTTAGAAAAACTTTATAGATGAGGTGCAGAATCTGAGATCAAGTGAAACTACACATCCTGATTGGCTGCCTTCTGCAGCTCTGAAACCCCGCCCTCCTCTCACACCCATCACAGTGTGCTTACATTACATTACTGTTGCCACGCACACTTTTTTCTTAATTTTTTTCTTTGCATCATCAATGCTCTAATACTTTTAAAGCTGCATTAGGAACTACAGGGTGTTTTTTGAAAAAAGATTGAAGTTTAGGGCAGTACCACATGTAGCCCGAGACATTGGGACCACAATCAGGCTTGCCTTTAGTATAACTTTAAACTTTATAGGATGTGCAGGGGCTTTCAGTGCAATACCTTTGTGGCAAGTTTAAATTTGCTGCCATCCACAAATTATTCATTTACTTGCTCTTGGCGGCTAAGCAGACCATTGCCAGGGCCTGGAAGAAACAGATTATCCCGCTGTCGGAGGTGTCGTCTAGGATGAATGGGTTTTTGGTCAATGAGAGGCTCTCAGGCATCCTGGCCGACACCCAGGATAAGTTCCTCTCCATTTGGGAGCCCTGGATACAATACGCCTGGCCCAATGCGCCATCGGGTATGCTAAATTAGGTGACCAATGTGGGCTAGGGCGCGAGGGCCCCTCCCCCCCTGCCCCCCCCGTTTCATTCCCCCCCTTCCCTCCCCCACCCTACCTTTCCTTTTACTTCATCAACTGTGTCTACCCCCCCACCCTTCTTGATTTCTTCCTTGTTTTTTCTTCTGCTTCTCGTCCTGCTGCCCACCTCTTGCCTTGGGCCATGGGCTTGTCTTGGGCCATGGGCTTCGGACGCGAGTGCGCGAGTGCGCTTTGCGGCTACTGGCGTGTCCTGGCTTGATGTGGTTCGGGTTGAGTGGCGGGGGGTGTGCTATAGTGAGATGCTATTATGGTCTACTTGGAACCGCTATTCCCCGACGCAGGAGGCAATATAATTGAAAACACGATACTCGCAGACCTTAGTGTACCAATTGTTTATTCATGCCTCAGTTATGTTGTAATTGTACTGCCATTTTCTACCTGGAAGGACAGAGCTGCTGTGTCCTGTTCTCTTATCAGAATACGGTAAATTATTGTAATCTTTGTAGTGTTTGCCTCCCCTGCGCAGGATGGACTTCTGCTTGGCTGATCACCCATACCTGTACCGCTTTCTTTTTTCTAAATAAATACAAATATTGACAGATAAATTTGCTGCCATCCTCCTACACAGTTGCCTATAACTGGGTGTTTTGCCGGCCCATACACATTTTCTATTGAGTTTGAACATTTTTTCATTTGTTTTTTCTATTTATTGCGTGCAGTGTGAGTAGTTTGGAGTGAGCAGGGGTGCACCTGTATTAAGGCCATATGAGGCAACCACCTCAGACGGCACTGCAGAGGGGGTGGCAATTGCTGGATCCGTATTTTTCTATTATGTTTTATACTATCGTCTTAGCAGTTCAGTGACGATTGGGGGCAACGCTGCACACTGTAATATGTTTAAGTCAATTGTTGGCTCAGTGGCCTTGTCCCACCCCCTACCCTTCGGGTTGCTCTATTAAGTAGGATGTGGTGAATAACAATCACTGAAATCTTTAATAATTACCAAAACATACCTGGCTCATGATCTAGAGCTTTCTTTAAAATATTTTCTGCTTTGTCATATTTCTTTAGTTTAAGGAAAAGCTCAGCAAGATTGCAATACAGAAATGCTTCCGGACCCATCCTCAGAGCAGCTTCATAGTAATTTACTGCCTATGTATTAGGTAAATATAAAGGTCATTCATTAAATAAGCTCTTCACATTTTTTGCAACCCGTGATTTAAGTCTTTAAAAAGTACTATTGAAACATACAATACAGGACAGTGTACTACAACCTTTTTATACTGATGAGTTTTTACAAGGGACAGTCCAACTCGGCTTGCTAGTGTTGCATCCTTTGGTTTTTTTCTTTGTGCTTGATCATAGACCTCCAATGCTTTCTCTGGCTGGTACAAAATTAAAATGGAATTTAGAAAATCATGTTTAATTAGTTAGTAACGGGAATAACAATGTATTTGAGACTTCAGAACTAATGTGCTAAAAGGGCATTTGACGCCCCTAACTATATCTATACAAAAGGAGGGATGGCAGCTCAATCAAAGGAGGGGTGGCAGCACTTTCCTCACTGGAGGGAAGGGCAACATCAGGTAAGCGGCTCCAAATGTATCCTTTGCATGGTATGTCCCAATGGGGCTCTCATAGATTAGATTTAGGACTGCACCTACACAGAGGCACCTTGGCGTTTGGTGGTGCAGCTTCAACATATTTCTGTAGATGTGTGCCAACCGAGATCTGTTTTTAAAGTGGACCAATCACCAGTCCTTGTCCATGGGACACCCTGATTTGGGATGCCCCACTGTGTGAAACCCCCCTGTGGAATGCAGAGCACAGCAGAGCAGCAGAGATGCGCCGGTAGCCCACAATCGCGGCAGGGGACCAGCGGCAAAGTAAGGAGGTTTGCAGGCGTTCTGTGGGAGTTCACACAGTGGGGCATCATACGCACATAGTCAGCCTGGGCCATGATTGCTCCACTTTAACCAGATTTTAGAGATTATTAGGATTGGTTGCTGGCTAACAGGGTTAAGTGCAGTGGTCCCTTTAAAATTTGCCAAGGTATATAAAACAGTGGTATAGTTGATACAGTATGTAGGCAGTATGGAGGGGGCAGGCTGGCCATAGGGAGAACTGTAAGAATTCCCATTGGATGGCACTACTGAAGAGTGCAGCAAACATAATCGCAATGGAACAAGCGCAGCTGATTGGCCGACGGGCCCACGCGGGTACCAGGAAGAGATTAGTGGGGATACACACAGTGGTGCATCCCAAAATGGAAGGCCCTGCCAGGTTGGAACAAAACCCAAAATAGTCATTTTCTTGGTTATTGTTCATCTTAAATGATGTATCAAACCGACATTGTAGATGGATTTGAGTTTACCTCCTGAATGTTCATGTAGGCATCTCCTAGAAGAATACTTGTCTGTGGGCCAGGCAGCTGCTCACAAAGCTCCCTGTTGGGGATAAAAGGAGTTTCTGATTTGTTGCTATATTCATAAGAAGAAAAGAAACGCAGAAACACAAAAATGCAGAAAAGGACAAGGCTAGTTTTTACGAAAAGAATATTCTATTGAGAAGTGTAATCATATTAAACTAAAATACGTTGGCAATATTTTGACGAATCAATATTAGGCAATTCTGTTGAGGACATCTGTAAATACGTCTTCTTAAACTTACCTGTAACAAGCAATGTATAATTTCTCATCCTTTCTGCTTTTGAGATAGATTTCTGCCATCTTTTGTTTGATATCGATGTAGTATGGCTGATCAGGAGTGACATCACGCAGCATGACTAGTGCGGACTCTACATCGCCTTTACTGAGTGACATGTCGGCATTAGCCACAATGATTCGAATCTCCTCTGGAGAGCCGCGGAAAGTATTGAAAGCATCCTGAATGATCTTTGTAGCTTCATGCTAAAATATGTAATTAGATGCAAAAGGCTATAAATGCACACATTAATAAATACATAATTTATATGGCAACGAGTTTAGTGAAGTTTAGTGGCACAGCCAAAGGTGTAAAGGCCATGATGTGTTTAGAAAAGGATACAGTTGGGTTTTCCATTCATTAAAGGAGCACAATTGCGAAATAATGTAGTATTAAAGTGGACCAAAGCCCCTGCCAATACTCCTCCTAAGGGTATAGAACTAGAAATGGATATTTTTGCTTTTAGAATGGTCCTGGAACACTGTGTTTTTTTGCTGCCCCTAAGTGTGAGATGACAGATCTATTGCATAGATGTGGCGATGAAATCAATGCCACATACAACAATGAATGGAGGAGGTGGAGCTTTACAGCTAAAACAAGGGCAATTATCTGAGATTAGAGTGAAGCAGGAGCACTAAAAAAATGGCAAAAGGTACTCTTCATGGGGGGGAGCAATTCAGGGGATGTTAGTTAAAAATGTGGGTTTTGGTCCGCTTTAAACATTAATAATCTAGGGGTGACAGGTTTAGTGTATTGGGGTGACAGAGCCTGTCATCCCAGATTTCATCTTCCTTCCAAAAAAAACAAACCTGGCTGGATATTTCCTGATGTCGGGTGTATAAGTCACCTCCCACCATCCAGAATATTTATATGAATTTTTATCATTGGGCCATTTTTCGCGATAGTGCTGATTTAAGTAACCTTTGGGCTAAATCACGCAGCTTTCTCTGCAGCAGCTTCCCTTCTACCATTGAACAATTAACGTTTCACTATTCTTCAGCATCCTGTCCTTATTATTACTAAATAGAAGAGGATTCACTGGAGGTGCTTAACATGGACCATCCTTTGGGCTCCCCCTGGGAACACTGGCATACTCAATGGCAATCCCATAGTGCATGCGTGGGTTCACGTCCAATCAGTGTTCTAGGCCATGCATTTGAAGCAATAAATGCCCATAAAGAAATGTTACCTCTCTGTGTACACCCAGCCAAAGGGATGCTGGGGATGCCGCCACAACCCACGCATTTGCCTTGGGATTGCCAGATATGTAATTATAATCGTCGGACAGATGGGGGGTTCAAACAGCAGGGCATCCCAAATCTGGATGTCCTGGGGATAGGCAATCATTTGGCCCTTTTGAATTCCATATATTACATTAGAATAGTGTACGCAGTGGCTATTATCCAAGAGCTGCGTTACCTGCTCTCCATTTAGGCGAAGAAGTTTGGCTAATTCCAGATATATAGAGACACTGTCGCTAATGCTGAGACCTCCTGTTTTATTTTTGATAGATGATCCTCTCTTCATCTCAGGAAGACTCATGGCCATTCTTAGCATCTGTATAGCTTCTGCTCGATTTCCTGTTTTCTCCAGAACTTTTGCTTTAATAAAATGATAAAGAGGATGTTCACGCACCTACACCAAAAAAAACACAATGATTAAGAGAAGTATTTAAATGACAGCTATGGTATATCAAGATGGAAAACGTTTTTTGGGCCAGTTTGATCCTTGTTCCTAGGCTTAGACTACCGACATACTAGCAAAGTAAAACATATAAAAAGTCCATTGTTCAGCACTCAGGTATGTCTAAAATGGCTTCATTATTTCTCCAGATTAAAACACACAGATTCCATAAATATAAAAAATGAATTTGTCTCCACTGATGCGTTTCGGGCCGCACATTGTGCCCTTAGTCATATTAGTTAGGGCACAATGTGCTGCCTGAAACGTGTCAGTGGAGACAAGTGAGCCGGTTAATGGAACCGGTGTATTTTAATGTGGAGAAAAACAGTGCTGGACAATGGATTTTCTATATGGCGTATCAAGCACTACTTTAAAATGGTATTTGGAGAAGCTCCTCCCCCAGATGCCATGATGTGGCATTCCTAAAAAAAAGACAGAAACCAGACTGCTTTTAATTTTAGTTGGTGCTGCTTCCTTTACCCACCAAAACTAAAATCCCCCCAAGCCCCCCCCCCCCATGAAGGGCAAAGAGCTGCACCTCACACCAAATAGAAAACAAGCACAGTGCCACTTGGGAGCTCTAATTACCACCACTTTGCAGTACAGGGTCTGGATTATAACCTTGTTATTTGCAAGGTTATAATGTTGGGCCCCCAAATACCGAGAGGAATGCAGGGAAATGGGTTTTTAACTGCTTTAAGTCTAATTCTGTCGGCTACAGCAACTAAAATGGGTAGCCATTGCCCTTGCGTTGTGACTGCATTTGCCCGGCTGGGCAAACGCTGGATGTAGTGCTTCCTAAATGTGCTGCACAGAGCATAGATCAAAAGTACCCATGGATTTCAAAGGCAGGATTCTCTTTTTGACTTGTGCTGAAAAAATTCCTTGTGGTGAAGCCATGGCCTAGTCATTAGGGAATTGTTCTTATGTCCGGAGAATTGCAGGGCAGCCCAACGCTCCGAGCCCATGTGCACTTCTCTGCCCCTTAGTGTGTAATTCACTTGTGTGTAGTTTAATATAGTGTTTATTCACTGTTGTGTTCGCGGAAGTGTGCAAGGAGGGGAAAGCACACAATGGCCACTATTAGCACTCTACTATTATTATTGATACAACACAATTTGGGAAGGCGTGAAAGGGGCCTTATACTATATGTCTTTTCATTTACCTTAAAATTGTGGCTGACACCGGTCTCTAGAGAAATTGAACACTCAGAATACTGTCCTTGTGACAGGTAAATTTGGGCCATAAGTAGGTGAGCGTCAGCCCACTCGGGGTTCAGCTCGATACATCGCTTTAGGGTTCCTTGTGCACCATCAAAATTTCCTGCAAGCGAAAAACAATCATTAAATGCAAATCTATGCTGGCCATTGATTTTTAGCTAAAACAACTAATAGCACTAATAAGCAGGTGGCAACTATGAATATCAAAGGCACATATTACAGTGTAGTAAAAGAAAGGAAAGCAGTGTAATAGAATAAAACAATATTAATATATTTGTATAGCCACATATTTTATAGCAACATCAATCACATCAGCTGAAAATAGATGTATCAAAGCACCATCATTTTATGTAAATGTATACCCCTCTATCCTGCTGCCTTCCAATGAAGTGCCTTGTTCAAAATATGATCCTTGTGTACAGCATAATATGTATAGCGACAATATCAAATATGTACTAGCCAAGCAGTGAATATGCATGTTTTCAGTAATGTCGCACATGACAATTCTATAATAAATATTATTGGTTCAGAACTCAAAGGAAATACATCAACCTCAGTCCCAGCTTTAAAAAAAATGTCCACATAGAAAGAGCTGCAACCTCCCACCATCCCCCTTTTCTCATGTAGCATAGAAATAAAAAACAGTAAGGTGAGCACGATAATTCTCAGTTGCAAAAAAGTTAGTTCTTTTAATACACATTATAAATAATCAACAATATTGGAGCTAAATTCATATAAAGGCTCCCAAAATTACAAATGAAAGATACTCATAAAAGCAATAACAAAACAAGTCTACGCCATGAAGTGCTAGTGCCTTAGTTGTAACAATGTAGTGAATCAATAGCGGCAACAGATTAAGTATCTTTGTGTCAATAGCAGCTATTATTACATAATCCAGTAACAATGTAGTGAATCAATAGCGGCAACAGATTAAGTATCTTTGTGTCAATAGCAGCTATTATTACATAATCCAGATACACTTTATTGCACATAGCCTTTATTGCCAACTACAGAGCCCATAATGTTTAAATATTCCAGCAATTGCATATAGACAATAACGAATGCGATTGCATATATCCTGTTGATCACACATACCCAACGACTGTTTCGAGCCTCCTGGACCCTTCATCAGAGGTGCACTCGTGCAAGTGATCCTTTACCCAGAAAGTAGTGTATGTAGTTACCTTCTATCCCCAGCCCAATGCTAACAACAGCTGTAGGCACAGTCATTGTAGGTACAAACCCTTATAATCACATGAGTGCAGATACTTGTCCCACTACTAAGGATTTTAAAGGTTGTAAATAAAAGCTTATGTGACATACCTGTCAAATACATGACCTGTGACATGAAATACAAAGGCTGGGGTAGACATGGTGCCACTGATATTACGGGAGACAAAATGGCTGCTGCCTTTTCAAGGAGAGGTGATGCAGCTTGTCCTAGTGATGCAGGCTGAGGAAGATAATACAATGAAGAGACATTCTTAGTAAGGACATCATTATGAAAGAGCCAACATTGCAGTTTACCTATAGACATGAGGGCAATAAATATAGTCTCACTAAGGCAGTGTTCCACAACCCTCTCCATGAGAGCCACCAACAAGTCCTAATATGCAGATCTCTACACAGACACACAGGTTATGGAATTAGTGCTATAGAGTTGGAGGTGGAGAGCCACAAAACACGACCTGTTTAGGAAAGGCTTGGGGGAATGCTGCCCTAAGGTTTTTGCTGCTGGTGCGGCTAGGGTTGCCATCTGGCTGGTAATTTTTTTTTAATTTACTGGCCTGGCAGTGCCGGCATTATTTTCTTTACTGGTAATTGAGGATGGAAAAGTATACTCACAATTATAATTATCAGTAAAAAAAACAAATACCAGCACCACCAGGCCAGTGGCCAGTAGATTAAAAATAAATACTGGTCAGGTGGCAACCCTAGGTGTGGCTGAAGAAGACTACTGTATGTCACTAGTGATCCACCTATGTTTAAAGTGGTCCTTCACTCTGAATAAGAGTCTATCTTATATGTTTCCCACACCCTGTACATACAGATTGGCCACATTAAAAATCATCCTACCTGCATCTACTGCATGTTAGGAGCCTTTAAACATCCAAGATGGCAGCTTATGGAAGCCGCCATCTTATCAGGCAGCCTGCAAACAGGAAGTGCCTCCTGACTGTGCTGCTCTGCATTCTGGGACTGCTGACCTTTTCTTGACCCCAGCTCTGCTCTGTCTGAGCAAAGCACAGCTATAACCTGCCCCCCTGTACCTTATCCCACTCTCCTCTCCTCAGTAAGTGTGATGCTTCTGAGTCAAGATGGCGGCGCCCGTATCCTAAATTCCTGAACAGAGTTGCAGCCCAGTGGGGAAAAGAATAATAAGTTAGTGACTAAAAACGTAAAATATATTAATTTTTGATGCTGGGGAATCGTTTTTTAAGAGTTTGGGCTTTTCATTAAATCATGGTGAAGGTCCGGTTTAAAGTGGACCAACAGTCAAAAAGGACTTTAACCGGACCAACACAACAAACAGTGCTCATATGCATCCCTCCCCAGGGCAATGTAGATTGCTCCACATACAAATTCATTTAACGTTTTCTAATTCCTGCTGTGGTAAATTTTAAAAACAAAATGGCAGCTTATGCATCTGCAGGCAGCCTGCAAACAGGAAATGCTGTTGGGTTTCCTGTTATCGTGCATTGTCAGCTGAATCCAGGCAGCAGCATGGCTGAGATGCTGGGAGAGGAAGCTCCAAAATGGCCACTACTACAAGAAAATCAGTGAGGAGGCTTTTTAGTTTTAAGTAGAGGCAGGAACAAATGTGTTGACAATGCTTCAGTATCATGCATGCAGATGGGCCAAGTAAGTTTTGGGCAGTTTTCTTTTCAAAATATGCAAGGCTATTGGTCTGGTTTAATGGCGGTAATGCGCAGAGGGGCAGCCTGGATCGCGCTGCCCGGCTGCTATATAGTACAGCGGAACTACATTTTTGCAAGCCAGTGGTACTCAACTGTACCTAACATAACATAACCTACAAAGTATTCTACTAAGAGGAGGACTAGAACAATGCAGGTCCCCAGGGGTGCTTGGCCTGTTCAGTTCTGTGTATGAAAAAGAAGAAGATTGTACCAACGTTGGGCCATGCATACTGATTTAGGAACAGCAATTTGTGTCCCTCCTGTACCTTTAACAGCTCCAACAATAGAAGTAGGTGACGTTATTTGGCTACTTTTTAAGTGAAATAACAGAAGATTTACAATTAGACATTACATAAAGGAGGAGGATATTTCAGATCTTGCAATTGTGTGTTTAGTATGGTATATGAGGTTCACTCATTAGCTGTAATTGTCGCTCAGGCTTTATCCCTTTTAGTTTAGAATTTGGATGACTAAAAAGTGGATCTAGACACAGAGACAGCTTCTACATGGGAGAAAAGGTTGGTATAGGATGCTTTTGTCTAAACATGCCTTTTAAAGGCTTAGTGCCGATCAGTGCCAACCTTAACTGACACATACTGTAAATTCACATTTAGGGAACTCAGAAAAGGGACAAAATGAGATTAATGGTGCACAGAAAAAGAAGTAAGGTACACAGAAAAAAAATGAAGGTAGAAAGCATAGGATAAGTAACCGAAGGTAGAAAAAAGTGAGCAAAGGAGATGAGGAAATATGGTAACCATGGTGAAGAATATGGTAAAAAAACATTTTAGATAAGTTTAGAAAAGTTGAAAAAAGGGATGAACAGCATGTGAAAAAATGGATAAAAGGAATGGTTAAAAAGTTGAAGGAGTGGTTTTGGAAAAGAGAAAGAGGGGGTGGCGGTGAGGAAAAAGAAAGGAAGGTAAAACAAGAAAGTAAGATGGAAGGGAGGTGACAATATCTAGAGACACAAGGCATGTGGAAAATAGAGATGGAGGGACAGTTTATAAGAACAATGAAAAGCAGGAATATAAAAAGGAGAGAAAGAAGAATACAAAGTAATAAAAGAGAGGATAGGCAGGCAAGGTAAAAAAAAGAGGGAAATGGAGGGCCAGCAGAAGTGGCACGGGTAGCCGCGTGCGCAGGTGTTTCCTGCTGGTCTCTCACCCTTTGTACTGGCCATTAGACTGTATGGTAATTTCTCAGTTTTTGCACTTTGATCTTTATTATTCATTTGTACGGTTGCACTTTGTGTCTATGACCATGAGGCTGTTCTAAGGGGTTCCCTTGTTGATTATTTGTAAATATATTGCTATGTAACTTATTGTTCATTTTTATGTATTGGATCATGTGAGTATATGGTTCACTTATTTGTTTGTTAGCACTAGTCACTTTATTGGGTTATATTACCCCCTCTTCACAGTATGTGTTAGAAGCATGATAGGGACTATAGAATATCATTAAACAATTTTTATTTTTTAACTTTTTGTGCCGGCACAAAAATATTATTCTGGCCCTATTTTTGGGGGCCCGCCGTTCAACTATTATACTTATTATATTGGTTATGGATTTGTATATTATATTTATAAGGGGAAGGCCCAGCTGTTTTTAATCTGTTTAATATGTCTGATGTCTTGTGTTTAGTGGTTTTGTATATGTCTTGGTGTTATCTTTTTGAATAAATATTAACATTTATTTTTACATTGTTGTGGTGCTCCTTGTGTGAGGCAGGTGTGGCTTCTTTTGTTGATGCGAGAGACAAGTGAAAGAGATGACTGGAATGCAGAAGAGAGATGGTAATGTAAAAAGGAGAAGGAGAGGGAGGGAGAGAGAGAAAACATATAGAAAAAGGAGAATGGTGAGTAAATGTGAAATAATAAAAGAGCGAAAAAGGACAGATAGCCTGATAGAGAGTCACAGATTAGAAAGACTGAGACGGGGGAAGGTAGGAGACAGGAAAACGTGACAGGAAGAAGCATCTCTTAGTGCCCTTGCTCACCCCAATGATCTTTCATTATGCTGATATTAACTTTGGCTGAACACCCACTGGAATATTAGCCAATAATGCTTCTACTGTATGAGCGATTCAAGTGCAAGGTGAATGACAGGCCAAGGGTGTGTTAACAAATCACTTGGTCGTGCACTTAGACATGCCAAAGAGAGGTCAAGGAAGTAATAGTAGCCCTTAAAATTCCAGTATGGAGATATGAATGAAAAGTGGAACAGAAAAAAAGATCCATTAATGTAGGACAATGTTTACCTGTTTTGGACAAAATGCCAGATATTCCTTCACAAAATCAACGATAAAAGTAGGGTTGAGTTTCTCTAAATATTCCACCCCTAGGGGGAGACCACTAAGTGCAGCAAAGTGCATGTCAATGGATTCATTTAGATGGTTCACTATGATCTTCTCCTCTTTTTGTTTCTTGGATGCAAGGATGGCCTCAACATAACAGAGCTCCTGCAAATTGCAACACAAAGTCTGCCTTTACATATTGGCACGCTCATAACGATGAAGCATAAACAATACAACATGCAGTACACAACTGCAGCATAGCTAAGAATCTGGAGAACGATTTCACATAGAAAAATAGAAGGTTGGCGGCAGAAGGAGACCACATGGTTCATCTAGTCTTCCCATCTCAAGATAGATGTGTACTTATCCCAGGCTTGTTTCATTTTACTGTTGATTTCACGGTTGATGTTTTAACTCTGCTGGACGTTTCTTACAAGCATCTACTACTAGTAAAATAGTATTTTGGATGTTCTTATCTGATAATGAAATGTGAGATGTGCCATCACTAGTTAAGAGTGTCACAATGACCTAGCTTTGGTCCACCTAAAAATATTTGCATTTGAGTAAATGTTGTCCCCATAAGTATGGCCAATGTTTTTGCTTTCTCTGTACTTTTATTGTGTCAGACAAGTTTTGCCCTATTTACAATTTGAAGGTAACCTGCCTGAGGACTCCAGGTGACAATGCGCAAGCGCCAGTGTAAGGTTTGCCATTCTCGGGGCCATCTGTATTGTCTTACAAGTCTTATGTCTTCCGTGTTACACACTTTGCAGTGCTGTGTGTGCCTTTGTTGTGTTTTTGAAGTCTGTATAATGTCTCAGCTCACTTCCAGGTATTCACAGTTGTTTACCTGGTCTACCCTTGATAACCTCTCATGTAATCCTGCCTCCTGGCAGAATCATTGTGTCACTTCCGCTTTCCAGCACCTTTGAGCCAGCCTAGGTATCTCTGTTGGATCTCCAGCTGCTGCTTAGTTTAGTCCTCAGCCTTCTGTTCCTGTTGAGTACATGTTGGGTATAAGTCTGTCTGTTATCTGCCCTCTGTTTCCCCTTTCCCAAGTCTGTGACCATCACAGGACTGTCTGGGGCCTAGTGTATCCTCCACTATCAGGGGCTTTACTGAAGTAGTAGGCTGGTTAAAGGCTCTCCATCGAGTACCAGACCTCCCAAGCCCAACATGGTCAGTGACTTGACACTCTGGTGATACAGATGGGCTGTCTGTATGTTCTCAGTCTGTGACTCTGGCTGCCCAATCCCAGCCTGCAACTTGCTTTTCCAAAGCCTGTGTCTTCACCAGGCTGTTTCCAGCTTGTGACTCCCAACTGTCCTGATCTGCTGATTAGGACAGTGGTGTAGTAGGAGCCACAAGCTGGAAACAGACTAGTAAAGACACAGTCTGTTCAAGTGCTTCTCAGTGTCCGTGCAAGTGCTTCCCAGTGTCCGTGCAAGTGCTTCCCAGTGTCCGTGCAAGTGCTTCCCAGTGTCCGTGCAAGTGCTTCCCTGCGTCCGTGCAAGTGCTTCCCTGCGTCCGTGCAAGTGCTTCCCTGCGTCCGTGCAAGTGCTTCCCTGCGTCCGTGCAAGTGCTTCCCTGCACCCTCCATCGAGTACTGGACCTCCCAAGCCCAACATGGTCGGTGACTTGACACTCTGGTGATACAGATGGGGTGTCTGCATGTTCTCAGTCTGTGACTCTGGCTGCCCAATCCCAGTCTGCAACTTGCTTTTCCAAAGCCTGTGTCTTTACCAGGTCCGTGCAAGTACTTCCCTGCGTCCGTGCAAGTACTTCCCTGCGTCCTCTAGTTTTAAACACAGCCATGGATTCTAGGGAGGAAATGGCTTCCTGGTTGGGAGCCGCCCCAGCCTCCCCAGTCCCCATTCCCAAAGTCCCCAGCACTATAATTCACCAGGGCCTGACAGTCAGGTGGAACACTTTTAGAAAACGAAAGTTAGAAAGTCTTGTATGAAAGAAATTGGGACATATGGGACATTTTACAACACATTGTGCCGTGATTTAAATAAGGAAAAACAAAATCAGTAACCGTTTATTAAAAAGTTTAATTTTTTTCTGACCTATGAGGGAGGCAGGTTAATTATTTGTTTACCTTTGATTTCCCGAGGGACTGCTGTACTTCACGCAAAAAATCAAGCTGCTGTTCTGCTTCATCCAGGTTTCCTTGCAGTATCTGGCACCATATAATTCCTAAATGAAAAAAGAAAACAAAAGAGGGTTCGTCAAGTTCGACAGAACTTTGTAAAAAAAGGTTCGGGTTCAGGGACCCGAACCTAAACCCGTTCCCTATTGAAACCAATGAGGTGCAGCAGGAAGAGCTGCTGTATAACTTACCCGAGCCCGGCAATTCCGCTCCCATCATTGGACATTCAGTTCAAATGGTCCACAGCAGGGGCCACAGAAAGGTGGCAGTGCTGGCACTAGGAGTGTCCTCACTCATGGGAGCGGTGGCCATCTTTCTGTGGCCCCGGCTGAGGACCTATTGAACGCAACCGCCAAAAGGACCGGGATTGTGGGGCTGAGGTATGTTGTACAGCAGCTTTCTGCTGCTGAACGTTTTAGGTGAAGCTGGTTGATGGAGCCCATCTAACAGCTTTTCCATGTTTGGGCCGAACACCGAACTCGCAAAGTTTGTTACAAACCCGTACTTGGTTTGGGTTTGCTCAACACTAAAAATCAACTTTCTTACATTACGTCATATATTAGGTTTAGCTGCCCTGACTTATTACTGCACTGCAGACACACATGAGTAATTAATGAAAAATCTGCATCTCCAGGTTCTTCTGTACCTATCTCTAGCTAGCGAGAGCTATGATCAGGTTTGTTTCTAGGCCAGGACCATACAGTGTGCTCACCTTGGGTGACAGAAAGGCAGGAGGCGCCAAGCTGACTGCTTCGTCTTGCCTTCTGGCTCTGAGAACAGCATTGTATACATTGCCCCCTGGGTACTTTAAATTTCCCTTAGCATGTCTTGGGGTAGTGTGTATGGGGAAGGGTGGGGGCACTAATAACTACAAATAGAAGCACACCTACAATTATATTTGATGCTGAAAAAGTTAATACATTTATTCATCTATATACAGTGGTTTGGGTCCGCATGAGGGTACACATGAAGGTAAATATATACAACAAGGAGAAGGAGACCCTAATAATTTTAACACACCGTGATTATATACACTATATACAAAGTTCTATGTAGATCAGATCCGAATAGTAAGTAAGGTTTGCTGGTTTTAGTAGTTCCTCATAGAGAGATCGTTATTCGGATGAAGAAGCAGGTAATTGATTTGTAGAGTTAAGTAGAATATTTACATGATTTTTGAGCGTGATGGAAAAAAGTTCCTTTCTAGGATTGCAAGAGATTTTTTCAATACCTGATAAGCATGTGTGGAGGCACTTATGCAAAAATTGCAGCTTTGAAGAGTCCGCACTGGGTTAATGGCTGATGCAAAGAGCAAGTCTGGTGTCCTTTCTGCCTGTCGCTGACACGTGTTTCGGGGTCAATCCATCATCAGAGCGCCGCTCCTGGCATCACTACTGCTCTCCTCTGCAATTTTTGCATAAGTGCCTCCACACATGCTTATCAGGTATTGAAAAAATCTCTTGCAATCCTAGAAAGGAACTTTTTTCCATCACGCTCAAAAATCATGTAAATATTCTACTTAACTCTACAAATCAATTACCTGCTTCTTCATCCGAATAACGATCTCTCTATGAGGAACTACTAAAACCAGCAAACCTTACTTACTATTCGGATCTGATCTACATAGAACTTTGTATATAGTGTATATAATCACGGTGTGTTAAAATTATTAGGGTCTCCTTCTCCTTGTTGTATATATTTACCTTCATGTGTACCCTCATGCGGACCCAAACCACTGTATATAGATGAATAAATGTATTAACTTTTTCAGCATCAAATATAATTGTAGGTGTGCTTCTATTTGTAGTTATTAGTGTACTAGTGGGGGATACCCCCCTTGATATATGAATGCACCCCAAAAAAATCATAACTCCAGGTTATCAGCTGAGTGTGCTTACCAGTTTGTATTAATTTGAAGGGTGGGGGCACTGCACTGACAGGAGTGCAGCTGAAAATCATGCTGTCATACTCACCCTGGCTCTTGCATTAGGCCTCCTGCCCCCCGCATTCCAGACTAGTGGTATAAGTGTAATGTGAGGCTTATTTGAGATGCAGATAAGAGGGGTCAGAATGCGGAAGGCCAGGGTGAGTATAATCGCGCACTTCCCTGCCTGCACTCTGCACATGTCAGTGCTGCACCTCCCTCAAAGTGCATTGATTAAGGTTTTAGAGGGATTTACATGTACTCTGCAATATTATTAAGTTATTGGGTCTGGGGGGTATGTGGTATGGCCCTAGCATCTATAGTGGGTAAACACGAATCCATACCTATAAGAGCTTCAATATGGTTGCCATCCAGTTGCATGGCAGTTGAATACCAGTTAGCAGCTTGTGTTATGTTGCCTTGATACATAAGTTGATTGCCGAGATCTGCAGCAAGTTCGGCATGTTGTGGAGACTTTCTGTATGAGCGCTCACAGAACCCCGAGATTTCCTGAAGAATTGACTGGTTCTTTCCACACTATTGAAAATGTAGAATGTTAAAGAGAGAACACAGTAACACTTCATAGCTTAAAGTGGACATCAAGCCTATTTTTAAGTAAAGCCCCTCCAATCTGTCATGTCCTGCTAAGCCCTATCTGGAGGTACGGTAAAAAAAAAAAAATACCTAGACTCTTTAAAGCAGACCCACACCCATTTCCTACCTAATCGGTATTGCTCCTTATTGTGACTGGCTCAGAGGAGCTCCCCCATGCATCAACCCCTGCAATCCTTACCTTTACCTTGATCTTCTTACTTGGCCGCCGATCAAGGCTGGCCCACATGACCGTCGTCGGCCAATCGCAGGGCTGCCTTTCAGGATCAAGATGAAGGTATGTATTTTGGGGTTTGCAGGGGTTGGTGCACAGAGGGGGGGGGTTCCAGCTGGATGCCCCCCCCCCCCTCCCAAGCCTGTCACAATGCAGACTCATCCCTCTTAAAGTGGACCAACACCCAGGGGGGATCGGCCCGGAAATCTATAAGATTCCCGGACCGATCAGATCCCTCCCCGCGGGGCATCCGAAATCGGGATGTCCCGCGGGGAGGAACCCCCCAGGAGGCCCACAATCCTCACCTTACCAGCGATCCAACGGCGCATGCGCGAGACGCGCCCGCGTCTCTCGCTTCCCTCTAGCAGGGCGCGCTCCCGCGCCGGCCGTTTTGTGAATGGCCGGCGCAGGCGCGCTCCCTGTTAGAGGGAAGCGAGAGACGCAGCCAATGACAGCGCTCTGGTATGCGCGTCCAAGCGGCTTTGGACGCGCATACCAGAGCTGCTCTGAGCGCTGTCATTGGCCGGACGTGGTCACGTGGGAGCGGGGAGAGGTGAGTTTTTGCGGCGATCGGGGGGGTTTCAGACAGCGGGGCACCCCCGATCGGGGTGCCCCACCTAAGTGGACCAACACCCAGGATAGTCAAAATCCTGGGTGTTGGTCCACTTTAAGTATGAAATGGGCGTGGGTCCACTTTAAAGGGAAAGTCCACTTTTAATGGAATTTTTGAAACTGTATATTTTTGGTGTCAAAATGATGTCCTCGCAGTGCTGAGAGTATCTATTTTTTCTTCCTAAAAATGTGTTTTATGGAAGCAGTTGCCACGATCTGCTTCTATTGGCAATCATACACTAAGAGCTACAAGAGCAGAGATGCAAGCCCTATACACACAGAACACTGCTGCTGGGCATGTGTAAGATTGAGTAAACTCCCTCACTTCAGCAGTGGCCATAGCAGCAGCATTCTGTGTGTACAAGACTCACTTCTCTCTTCTTGTAGATATTGGAGTAAAGTTGTAAAAAGCAACATTGCAGGTAGTAAAAACTGCTTCTAGAAACACACATTTGCTAACATAAAATAAAAATACTAGATCATCTTAGTATCTAAGGTCATCCTTTTTACACACGGAAAAAATACACTTTTCTGGGTATTCCAGCACGGGTCACTTCATCTTCAATTCTTCACTATTGGGTAATCCGCCACCAGGTAACGCAGTCGACTGCAGGAAGACTTGTGGCTCCTCCTGGCCCATAAAAGGCAGGAAATTACCCATAATACCCAGTTTTTCTCTGCAGTCCTGGCTGCGAAGACAGAAGATGACTCTCTCTGCATTTTCGCAAGCGAGCGGGGCATCCCAAGCCGTCGGCCCTGCAGGCCTATTCCCACCTGTTCCGGACCCATTCTGCCTCCCAACCCCGGCTGAAGGTTCAGGTGAAGGTAGGGGAGCACCTGGGGTCGGGTGCTCACAGAGTTAAGCTCTGGGCCGCAGACCCTGTACTCACAGGGTAGCTGGCCATAGGCTATGGTGAGCCTATTGGGGGGGGGGGGGGAGAAACCACCCGGGGACCCTCTTGCCTGTTTATTTCATGTGCTGGTGCCTTTCATATGTTTTATTGTGGTGTGCTTTCACTGTCAATTGACTTGTGGTGCTTGGGGCTGCTGGTGACTTTGTCTTCCGCTGGCTGATTCCCCCCCTTCTCCCCACTGTGCACCCTCATTTCTCTCCCGGCCGGCTCTGCTGGCCCGGGAAGGGGGGGGGGGGGGGGGGGGTGGTCCGGCCGCATCATCGGGTGCATTGTAGGGGGGAGCCCTCCCCTTCTACCTCCCTCCGGGCGGCATTTCCTGTGCTCGGGGGCCCGGAGGTTTTTGCGCGCTTCCGGGGGAGTGGAACCGCGAGATGACGCGATCCGCGTCATGGCAGCGCGGCCCGCCCCTTGAGGTACCTTGCGGTCTCCTCGCCCTACGCCATCTCTTGCTGGACACGCGCGCTCTGCTGGGGCCCCGGAGTTCTAGGCGCTCTCCGCCTGTATTGAGGACTGTTGTTGTCGTGGCGCTTCTGGAAGTAATCCCTCGAGCTCCGCTGCTGCACTGTGGATCAGCCTCTACTGCTGCGCTCCTGCACCCGGTCCGTGAGTCTGATCCTCTTGAATTTATTATTTTCATTATGGGCATGTGCTGTGGGATGCTCAACTTCCATCCCTATTTGTGTCTTCCAGGCGGGTCCTCCTTACTTGTGGTTTCTCCCAGTCCTATCTCACCTCTCCCCCCGTCCACCTTCCTTTTGGCTGTGGGGAATCCAGGGTCTGGGCCATTTGCACCTGATACCTTGGCATATCATCTGTTTAATCACCATATGGAGGCTTCTGGGGATAGAGAGCTTGGGGGCCCCTCGGGGCGGGCTCCGCCGTGTCTTGTGTGTGGTATATCCCCTTAGAGCGGCCGCAGCGCGGTTTGTGTCCCCTGCGCCCAGAGCGTTATTGCGGAACAGGATGGGCCTAGCGTCCCACTTCCCAGTCCCATTTTACCTGCGGCTTCGCCAACACCCCCGCATCTGCATTTAGCCCCCAGTGAGGGGGAGGTCAGCCGGGGGTCCCACTCAGACCTGGCCTTTCTCGTGGCCAGTCTTGAGTGGCATTTGGCACGTCCGGCAGTCGGTAAGGCTTCTAGTAAGAAGCGGCATTGGAACCGGCTTACTCTCTCTTTGCTGATGATGATGACGCCTATGAGGCTCTTGGCGGGCGTGACTCCATGGAGGAGGGTGAGTTATTCCATGATTCTGACTCCTTCGGGACCGTCCGGGCGACTTCGACAGTGACCCTGGTCCTTCCTCGGATGAGGACATGTGGCTTCCAGATTATACGGATAATCTGTTGTCCGCAGTGTTTGAGACCTTACACATTGTTCCCCCTAAAACGGCTAAAAGGAAGCAGGGGGAGCTTTTCCGTCCTGATAGACAGCGCCTAGTGTTCCCGGACCAAAATGGTGTTTAAGGAATGGGAAGGCCTAATAACCTGCCGTCGGTGCCCAAGGGGCTGGACAGACGGTATCCCTTCTCGAAGGAATTGGTCCGTCTTTGGCCTTGTCCTCCTGAAGTGGACGCTCCTGTCCTGGGGCTCTCTAACACTTCTGTTATGTCGTCTCCGGACACTACTACTTTACGTGATAATGCTGATCGGCGCATGGACCAGCTTGCTTGCCATGCCTTCACTTTTGTGGGGGCTGGTCTGTGCCCTGTGTGTGCCGTGGCCATTGTCTCCATTGCCATTAAAAAGAAGGTAAAGCGCCTTAAGGCTACTCGTTCCCGCAAGCGAGCGGACGAGTATAAGGAACTTTTGGCTTGCGCTGACTTCATTGCCTTTGTGCTCTCAGCCATGGACGATGCCGTCCGCCTTTGCGGTAGGGCTTCGGCCCTGCTGGTTGCTCTCTGTCGGTCTATTTGGCTGCGGCAGTGGGCGGCCGATGCTGCCGCCAAGAAGTCTCTCACCGGGCTTCCCTTCTTGGAACTCTGTCTCTTTGGGGAGCGCCTTGATCACTTGGCCAAGGATGGCCGGCTCCCTCAGCGCCTGAAGCTTTCACGGCCCTTTCGGGAGTCTTCTTCCATTCGTCCCTTTCGAGGGGGACGCGGCTCTTCCTTCCCTGGCGGTCGCAGGGAATCCTGGGGACAAGGTAGGGCCCGCGGTCGTCCCGGTCTTTCCTGGGGATCCAAGCCTAAGCCCCCCACCAAGCCCCCTCAGGCATGAGGAGGCGCCCTCACCCATCCGGGTGGGGGGACGGCTTCGGCTCTTTGTCTGGAGGCAACACGGCTCGGGCCGGTGGATTCAGGAGGTGGTGTCCTCCGGCTACAAGATAGAGCTGGCAGCTTGGCCCTCCCAAGATTTCTTCGGTCCCGGACTTCCCAAAACCCTGTGAAAGCACAGGGCCTGAGGTTGGCTGTCCAGCGTCTTCTGTCATCCGGAGTGATTTGTCCGGTGCCTCTTCAGGAACGAGGTCAGGGGTTCTACTTTTGGTTGGGTGATCAATTATCCCAAGTCTTCAATCACTCCGTCATTGGTGAGGTCCTTCCTGGGCATGACGTTGGCTACGTCTCAGGTCAAGGTGTTCCTTCCTCAGCAGAAGGTGGAGGGTCTTCAGACGCAGGCGCGGGCCTTGTTGTCGTGTCCACATCCCTCCATCCGTCTGGGGATGCAGCTGGTGGGCCTCATGGTGTCTTGCTCGAGGCTGTTCCCTTCGCTCAGTTCCACATGAGACCTCTTCAGTTGAATCTTTTGGCCGTTTGGGATCGGACACAGGAGTCCCTGGAGCAGGAATTTACTCTTTCCCCTCTGGCCATTCAGTTCCTCTCATGGTGGTTGGACTCGAGAAACCTTCTAGTGGGCAGGTCCTTTCTCCCTCCTTGCTGGGAGATTGTCACCACGGACGTCAGCCTAACCGTTTGGGGAGGGTTCTGGCAATCTCTGAAGTTCCAGGGCCAGTGGGGTCCTCAGGAGGCCCACGTGCCTATCAATCTTCTGGAGCTGAGAGCGCTCATTTGACTCTACACCTTCGGGGTCGTGCGGTCCAGGTCCGCTCGGACAATCGTACGGCGATCACCTACATCAATAATCAGGGTGGGACTCAGAGCAAACGAGCCCTCAAGGAGGTGTCACTGATCCTGTCTTGGGCAGAGGAGAATGTTCCCTGCATCTCGGCGGTTTACATCCCAGGGGTGGAGAACCAGGAGGCAGACTCCATGAGCAGGGGGTCGTCTCGTCTGGGGGAATGGTCTCTCAGCAACAAAATCTTTCAAGCCCTGTGTCGCCGCTGGGGGCAGCCGGATGTGGACTTGTTTGTGTCCAGTCATATTCACAAGCTTCCAAAATTCGTCCTCCTGTCAAGTGACCCTATGGCCTTCGCCACGGACGCGCTAGCATTCCTTGGATGGATTTCGACTCCTCTATGCTTTTCCTCCCTTTCCTCTGTTGGGTTGTGTGCTGCGCAAGATAGCCCAGGAGGGGGTACCTACCATTCTGGTGGCCCCCCGCTGGCCAAGAAGAGTATGGGTTGCGGACATCGTCCAGATGGCGGTGGATCACTGCGTCATGCCCGACGATCCAGGGTTCCTCACTCAGGGACAGCTACGCAATCTCAATTTACAAATGCTGGCTTTAATGGCTTGGCTGCTGAAACTTCTATCCTGATGGATAAGGGGTTGCCGGCCTCGGTCGTCGGTACCATGATTCAGGCTCGGAAGAAATCCTCTTCTATGATTTACTACAGGGTCTGGCATGCTTACATTGCCTGCTGTGAGTCTATGTCTCTTACTTGTCGCGCTTTTTCCATCTCCAGGATTTTGGAGTTTCTACAACATGGTCTAGAGTCGGGGTTACAACTGAGTACCCTCAAAGGTCAGGTTTGGCCTTGGCAATGTTTTTCCAAAGATCTTTCACCAATCATAGGCTTATCAAGACCTGTTTCCAGGGTATTACCCATGTGCGTCCACCGTGTAAGCCTTTGTTACCAGTGTGGGATTTCATCTTGGTGCTTTCTGCTCTCCAGGGTCCTCCCTTTGAGCACTAGTGCGATGTCGTTCTATCCATTCTGACTCTAAAGGTGGTCTTTTTGGTAGCTATCACCTCGGTGCGTCGCGTCTCTGAGCTGGCGGCGCTTTGTATGAAGCCTCCTTATTTTGAGCGGCAACAGGATTAGGTCGTGTTCCGTCTCAAACCGGAATTCTTGCCCAAGGTTGTCTCTGCCTTTCATCTCAATGAGGACATCGTCTTGCCTTCCTTGTGTCCTGCCCCTTCTAATTCTAAGGAACGGAATCCGGATGTGAATCCGGATGTGGTCAGGGCGCTTAAGTACTATTTGGTTGTCACGGAGTCTTTTCGGAAGTCGGACTCTCCGTTTGTTCTCCCTGCTGGACCTAGGAAGGGCTAGCCTCCGGCCAAATCCACTATCAGCAAGTGGATCAGACAGGTGGTGGTGCAAGCGTATTCTGCCAAGGGGAAGGAACCCCCTTTCCGTGTTATGGCTCACTCCACTAGAGCTATTGGTGCCTCTTGGGCTTTTCAGCACCAGGCTTCAGTTGAACAGGTTTGTAAGGCCGCTACTTGGTCTTCAGTTCATACTTTTTCTAAGTTTTACAAGGTTGACGTTAGGGCCTCAGCTGATGCTGTTTTGGTTGCAAGGTGCTTCAGGCGGTAGTGGCATGAACTACGTACTGTTGCTCACTGGGGATCCCACCCTTCTTCTTGGACACTGCTTTTGGATGTCTCAATAGTGAACAATTGAAGATGAAGCGACCCGTGCTGGAATACCCAGAAAAATACAATTCTGTGATTACTCCCCTGTAGAATTGATTTTATGGGTATCCAGCACGGGTCGCTTCATCCCACCCTTGTTCTGTTATCCTCTTTTGCCTCGTTATGGTGATTTTCTTGAGAGAGTTCTTAGTGGGGCTGTGTTTAATTAACATGGTTTTTGCCTCCCGGCTTCTTGCATTACTGCTTTTCAACACTGGGTATTATGGGTAATTTCCTGCCTTTTATGGGCCAGGAGGAGCCACAAGTCTTCCTGCAGTCGACTGCGCCACCTGGTGGCGGATTACCCAATAGTGAAGAATTGAAGATGAAGCGACCCGTGCTGGATATCCATAAAATCAGTTCTACAGGTGAGTAATCACAGAATTGTATTTTCAAAAATGCCATTGAAAACTGGACTTTCCCATTAAATTGGTTCTAGTGATGGCCTACTGTTGTCCCAGAATATCAACATCCATTTTAAATCTACTATCTACTGTTTATGCAATGTTAGAAACATGTTGAAATAGATCTTATTACATAATCATATTTTGCCTTTATTTAAAAAGACCCTCTCTTACCAGATTGCAGATTACACGGAGCTTCTCGAAAGCTAGAATTGGGTTTCTGGGCTCCATTGTTTCCAGAGAACTGATCAGGTTCTTCACACAGTCTAGCGTCTGCATAGATAAATGTGTTATAAGGATTACTCTTATTGGTTACGTACATATGTGACCATAAACTACAATAACTAAAGCTGTCATTTGAGGCAGAACGTTCATTAGAAATTCAGTTCAATTTGTTGGCACAGCAGATAAAAATGAGGACTTAACAGGACCAAAAAAGTGAAAAAACTACGACAACTTACTCTTCACAGATCTAAATGAAAGAGTTTGACCACTAAATGAAAGGGATTGACCACCAAAATAATCACCGTTTGTCCCCCACAACTGATGGATCCTACTCAGGTCAGCAACTGTCCCCATCAGTGGATGTCTTCCCATGCTGGCCCGGTTGTAACCACAGTCACAGTACTTTGGTGTTGGGATTGCCATTCCCATAGGCAGTATGTCACCCCCCCTCTTATTTACCTTAGGCAGTGTGGCACTCCCCCACCCCATTCCAATAGGCAGTGTGGCACCCCCATCCCATAGGCAGTGTGGCATTCCCCCTATCCCATTCCCCTCACAGGCAGTGTGGCATTCCCCCCATCCCATATACAGTGTGGCATCCCCCCTCCCATTCTCTATATGTATTGTGGCATTTCCCCATCTCGTTTGCCATAGGCATTGTGGCATTTCCCCATCTCGTTTGCCATAGGCATTGTGGCATTCCTCCGTCGCATTCCCATAGGCAGTGTGGCATTACCCCCCTCCAATTACCCATAAGCAGTGTGGCATTCCTCCATCCCATTTCCATAGTCATTGTGGCATTCCCCCCTTCCATTCCCATAGGCAGTGTGGCATACTCCCATCCCATTCCCATATAGGCAATGTGGAATTCCCCCCATCCCATTCCCATAAGCAGTGTGGCATTCCCCCTCCTATTCCGCATAGGCGGCAGAAGAAAATGAGAACAAAAAAGTCAACTCACATGTGCCGGTGCTCCTGCGGGAGGCCAGACGTTCAAGGAGTGGCGGGCAGTGTCCCCGTCCCCGCTGCTTCTTCCCATCAGGGACACACAAACACCCTGCTCCGTACAGCAGGTGGGCGTGGCCTGGACCTGGACAAGTGGGTGTTTGAGTGTGTCCCGGGCCAGGAAAGGCAGCGGGGGGTGGGGGGGGGGTTGGGCATTGCACCCCTAAGGTGCATGCACATTCCCCCCCCCCCCTTTGGTCGGATTAAAGGTGAGGGTGAAAGGGGTGAAAGATATGGTACTTACCTTCTGTATATTTCCTTCTCTTGTGAGAAAATGAATGGCCTGCATCTGAAGAGCACTGAAGTTATTTCCATCTATTAACAGGATTCTAAAACAAATTAAAAATGACAAATCAGCACAAGTCAGTGTGAGGAATGGGGCAAATATTACATTGCATTTTATCACAGATGCAAGTCCCTATATTTCCCTCCTAGTCATCAATATGCACTTAGGAAAAGGAATTAGCATTTACAGGTTAAGCAGGGCAGATCACAGACTCCCCGCTCCTTTGTCGCCAGGCCCGGTGAAACCTAGGAAAATGAAGATCTAAGGTTCTGACCCACTTAGGGACCCCATTTCTGGACTCATCGGATGCCCGGCGTCCAGCCCAATCGTTTGGTGCCGTACGACCCCCCCCTACCCAAAGTTATAACCCCTAAAGGGTTTAGGGGGTGAAACATGCTCCAGGACAGTGGGAGGTGACAACCCGTCCCACAGATGGGAGGGGGTGGAGGTTTGACACCTGCTTAAGGGTGAGCCAGCGGCATGAGAACAGGGTCACTTATCTGGAGAGGTCACGGTTCACACATGCTGGAGGTGTCCCAAATCATCTGTAAGCTCTTCACTTACCTCTTGTGGAAGCTCCCCCATCACTACTACTCTGCAAACTGCATATTAAGATAACTGTCTATTGTTTCTCTGTATAACTCACTCTATCCTGTAACCGTCTCAGAACAGCATTTGTATCATCTGTATCATTTCATATTCCATCATAGCCAAATGTTTGTTATCACTGCCTAGTGTGCTTATAGCATTAAAACTTAAATTTTAACTTGAGCGATCTGTTTGCCTTAAACGAAGAATCTGTGTGTCCACAGGCTTTGGGCCTGGTGTTCCTGATAGGAGGGACTCGGACAAGGGTTTTGGGGAACGCGGTCAGTGTGTCCGGAGGTCCCTGGTTTATAGTTGGATCACGTGACCCGCGGTTCCCTGACAGTCAGCCCTTGGCACTGGCAGCAAAAAGAAATATACATACAAATAATTTTGTTCAAGTTTGTGTGTTAGTATGGCCTGAATAAAGTACATGCAATGGGTGCAATTACAGTTGAGAAGGAAAAGAATGAAATACTGTTTGGAAACGAGGATATGCTGACATTTCATATGTAATAATAATACATGTTTTACGGTCTGTCTGTGTCCCAGTTCAGTTTAAAGCACATAGAACCATTAGTCCATGTTCCTTAAAAGATCACCCAATATTTTTCTTCCCCACAGTATAAGAAGGAACCAAAGCACCTGGAAAAAACATTTGCTGAAATGTGGAAAACGTGCAATCTCACAGCACATGAGTATGTTATCCACAGGCAATGGACAGAAACCAAGTTTAGATGTTTAAAGTGGACCAAAATCCAGGATTTTGACTATCCTAGGTTTTGGTCCACTCCCCCAGGGCACCCCAATCGTGTCCCATAGCCGCAGCAAACTCACCTCACCGTGGTCCTACGGAGCATGAGCGGCCTCCAATCAGCACGCTCGGAGCCGCTGAGCTATGGGCGTCTAAGCTCAGTGCCCGCATCCTGCTAGAGGGATAGCGGGGATGTGGCCGCGGCCCACGCATGCGCCGTTGGACCAGGAAAGAAGTTGAGTTTGTGGGCGACCTGGGGGGTTTCACACAGGGGGGCATCACGATTTTGGATGCCCTGCGGGAAGAGAATGGATCGGCCCGGGAATCCAGCTCTGTTTTGGTCCACTTTAAAGTGGCACAAAACCCAACCGTGGCTGTCCTGGAATCTAAAAGATTCCAGGGCCGGCCACTGGCTTTTTCCTGGGGCATTCCAAAGCAGGATGCCCCACTGTGTGAACCCCCCCCACCGTTCGTCCATAAAAACTCACCTTTTCAGGCTCCACAAAGGCGCGTGCACAAGCTCTCATCCAATGAGAGCCATCTGCTGTGATGTCATTCGTCAGGCTGCTCTTATTGTTTACAACCGGGAGCAAGTGGAGTGGAGGTGCCTGGGCACAAACGTTGGTGGAGACCCCAGATACAGTATTTTTTTTACCTTTAAAATAATAGTCCAGCCAAGTAACTGATTGGTGGTTGTCTGGCACCCGCCCACTTACTGGAACATCAGATCGAGTCCCTTGTACCACCCTTGTGCGGGTGCGGGCTGCTCCTGCTTTGCCATTCTGGGGGGGTGTAGTGGCCCAGCTGGTCCAGCAGAAAACAGTTCCCTGCATTGAGCTGCCAGCGGCTGTGCTTGGTGGCTAATGTGCAATGAGCGGCCGCTGTTTGACAGCTCTGCACGCACCCATCACTGTAGCGTTGCTGATGGCGGTTTAACTGCCCTAGACTCTTCGTCCTGTCCAGGCGTGGGGGGTGCTTTGTTGCTGGCCCTGTGGTCCGTCAGACCAAAGACTGAAAAGCCTTCTGAACCAGACCATAACCCAAGGGTTGGTGGAGGCCCCATTTGCCGAGAAAGTGGTGGAGGCCCCAGGGCTCGCACCCTTTGCGCCCCCCTCATAATCTGGCCCTGGCTGGTGCATCTCCGGCATCGTGCACCATTCAGATAGGCTGGGACGGGAGTGCGTGCATGCCCGGGGATGGGGCAGTGTGTCAAAGAGCGTTGCCTGCCGAATGACATAGTCACAGAGGGTAGCTCTCATTGGACGAGAGCCCGGGCATGCGCTGTTGGTGCCTGGAAAGGTGAGTTTTTATGGGCGAACTGGGGGGCTTCACACAGCGAGTCAATTCGGGATGCCCCCAGGGGCACAGAAAAAACCCTGGGAAAGTCAAATTCCTGGGTTTTGTTCTACTTTAAGCCACAGTTGTCCGGTAAGAGCAGAAAATGAATAGCATGTCTATCAGCTGACCACAGGTCCAGACCACATTTGCCCTACTGTTCCATGTAGAGGTGAAAATAGAACCAGTTGTGCCAACTTGGAGGCAAAATAGATAATCTGGATGCCCCGGGGGGACTACCCTGGAATCTCATAGACGCCAGGGTGGGTTTTGATCCACTTTAATATAACAACAATAAAATAAATACAAAAGTCATTTTTACCGTTGTGCAGTTTCAAGATTTTGGTCCCAGTCCTGAAGAGCTAAAGTATATCTCATCTTCAAAATAAATGCTGGCAGAAATTTAGGAAAGCTAACAATAATTTGGTTAGTTATATCCAAGGCACTAGAAAAATTCTTCTGCATCATAAAACATTCAGCCTGTAAAAACAAAAACAGTGCATTGATAATTATTAATGTCTGTCACCATCAAGCGCTACCTTACCAAAGTGATTGAAATAAGAATTTTTGTTGGGAATGTAACCAATGAATTAACCTTCCTAGCCTTCTATTTATCCCATCCTTCACTTTTCTATATACCCCAATTATTTCCTCTGCCCACCCTTCACTTTACAAGCCCCAGACAATGCCTGCTCTCTGGGATCCAAGTTCTGCCTCTTAATACAAGCAGAGAGTGGCAGAACTAAATGTGTCCCAATGTGAACTTTAAATGGGGCCCTTTCACAGCTCCTACTCCTAGAGTAAACTTTTTTTTTCTTCCTTTTAACTAAATTGGATGCAGCTGTGATGGATGGAGGTCAGAATCAATAAAATGAATATATATGTGAACATTCCCTCTCTCCATTTACATTACTTGATTTCAGATACCAATCTTTGCATTGTATGCTTTAGTGGCTAATAAAGGTGAAATAAACCCTCAGTAAGCCACTTATCTCTGCGCTGATTCTTTCCTTTTGCTTGTACTGAAATTAGAGCAATAAAGGTAATGAAGCACGCTGCTATTAACACATTACTGTGAACATGATGGCGCTGGGGAGCTGGACAACACCTTATTATGTCCGCCCCCCCAGACCTTACTTACATTCCTAAGAATATTATCTGTGACTGTGATGACCGATCATTTGAGCCAGTAATGAGATTTTTCCTTATATGATGATGTCCAATAGATGACATGTGCTATGCTTTTTTTTACTTTTATATAAAATAAAGTGTCGCTGGGCGAAGCGAGCATAAATCGCTTTCCCCATGTAGCTTAGAACACGCTGTCTGTCTGTGTCCTTTGTTACTTGTATATTTCACTCCTTTAGATTAATTTTTGGAAGAGCGAACGATGCCAGAGAGTCTCTGAATCGTGCAGAAAGGAAAGGGATCTGCCCACGAATGCTGCTTCCTTTATCTACATGATGGCAAGTGGGCACAAATATGATACTTAAAGCAGAACTATTGCGAAAAATGGCCCAATGATCCATATACATATGCTGGATGGCGGGAGCAGAGGTCACTTATATACCCGGCATCAAGAAATATCCTACCAGGGTTGTTTTCTCTTTCTAATGAAAGGAAAAGGACATCCGGGGTGATAGGCCCTATCCCCTGGATTTTATCATTAAAACATAAAAAAATAAAACAATAAGCCAGCCATGCAGTTTGCAGATAGGTTAGGGTCACTGTTAGTGGTGCTGGCCATACACCAAGGCCCACACCCTTAGTCATGCGGAGGGGGCGCTGCCTGCAGCTAAGTTAGAGGCACAGCATGGCACATACTGGTATAGGGCAGCAGGATGGGTGAGCAGGGAGCAGAATTCTTTCCTTCTGCACTGGGCATTATTTTGCCTGTGTAAATATATTGGAAAAATGAGCAGTACAGCATTTACCTTTCCAATCATTCCAAATAAATCATCACTGCTTTGAATTCCCTCATCAAAATATTTGATGGATTTTGCTAAAGAAGGTCCAGGAGTTAGGTAAAGCCATCCTTTAATCACCATGCCCTTCAATAAAACAAACATTTGTTATTTAAAACACTAATTTTATTACAAAAAATACTTTTAAGAATCCCTAACAAATTAAGTGTTTTCTACCTCCAAATATATTTCTCCATTTGTATGTATTAATATGTGTATTTGAATGCAAGGCTAATCTGACCTCTATGTGCAGCAGGTAAAAGGACTTGGTACATAGAGCACCGGGCCTTGTAGACAAGGATTCTTTCACTTCCCTGAATATGATTTATTTCTTTGTATATAAGTGTTGTACTGCATTTCCCCGAAAATAAGACAGGTCTTATGTTAATTTTTGTTCCAAAAATAAGTACTAAGACTTATTTTTAGGCGATGTCTTATAGCCGCCTGGCAGCTGGCAAGATGGTGTCGGCAGTACAGCAGCTCCTGTACAGTACATGCACAGAGCCGGATGGCAGCAGGGGGATGCAGGGGATTCGGCCTTGTCCTCGGCATGGCGGCAGGCTGGGGTAGAGCCAGCAAGGTCAGACATTTCACTCCCGACAGACAAGCTTACCTGTGTGACTTGATGTGTCCTAACCCTCCTTTACAGCCGTAATGTGTCCTCACCCTCCTTTACAGCCGTAATGTGTCCTCACCCTCCTTTACAGCCGTAATGTGTCCTCACCCTCCTTTACAGCCGTGATGTGTCCTCACCCTCCTTTACAGCCGTGATGTGTCCTAACCCTCCTTTACAGCCGTGATGTGTCCTCGCCCTCCTTTACAGCCGTGATGTGTCCTAACCCTCCTTTACAGCCGTGATGTGTCCTAACCCTCCTTTACAGCCGTAATGTGTCCTAACCCTCCTTTACTGCCGTAATGTGTCCTCACCCTCCTTTACAGCCGTGATGTGTCCTCGCCCTCCTTTACAGCCGTGATGTGTCCTCGCCCTCCTTTACAGCCGTGATGTGTCCTCACCCTCCTTTACAGCCGTGATGTGTCCTCACCCTCCTTTACAGCCGTGATGTGTCCTCGCCCTCCTTTACAGCCGTGATGTGTCCTAACCCTCCTTTACAGCCGTGATGTGTCCTAACCCTCCTTTACAGCCGTAATGTGTCCTAACCCTCCTTTACTGCCGTAATGTGTCCTCACCCTCCTTTACAGCCGTGATGTGTCCTCGCCCTCCTTTACAGCCGTGATGTGTCCTCGCCCTCCTTTACAGCCGTGATGTGTCCTCACCCTCCTTTACAAGCCGTGATGTGTCCTCACCCTCCTTTACAGCCGTGATGTGCCCTCACCCTCCTTTACAGCCGTGATGTGTCCTAACCCTCCTTTACAGCCGTAATGTGTCCTAACCCTCCTTTACTGCCGTAATGTGTCCTCACCCTCCTTTACAGCCGTGATGTGTCCTCGCCCTCCTTTACAGCCGTGATGTGTCCTCGCCCTCCTTTACAGCCGTGATGTGTCCTCACCCTCCTTTACAAGCCGTGATGTGTCCTCACCCTCCTTTACAGCCGTGATGTGCCCTCACCCTCCTTTACAGCCGTGATGTGCCCTCACCCTCCTTTACAGCCGTGATGTGTCCTCGCCCTCCTTTACAGCCGTGATGTGTCCTCACCCTCCTTTACAGCCGTGATGTGTCCTCACCCTCCTTTACAGCCGTGATGTGTCCTCACCCTCCCTTACAGCCATGATGTGTTCTCACCCTCCTTTACAGCCATGATGTGTCCTCACCCTCCTTTACAGCCGTGATGTGTCCTCACCCTCCTTTACAGCCGTGATGTGTCCTCGCCCTCCTTTACAGCCGTGATGTGTCCTCACCCTCCTTTATAGCCGCGATGTGTCCTTACCCTCCACTTACCGTCCATCTGCTGAAGCCCGGGCAGCTGGATTTTGAATTGTAACTAGGGCTTATTATTGGGGCAGGGCTTATATTTCACGCATTAGCAAAAAAAGGTGAAAAATCTTACTAGGGCTTATTTTCAGTGTAAGTAACTGAATCAAGTGTGTTATTTTCCCAGAAATGTTACCCATAGCAGAGAAGCAATTCATGTCTTTTTATACTTTTTAGGATGTTTGTCAGAAATGCCTCAAACAGACTTTGATTAGAACTAGAAGCTATCAAAGTGGACCAAAACCCAGGATTTTGACTATCCTGCATCTTGGTCCATTCCCCCAGGGCACCCTGATCGGGGGTGCCCCACTGCATGAAACCCCCCCAGATCGCCGAAGAGAACTTACCTCTTCCCGCTCCTACTGTGCCTGTGCGGCCAATTGTCCAATCAGCGTGCTTGGAGCCGCTGACGTCACGTCATCTAAGCTTTGTCTAAGGCTAGCTCCGAGCACGCAGAAAGCTGCATCCCCCGCTACCCTCTAACAGGGAGCGTGCCCGTGCCGGCCTGTACACATATAAAATAGCAAACGTATGTAAGGATGTATGTATGATTTAAACAAAGGAAACTAGATTCTATAACTGGATCAAGCCTAAACAGGCCACCCAAAAGGTACTTAATTTGAACAGTCTGGAGGAAAGAAGGGAGAGGGGGGACATGATTGAGACCTTTAAATATGAGAAAGGATTGAATAAGGTTCAGGAGGGAAGTGTTTTTAAGAAGAAACTTATTGATAGAACAAGGGGGCACAACCTGAAGCTAGTCGGGGGGAAGATCAGAAAATATTATTTTACAGAAAGAGTAGTAGATGCTTGGAACAAACTTCCAGCAGAGGTAGTTGAAAAATCAACAGTCACTGAATTTAAACATGCCTGGGATAAGCACACATCTATCCTAAGATAAAGAGTACATACAGTATACACATAAGGGCAGACTAGATGGACCGTATGGTCTCCTTCTGCCGTCAACCTTCTATGTTTCTATGTTTCAACCTTCTATATACCGACCTCGCTGGACCTGTTGGACATTTTGAGCATCCTGTCAATGTACTCCTGGGCTTTGTCACCTCGCCCCAGTAACCACAGCAGTAAGCCTGCATAGTATAAAGCTTTAGGCCCTGCCGATCTTCTGATTTCCTTTAATTTACTTTCTACTTGAGAAACTTCATCACGATCTGTGGGTAATTAAACAATGGAAAATAACTAACAAAATATGTATCATTTTATAAAAATACTAGATAAGTCAGCCAAATAGCCATATTTTATTATACTACATAAGTCAACCACATAGCCATCTTTTATTATACTAGATAAGTCAACCACATAGCCATCTTTTATTATGACCATAGAAACTAAACTGATCCGCTGATGGTGATGAAAACTAAAGGAACTAGATATATTGAAGGTACTATGTGTGGTCCTAGGTGGGGAATTATACACAATCAAGCTAAAACAGGGAGAGAAACACTCAAAATCCCCAGACAATATACACATCACACAGACAATTCATAAAGTAGAGCACTGTTAAAGCGGAACAACAGTCAAACTTAGACTCAGACTTAAACCAGACCAAAACAACAAATTGCCCTCGATATGTGCCCTTCCCCAGGGCAATTTAGATTGCTGAACATAAAAAGGAATGTACCTTTTTCTAACTCCTGCTGTAGTAAATTTAGAAACAAAATGGCGGCTCATGCATTTGCAGGCCATCTGCAAACAGGAAGTGCTGCTGGGCTTCCTGTGATTGTCAGTTATATCAGTGGAATTCAGGCAGCAGCATGGCTGAGATGCTGGAGAGGAAGCTCCAAAATGGGCGCTACCTTTCTTTTCCAACTGTGCCAGGCTATTGGTCCGGTTTAACGCAGCATTTAAAATTGCATACAACACAACAGACACACAGGTGAGGGGTTCTTATTTGGGTCACTGTAGTAAAAAAAGTAAAAAAAAAAAAGTTCCCATCAGCTCCCCAAAATACCTCAAGCGGAACAAAACTGGGTCATTTGACTTTCTCGGGTTTCGTTTCGGATGCCCCACTGTGTGAAATCCCCCAGAAGGCCCCAATCATCTCACCACTTCTGTGTCCCAATGGCCAAGTGCGGGAGCTCAGCCAATGAGAGCCGTTTGCTGTGTTGACCTCTTTTGGCAAACAGCTCTCATTGACTTGATTGGTTTCCCCACCCCCTATATCCCTAGCCTCTTTTGGATTCCAGGCTGGGCCCTGGTGGGTTTTGTTCTGCTTTAAAGAAAAGTTAATTTCTTTGGACATTTCCTAAGAGACCAGGGCCAGGCAGCAGCAGCAGTAACTACCACATCCACTTACCTTATTACCACCCCCATGCCACCAATTGGTACCCTGCAGCCTCAGGTTGTGAAACCGAAAACCTGCGCTTCCGTGTTCCATCTGGTGGGTGGACATGGGATTTGTATGTCTGGATCCCATTGAAAACATTGGGTGCCTCCGTACGCCAGGAACTTCTGTGTTCCACCCACCAGCCCGAACCCTAAAGCGCAGCTCCCGGCTTCACAAACCGGGGTCGAGGTAAACCGATTGGCAAGAAGCGCTGGAGCAGCAGTAAGGTAAGTGGATCTCCTAGTTACCTCTTGGACTGCCCAGCACTGGAATGTTAGTTTTTAATTTTCCTTTCAAACATTTGTATAGAAAAATTAAAGTATCATTACAGAGTGGCTGTTAGACCAGCACTGGAGGAAAGGCACATGGGGCAGGCAACACGTGAGCCGCTTGCTGCCTTAAAGTGGATCAAAACCGACGCCAATCGGCCTGAGAATCTATAAGAATACCGGGCTGATCGATTCCCACCCCACCGTTAATTTAAAATCGGGATACCCCATTGTGTGAAACCCCCAAGGTCGCCCCATATACTTACACTTACCTTTTTTCCTGGGCCAACGGGGCATGCACGAGCCGCGGTCTTATCCCCGCTATCCCTCTAGCAGGGCGCGTGCCCGCACCAGGCATTTGTGAATGGCACGTTCCCTGTTGGAGGGAAGAGGCGGATGGGGCCGGCAGCGCACTCGGAGCCGCTGGCCTTAGACAAAGACAACGTTACATCAGCGGCTCCGAGCGCACTGATTGGACGAGCTGCTGCGCATGAGTAGTAGGACTGGGAAGAGGTGAGTTGGCATCGGTGATCTGGGGGGCTTCACACAGCGGGGCATCCCCTAATTGGGGTGATAGTCAAAATCCTGGGTTTTGGTCCTGGAGGAATGAAATTGAAAGGAGGGCAAACTTTGGAGCCCTGCTACAGCTTCTATGCAGCACTGCAGGAACTGGAGGAGAGGCACTTGGGGCAGACATCACGTGAGCTGCTTGCTGCCTCATTGCTGCTGGGCTTACAGTTCCTCTAAAGTGGACCAAAACCCACAGCGATCGATTCTCTCCCTCCAGGGCATCCAAAATTGGGATGCCCCACTGTGTGAAAGGGCGCTAGAGGGTTAGCGGGGATGGGAAGTGGAGAATGCAGGCGCCAGCGCGCTCAGAGCTGCTGGCCTTAGACGAAGGCTTAGACGACGTGAAGTCAGCGGCTCCGAGTGCGCTGATTGGACAAGCGGCTGCAAATGCGACGTAGGACCGGGTAGAGGTGAGTTCGCATCGTGATCTGGGGGGACTCACACCAAGGGGCACCCCGGGGAAAAGAACCA
The DNA here is from genome assembly GCA_027917425.1 of Gastrophryne carolinensis. Taxonomy (NCBI): domain Eukaryota; kingdom Metazoa; phylum Chordata; class Amphibia; order Anura; family Microhylidae; genus Gastrophryne; species Gastrophryne carolinensis. Next base: position 93,301,745 of record CM051239.1, read on the forward strand.
AAACCTAGTCAAAATCCTGGGTTTTGGTCCACTTTAAAGGGGAACAAAAGCCTGAGTGGTCAGTCCCGGAGTATAAAAGACTCCAGCGTTCCCGGGCCCAGCCATTCAGATAGGCCGAGGGTGGGAGTGCTTACTAGTCTGTAGCCGTATCCCAGGCATTAATATGCAAAACATACGCAGCTGATTGGACAAGAGCCAGTGCCCGCATCGTAATGAATCATACACCCGATATACTAGGGAAGTATAATAAGGAATAAAAGCATACCAGTGACCCCGCCTTTCTTATGTGCATAAATAAGGAGCATGATGGTGCAAACAGAAACTTCTGGAATATCTCTGATGGACTCAAGCTCGCGAATGGCTTCTTGCACTCGATCTGAGGGGAAAAAATGAATATTGTTTATGTGAATAAAAAGGTCTAATGATAAAAACTGTTATAAATGAAAATGATAAATGATGATAAAAACTGTTAAAAATGAAAATAAATTATAAATGACACTAAATATGTTTTAGCTGATGGTGACTATTCCAAATATCATTTTAAAGTGGACCAACACCCAGGAGTTTGACTATCCTGGGTTTTGGTCCACTTCGGTGGGGCACCCCGATCGGGGGTGCCCTGCTGTGTGAAACCCCCCAGAACGCCCCAGAAACCTCCCCACGCTCCTACGCGGGCGCTCGTCCAATCAGAGAGCTCAGAGCCGCTGTGGTATGCACGTACAAGCGGCGTCCAACCACAGCGGCTCTGAGCGCTGGAGGCCGCGTCTCGCGCTTCCTTCTAACAGGGAGCGTGCCCATTCACAAACGGCCGGCGCGGGTGCGCGCCCTGCTAGAGGGAAGCGCGAGACGCGGCACACGCATGCGCCATTGGAACGGGGTTAAGGTAAGGTTTGTGGGCGTCCTGGGGGTTTCACCCCGCGAGGCATCCCGATTTCGGATGCCCACGGGGAGGGATCTGGTCGGCCTGGGAATCTTATAGATTGGGTTTTGGTCCACTTTAAATGCTGGGTCTTCAGCGTGTTTATATAGAATGAACCTTGTTGTGGTTTTCCCCCCAACTCCTTCCACTGGCTGAGACTGGGCTTTCACTTACCTTCCATCAACATGCCGTAAGCTTTAAAGAACTGAAGCGCGGGGTCATTGTAATACTTCTGCAGACCTTCTCTCACTATATTCTGCACGTGACGATAGCATTTCTCATTACAATAGAAAATTACAGAAGCCTGGAAAAGAACATTCATGGTTGTTTATTAGCCGCCTTTTTCTCTGGGATATAAAACACAGACTACAAATAATAATAGCAGCAGGGCGCATCTCATTGGGGGGCATGGAATTCAGAGTTCAGCATATGTGGAATATTTATTGTATTATTGGATCACATTAAAGAGGACCAAAACCTCCTGGGGCACCCTACCCCCCCCCCCCCCCCAAGTACCTCGGCAGTGGCCCGGTTTTCCAACACCGAGGCCACGTCCCTCTTACAGGATCTGCCAGGAAAGGAGAGTTTACTGGCGACCTGGGGGGTGTCACACAGCGGGGCATCCTGCTATTAGATGCCCCAGGGTCAGGCTAGTGGCTGGCCCTGGAGTCTTTTAGATTCCAAGGCTGACCCGCAAAGGTTAGACGGTAGACCACAGAGGAGGGTGTTGCAGTAATCAAGTCGGGAGATGATCGGGGCGTGCACTAGAATTTTTGTGGTTTCAGGTGTGAGGAAACAAAAGGATGTAGGAGATTGGAGTTGGAGTTGGAGTCGGCAGGAGGTAACTAGTGACTGAATGTGAGGTTTTGCTAGTCATTCGATTGGATTTCTAAACTGAGACTGAAATGGAAAAGGCCTTCAAGAAAATAAAACAGTAACTCCGGTTGGCTTGATTAATTTCTATCCCTGTACTCCCTTCATCTTTGGGTAAGGAGCTTCATTTCATTTTTCCTTTTCACACATGTATCTTATTATATAATTATTTACTAACTATAGAGCTCACCATGAGCCGAGGATCTGTATCTGCCATTGTAGTGAGAGTCTATTTCTTCTCAGTCTGAAGGTCTTTTTCTAAATGGGAGACAGGAACAATGTACATGTTAGACAGTCCTTTACATGTCTCTTATAGGGGTGTCAGAAAAAAACGATTCTGTCAAGTATCACGTTATTTCATTCGACGATACTAAAATCGATTCTTTCTTTTGAGTATGGATTCTGACTTCTCCCCCCGCTACAGTAAAATGAAAGTAAAAAAAAACACTCACCTGAACCCTTGTTAGGTCCGGCCAGCTCTCCTCTTCACCCGTTCAGGGGCGGGGCGGACGACGTCCCCCCTGCGGGCTTCATCCCGGCTCCCATCGGTTCAGCTGTCACATGCGATGATCGCCGGCCAGAGGAGGACGGATCTCCTGCCTCCCCCCTCCTCTGTGTACACAAGCTGGGGGATACCTCTATTGTCCCCCTTTATTTTACAGGACCACCTGAGACTAACTATTGCACTCAAACCGTGAATTAGATTAAATCAATTCAATTTTATTCCAATAAATCAACATACAGACAAAATTAAAAACATCTAAAATACATATAACAAGCCATAGGCATTGTCTGCCAGAGGGGGGTGCTGGAGTTTGGGTCCATAAATTATTCAAGTAGCTATTCAAGTAATCCCATCAAAATATGGGCTAACTAAACCTCTATTTTACACATAAAGTGCTAGTGCAAGTAAAGTGCATATGTTGACAGTAAATCATGTGCAAAAATTCCAGAATTCAAAAGTGCAAAACAAAAACACAATCCATACAGTAGAATCAATCAGCTTACATATCCAGTGACCCACAATGGCACCCTCCCCAGGGAAATTTTAGATGTTTTTAATTTTGTCTCTATGTTGATTTATTGGAATAAAATTGAATTGATTTAATCTAATTCATGGTTTGAGTGCAATAGTTAGTCTCAGGTGGTCCTGTAAAATAAAGAGGGACAATAGAGGCATCCCCCAGCTTGTGTACATAAACTTTGTAGGACCCTTTGAGCAGTGCACCAGAGAGGATATTGTAGGTTAGTGCCACCCATATATCTTTGTACATATAGGCATCGATTCAATAAAGGTACAACAAAACTTCTCATGGTAGTAAAAAATTCAATTCATGAGAAAAAAGCCTGAGAATGTCACTGTTAGTGAATCACCAGATAAAAAGACAATGAAAGTCAATGGCAGCTTTTACTACAGTGTAGAAAGGAGGAAACAGTTCTCTACTTTTCTTAGGAGTAAAAAAGTGCCATTGACTTTCATTGTCTTTTTATCTAGTGATTCAGCTACAGTGACATTCTCAGGCTTTTTTCTCATGAATTGAATCTTTTACTATCATGAGAATTTTTTTCTACCATTATTGATTCGAGGACATAGTGTCCCTCTTCCGATCACCAGATATGTCATCAGATCGGCAAGGGACACAGGAGATGACAATCGGAGATGAGTAAAGAAAAAAAATGTGTTTTTTTTTCTAATAAAGACATTTTCTCTATGTGTGGTTAACCCTTTGTGAACGTAAGGGATCTATGTGACCCCTATACCAGTTCACAAGGCTCTGGGTCTGGCAAGTCACCTGCGGCTAGTGGGCCTGGGCGGGCACGGATTGAATGCATACCTACCAACTTTTCGGGGTGGGAAAGAGGGACATTTGTTAAATTAGGCCATGCCCCCTCATTGAGGGGTGGATAGGTTATAACATAGATAGGTTAAATCAGTATAATCACTTTTAAGTGGACCAAAACCCAGGATTTTGACTATCCTGGGTTTTGGTCCTTGCCCCCGGGGGGTGCCCTGCTGTATGAAACCCCCCAACTCACCTCTTCCCGGTCCTACAGCGCATACACAGCCGCTCGTCCAATCAGCATGCTCGGATTTGCTGATTTCATGTTGTCCAAGCCTTCGTCTAAGGCGAGTGGCTCTGAGCGCGCTGACGGCCGCATCCCCCTGCTTCCCTCTAACAGGGAGCGTGCCCGCAAATGCCTGGTGTGGGCACGCATCCTGCTAGAGGAATACCAGGGATGCGGCCATGGCTCGGCATGCGCCGCTGGACATGAAAACTAGGTACGTGTATGGGCGACCTGGGGGGGTTTCACACAGCGGGGCATTCCGGTTTTGGATGCCCCAGAGGGGGGGAATCCATCGCTCATTTTAAATAGGCAAATGAATCATTTATTGATGCAGATCTGCATGTTACACCTCAAAGAGGTGGACAGGGGGACATGGACTCAAAAGAGGGACAGTCCCTCCAGATCAGGAGCACTTGGGAGGTATGTGGGTGTTAAAAGCAGCAGCCCAACTGGCATTGTCCCGGGTCTTGCTATGACTAGCCCACCCCTGCCTGTGCCCCATGCGGTGTCTCCCGTTGCTCCCAGCCTGGCTTATGCCCGGGGCCTCCTCCCTGTGATTATCCCTCAGTCGGTCTCTTACCTCGCGGTCTCCCCTGTGATTCCCCCGCCGCGTCCCTGGTTACCCTGCGTTTCCCTGTTACCCGGGTGACGTCAGCAGCTCTGCCTCCTCCTCCAGGCTTAGCAGCCGATCCCCGAGCTGCGCTCCAGCCTGGCAGGGATCGGCGGTGGATTGGCAGTCCTGGGGATCCCGTTCGGTGTCCGGCAGGCGAGGCGGTGGACATGGGGCTTTCCATCAGCTCGGAGTCGGCGGAGGCCGGGAAAGAGGGCTACCATGTGCACGGGGTGAGCTGCCACACACACACACATAGCTTATTACACGTTATAGTGGCTAGAGGTGCCCGACTTAAAGATACAGTCCGCTGTGTAAGGCTTGTTCCGGGAAATGTCCCGGATTCCCGTCATATCAGATCCGCCTGTTCCAGCATGCTGGGTTATTATACTGCCGGGGTGGCCATGCCCATCTGACAGCTAATTATCAGGGTGTCCCTAGGGGGCGCTGTCTGGGATACTAGCATCTAGTGGCTTCTGCAATCTGAATAGATTGGTCATCTATTCTGCATAAATGGATTGCCGGGCGTCGATACACATGACCAGCACATAATCCGGATTGGTATCCTTACCTCTCCAGTGATCCCACAATGCATATGCACAGTTTCTTCTCCAATCTGAATAGATTGGTAATCTATTCTGAATGAATGGATTGATACACATGACCAGCACACAATCTGGATTGCCGGATCTTTAAAGTGGACCTTCACCCTGAATAAGAGCCTATCTTATATGTTTCCTACACCCTGTACATACAGATTGCTCACATTAAAAATCAGCCTACCTGCATCTACCGCATGTTATGAAGCTTTAAACATCCAAGATGGTGGCTCATGGAGCATCAGACAGCCTGCAAACAGGAAGTGTCTTCTGACTGTGCTGCTCTGCATTCTGGGATTGCTGTCCTTTCCCTGACCCCAGCTCTGCTCTGTCTGTGCAAAGCACAGCTATAACCCGCCCCCCTGCACGTTATCCCATTCTCCTCAGTATGTGATGCTTCTGAGTCAAGATGGCGGGGCACGTATTCTAGAGTCTTGAACAGAGTTGCAGCCCGGTGGGGGAAAGAATAATAAGTAAGTGGCTAAAAACTTAAATTATATTAATTTTAGATGCTGGGGAATAGTTTTTAAGGTTTTGTGCTTTTCATTAAATCATGCTGAAGGTCCGGTTTAAGTTCACACACAGGAGCATCCCTACATAGGATGACCCGGAGACAGGGAATCACCTGGCCCTGGAGTCTTTTAGGCCCGCTTTAAAGTGTTTACAGAATTACAGAAAAAAAGTAATAGAAGTAAATAAGAAAGAAAAAACGAATGACAGAATTAACATATGAAACGAAAAAGGCAGAGAATAGGTGGAAATAAAGGAAAGAATAGGACTGATAAACAGAGTGGCCATTGGGAGAGCCTATCTGCCCCCTGGCTGACAGTCCTGCTTAGGGGCTGCTCAGTACTGACACCTGCCCTGATCTTGATCCATGCTTCCATGGTACAGGCTCCCCTCCAATCAGAACTCACCAATGAGTCATGAGCCATGAGTTCTGAATGAATAAATTGCTGGGCTCCTCCCACCAGCTGCTCTCCTCCCTTGTTTGCACCAGGGCCAGATTATAATTGGCGCACATGCTCTGGCCCTAAAAATCAGGAAGGCTCCAGCACCATCTATTTTTGACTTTAGAGTCACTTTAAAGTGGAACAAAACCTACCAGCGGCCAGCCTGGAAAGATTTAGATGGGTATGACGGGAGCGTGCACAAGGCTGGGGATGTGGCAGCGCGTTCCCCATTGAAGTCAGTGAGAGCCGTTTGCTGCAGGAGGCAAACAGCTCTCATTGGCTGTAAACCGGCGCATGCGCTGTTGGTATGTGGAAGAGGTGAGTTGTTTGGGGCTTTCTGGACCCGGGAAAGATGAATTCCTGCGTTTTGTTCCGCTTTAGAAACTTAAAGCGGACCTTCACTCTGAATAAGAGTCTATCTTATATGTTTCCCACACCCTGTACATACAGATTGCCCACATTAAAAATCATCCTACCTGCATCTACTGCATGTTATGAGCCTTTAAACATCCAAGATGGCGGATTATGGAAGCCGCCATCTTCTCAGGCAGCCTGCAAACAGGAAGTGCCTTCTAACTGTGCTGCTCTGCATTCTGGGATTGCTGACCTTTCCCAGAGCACAGCTCTGCTCTGTCTGAGCAAAGCACAGCTATAACCCACCCCCTGTACCTTATCCCACTCTCCTCTCCTCAGTAAGTGTGATGCTTCTGAGTCAAGATGGCGGCGCCCATATCCTAAATTCCTGGACAGAGTTGCAGCCCAGTGGGGGAAAGAATAATAAGTTAGTGACTAAAAACTTAAAAAATATTAGTTTCAAATGCAGCGGACTCGTTTTTGAAGAGTTTGGCCTTTTCATTAAATCACGCTGAAGGTCTGGTTTAATAGAAACGTTTGAGTTGGAGTTGGGCCTGCTGTAAATCCTGCTGTGGTCAATTTTACCTCCAAAATGGAGTCATATGGATCTGCCAGTAGTCTGCAACAAGGAAGTGCTGCTGGGTTTCCTGCCGCTGGGTTATGTTGGTAAAAGACATTCTCTAGGCAACAACATAAAAGGGAGGAAACTTGCCAGCCAGCCGAACGTTGGCTTTCACTTTCATTTTATAGCTTTGCACTTCCTGTTTTGGCCCTAGATAACCCTCCCTGGCCATCGTCAACAAATGGTATCCATGGTGATGGACGATGGACTGCCCCTCATAGTCTCACTGCTCAGTGCCTCCCCTTCAGCCACGCCCACTTTCCGTCCCTGCCAGCGTGATAGTGTTGCCAAGGCTGACAGCCCCATTTAAAAGGAATAAAATGACTATTTGAAAATAGCCCTGATTATGTGTATTTAAGTGGACCAAAAGCAGGGATTGTCACTATGCCGGCTTTGGGCCTTTCCCCTGGGGCACCCCATCGGCGGCACACGCCATCACTCGCATCCTTCATCCATGCGCGGCCATGCAAAGTTGCGGCAGGGGTGGTTGCACACAGCCAAAAAGGGATGCGAGTGATGGGCCGGCCGTGCATGCACTGTGGGCTTAAGAGAGAGGTAAGATTTCCTAGTAAATGAACAAAGGGGGGTGGGAGCAGCTCAATCACTATTTATACAAAATTATCAACATTATTACTCAGGGCCTGGGAACTAATTTACCGCCCAGTTTAACCCTCTCATCAACTAAATATCAAGCAACAAACATGTCTAGCTATGTGGAAAGACAGAGATTTGGTTGCATATATCTGCAGATACATGTGGAAGCCACACTGCCCCGGCAAGGCACTCTGTGTTTAGTGTGGTCCCTACTCTTAATTCTGAGTCCCCAAAGTTGGGACATGCAATGCAGACAAATATCTGAGAGCTACTCACCTGGGAAGCAGCCAGCCTCCCTTTAGAACACTTCACAGGGAGAAATCCATATTAGCTGAATTCCTCCCTGCTTGTGCTCATGGCAATTCAAATGAACAAAGGGGGGTGGGAGCAGCTCAATCACTTCAGATTTCCTAGTAACCTGCGTCCCAGCTCGGGGTGCCCCGGGAGAGGGAATCAGCTGGTTCTGGAGTCTCATAGACTCCAGGGTCAGTTTTGATCCCCTTAAAAAAAAAAAATACTTGCGGCTCCCCCTCCCGAGGCTACAAGCTGAAACACCTGAAATAGGGAATGGGGTCTGCATGACTATGAGGCTGGAATGGTGGGCCCCTTGCCATGCCAGGACACCAGCCTCCATGCCCTTTAGTTCGGTGAACACCTGGCCCGTGCTGTGCTCTTCCATATCTTCTGGCCTTTGGCTATATGGGTAATGGGGTGGGGGGGCTTACAGCGAGTTACTTGCCATGGCAGCAGGTATTCTTTGAACTAGTATAGGGGTCCCCTGGAACCATTACTAGTTCTCTCAGGCTGGCACGCTGCTGCCGATGGGAGGGTTATTTCTAAAATGTACATTTATAAATCTTAACTTATTCTGTGTTCCCCCCGGGGGACATGTGACTACCCAATCAGCAGGGGGGGGGGGGGGCTGGCCCTGTAAAATGGGGTTTGTTCCGGTTTAGGCTAAGCACTGCAAAATTGTGATAGCAATTTCCTAGGAAACGGTTATTGCAGTGAATCACCCCTGTGTGGCCTCAGTGAATTCACTTCTGACGGGACCTTTATTTTGAGGAAGAAAGAGTTCAATAGGGTTTATTAGGAAAGGCCAAAACCCAGTTTTTTTAGGAACCCTATGTGCTCCCTTTTGCAAATCTGGGATGCCCCTGCTGTGTATAACTCCTGGTTCACTTAGCATACTTACCTCGCTGGTGATCCTATGGGGCATGTGCAGGCTCTCCTCCAATCATTGTTCTATGCCATACATATGGATGACATAGAACATGGTTTATTTAGGGATACAAGGCATAGAGCTGAGAGCATCCGGCATCCCTTTGACCATTTTTCTCCGGCTTTACATGCCAGCTATTCTGAGTGTGGCATCATCAGCACCAGGGCTAACCAGAAAGGGTTTTCATCCACTTTACAAATATATATAGAGAAGGCTGGATGAAAGATGAAGCCTCTCACAGCCAGCATGGGGGGGGGGGGGGAGCAGACATCAGGCATCAGGCTAAATGAACCTTTTGCTTGGAATGTCCCTTTAAACATTGACACTCGAGTGGCATGTCCTTACATAAACCTGTAGACCTTAGATGGTAATGTTTGTGGCTCCCTAACTGGCTTCTGTGCCGTTAATTTCTTTACACTGTTGAGATGTGTCGGCCTTAATGTGAAGGTTCTGACATGACTGAAATGACTGGAGGATAGACACTTGCTACATTTAGCAGCGTGCTTCTACCAGGCAAAACACAGAGTCCATCTGCTAGACCTTGAGGAAAGCTGTGGTCAGGGAAACACTCATGTTGTTTGTTACGCTGCTGCTTCGCCTGCAGTGCTTCCTGAGTCACTGACGTAGGCTTCACATGCCTGTTCCAGGTCCGTATCATGCAGTTTAGAATAAACATCTGAACATCTTATTGTTTCAATAAAATCTACGCAGGGAAATCGCAGGAAAACTTTAACCTTAAAGCCTTTTATAGGCTTTTAGGTACAGTATTTGCAAAAGTGAGCAAGAAGTGGTAAGATGTGAGGTGGGAAAAGGCAGGCAGAAGTGAGATGGGCAGAGGTAGACAGGTGTGGTGGGAAAAGGCAGACAGAGGTGAGATGGGCAGAGGTAGACAGGTGTCGGGAAAAGGCAGGCAGAAGTGAGATGGGTAGAGGTAGACAGGTGCGGTGGGAAAAGGCAGGCAGAGGTGAGATGGGCAGAGGTAGACAGGTGTGGTGGGAAAAGGCAGGCAGAAGTGAGATGGGCAGAGGTAGACAGGTGAGGCGGGAAAAGGCAGGCAGAAGTGAGATGGGCAGAGGTAGACAGGTGTCGGGAAAAGGCAGGCAGAAGTGAGATGGGTAGAGGTAGACAGGTGTCGGGAAAAGGCAGGCAGAAGTGAGATGGGTAGAGGTAGACAGGTGTCGGGAAAAGGCAGGCAGAGGTGAGATGGGTAGAGGTAGACAGGTGAGGCGGGAAAAGGCAGGCAGAGGTGAGATGGGCAGAGGTAGACAGGTGTGGTGGGAAAAGGCAGGCAGAGGTGAGGTGGGCAGAGGTAGACAGGTGTGGTGGGAAAAGGCAGGCAGAAGTGAGATGGGCAGAGGTAGACAGGTGAGGCGGGAAAAGGCAGGCAGAGGTGAGATGGGCAGAGGTAGACAGGTGTGGCGGGAAAAGGCAGGCAGAAGTGAGATGGGCAGAGGTAGACAGGTGAGGCGGGAAAAGGCAGGCAGAGGTGAGATGGGCAGAGGTAGACAGGTGTGGTGGGAAAAGGCAGGCAGAGGTGAGGTGGGCAGAGGTAGACAGGTGTGGTGGGAAAAGGCAGGCAGAGGTGAGATGGGCAGAGGTAGACAGGTGAGGCGGGAAAAGGCAGGCAGAAGTGAGATGGGCAGAGGTAGACAGGTGTGGCGGGAAAAGGCAGGCAGAAGTGAGATGGGTAGAGGTAGACAGGTGTCGGGAAAAGGCAGGCAGAGGTGAGATGGGCAGAGGTAGACAGGTGTGGTGGGAAAAGGCAGGCAGAGGTGAGATGGGCAGAGGTAGACAGGTGTGGTGGGAAAAGGCAGGCAGAGGTGAGATGGGTAGAGGTAGACAGGTGTGGCGGGAAAAGGCAGGCAGAGGTGAGATGGGTAGAGGTAGACAGGTGTGGTGGGGAAAGGCAGGCAGAGGTGAGATGGGTAGACAGGTGTGGTGGGGAAAGGCAGACAGAGGTGAGATGGGTAGAGGTAGACAGGTGTGGTGGGAAAAGGCAGGCAGAGGTGAGATGGGTAGAGGTAGACAGGTGTGGCGGGAAAAGGCAGGCAGAGGTGAGATGGGTAGAGGTAGACAGGTGTGGTGGGGAAAGGCAGGCAGAGGTGAGATGGGTAGAGGTAGACAGGTGTGGCGGGAAAAGGCAGGCAGAGGTGAGATGGGTAGAGGTAGACAGGTGTGGTGGGAAAAGGCAGACAGAGGTGAGATGGGTAGAGGTAGACAGGTGTGGTGGGATAAGGCAGGCAGAGGTGAGATGGGTAGAGGTAGACAGGTGTGGCGGGAAAAGGCAGGCAGAAGTGAGATGGGCAGAGGTAGACAGGTGTGGTGGGATAAGGCAGGCAGAAGTGAGATGGGTAGAGGTAGACAGGTGTGGTGGGAAAAGGCAGGCAGAAGTGAGATGGGCAGAGGTAGACAGGTGTGGTGGGAAAAGGCAGGCAGAAGTGAGATGGGCAGAGGTAGACAGGTGTGGTGGGAAAAGGCAGGCAGAAGTGAGATGGGCAGAGGTAGACAGGTGAGGCGGGAAAAGGCAGGCAGAAGTGAGATGGGTAGAGGTAGACAGGTGTGGTGGGAAAAAGGCAGGCAGAGGTGAGATGGGTAGAGGTAGACAGGTGTGGTGGGAAAAGGCAGGCAGCAGAAGTGAGATGGGCAGAGGTAGACAGGTGTGGTGGGAAAAGGCAGGCAGAAGTGAGGTGGGCAGAGGTAGACAGGTGTGGTGGGAAAAGGCAGGCAGAGGTGAGATGGGCAGATGTAGACAGGTGTGGCGGGAAAAGGCAGGCAGAAGTGAGATAGGTAGAGGTAGACAGGTGTGGCGGGAAAAGGCAGGCAGAGGTGAGATGGGCAGATGTAGACAGGTGTGGCGGGAAAAGGCAGGCAGAAGTGAGATGGCTAGAGGTAGACAGGTGTGGCGGGAAAAGGCAGGCAGAAGTGAGATAGGTAGAGGTAGACAGGTGTGGCGGGAAAAGTCAGGCAGAAGTGAGATGGCTAGAGGTAGACAGGTGAGGCGGGACTTATGTGAGCTAGGAAGTGTGAGAGAGGTGGATATAGGTGAAGTAGGCACGGATGTGCACAAGAGGTGGGCAGAGATGATTCAGGGAGAAATGGGTAGGGGTCATGTGAGGTAGGCTGAGGTGAGGCAAGAAGAAGTGGGCAAGAGGCGGACTAAGGTAGGCAGGGGTCATGTAGAAAAAGGTGAGGTGGGCTGAGGTGTGGCAAGAGGTGGACTAAGGTAGGCAGCGGTCATGTAGAAAAAGGTGAGGTGGGCTGAGGTGAGGCAGAAAGTAGTGTGGCAGAGGTGATTCATGTAGAAGTGTGTAGGGGTCATGTAGAAAAAGGTGAGGTGGGCTGAGGTAAGGCAAGAAGAAGTGGGCAAGAAGCAGGCTGAGGTGTGGCGGGTTAGGATCAGGCAGAAAAAGGTGAGGTGGGCTAAGGTGAGGCTGAAAGATGTGTGCCAGAGGTGGGCAGAGGTGATTCAGGAAGAAGTAGGTAGGGGTCAGGCAGGAAAAGGTGGCAGAGGTGGGTAGAGACGCAGTGGGCCACCTGACAATGCAGTGGTCTGCATGAGGTATTGCGTATATGCTGTATGAGAAGCATTTTGCCACAGTCTTTTCAATGCTTTGCAGAACACTGAAATAGAACTATACTGCAGGCAGGACTCTTTATGCATGGTGTGTAAGTGACCCTATCCTCTTGCAATCCAGCATATTAATGTGGATATTTATTATTAGGTCATTTTTTCTCTCCTTTAACTCGAGGCAGGACCGCTATTGGGAAAGTAGAAACATGACTTGTACTGGATGTGCCCTATTCCAAAAGCTGCTCTGATAGGCCTAATGTGCCTTATAAAGAATATCTATAAGCAACTATAAAAGTACATCTAAACTTAAACACTTTGCTATTAATGATAGGCTTGACTAATATACTTCCATTTTTAAAACAATCTGTATATTTGGACAAGCAGGGAACAGACAAGTAATGCTGGGAGCCCAGAGTCCACCTCTCAATGCTAAAAATAAGGTGGTCATGAATAAATATAATTCAGGGTCTGGGCTACAAGGGCGAGTCATCAGTATGGCATGTAATCAAATGATGATTTATTTTTAGATTTGGACAATCCCTTTAAAAATGTTACTGATAAACAAACCCAGGAGACCTGTCTTGCCCCAAACATCAGGAAAAGCAACTGGCTGAGGGTGGGAACACATTTCAGGTAACCAGCCAAACACCTTTTTAGCCTCACCCACCTACAAGCTGTCCTATATTAGAAGGAAAACATCAAACACACATGACTGGGTCATGTTATGTCTGCTGAGGCAAATCTCTGGCATCAACCCCACTGCTTGACAGATTTATTCTGTTCTGTTCTTTATTTTTTCACAATATCAGAGAGCAACAGATTGTGACAGTTATTTACAAAAGCCTTCGATTCTAGTGACCTACTGTATTGTCTGCATGTCATGTCAGCCCCTCCTCAATCATTCCAATTATGCAGACCTTTCACCTAAGCTGTCAAGGAACTGCAAGCAGCCATAGCATCGATAGGTACATGATTTAAAGTGGACCAAAACCCAGCACTATAAGATTCCCGGGCCGATCGATTCTCTCCCCCCGGGGCATCCAAAATCGGGATGCCCTGCTGTGTGAAACCCCCCCCAGGTCACCCCATATACTTACCTTGCTTCCCGGTCCAACAGCACATGCGCGAGACGTGGCCGCATCCCCGCTATCCCTCTAGCAGGGCGCGTGTCCGCAACAGGCATTTGTGGATTGCCGGTGCGGGCACGCTCCCTGTTAGAGGGAAGCGGAGGATGCGGGCTCCAGCGCGCTCTGAGTCACTAGCTTAGACGGCGTGATGTCAGCGGCTCCGAGCGTGCTGATTGGACGAGTGGCCGCTCATTCATCGTAGGACTGGGAAGTGGTCAGTTGCGCTCGGCAATCTGGGGGGTTTCACACCAATCGGGGTGCTCTGGGGGGGAAAGGACCAAAACCCAAGATAGTTTTGGTCCACTTTAAAGGAAAAGTCCACTGAAGAAGTGCCCAGGCAGTCCAAGAGGTAACTAGGAGATCCGCTTACATTACCACCACTCCCGCAGCCCCAGTTTGTGGAACTTGTAGCTGTACTCATTGTTTTCAATGGCAGCCTATCACCGTGCATGGGAGCGGATCACCTAGTTCATCCTGTTGATTCCAGTAACGGTACTGATGCCCCCAACTGCCATCCTGAGCCTTCCTGGTGAAAAATTCACTTAAAAGGGACATAAAGATTTTTTTTAACTTTTGGACTGCTTTTTGGACTGCCCCCCCCCCCCCCCCCGGCAACCTAGTTTGGGATGAGCTGCAGTTCCCATGTGTCCCAGTTCCCAACTGAATGAGCGGCCACTCGTCCAATCAGCACGCTCGGAGCCGCTGACATCACGCCGTCTAAGATAGCGACTCAGAGCGCGCTGGAGCCCGCATCTCCCGCTTCCCTCTAACAGGGAGCGTGCCCGCACCGGCCATCCACAAATGCCTGTTGCAGACACGCGCCCTGCTAGAGGGATAGCGGGGATGCGGCCACGTCTCGCGCATGTGCTGTTGGACCGGGAAGCAAGGTAAGTATATGGGGTGACCTGGGGGGGGGTTTCACACAGCAGGGCATCCCGATTTTGGATGCCCCGGGGGGAGAGAATCGATCGGCCCGGGAATCTTATAGTGCTGGGTTTTATTAACTGTCCCCCAGCAGACACAGCTCTGTTAGGAGAATGGAGTATCTTTCTAATAAAGCGCTCACTGATAGTAGGAGGTAGGTTGGGTTAATTAGGTATCCATGTGAGCTGGTATCTTCCCTGGCACATAGTTGGTAGTGTTTAGGTTTGCTAGAACCAGGACCCTCTCTGGCTCACATTTTAAAGGGCCACCCCTGCCCCTTCCTGCAAAAAAAAAAAAAAACATAGCCCAGGCATTGCCCCCTCCAAATAGCGATCTTGCTAATGTAATAAAAACATTCACCAAGCAGTCAGCAATGAATACATATTGGAGGAGGCCTGTGTATGCACCATGGGATTACCAGTTCAAGTTAAGTAATGGGTGAACCAGGTGGGTTTCACACCCAGGGATAGCCCGCATTGAGATGCCCCTGTGAAGTGGACCTAAAACTGTGAGGGGGGGGGGGTCACAGGTTGCAAATATGAGCACTAGGCCCGACAATAAACAATTGGGGAGGCATCAGAAACTATATGGTTGGCAGTCCAGCAGTCAGTTCACTCACACCCAAGCATTCCTCAGCACCACAGTGATATTTTCTCCCCTCTTCAAGGCTGGGTCTGCATCATATATTGGGGGGTGCCTTGATGGATGAAGACTGCCTAGAAGAGAGGGGTATTGCTCAATAAGTTTAACAACAAGGGGGAAACAGAATTCTCAGTGTGGATGTAGCTCCTCTTTCAGGTGGACTTGAAGGGGTTGTCCGGACTAAGTGTAAAAACAAATTGTTTACCCGTATTGCAGGGCCATCATGGCCTGTGCATTTGCAGTGGGAAAAAGGTGAGGTTTGGCAGGTTAGGATAGGCAGCGGTCAGGCAGAAAAAGGTGAGATGGGCTAAGGTGAGGCAGAAAGATCTGTGCAAGAGGTGGACAGTGATGAGGCAGGAAGAAGTTGGTAGGGGTCATGTAGAAAAAGGTAAGGCAAGAAGAAGTGGGCTAGATGTGGGCTAAGGTGGGCAGGTGTCAGCCGGCAAAAGGTGAGATGGGCTAAGGTGAGGCAGCAAGAGGTGGGCAGAGGTGATTCAGGAAGAAGTGGGTAGGGGTCAGGCAGAAAAAGGTGGCAGAGGTGGCTAGAGCTAGGCAGAGATGCCGTGGGCCTCAGGTTGTGCCCTCCCTGACTTAAAGGCCTATACCCACCTGACAATGCAGTGGTCTGCCTTTTCAACGCTTTGCACAACAAGTCAGTGGGCAACACTGGTATAGAACTGCAGGCAGGACTCCATGTGTTTGTTATAATGACCCATATGTGTTATGCATTTTGGTTTCGGCATTATACCGCAGACAAAATTCATAGGTTTGAATACACCTTAAAAGGAGCTGCATTGCGAAATCTCCATATCATATCATATCATCCATATGTGATGCTGATTGACTGCTGAGTATATCAGAGGATTCACATAGTGTGGCATCCAAAATCAGGATGCTCCAGGGAGCCTGATATTCCCCTTCAGTGTAGCAACCACTTGAGTCTGTAACACTTTATGACCGGTGGTCTTTCTCTTTGTGGGGCATCTTGATTTGGGATGCCCTGCTGTATGAAAACCCTGACATCACCTTGCCAGTGATCCCATGGTGCATGTGTAAGCTGCATCCATGCTTCCCTCCAGCTGTGGCTTGTGCCTGCGCTAGGCATTATAGGCCAGCACCTGGTGCTCTATTTTTGGTATAGAAATGATGGCTAGAAGCACGAGCTGCTGATTGGCTAGTAGCCTGTGCATGCAACAGTGGAATTGACGGAAAGGTGAGATATTTTCATGGTGATCCTGGGGATTTTACACTGTGGGCATCCCAAATCAAGATGCTTCACTGGAGAGGAATACAACCTAGGATAGTGGAAATCCCTGTTTTTTGTTCCTCTTTAAAAGCTTGGAAACAAGTTATAAATAAGGGTTGCAGAGAGCGAGGGCCGGGCTCAGGTTTCAGGCGCAGGGCGTCTCTGTGTTACATTGCTGGCGTGGCTCTTTGTAGACAACTAAAAAGCGTCTCCACCCATGTTAATGAGCCTGTGACAGGTCGCAGAGAGCTTTGCCATGATGTATTCCATCCGCTCTGTCCAGTGACTCATCCACACACTACTGCACACTGCATATAACCTGTGCAAAGAGCAAGGCAGCGGCTGCAGATAACAGTGACCCGGGCAGCATTGTATTGGTGAAACCTTCATTCTTCCAGCTGGTGAACACTCCTCTAGTGTTCTCTAGCTTATTAGTAAAGCAAACATTCTCAAAAGAGACCCGGCATAAAAACTTCTCCGGCAGATGGCGCTGGACTGCAGAGACATCGAAAATAGGCTCCTCCAGGCCCCTCAAATACCCAGGGACCTCCCACAAATCCCCAGATTTTCTCTGCAGTCTGGACTGCTAAGGACGAGAAATGGCTCTCTCTACTCGCAGGTGAGCGGGGCTATTAGGCTGCGGCCCTGTAGGACTATTTCCACCCGTTCCATTAGTAATATGCCTCCCAGCCTTGGCTGCGCTGGTCGGGTGATGGTAGGCAGCACCGCTGTTAGGTGCTTAGGAGCGCTGCTCCACCGCAATCCCCCACCAAAGGGTAGGCGGTTCAGGCTTATGGTGAGCCTCTATGGGATGCCCCTCCCACCCTATTGCCCCTGTCTATCGGTGGGCCCTATTTAAGTGGCCGCTGTCCTCCCTCATTCTCCTTGTAGCCTTCGGGGGGAAAGAGGGGGGGGGGGGTTGTCGGTGTGTATGCTTTGCATTTATGTGTTTTAGCATTATACTTTATTTCATTCTGCTTGTGTCAGCCGCCGCGCTGTCTTGCTTCCTATGACTGTATTTAAAATTGCTGCCGCGCACCCTTTCTGTCACTATGCTCTGCACTTGGCGGCGGCATTACCCCAGGCGCCGGCGCGCCGTCATTGTCTGCTTGTCAGGTGCTGGCTTCGCGCTCTTCGGGGGGGGCGGGGCCCGTCTATGGTGCGTGCCGCGTCATTGCTGATACCGGCCCGCCCCTCGAGGTATACCGACGCCATCTTTGTCTGCTTGGTTGGCCTATGCGCGACGGACCTCTACCTACCGCGGTCCGTAAGTGCCCTCGCAGGCGGCTTTATTATCTCCCTTTTATTACTGTCTGCTTACAGCCTCCCTTTATTATGTCTTTCAGGCGGGCGGATCCATTGGCTTCTCCCGGCCCTCTATTAGTTTGCATAACTTGTTAGGCCTAGTGTAATTACTCCCACTCCCTAGCGGGCATCCACGGTTGCTGTATAGCGTTAATCCCTATCGGCCTATAGAGCCGCTATAATCACCATATGGAGGCATCTCAGGATAATGTGACCGGGGTTCCTTCGGGACAAGCCCGGCTGTGTGTAGCGTGTGGGCAGCCTCATGGTGTCGCTGACAAGGCGCGGGTCTGTGTACCCTGTGCTGAGCAGGTGCTTGCACTGAAATCTGGCTTTCCAGTGGCTGGGCCTGCACCTCGTATCACTTCACCTACCCCCCCCCTAGTTTAAATCTCACTCCTACTGAGTTGCATACAAGTGGGGATTCTCAGCCTGATGTGTCTTCTAGACTGGCTACTGTTGAGAAGTTAATTGCTAATACCTTGGCGCGTAAGGCCCCTGCTAAAAAGCGGCACTTAACGCCTAATGTCACTCTTTTCCCTATGGAAACTGAGGAGTTTTGGAATCTTTGTGGTTATACCCCTTCGGATGAAGGGGAGCTTTTCTCTGACACAGGGTCATCTGATGAGAGGCCAAGGGGTCATGACTATTCTGGCTCTGAGGCCCTGGGCCCCGGATGACACTGACAGATTGCTGACCCAGATTTTTGAGGTTCTGTCCATTTCTCCCCCTGTTGCGGCTCCCATGCAAAGGGGGGAGCTTTTCCACACAGCGAAATCACGTTTAGAATTTCCAGAGCAAGCACATTTAAATAACCTTGTGCTCAAGGAATGGGAGCGCCCCAGTAGACTTCCCGGGGTACCTAAAATTTGGGATAGGCAGTATCCCTTTCCTGCTGATATGGTAAAGTGTTGGTCATCCCCTCCTGAGGTGGATGCCCCGGTCCTAGGGCTATCTAACACCTCTGTCATGCATTCCCCTGATTCTACTACCCTGCAGGATGCTGAGGACCGGCACATTGACTAGCTGGCTTCCCATGCTTTTGCATGTGCGGGGACTGCGCTGCGCCCGGTCTGTGCCTCTGCCATTACCGCTGTGGCCACTAGGACCCTGATTAGAAATATACTTGATAGTGTTAGATGAGAGTTGCTGGCTAGGGCCCCCCCCCTCCCTCTCCCCTTTCTCCCTTCCCCTCCCTCTCCCCTTTCTCCCTTCCCCTCCCTCTCCCCTTTCTCCCTTCCCCTCCCTCTCCCCATTCTCCCTTCCCCTCCCTCTCCCCTTTCTCCCTTCCCCTCCCTCTCCCCTTTCTCCCTTCCCCTCCCTCCTACTTGCCACCTTGTCCCTCCCTTGGGTTAGTATGTCTTTTTCTATTCTATCTTTCTTATTCTTTATGCAAATGAACATGTGCACTCGGAGACTTAGTCTTACCACCGATGAAGTGAGGCTAGTTGTTTTATGACAGCCACAATTTTTTGTATGGTAACATGAGGAAGGATAAGTTTACAGCTTTAAATGTACAATGTGAATTTTTGAATACTGTGGTTCTGATGTCATATATATCTATGGTGTAGCTGGCATGGTTTACAGTGTGATATCATTGCAATTGTCTGTATGACTCATCTTATTTTCTTATGAAACAATAAAAATTATTGTAAAAGAAATATACTTGATAGTGATATACCTGATGATTTGCATTGTGAGGTGTTTAATGCACTCTCCAGTTGTGATGTTTTTGTAAATTTTGTCCCAGTTGTGATGTTTTTGTAAATTTTGTCCTCTCTGCCTTGGATGACACCATTAGAATGTGTACCAGAACATCTGCCCCTTGTGGTGGCTATACGCCGCTCGGTTTGGCTATGCCAGTGGGCTGCTGACGACGCTGCCAAGAAGGCCCTCACTGGGTTTCCCTTCAAAGGACTACGCCTGTTTGGGGACTGCCTGGACCTTTTTGCTAAAGGAGGCAGGTTACCCCAGCGCAGGCGGCAGTCTCGGCCCTTTCGGGGTCAGGGTTCCTTCTCCTCTCCTTACCGTGGTGCTAGACAAGGGAGGGGGGTTTCCTTTGCAGTGGCCTGGGAGATTTCTGGGGTGGGGCAGAGGACGTGGATGTCCTGGATCCTCCTGGGATCCCAAGGCAAAATCCTCCCCCAAGCCCCCTCAGGCATGATGGGGCGCCCTCACCCATCCTGTTGGGGGGACGGCTTCAGCATTTCGCTCACGTCTGGAGACTTCATGTCTCAGGCCGGTGGATTCAGGAGGTAGTGTCCTCCGGTTACAAGATAGAGTTTGCTGCCTGGCCGCCCCCAAGATTCATCAGATCCCGGATTCCTCAGGACCCTGTGTTAGCTCAGGAGCTAGTGCAGGCAGTGCAAGGCCTCCTGGAGCTGGGGGTCATCTGCAAGGTCCCTTTAAAGTGGACCAACACCCAGGATTTTGACTGTCCTGGGTCTTGGTCCACTTCGGTGGGGCACCCCCGATCGGGGTGCCCCGCTGTGTGAAACCCCCCCGAACAACTCACCTCTCCCCGCTCCCAGCGCCGACGGACAAGCCGCGGACAAGCGGCTCCTCCGCCGCCGCCTCGCGCGCGTCCCTCTACGCGCGCGTGCCCGCGCCGGCCATTCACAGATGGCCGGCGCGGGCGTGCGCACATCTAGAGGGGCGCGAGAGAGGCGGCGGCGGAGGAGCCGCTTGTCCGCGGCTTGTCCGTCGGCGCTGGGAAGATAAGGTAAGGAGTTTGGGGTGTTTGGGGGGGTTTCACCCCGCGGGACATCCCGATCTCGGATGTCCCGCGGGGAGGGAGGTGATCGGCCCGGGAATCTTATAGATACCGATCACCCGTGGGTGTTGGTCCACTTTAAGAGAAATTGGCAAGGGCTTCTATTCCAACCTATTCACAGTCCCCAAAAAAGATGGTTCAGTCAGACCCATCCTGGACTTAAAGATCCTCAACAAATTTGTCAGGAGCAGGTGCTTTCGCATGGAAACTCTGCGCTCTGCCCTAAGTTCCCTGCGCCAAGGGGATTTCATGACTTCTGTGGACATCAAGGATGCTTACCTTCATATTCCTGTATTTCCAGGCCATCAAAGGTTCCTCAGGTTCGCTCTGAAGGATCAACACTACCAGTTTGTGGCTTTGCCCTTTGGTCTCACCTCAGCTCCCAGGGTGTTCACCAAGGTGCTGGCTGGCGTGATGTCTCTGCTCAGGTATCAGTGCGTCCGCGTGCTTCCTTATCTGGATGACATTCTCATCACCTCCCAATGTTTACATCAGGCAGAATTGGATACTCAGCTGGTGGTGTCCACCCTGTAGTCATTTGGATGGGTGATCAACCACCCCAAGTCCTCACTGTACCCCCTCCTTGGTGACTCCATTCCTAGGAATGAATCTGGATACAGTTCAGGCAAGGATTTTCCTTCCTCAACAGAAGGTGGACAGTCTGATTGCACAGGCTCAGTTCCTGCTATCTTGTCATCATCCTTCCATTAGGCAGGGGATGCAGCTGGTGGGCCTGATGGTGGCATGCTTCGAGGCGGTCCCTTATGCTCAGCTCCACTTGAGGCCTCTGCAACTCTGCACCTCTTGTCAGTGTGGGACAAGGATCCAGCATCCCTGGACAGGGTCTGTGTGCTCTCCCCCCTGGTCAGGAGGTCCCTCTCGTGGTGGATGGACTCAAGGAACCTGTTGGGGGGCAGATCCTTTCCTTCCTGGGAGACGGTTACCACGGATGCCAGTCTGTCAGGTTGGGGGGTTTCTGGAAGTCCCTGCGGTTCCAGGGGAGGTGGGGCCCTCAGGAGGCCCACACACCTATCAATGTCTTGAAACTGCGGGCGATCAGGCTAGTTCTGGCTCACTTGACTACTCACCTTCGGGGCCTGCCTGTTCAGGTGCGCTCGGACAACCAGACGGCAGTTGCCTACATCAATCATCAGGGAGGGACCCGGAGCAAGGGGGCCCTCCAGGAGGCGTCTCTGATCCTGACTTGGGTGGAGGCCAATGTCCCCTGCATATCAGCTGTGTACATCCCGGGAGTGGAAAATCTCCTGGCAGACTCTCTGAGCAGGGGGACCTCTCGCTAGGGAGAATGGTCCATATGCAGCAGGGTGTTCCAATCTTTGTGTCACCGCTGGGGCCAACCAGATGTGGATCTGTTTGTGTCCCGTCACAATCACAAGCTACCGACCTTTGTCTCCCTGTCCTGGGATCCTCTGGCCTTGACCACGGATGCTCTAGCAATGTCATGGCAGGACTTTCAGATTCTGTATGTCTTCCCTCCATTCCCCCTGCTAGGCAGGGTTCTGCGCAAGATTGCTCTGGAAGGGGTGCCAGCAATTCTGGTGGCCCCCAGGTGGCCAAGAAGAGTGTGGTTCACAGACGTGGTGCAGCTGGCAGTAGATCAGTACGCTCTGCCCTTGATGCCAGATCTGCTCACTCAGGGCTCACTACGCCATCCCAATTTACAAACTCTGGCTTTGATGGCCTGGCTGCTGAAACCTCCATCTTGATGGAGAAGGGGCTGTCTACCTCGGTTGTTGATACCATGATAAAGGCTAGGAATAAGTCTTCTTCTTCTATTTATTACAGGGTTTGGCGTGCCTACATTGACTGGTGTGAGTCTAAGTCGCTTCCCTGTCGTGTGTTCTCTATTCCCAGGATTCTGGAGTTCCTACAGATGTGGCTCCAACTTAGTACTCTAAAGGGTCAGGTTTCTGCCCTGGCTGTTTTCTTCCAGAAGTCCTTTGCTCAGCATTCTCTGATTAGGACTTTTTTCTAGGGGGTCATGTGGCCCCCCACATAAGCCTATGGTGCCTGTTTGGGATTTGAACCTGGTTTTGTCAGCCTTGCAGGGTGCTCCTTTTGAACCTGTGCAGGATGCTTCCCTGGCCATTCTTACTCTCAAGGTTGCCTTTTTCGTGGCTATCACTTCTGTTAGGCGTGTGTCCGAGTTGGCGGCGCTTTCCATTCAGCCCCCCTACTATGAGAGACACCAGGACAAGGTGGTGTTTCGCTTCAAGCCAGATTTTCTGGTTGTTGTCTCTGCCTTTCATTTGTTGTGTTGTGTCTGCCTTTCATTTGAATCAGGACATTGTTCCCCCTTCATTGTGCCCTAATCCTAGTAATGCTAAGGAGAGGGTCTTGCACTCTTTGGATGTGGTTAGGTGTCTGAAGTACTATCTGGTGGCTTCTGCACTTTTCAGAAAGACACATGCTTTTTTGTGGTCCCTTCTGGTCCTAGGAAGGGTTTGGCTCCTGCCAAGTCTACTATCAGCAAATGTATTCGTCAGGCTGTGATTCAGGCCTATTCTGCTAAGGGGAAGAATCCTCCCTTCCGCCTTACTGCTCATTCTACTCGTGCTATTGGTGCTTCTTGGGCCTTTCAGCACCAGGCTTCTGTTGAACAAGTTTGCAAGGCCGCTACTTGGTCTTCTGTTCATACCTTATCAAAGTTTTACAAGGTTGATGTTAGGGCCTCAGCTGATGCTGTTTTTGGCTGAAAGGTTCTGCAGGCAGCAGTGGTTTAAACTGTCTGCTGTTAGCTTTGGGGATCCCACCCTACTTTATGGACACTGCTATTGGATGTCCCGATAGTAAGTACTATGGAGCAGGAAGTACTGTATACTAAGAATAATACAATTCTGTGATTACTTACCTGTAGAATTAGTATTATGAGTATACAGTATGTCCTGATCCACCCACCCTTGGTTTTTGCATTATCTTGGATCCCCTGTATGGTGATTGTTATCATTGTTATAGTTAATAGTTTGGGTTGTTTTAATTCTCCCGGCTTCTCGTTAACTGCTTTTCAATGCTGGGGATTTGTGGGAGGTCCCTGGGTATTTGAGGGGTCGGGAGGAGCCTATTTTCGATGTCTCTGCAGTCCAGCGCCATCTGGCGGAGTAATACCCGATAGTAAGTACTATATCTGGAGCAGGACGTACTGTATACTCATAATACCAATTCTACAGTTGAGTAATCACAGAATTGTATTTTCTCACCTCGGGTTTTTTCTTTAATAACAAAAAGCAATCTGCCTGATTTGGATGAAAGAGGAGGGGCTGGCTTGACATGTAGACAGGATAACAGAGGACAGGACAGAAGGGCCTATAAGAAGGGAAGACTGAACTGTCTACATTGTATACTAGGCCTTCTGCCCTTTATGTTTTAATAAACGCCTAACGTGGGCCAAAACCCTTTAAAGTGGACCAAAACCCACCGCGATCGGCCAGGGAATCTATAAGATTCCCGGGCCGATCGATTCTTTCCCACCCAGGGCAAAATCGGGGTTCCTCGCTGTGTGAAACTCCCCAGGTCGCCCCATACACTTACCTTGTTTCCCGGTCCAACGGCGCATGGGAAGAGGTAAGTTGGCTTCAGTGATCTGGGGGTTTCACACAGGGAGAAAGGTCCAAAACCCAGGATAGTCAAAATCTTGTGTTTTGTTCCACTTTAAATCCATCCCATAACAGGAGCATCCTGATGGGCCTGGGATTGCCCTCTGTGAAAAGCCCTCTGTTTCACTTAAAGTGGACCAAAACCCAGCTCAATTGGCCCAGGAATCAAGATTCCCGGGCCGATTGATTTCCCCGCCCCCCGGGGCATCCCGATTTTTGAAACCAGTTTTTGTGTGAAACCCCCCAGGGCACCCCATTCACTTATCTCATTTCCTGGTCCCACGGCGTCTAAGAGCAGCGGCCGCATCCCACTATCCCTCCAGCAGATCGCATGCCCGCGCCAGGCATTTGTGAATGGCCGGCGTGGGCACGCTTCCTGTAAGAGGGAAGCGAGGGATGCAGCCATCTGGGTGCGCTGTGGGGCCTGGTGGAGGTGAGCTGGTCTCGGCGGCCTGGGGGGTTTCACACAGCGGGGTGATCCGGGCGAAAGGCCCAAAACCCAGGATACTCAAAATGCTGGATTTTGGTCCACTTTAAAGTGGACCAACCATGTACTATGGAAGGTTAAATTTAATTAAAAAAAACATTAACTCCACTTAGTGTCCTAATAATGACTTGGATAAAGGAAAAATTGGGGGAATAATAAGGGCAAATAAAATCTTCTTTTGGCACTTATCTTCCTTCTTGGCTCTTATCATCCTTCCTTCAATAGCCACTAATTGCTCCCAGCATGAGATTATGAGGAGGAGGGAGGAGGAGGGCTTAAACAGCTAGTTTAGAACAATGATAACCTGTCAGAAACCAACAGCATACAATGGCATAGCCAGGGAAAACAGAAATTAAAATCACTATAACAGAAATACCAAGCAACATTGAGGACAGACAACATCCAAACGGTAATGTACCTGGGGTGGGGGAGCAAAATGGATTGAGTTGTTTTAAGGGGTTTTAGTCCACTTCCAGGGCCCAGGCCTCATACAGCATCCCCTGCGCACATCAGGCATATCAGCATGCCTGGCAGCGGGTGCAGGAAGCCGCAGAATCAGGGGGGTTCTCCCACATGGGACCCCAATCTTGTATGTTTCCCCCCGCCCCGTACATACAGATTGCCCACATTAAAAATCATTCTACCTGCACCTATTGTTTTTTTTGAATCTTTTAACATCCAAGATGGCAGCTCATGTAGTCTCAGGAAGTGTCCTCTGACTATGCCACTCTGCATTCTATGATTGCTGTCCTTTTCCTGACCCCAGCTCTCTCTGTCTTTGCGAAGCACAGCTATAACCCTCTCCTCAGTATGTGATGCTTCTGAGGCAAGGTGGCAGCACCTGTATCCTAGAGTCCTGAACAGAGTTGCAGCCCAGTGGGAGAAAGAAAAGTAAGTGACTAAAAACTAAAAAGTATATTCATTTTAGATGCTGGGGAATAGTTTAAGTGTTTGGGCTTTCCATTAAATGATGCTGATGGTGCGGTTTAACCCGTGTGCTATTGGCTAGCAGATGCCACTAAAAGAATGTCAGGCCATCCAGCCCCTTACTATTGGCTGCCTCTGACTCCTAAGTGTCTGGTTGGTTAGATTTGCCCTTAGGGTATGGCAAGGATCACCTGTCAGCCTTGGAACTGGAGGAACAGTGTAGTGACTGCAAAGCACTCTGCTTGATGCCACATTTGATCACCTCAGAATCCTGGAAGTGGGTGAGTATGCTGCATGGTGGGGTTCCCTAATGATTTACACTGTGGGGCATCCCTAATCAGGCTTCCCCCTAAGACACATTCTAAGTGGATCCAGAATAGTTATACTTTTGGTCTGCTTTAATTGCTGTCATCTCTGGTGGGCACTCTGCGTGAATTTCAGAGTGGAAGGCTGACACTCTGCATATTTCATCTGATATCTGGAGACATTCTTCATAGATGCTTACCTATGTCCTCTTTCCCTTGTCCTATACTGCCCCATGTAACCACCAGTAATCAGCAGGGTTTTCAATGCCAAAGGAAGCACAGCTACAGTGGTAGCAGCCGGCCCTTCAAACCTCAATAGCTGTAAGTAAAGGACAGAGGCTGTAAGTGCCTCTGCCCATTCTAGGGCTTCCGGCTGCAGTATGTGTGGCGGGGCATCCATAACTGATATAGGGTTACTTTAAAGTGGCCCTCCACTCAGAAATGACTGGGGGTCCACTAACCGGGCATAAAAAGGTAAAATGAATCCCAATAATAGGCAAATTCCAGGGCCACTGGAATCCCTCCCCCTGTGTGTGAAGTGAAAAATTAAATATTATAATTAAATATTATACTTGGTTATAGCCGCCTTTATGCCAACTCTCACATTGTCAGTGTTTAGGGGGATTTTCACCCCTCCCCCCCTCATAGGTTTAAACCATTACCAAGAATGGAATGTTGTGTCTGCTTGATGAGAAACAGATGTTCTTCATGTCTGAAATATATATATATATATATATATATATATATATATATATATATATATATATATATACCATACATGTCTGTATATGTTCGAAATGTCCAATGGGAAAATGACATGTGTCCAGGCACCCAATCAGAATGGTCATCTAAGCTTCTTTGTCTAAACCTGTATTTAAGCGCAGAGTAACCGTTGAATTGGGCATATTGAGGAATATCAGCCCCCGGTTAACCGACTAAACATTGCATTTGCTGAAGACATTTTGCTTCTGAATATATTTTTTCACCACATGACCCCGATCGGGGTGTTCCCGCTTGCTTTGCTTGTGTCAGTTACTTTAATAGTGAAGAGGATGGGCAGAATTAGTATGTAAGCATTATGGATTTTAAACCTTTATATACCTGCAAATTGCCATTTATTCCTAAAAAGCCCATGAATAAGCCCCACCCCACCCCTGCCCATCACCCTGTAAACTGGTCCCCAAGGTCGGCATCTCTGGAGATGTTGCCAACTTTCAAACCTAATCACAGTCCTGGATTTTGAGGTACATTAACTTCAATATCTAAATAAAAAAAACAAAAAACGAGCGAGCCAGAATCATGCCATTGGCATGACTGATAGCAAATAACTGCTTTGGCCCTAGTCATTGCTCATTCATGAAGCAAGTTTTTGGTTGGAGCTGGAATTTTAGGTTTCTCAGATATTAGATTGCACATATAAGATGTTCAGCACCGTTGAAGTTGTTTCATCACCATCTTTTTTTACTCACATTTTTTTGTGAGTAAAGACTTTTAATCATGAGATGTTGCCTTTGTGCAATTCGGCACCATATTTAGCTGTGCCATTCTTTAAAACATTTGCATAGCTAAATACGGTTCTGAATACCGATGGAAAAATGCATGAGAAAAAGTGTTTACTCACAAAAACATGACTAAAAAAACGACTTGCGGTATATACCGTGTATATATATATATATATATATATATGTATGTCTTTGGTGGGTAGCCCACCACTGTGAAGCATCAGCAGCTCAGTCAGGACCCTGGTCAGTGAGGAGCTGTGCAATGGGTGATTTGCAGGCCAAAGTTCTTGTATCCTTATGTCTCTGTTATTTATAGCGGAGAACATATCTAAATCAAACATTGCAAAAGCTGTTTGTGACCTGTTTGTCTGGTCAGATAAGCTACTGGCAGGTCACTGGAATAAATGCTTCCAGTGGAGATTGGTACACACAGGGGTGGAGCAACAAGGGGTGCAGAGGCGGCAACCACGTAGGGGCCCATAAGGTCTGGGGGTCGCAACCTTGTTGCTCTTCCTCCATATTTGACCATATTTGTGCTTTGGTACCAGTAGCCCAGTTGCATATATTAAAGTGGATCAACCACCTGCTTGACCAAGCAACCGAATTGGCATGGCATACCCTGCTGTGTGAGCCCACCCCCCTGCCAAATTGCCCTGAATTCACTCATCTTTTCTGGGGTCCAATCATGGCCGGCGTCAGCACCCGGCAAGGCGGGGCAACATGCCGGGGGCCCCGGGAGGGGGGGGGGGCGCTTGACTGGCGGCAGACTGGGAGGGCACCGCTACAGCTGGTGCCCACATCTCCTCGAATGGCAAGGTTCCACACAAGGTTCCAGAGGAGGTGCTGGGTTTTGTTCTGCTTTTAAGTTGCCCACCCCATCTGGCTTCCTATCCCTGGAGCATCCCAATCTGTGATACCCTACTGTGTGAAACCCCCTGGGATCACTGCTATACTCACTATTCAAGCAATTCCACCCCTGGGTTTTGGTCCACTTTACATTGGCATCTCATTTTGGGATGCCCCTGTTTGTGAAAGAAACCTCCTGTTTTGCCCATTAACTCAAACTGGCGAACCCACAGTGCATTCACAAGTTCGAGAAAATTAATAAACAAAGTGGGGGGGGGGGGGGGGTCACACACAGGGGCATCCAAAATCAGGAGAATCTAGATTTGTTTAGACTCCGAGGCCAGGTTCAAAGGGTTTTTTTTGTCCAACTAGAGTTTTGGTCCAAATAGCATGATCCTTAGGGGGCATCCAGATTTGGGACGTCCCTCGGTGATGTGACGTGAATCTTCACCACAAAGGGGCCCATTGAGACTATGCCGCCCAAAGGCCCACATAAACCTGGATCCGGCCCTGGGTGCAGTAGTATAATTGCTGGCTGCATCCCTGGCATTTCTGTAGCTGAGGCACGTCCCCACATCTAGCCATTCATATCGGATGGGGGCCAGACCGCGCTGCAAACCACAGGGAAGCCAGGATGTGGTCTCTCCATTATGTCAACATTCTAAACAGTGCTTTTTGCTGTGCATTAGTATTTCTGGACAATTGTTTTCAAGGCTGCAGATATCCATATTGTTTGTGCACCTTTTTCTACTACTTTTCTTCCACTTACCATTGTATTAATGTGCTTCTTTAGCCAATGACCTTTTGTGTCGGTGATTCCTGGACAACTGCCAGCAGTCTTCCTCATAATGGTGTAGCCTCCTAAACCAGAGTGTGACACCATGGGGTTAATTCAGCACCACATCTGCTGCAGAGCTTTCGTTCGAATACTTAAAAGTAGACCAAAACCCAGGATTTTGACTATCCTGGGTTTTGGTCCTTGTCCCCACGGTGCCCCGCTGCGTGAAACCCCCCAGGTCACCCGAACAAACTCATCTCATCCTGGTCCTACGATGCATGTGCGGCCGCTCGTCCAATCAGGATGCACTGATGGCCACATCCCCCGCTACCATCTAACAAGGAGTGTGCCTGTGCCGGCCATTCACAAATGCCTGGTGTGGGCAAGCGCCCTGCTAGAGGGATAGCGGGGATGCATTAGCAGCTCGTGCATGCACCGTTGGACTGAGGTGAGTTTCCAAAAGAAGGTGAGTTTCTGGGCCACCTGGGGGTTTCACACAGTGGTCGCCCAAACAAACTTGCATCTTCCCTGTCCTACGACGCATGCACGGCTGCTCGTCCAGTCAGAACGCTCATCTAATGTGAGTGGATCCAAGCGCTCTGGGGCCGCATCCCCCGCTACCCTTTACCAGGGAGCGTGCCCGCGCCTGCCATTCACCAATGCCTGGTGTGTGCACGCGCCCTGCTAAAGAGATAGGGGGAATGTGGACGCTGCTCGATCTTCGTCATTGGACCAGAAACGAAGGTGAGTTTTCGGGCGACCTGGGCCACTTTAAGGGCCACAAAGGGTAGCACGAGCCTAATCAGCTTAGTAAAATGGTAAGAAAATGAAAATGTGTTTTAATACTGACCTACAAGTAGACTTGGAGGGAAGATTGTACATGCCGGATTTAAATTATTGCTTGCAATGTTCCATCAGCATGCTTTATTGGCTTGAAGGGGCTGGGAGGGGAAATAATTTTAAGACATAGAGGAGCAAAAGTCTAAAAGATTCTAGGTCCAGTTAAAACCCTTCCCTGAGGGGCATCCTAAATCGTGTTGCCCCACAGAGGGGTACCTAAACCGGACTTTCAGCATCATTTAATGAAAAGCCCAAACCCTTAAAGAGCTATTCCCCGACATCTAAAATGAATATATTTAAAATTTTTAGGCACTTACTTATTCTTTCCCCCACTGGGCTTCAACTCTGTTAAGGAATCTAGATTATGGGCGCTGCCATCTTGCCACAGAAGCATCACATACTGAGGAGAGGGGTGGAAAGTACAGGGGGCGGGATATAGCTGTGCTTTGCAAAGACAGAGCAGAGCTGGGGTCAGGAAAAGGACAGCAATCCCCGAATGCAGAGCAGCATAGTCAGAAGGCACTTCCTGTTGGCAGACAGCCTGAGACTCCACGGGCCGCCATCTTGATTGTTAAAAAGTAAAAAAAAAAAAAAAATGCAATAGGTGCAGGTAGGATTAAAATGAGCAATACTATATTTATTTATGTATATTCTTTAAATGTATTTAGTTATTACCTTACTAAACCAACCTAGCAGTGTGGCGGTGGATTTGCCTGTTTTCTAGAGCACCTGACTTTCA
The DNA here is from genome assembly GCA_027917425.1 of Gastrophryne carolinensis. NCBI lineage: Eukaryota > Metazoa > Chordata > Amphibia > Anura > Microhylidae > Gastrophryne > Gastrophryne carolinensis. Next base: position 93,332,184 of record CM051239.1, read on the forward strand.
AAACTGGAGCCATTGCTTGATCCTGCAGCTCTGGATCCCCTTACCCTGACTCTGTAGTATGTGATGTAGAGGATGCAGGCTCATCTTTCATTGGCACATATGAGGGTGACATTGGATGGTGACCTGACCGGGTGAGTCAGGGAAGGCTCCTACTAGTAGTGTTGACATGCGGCAGACTTGTTTATTAGTGGAGACATTGTAAACTGAAGCGTTCCTGCTTAGGCCTGCTGTGTAAGGGGGACAACAGATGTCTTGAGACTCTGGAGCTTTGCCCATTCTATTTATACTTTCGTCTGCGTTTAGTTTGCTGGCAATAACTATTTTGTGTGTAGATTAGAAAATGTCTCACACAATGCTAAAACCGGTAGTTCCAGAAGCCAGCTACAGGCGTGCTCCATGTGCGGGTCTACATGTAACTTCATGTTGGGCAGCCACACCCCATTGGCCTCTGAATTACAAGTTCTTAGACTGATTTTGCTAAGGCCTCATTTGAACTTTACAGAAGATACTTGGTCCTCTTCTAGAGATGTCTTTACTTAATGTCAGGCCTGGGCAAATCATATTCCTGGGCCCTCGGGCAGGTTTGAGGACTGGGACACGGGACAGTGAGGTGGCTCTCAGCCAGGAGACTAATTTTCCCCTAGAGGCCATGTCAGGGAACCATGGGTCACATGATCCCACTATCAGTCAGGGAACTCCGGACACGCCACCCACTTTCCCAAACCCCTGTCCATTTGACTACCAGGCCCAAAGCCTTCAGACACACAGATTCTTGGCTAAGATCACTCAAGTTAAATATAGGTTTTAATGCAATAAGCACAGTAGGCAGCGATAAGAAACATTTGGCTATGATGGAATATGAATAAATACAAATGCTGTTCTGAGAAGTGGGTTACAGGTTACAGTGAGTTACACACAAAGATATAATAGTCAGTTACCTTAAGAAGCAGTTGTATTTGGTGATGAAGAGCTCCCACAAGGGGTATGTCAAGAGCTTATAGATGGTTTGGGCACCTCCAGCACTCTCTCCAGAGAGTGACCCTGTTCTCCTCTCCTTGGCCTACCTTTAAGCGGGTCCACCCCCCCTCCTCCCAGACACAGGTCCTGTGTAGTTCTTTTGAACCCCCCATGTGCTATCGCACCTCCCCAGCAAAGAAGGATCATGGCTCCTGGCGGTCTAACCAAGGTGTTAGGGGAATCACAGGGGGCCTTTCATCCTCAAACTGCCTTTTCTGAGTGTCAGAACCTCATGTCCATATATGGACTTCCTTTTCCTGCTAGCCTTGTAAGTGTGACATTTGAATCTTAAAGGGGGATGCCAGGCACAGGCGATAAAAAGAAATGTAATATTTGCCCTATTCCTCACAGGTCATAGCTAGGGCAACTACTAGCTGTCTCTAGAAACCACAGACCAGGAACAAAAGGGTTGGGGTCACGGGCTGAGAACAGGTGGGCAAAGTCGCAGCCTGCAAACAGGTGAGTGGAGTAGCAGGGTGGGAAAGGTAAGCAAAGTAGCAGACTGTAAACAGGTGAGCAATGTCACAGACCAGCAACATACACACATTAGATGCTTAATCTGTTAATGCCAACAGAGAGGCAAGCTACTGACCACACAGGGTGTGGGAGGTCCGGTATGGCCTGAAACCACGCCACCTCTTCAGCAGAGCTCCCGAATGCGGAGGATACACTACTCGTCATCGCGTCCTGTAGTGATCGAAAAAATGGCAGTGGAGACAGAGGGCAGACAGTTCACAGCACAGCAAACAGACAACGGCAGGTACCAGAGGACAGAAAATAACCAAGGAATAATAGAAGGCTGGTACAGACAACAGAGGACCTGGACTCCAGTACAGACAATGGAGGGCCAGACCCAATATTGGGACAAAGCAATGAGGTTACCAGAAGGCTGAAGTGCACATGGATACACAGGAAGTATAATGGAATGATCCAACACAGAGAGTGAATTATAAACACCTATGAGAGCGCAAGGAACACAAAATAGAGGCTATTATGTCTTTGTGTTTCATCTTAGGTTCAGGATAATTCCCCGGCACAGAGGGCGGGACTCGAACCGTTTTTTGACTTTATTGTTGCAATTGGACATACAAGACTGGTAAGTGGCTATTTATATTTTAAACACTGTACATCAGTGCAGTCAATACTGTACATATACTGGCTTTTGCTATGGTACTTTTTACTTTTACTTTGAAGTAAGCTCAAGCTACCTCTTTGAGGTGAACTCCTTGAGGTGTTATCATGGCTGAAGCTAACCTGCATCCTTTATCCTTCCATGACCTGATGCTTTAGCCCATAGTAATGTGCCCATATAACCAATGTATGCTTGCACACATAAAGGAATATGTGCTCTGCTTTTCAAGTGGACCAAAACTCAGGATTTTGACTATTCAGGGTTTTGGTCCTTTCCCCAGGGGCACCCCGATCAGGGGTGCCCCGCTGTGTGAAACCCCCCAGGGCGATGAGACCAGTTCACCTCTCCCCGGTCCCATGGCCGTCTAAGAGCAGCTGCTCTGACGGCTGCATCCTCCGCTTCCCTCTAACTGGGAGCGTGCCCACACTGGTCATTCACAAATGCCTGGCACCGACACGCGCCCTGCTAGAGGGGGAGCGGGATGTGTCCACTGCTGTTAGACACGCTGTGGGACCAGGCAACAAGGTAAATGAATGAGGCAACCTGGGGGGGTTTCACACAGTGGGGCATCCCGATTTTGGATGCCCTGGGGGGGGAATCGATAGCCCCGGGAATCTTATAGATCGAGCTGGGTTTTGGTCCACTTTAACACATCTGTGAAAACACACACAGTAACCCTACTATTGAACAACATCAATGAACTACACCAATGAACGGATTCAGGAGTGTAAATATGTGCCCCACGCAGTGATCTTCCCTAGAAGCCTTGCACTTAAGTCATGCCAGAGCCGGGAACCGGACATGCAACCCTCCAGTCACATAATCGATTCCCTAATCTCTAGGCCATGACTGCCCGATTAGTACTCTGTTGACAAAGTAAAGGTGTGACCAGGCACCACAGACTTTAATATATGTAATCCCATTCACTGTATACTGTTCTTTAAAGGCCTCAGAGGTTTGTTAGAGAGCCTCAGCAGCCAAGAGGACCAGAGTCACTCTCAGGTGAGAGAGTCTGCCCACAGGACTATTTGTCATGTTCTCCACAAATCTGGCCCTTATGGAAGAATGGCAAGAAGAAAGCCATTTTTAAAAGCAAGCTATAACAAGTCCCATTTACAATTTGCCTCAAGCTATGTAGGGGATACAAAAGAGAAAGGTGGCAGCTGCTCAAACCAATTAGTAACTGACCTGGGAGGTGCACTTGAACAGGGCAATTAGAATGCACAAATATTAAAGGAGCCACAGCAGGCAACTCTATGATTTATCTCTCAAATCTATGTAACAGAGGTCTTGGTTGGCACACATCTGCATATGTGTGTTGAAGCTGCACCACCAACGACACAGTGCCTCTGTGTACCTGCAGTCCTCTCATCCATGAAGACCCTCTTTGGGACATATAGAACAATGGCTAAATTAGGAGCAGCTTACTTGAGGGTGTCCTATACCTCCATTGCAGCACATAGAGGAGGGTTGGGTCAAAAGCCTCCCCGTACAGCTTTGGACTGGTTGCTGGCTAATAGGGTTGAGTGATGTGGATTTTTTTGAAGGTGAGACTTGAGTCTGGAGTAAGGGTTCACATTCCAGCAGGACAACAACACTAAACATACAGCCAAAGCTACAATAGAATAGTTTGAAATAAAGTATATTTCTGTTTTGGAATGGCCCAGTCAATGTCAAGACTTAAATCTAATTGAGAATCTGTTGCATGATTTGAAAATTGCTGTTTATAATTGCTCGCGTCCATTCTGAATGCAAAGAAGAATGGGCAAATATTTCAGCCTCTAGATGAGCATAGCTGATTGAAACATAACCCAGCTGACTTACTTGCAGCTGTAATTGAAGCCAATGGTGGTCCTACAAAGTATTGACCCGAGTGCTGAATATATATACACACCACACTTTTCAGTTATTTATTTGTTAAGAATTTAGAAACGCATGTATCCTATTCTAAGTATAAAGTTCCAGAATATTCCTTACTCCTGGGTAATACATCCACAAGATGGCGCTGGACTGCAGAAAACAGCTTGTGGCCCCTCCCGGCCCTATATAAGTCAAGGACCTCCCACAAATTCCCCAGTTTATTTCTGCAGTCTGCGCTGAGAAGATAGAAGACAGCTCTCTTGTGGTGCAGGTGAGCGGGGCTTATTGCCTGCGGCCCTGCAGGACTATTCCCACTCTTTCCGTCCCATTTACTGCCTCCCAGCCTCGGCTGATAAGGTTCGGGTGAAGGTAGGCTATTGAAGCACTATGGTGCTGAGGAGCTAGGCTCCTACCGCAGTCCCTGCTCTAACAGGGTAGGCGGTTTAGGCTAATGGTGAGCCTTTCGGGATGCCCCCACTGCCTCATGGGTTTTGCCAGGTTTATCCTGTGCAGTTAAACCCTATTCCCATTTCCCACTCCACCCTCACTCCTCATATTAGTCCCTGGGCGCCCTTTCTCCCTGAGAATTCTGCTGTTATCCTCCCTCACTCTCCCCTTGGGAGATCTCCGGGGGGGGGGGGGGGGTTGTCTAGTGGTTAAAACTGTAGACATATGTTGTGCCTTGTCACTTTTATTAAAAACGCCGCCCGCGTTTGTACTGCGCTCCGCGGCTGACAGCCCCATACACCTCAGAGCTGCTGGGCCGCTACTGGCCGGCCGGAGCACGTGGGCGCGATTCGTGCTCTTTGGGGGGCGGGGCGCACTCTGTGGATGATGCATTTTACCTCATATCTCCACGGCCCGCCCCTCGAGGTTGTGGATGCCATTTTGTCTTTTTGCTGTTGCTGCTGGCTCCTTGCGGTCTGTGAGTATCCTCGGTGGGGTGATCTTTGTCTGGTTTTTTCTTATGCCTTATTCTCATGGGAATGTTTGATTATGTCTTTTAGGTGGGTTAAAGCTTCGGTCCTGTGGTTTCTCCCGGCCTTCCCCCCCTCATTATCTCCCACTTCCCTAGCGGTTTATTTGGGCATCCCGGGTAGCTACTTAGCATTAACCCTTAATGGTCTACTGTGCCAAATCACCATATGGAGGCTTCTGGGGATAATGGGCCTGGGGTTCCTTCAGAACAAGCCCGGCTATGTGTTGCGTGGGGGGTATCCCCAATCGGTGATGATGTCAGGGTATGTGTATCTTGCGCCCAGGAGGTACTTGCACTGCAGTCTGGGTTACCTATTGCTCGCCCCCCTGGGCTTTGCCTATCCCCCCACGCCTGCATCTGACCCCCTGCGAGGAGCATACCAGCGGGGAGTCTCAGCCTGATTTGGCTGCATGGGTGGCCAGCATTGAAAAACATATTGTTGGGTCTGCCTCGCGTAAGGCTTCTGCTAAGAAGTGACATTTATCTCCCGCCGTTTCCCTCTTTCCTATGGAAGCTGAGGAAATTTTTGACCCTACTGGTTATTCCCCTCTGGAGGAGGGGGAATTGTTCTGATTCAGAATCATCTGAGGAGCAGCCTATGGTTTATGGTGGTACAGGGTCTCCCCTTGGGGAAGATCCTTGGTCCTCAGATGACACTGACAGGCTTTTGGCTCATATTTTTGAAGTGCTCTGTATCTCCTTTCCTGCCGTGGCTCCGCAGCAGCAGGGTGAGCTTTTTCATACGGTTAAACCACATTTGGAATTCCCGGAGCAGTCTCACTTTAATAATCTGGTGCTCAAAGAATGGGAGCGGCCTAGCAAGCTGCCAGGGGTGCCCAAGAGTTGGGACAAGAGGTATCCCTTTCCTGCTGATGTAATTAAGTGTTGGTCATGTCCTCCCGAGGTGGACGTGCCCATTCTGGGGCTGTCCAATACATCTGTCATGCATTCTCCTGACACTACTACCCTGAGGGATGGTGAGGACCTGCGCATGGACCAACTGGCTTGCCATGCTTTTGCCTGTGTGGGGACCACGCTACACCCGGTTTGTGCCTCTGCCATTACAGCTATTGCTATTAAGGGTTTGCTTAAGAGTCTCCTAGAGGAGGCCTGTGACGACGCGGGAGTAGAAGAGTATAGACCTCTCCTGCTTTGCTATGAATTTGTTGCATATGTTCTGTCTGCCATGGATGATGCCATCAGAATATGTGGTAGGACTTCGGCCCTGTTGGTGGCTATACGCCGCTCTGTCTGGCTACGACAGTGGGTAGCTGATAATGCTGCTAAGAAGGCTCTCACTGGTTTCCCTTTCAAGGGCCTGCGCCTCTTTGGTGAATGCTTGGATTTGTTTGCCAGGGGCGGTAGGTTGCCTCAACGTAGGAGGCCGTCCCAGTCCTTTCGGGGGATGGGTGCCTTTCTCCCATCCTTCCGTGGTTCCAGAACTAGCCGAGGAGTCTCCTTTACTGGGGCCAGCGGAGATCACTGGGGAAGGGGCAGAGGCCATCCTGGTAGAGTTTGCAGCCTGGCCGCCCCCAAGATTCATCAAATCCTGGATGGCTCAAAACCCCCTGTTAGCTCGGGGTCTGTGCCTTGCTGTCCAAAACCTTCTGGAGTTGGGGGTCATCTGCCAGGTGCCTTTGAGGGAAAGGGGCAGAGGCTACTATTCCAATCTTTTCACTGTTCTCAAAAAAGACGGGTCCATCAGACCTATCCTGGATTTAAAGTGCCTCAACAGATTTGTCAGATTCAAACACTTTTGCATGGAGACTCAGCTCAGCTGTCAATTCACTACGCCCAGGGGACTTCATGACCTCTGTACACATCAAGGATGCTTACCTTCATGTACCAATCTTTCAAGGTCATCAGAGATTCATCAGGTTCGCTCTGGAGGATCAGCACTATCAATTGTGGCCTTGCCTTTTGGTATCACCTCGGCTCCCAGGGTATTCACCAAGGTCCTGGCGGCCGTACTGGCTCTGCTGAGATATCAGGGCATTCGCATCCTTCCTTACTTAGACGACATTCTCATCACGTTTCAGTCCCTCCAGCAGGCCGAGCTGGATACTCAGCTGGTGGTGTCCACACTGGAGTCCTTCGGCTGGGTGATCAACCATCTCAAGTCTTTCCTGTCACCGTCAATGGTGAGGTCCTTTTTGGGTATGACTCTGGATACATCTCAGGTCAAGATTTTTCTCCCTCAGCAGAAGGTGGAGAGTCTTCAGGCCCAAGCCAGGTTCCTTATGTCTTGCTCTCATCCCTCCATCCGGCAGGGGATACAGCTGGTGGGCCTGATGGTGTCCTAATTAGAGGCGATTCCATACACTCAGTTTCACATGAGACCTCTTCAACTTCACCTCTTGTCAGTTTGGGATCGGGACCCTTGGTCTCTGGATCAGGTGTTGGTTCTGTCCCCTCTGGCCAGACGGTCTCTCTCGCGGTGGCTGGACTCGAAACCTGTTGGTGGGCAGATCCTTTCTGGCCCGTGCTGGGAAACAGTCACCACAGATGCAAGTCTGACAGGTTGGGGGGGGGGGGCTTCTGGAAATCCCTGAAATTCCAGGGTCAGTGGGGCCCTCAGGAGGCCCACACCCCTATCAAGATTCTGGAATTGAGGGCGATAAGGTTGGTTCTCGCCCAATTGACTCCACACCTTCGGGGTCGGGTGGTTCAGGTCTGCTTGGACAACCAGACGGCAATTGCCTACATCAATCATCAGGGAGGGACCCGGAGCAAGAGGGCCCTCAAGGAAGTGTCCCTGATGCTGTCTTGGGCGGAGGAAAATGTTCCCTGCATCTCAGCTGTGTACATCCCGGGGGTGGAAAATCTGGAGGCAGACTCCCTCAGCAGGGGGACCTCTCGTCTGGGAGAATGGTGGTCCCTCAGCAGCAGGGTGTTTCGCTCCCTGTGCCACCGCTGGGGTCAGCCAGATGTGGATCTGTTTGCATCCCGTCACAATCACAAGCTCCCAGTCTTTGTCTCTCTGTCCCAGAACCCTCTGGCCTTGGCCATGGATGCACTAATGTCTTGGAAGAGCTTTCAGCTTCTCTATGTGTTCCCACTTTTTCCTCTGTTGGGCAGGGTGCTTTGCAAGATTGCCCAGGAAGGGGTGCCAACCATTTTGGTGGCCCCCTGTTGGTCAAGAAGGGTGTGGTTCGCAGACATCGTGCAGTTGGCAGTAGATCAGTATGCTCTGCCAAAGGGTCCAGACCTGCTCACTCAGGGGCAGCTACGCCATCCCAATTTACAAACGCTGGCTTTAACGGCCTGGCTGCTGAAACCTCCATCTTGTTGGAAAGGGGCTGCCTGCCTCTGTTGTTAATACCATGATTCGGGCTAGGAAGAAGTCCCCTTCATCCATCTACTATAGGATATGGCATGCTTACATTGACTGGTGTGAGTCTAAGTCGCTTCCCTGTCGGGTGTTTTCTATCCCTAGGATTCTGGAATTCCTGCAACATGGTTTGGATTTGGGTCTTCAACTTAGTACCCTCAAAGGTCATGTTTCTGCTTTGCCCATTTTCTTCCAAAGATCCTTTGCTCACCATCGTCTGGTCAAGACCTTCTTCCAGGGGGTTACTTACGTGCGTCCTCCACGTAAGCCTATGTTACCAGTCTGGGATTTGAACTTGGTCTTATCTGCCTTGCAGGGGTCTCCCTTTGAGCCTTTGTGTGAGGCCCCTTTGTCCATTTTGACTCTTAAGGTAGTCTTTTTGGTGGCTATCACTTCTGTTAGGCGTGTTTCTGAGTTGGTGGCGCTCTCCATCAAACCCCCTAACTTTGAGAGACACCAGGACATGGTGGTGTTTTGTTTTAAGCCAGATTTTCTGCCTAAGGTTGTGTCTGCTTTTTATCTCAATCAGGACATTGTTTTGCCTTCTCTATGCCCTAATCCTAGTAACCCTAAGGAGCGGGTTTTGCACTCTCTGGATGTGGTCAGGACTCTGAAGTTCTATTTGGTGGCTACTGAATCCTTCAGGAAGACTGATGCTCCCGTCTGGACCTAAGAAGGGTCTGGCTCTGGCTAAGTCCACTATCAACAAGTGGATCCGTCAGGCTGTGGTACAGGCCTATTCTGCTAAGGGGAAGGAGCCTCTCTTCTGCCTTTCTGCTCATTCTACTCGTGCTATTGGTGCCTCCTGGGCCTTTCAGCACCAAGCTTCTGTTGAACAAGTTTGCAAGACCGCTACTTGGTCTTCTGTTACTTCATACTTTTACAAGGTTGATGTTAGGGCCTCAGCTGATGCTGCTTTTGGTCGCAAAGTTCTGCAGGCGGCAGTGGTTTAAACTGCCCGTTGTTACCTTTTGGGGATCCCACCCTACCTTACGGACACTGCTATTGGATGTCCCATGTGTAAGGAATATTTTGGAAGAGGACGTGCTGTATACTTAGAATAATACAATTCTGTGATTACTCACCTGTAGAATTGATATTATACGTATACAGCACGTCCTGTTCCATCCCACCCTTGTTATCATTATTCTTAGTTACCTCTGTATGGTGACTGTTCATATGTTCATTTTTGAATTCTGGTTATTATTGTTCTCCCGGCTTCTTGTTTACTGCTTGTCAATACTGGGGAATTTGTGGGAGGTCCCTGACTTATATAGGACCGGGAGGAGCCACAAGCTGTATTCCAAGTATGTCACACACCCTGCTTCCACTATTCATGACGTATGGGTTATGTCCAGTAGAGGGCGAACTTCTGCAGAGATGAAAGCACAAAAGAAGCCCCTCCCGGTCCATAAATACCTGGGACCTCCCACTCATTTCCCAGTTCCTTCTCTGCAGGACGGCGAGCAAGTCAGAAGGAACACCACCCCTTAGTGTAAGATTTAACTTGTTTAAACCAGACACTAATGCTTTAAAACGTATCCCACCGCTGCCACCAATATGTCACGAAATTGATCGTTCAACGTCTGTTTGATCGAGCGATCTGCGACGTGGGCTATATATATGTGTGTGTGCATGTGCTTATGGCCACTCCTTTGTGTCTTTCAGGAGGACCCCCTGTGCCTTGCTTAAAAGGGGGTTCTCCCGGTCCTAGGGTCCCTAGCAGAAATTTGGGGCACTTATAAATCCTCCCACTTGGGACTTAAGGGGCTTCCCGGGTTGCTTACCAGCGTAATTCCCTCGGGTCGTTGCGACTACCTTAAAATCACCATATGGAGGCTCCACAGGATACCGGGCTCGGGCTCCCTTCAGGACAATCCCGGCTATGTGTGGGTTGTGGGGTATCCCTTACGGGGGAGAATGTACTTATTTGCATACCATGTGCGCAACAGGCCATAACGCAGCAGTCGGGACCCCAGGCGTCTGGGTCAGTGCCGCCTGCCTCACCTACCCCACCCCGCATCATCCGTACCCCAAGTGACACTGTCATTAGTGGGGAGTCGCGCTCGGATGTATGTGCCAGGCTGGCCAACCTCGAGAAAATTATTTCTAGCTCAGTGGGCAGAAAGGCCACTGCTAAGAAAAGGCATCTGTCACCGGCTACACCGGTAATTGATTTTGATGATTATGACTCCCCTGACTGGGCTGATTATTCCCCGCTTGAGGAGGGGGAATTGTTTGAGGAATCTGAGACTGAGGAATTGCAGTTCTTTGATTCTGATGCCGGGCAGGCGCTGGGGGATGCTGTGGATACCCCCAAGGTCCTGGCCCATCGCTTAGAGGTTCTGGATATTTACCCACCAGCGGAGGCCCCTCCGAAGAAGGGGAAATTCTTTGGGTTCTCTAAGCCCCGCTTGGAGTTCCCAAATCAGGATCATTTTGACAGCATGATTCTTAGAGAATGGGAGAAGCTGAGTCGGCTTCACGGTGTTCCTCAGGGATGGGATAGGAAGTATCCCTTTCCGGTTGACGTGGTGAAGCGCTGGTCTTCCCCTCCTGATGTCGATGCGCCCATCTTAGGATTGTCTAACACCTCTGTTGTACATACTCCTGACGCCACTACCCTTAAAGATGGCGAGGACAAGCGCATTGATCAGATGGCATGTCATGCTTTTGCCAGTGTGGGTTCAGCCTTGCGGCCTGTCTGTGCATCGGCACTCGTGGCTGTGGCTACCAGGTCTGAGATTAGGAACATGTTAAATGGGTCCCAGCTCAACCTGGACAGCGTTGAATTTACAACCCTTAAGAGGTGTGAATTGTTCATGAATTTTGTTTTGTCGGCTATGGACGACACTATTACCATGTGTAGTAGAACTTCGGCTCTGTTGGTGGCCATGCGCCGATCGGTCTGGCTGCGCCAGTGGGCGGCTGACATTGCGGCCAAGAAGTCACTTACAGCTTTGCCCTTCTTGGGAACGTGGCTGTTTGGAGACAAATTGGATTCTGTGGTGAAGGGTGGGAAGCTACCTCAGCGTAAGAAGCTGCGTCGCTCCTTTCGGGGGGCAAGCTCCTTTAATCCTTCCTTTCGCGGCGCCAGAGGGGGCAGAGGTCTTGCCTACTCGGGATTTAGAGGTGATTCCTGGAACAGAGGTAGAGGACGTGCCCGTCCAGCCTCTACCTGGGGTTCCAAGCCCAAGCCCGCTGCCAAGCCAGTTCAACAATCAGGAGGCGCCCTCACCCTTGCGGATAGGGGGACGGCTGCGGCTCTTCTTCCAGGTCTGGGCCCAGGAGGTCAGACAAGTGGATATTGGAAGTGGTCTCGCCTGGATACAAACTGGAGTTGGAGTACCGGCCTCCTCCCAGATTCCTAAGGTCTCGGGTGCTTTCGGATTCCCGGGCGGTGCAGGGGCTCCGGTTGGCTGTGAAGAATCTCCTAGATATGGCGGTCATATGCCCGGTGCCTCTTTCAGAGAGAGGCCGGGGCTATTATTCCAATCTCTTCACGGTTCCCAAAAAGGATGGCTCCATAAGACCCATTCTGGATTTGAAGTTTCTCAACAGGTTCATCAGAACCAAGAAGTTCCACATGGAGACTCTCCGCTCAGCTATCGGTTCCCTTCGTCAGGGGGATTTCATGACGTCCATAGACATCAAGGATGCTTATCTTCATGTACCAATTTTCCCGGCACACCAGAGATTTCTCAGGTTGTGGTCGGAGATCAGCATTTTCAGTTTGTGGCCCTCCCGTTCGGGCTGACCTCGGCACCGAGGGTGTTTACCAAGGTTTTGGCGGGCATAATGGCCCTGCTCAGAGCCCAGGGCATTCGCATTGTGCCGTATCTGGACGATCTACTCATTACAGCTTCTTCCCTCTGCCAGGCGGAGCTGGACACCAGAACGGTGGTGACGATGCTGGAGAGGTTCGGATGGGTGATCAACCGCACCAAGTCTTCTCTCTCCCCATCAAGGGAGATTTCTTTTCTGGGCATGAATCTGGATACCAGTCAGGCCAGAGTGTTCCTACCTCAGCAAAAGGTGCAGAGGGTTCAGGATCTGATACGTGTTCTCCTGACCAATCCTCGCCCTTCTATACGGGTCCGACGATCAGCAACTCGCCTGAACGCTGCCTATGGGGAATTGGAGGGGGGATGCCACACTGCCTTTGAGAATGAGAGAGAGGAAGGCCAAAATGATGATAAAAGAAATAGATACTACATAAAACATAAATAACACTACGAGTCCTGAGATCATATGTAGTGAAAGTGCTGCGTGCATATATACAAATGGCCTACAGTAAATGATCATGTACACCTGTGAGAAAATCAACCAAATCAGAGTGACAATAAACTGAACCCAAAATTAAAGGCACACATATAACAGCAAACAATACTAGCAAGAAAGAAAAAGGGGTGAAGAAATCACGTGGAATAACGGAGTGGGGTCTGGCAGTGGGGCCACCTACGTTCGCGGCCGCCCGTGCCGCTTCGCTGGGTGGGCCCCACTGCCAGACCCCACTCCGTTATTCCACGTGATTTCTTCACCCCTTTTTCTTTCTTGCTAGTATTGTTTGCTGTTATGTGTGCCTTTAATTTTGGGTTCAGTTTATTGTCACTCTGATTTGGTTGATTTTCTCACAGGTGTACATGATCATTTACTGTAGGCCATTTGTATATATGCACGCAGCACTTTCACTACATATGATCTCAGGACTCGTAGTGTTATTTATGTTTTATGTAGTATCTATTTCTTTTATCATCATTTATGGTCATGCACTGTCACTTTAATTGTACATTGGTATTAGTGTAGTTTAGAAGGGTTACCTGTGCCGGCACAGTAGGATATTACCACTTATTAGTAGGGGTTGAATACGTGTTTATATTAGGAGCTTTCCCAGGTATTTTTATGCTGGACTATACAGCACTGGATGAGAATTTGGGGTGCTATGCAGTGTTTTTAACTTGTTAGTCTTGTATAGTGTGTCATGTAAGTGTATGTTGTATATGGATTTTCTCTTAATAAATTATATGAATTTTGAATATTGTCTGGTGCTCCTGTCCTTAGACTCATGGGGATTGTCTCCATGGGCCTAATCGTTTTCTGTATTCCTAGTATTGCAGTGTAGCACAGCCCTACTGATATTTATATTTGTGGTGCACCACTTTCTGTCTTTCGGGGTGCCACACTAACTATAGGGGAATGGAAGGGGGGGATGCCACACTACCTATAGGGGAATGGAAGGGGGTGCCACACTACCTAAATGGGGAATGGAAGGGGGTGCAACACTACCTATGCGGGAATGGAAGGGGGGGAATGCCACACTACCTATAGGGGAATGGAAGGGGGGTGCCACACTATCTATAGGGGAATGGAAGGGGGGAGGGGAATGCCACACTGCCTATATGGGGAATAGAATGGGGGGGATGCCACGTTGCCTATATGGGGAATGGAAGGGGGGGGGGGATGCCACACTACCTATATGGGGAATGGAAGGGGGGGATACCACACTACCAATATGGGAAATGAAAGGGGCGGGGAATGCCACACTACCTATATGCGGAATGGAAGGGGGGGGGGATGCCACACTACCTATAGGGAAATGGAAGGGGGGGATGCCACACTACCTATAGGGGGGGGGGGGAATGCCACACTGCCTATATGGCAATGGGAGGGGGGATGCCGCACTACCTATATGGGAATTGGGGGGTGCCGCACTGCCTATATGGGAATGGGGGGATGCCACACTGCCTATATGGGAATGGGGAGGGATGCCACACTGCGTATATGGGAATGGGGGGGATGCCACACTGCCTATATCTGAATGGGGGGGGGGGTGCCACACTGCCTATATGGGAATGGGAGGGGGGATGCCACACTGACTATATGGGGGGGATGCCACACTGCCTATGGGGAGTAGGAAGGGGGGCATCCCACAATGCCTATGGGAATGGGATGGGGGAACGCCACGCTGTCTGTAATTGGGTGTTTAGCACAACATTTGGCTAGTTTTCCTTCCCCAAATCCTAGGTGCGTCTTTTGGGCAGGTGCGTCTTATAAGGCTAAAAATACGGTAATTAAGTTAAAGCGGGCCAACAGTCGAAAATGCATCCCTCCCTTGGTCAATTTAGATTGCTGCACATAAATAATAACTTACCTTTTTTTAACGCCTGCTGGGGTAAATTTTAAAAACAAGATGGCCGCTCACGGGCTTGCAGGCCACCTGCAAACAGGAAGTCATGCTGGGCTTCCTGTTACTGTGCATTGTCAGTTATGTCAGTTGGGAGAGGAAGCTCCAAATGGCCAGTACCTTTCTTTTCCAACTGTGCCAGGCTGTTGGTCCAGTTTAAAATGATAAATTCCATGCCCTTTGGGATGAATAAAGTAGCCAAAATAGTTTGCAAATATTATGAAGATAAAAATAGTATGGGTTAATTAAACAAATGAGTTCTATCTAATCTATAAGTTACAATGGACCAACCTACACCTCTTGTTAATGTCTCAAACCATATATGACTAGATTGTATAGATTAACAGTGGCTTCCATTTACTGGTCAGTAAAAAAGCAGTTAAAGAGGAACAACACACAGAAATTTCACTTTCCGAATTGGAACGCCCTGCTGTGTGTATCCCCCCCTAGGTAACCCAATTTACACACCTACCTGTCATTTCCAGTGGCGCAGGCTCGGCCGATCAGCACGCTCTAGTTCACACGTCCCTGTTAGCAGCTAAGCAGCCAGGCAAAGCTGGGTTTTGTTCTGGTTTAAACCAGACCAACAGCCTGGCACAGTTGGAAAAGAAAGGTAGCGGCTATTTTGGAGCTTCCTCTCCCAGCATCTCAGCCATGCTGCTGCCTGGATTCAGCTGACATAACTGACAATACAGTTTTTAAAATTTACTACAGCAGGACTTAGAAAAAGGTAAATGCATTTTTATGTGCAGCATATGAGCACTGTTTGTTGTGTTGGTCTGGTTTAAGTCATTTTTGACTCTTGGTCTGCTTTAATGCCTGTGTGCTCCGGCTGTGTATCCCGTTATCCCGCTAGGACGTTGTAATCTGCTCAGATTTTCGAGTGCTTCTAATCTGCCCAAGGGACTAATTGCAGGGCACACAGTGCCAGCTTGCAGCAGGGTGCCTGAGAACCTGGCAGCTGTTGCTCAGACATTTCTGCCATTACACTGGACTGTGGGTTATTTTGGAACTTTGGACAAAACACAAATTCCAGTAATCAGTTGTTAACCCTTGCCGAGTCACATTCTAGTATAAAGAGATCGGAGAATAGAGCAAGCATAAAAATACACTATCAAAGCTGTAAAGGATTTGCTAAGGCAAGTTATTTCTGACGGCCAAACTACTCTGGATTCTAGTTCTACCTGAAAGGCTGTTTTTAGGGGAGGGTGAGTCAAGGCCACTGTTATTGGTGCAGGCTATTTGACAGGCCCCTTATCCCCCATATTGAGCTCAGTCATGTGGAGGGGGCACTGCCTGCTGCTAAGAAATAAGCACAGCATGGCACCTGCCTGTAGGGGACAGCAGCAGCACCATTGCATGGGTGAGGAAGGGGCAGAATTATTTCTTTCTTGTACTGTAAATAGTGATAATAGCAGCCATTGTGTGCCAACGCACACATGGCATTGCTTCTCCACATTTTACCCATGCGTGCATGAACAACACAACTCCGTGAACACCAGTGAATAAACGCCATGTGAGACTACATACAAGTACATTACAAACTAAGGGGCAGTGAAGTGCACATGTGCCTGGAGGGGTGGGCTGCCCTAAACTCTTAAATTGGGGGTTAGGTGCCTTGCCTCACCAGTCATGTCCCATAGTTGGGAATCGAACCTGCCACCTTTCCGGTCACAGGCCTGTTTCCCTACCTCTAGGCCATAACTGCCCCATACTGAGAGGTATTTTCCCTACAAACTGTTCTGGACACCTAAGAAGTTTTTTTTTGCCAATAATCCCCTAGTGACCTATACTTGCACCGCTGGAATAGAAAGGCTTTGTTACATCTTCTGTTCTGGCGTAGGTTAACATTAATATTCTTGTCTTTGTGCCTGCATTATTTTTGACAAGTTGTTTTAATCTTGTACTGACAGCTTTTGGTTGACCACTAGAATGATTCCTAGGACCCCTTTTGGGGAGCGTGCAACTCCATCTGCACAAAGGAGCCCCGTGATGGCCAATACTCCCTGAGGAATATTTTGCTGAGCTGTCCCTATCCCACCGCCAACAACACCACTATACCAGTCCCTTTGTTCTTCCAGGCCTCTCTGTCTCCTAAAGCAACCATGCTCGCTAGCTCTGCTGCCAGGGGTGCTGCAGACAATATGACAAGCCCTGATCCATTGAGGACCGAGTCAGATATTAAATCTTTCTCTCACTTTTCAAGTTGGGAGGGTCTGGGAATTTAGAATAAGGTAGTCATGAATGCACTGATCCAGGAGATGCTGGACATACTGCAGAAGTTTAAATGGCAGATTTAAAAAGGGTACAAAGGCGGATTAGTTCTTCCAGTTCCAAAGATTTGTAGACCATAAGAAAAAAACTGCATATTCTTAGTATACAGTACGTCCTGCTCCAAATCTAATACTTACAGTTGGGATATACTCCGCCAGATGGCGCTGGACTGCAGAGACATCGAAAATTGGCTCCTCCCGGCCCCTCAAATACCCAGGGACCTCCCACAAATCCCCAGATTTTCTCTGCAGTCTGGCTGCGAAGGCAGAGAAATTGGCTCTCTACTCGCAGGTGAGCGGGGTTATTAACCTGCGGCCCTGTAGGACTATTTCCACCCGTTCCACTAGTAATATGCCTCCCAGCCTTGGCTGCGCTGGTCGGGCGAAGGTAAGCAGCACCGCCGTTGGTGCTTAGGAGCGCTGCTCCACCGCAATCCCCCACCAAAGGGTAGGCGGTTCAGGCTTATGGTGAGCCTCTATGGGATGCCCCTCCCGCACTAGTGCCCCTTGCCCCTACCTATCGGTGGGCCCTATTTAAGTGGTCGCGGTCCTCCCTCATCCTCCCTGTAGTCTTCGGGGGTAAAGAGGGGGGGGGTGTATGTGTATAGATATGTATGTTATGCAGTCTGTGCTTTCTCTTTTCACATGCCTTTATTCTTGTGTCAGCCGCCGCACTGACTTGTCTTTACTTTTTAAATTTACCGCCGCCGCCGCGCGCTGACTTGGTTCCGCGCTTGGGGGCGGCATTACCTCAGGCGCTGGTGCGCCATCATTGGCTGTTGGCCTTTCTGGCTTCGCGCTCTTCGGGGGGGGGGCGGGGCCCGTCTTTGGCGCATTCCGCGTCATCGCTTTTACTGGCCCGCCCCTCGAGGTATACCGACGCCATCTTTTCTGCTTGGTTGGCCTATGCACGACGGACTACTACCTACCGTGGTCCGTAAGTGCCCTCGCGGGCGGCTTTATCTCCTTCACTTTTGTTACGATGTACTTAAGGCTTTGTCTGCTTATGTCTTTCAGGCGGGACGAACCCTTCTTGGCTTCTCCCGGCCCTGTTTTAGTATATTGCTTGTAGTCCTTGTAAAAATTATACTCCCACTTCCCTAGCGGATTATTGGGGCATCCAGGGTTGCTATATAGTGTTATTCCCTATCGGCGTATAGCGCTGCTATAATCACCATATGGAGGCATCCCAGGATAATGTTACCGGGGTCCCTTTTGGACAAGACCGGCTGTGTGTAGCGTGTGGGCAGCCTCATGCTGACGCTGACAAGGCGCGGGTCTGTGTACCCTGTGCTGAGCAGGTGCTTACATTGCAATCTGGCCTGCCAGTGGCTGCACCTCGTTTCACTTCACCTACTCCCCCAAGCTTAAATCTCACTCCTGCTGAGTTCCATACTAGTGGGGATTCTCAGCCTGATGTGTCTTCTAGACTGGCTACTGTTGAACAGATTATTGCGAAGTCCTTAGCGCGTAAGGCCCCTGCTAAGAAGCGCCACTTTACGCCTAATGTTACTGTTTTCCCTATGGGAACTGAGGAATTTTGGAATCTGTGTGGCTATACCCCGTCTGATGAAGGGGAGCTTTTTTTCTGATTCAGGCTCATCTGATGAGAGACCAAGGGGTCATGACTATTCTGGCTTGACCCCTGGGCCCCGGATGACACTGACAGATTGTTGACCCAAATTTTTGAGGTTCTGTCTATCTCTCTCCCTGTTGAGGCTCCCAGGCAAAGAGGGGAGCTTTTTCCATACAGCAAAATCTCGTTTGGAATTTCCCGAGCAGGCACATTTCCATAACCTTGTGCTCAAGGAATGGGAGAGCCCCAGTAAACTTCCCGGGGTTCCAAAGAGTTGGGATAGGAAGTATCCCTTTCCTGCTGAGGCGGTTAAATGTTGATCATCCCCCCCCCCCCCCCCCCGAGGTGGATGCCCCGATCCTAGGGCTATCTAACGCCTCTGTCATGCATTCCCCTGATTCTACTACCCTGCGGGATGCCGAAGACCGGCGTATTGATCAGCTGGCATCCCACGCCTTTGCATGTGCGGGGACGGCGCTGCGCCCGGTCTATGCCTCTGCCATTACTACTGTGGCCACTAGAACCCTTATCAGAAATATGCTTGATATTGCCCCTGATGATTTGCCTTGTGAGGTGTTTAATGCACTCTCCAGTTGTGATGTTTTTGTGAATTTTGTCCTATCAGCATTGGATGACACCATCAGAATGTGTGCCAGAATTTCTGCCCTCGTGGTGGCTATACGCCGCTCGGTTTGGCTCCGCCAGTGGGCTGCTGACAACACTGCCAAGAAGGCCCTCACTGGTTCTCCCTTTAAAGGACTGCATCTGTTTGGAGACCGCCTCTACCTTTTTGCTAAGGGAGGCAGGTTACCCCAGCGCAGGCGGCAATCTCGGCCCTTTCGGGGTCAGGGTTCCTTCTCCTCCCCTTACCGTGGTGCAAGACAGGGGAGGAGGGTTTCTTTCCCTGGGGCCCAGGGAGATTTCTGGGGTAGAGGCAGAGGATGTGGACATCCTGGCTCCTCCTGGGGTCCCAAAGCTAGATCCTCTCCCAAGCCCCCTCAGGCTTGATGGGGCGCCCTCACCCATCCGGGTGGGGGGACGGCTGCAGCACTTTGCTCACGTCTGGAGGCTTCATGTCTCAGACCGGTGGATTCAGGAGGTAGTGTCCTCCGGTTACAAGTTGGAGTTTGCTGCCGATCCCCCTTCAAGATTCAGCAGGTCCCGGATTCCTCAGGACCCTGTGTCAGCTCAGGAGCTAGTGCAAGCAGTGCAAGGCCTCCTGGAGCTGGGGGTCATCTGCCAGGTCCCTTTAAGAGAAAAAGGCAAGGGCTTTTATTCCAACCTATTCACAGTACCCAAAAAGGATGGTTCTGTCAGGCCCATCCTGGACTTAAAAAAATTCTCAACAAGTTTGTCGGGGGCAGGCGCTTTCGCATGGAGACTCTGCGCTCTGCCATCAGTTCCCTGCGCCAAGGGGATTTCATGACTTCTGTGGACATCAAAGATGCTTACCTTCATAGTCCTGTGTTCCCAGGTCATCAAAGGTTCCTAAGGTTCGCTCTGATGGATCAACACTACCAATTTGTGGCCTTGCCCTTCGGCCTCACTTCAGCTCCCAGGGTGTTCACCAAGGTGCTGGCTGGCGTGATGTCTCTGCTCAGATGTCAGGGCGTCCGCGTGCTTCCCTATCTGGACGACATCACTCATCCTCATCACTTCCCAGTCTCTACATCAGGCAGAGTTGGATACTCAGCTGGTGGTGTCCACCCTGGAGTCATTTGGATAGGTGATCAACCACCCCAAGTCCTCACTGTCCCCTTCCTTGGTAACTCCATTCCTAGGAATGAATCTGGATACAGTTCAGGCAAGGATCTTCCTTCCTCAGCAGAGGGTGGACAGTCTGATTGCACAGGCTCAGTCCCTCCTAGCTTGTCCCCATCCCTCCATCAGGCAGGGGATGCAGCTGGTGGGCCTGATGGGGGCGTGCTTTGAAGCGGTCCCTTATGCTCAGTTCCACTTGAGGCCTCTGCAACTTCACCTCTTGTCAGTATGGGACAAGGACCCAGCATCCGTGGACAGGGTCTGTGTTCTCTCCCCCCTGGTAAGGAGGTCCCTCTTGTGGTGGATGGACTCAAGGAACCTGTTGGGGGGCAGATCCTTTCTTGCCCCTTCCTGGGAGACGGTCACCACGGATGCCAGTCTGTCAGGTTGGGAGGGTTTCTGGAAGTCCCTGCGGTTCCAGGGGAGGTTGGGCCCTCAGGAGGCCCACACACCTATCAGTGTCTTATAAGAGATTCTGGTGAGAAGAGGGGTTAGATATAGTAAGATAAAAGGGGGGGGGCGGGGAGAGAAGAGGAAAGGGGAGGACAGAGGGGTATTTCAGGAACAAAAAGAAAGAAAAGGGCAAAAGGAGGGGTGGGGGGAGGCCAGCTTTCCTGGTCCAATATTAACTTCAAAAAAATATTGAGTGTACCTTGATAGGCAGGGAGATCAAATTTGGTTAAAGATGGAAGATTTGGATCTTGGAAGGCTATCCACCCAGACCATGGCCTTGATTTAATAGGAATACAAAGAAAGACTTTTTACTAAAGATACTTTTTACTACAGTGTAAAAAGGAGTAAAACGTTCTCTGCTTTTCTTAGGAGTAAAAAAGTACTTTCATTGTTTTCCTAGCTGGTGATTCAGAAAAAGTGAACTTCTCAGGTGTTTTTCTTGTAAAGTGAATTTTTTACTACCATGAGATATTTTCCAACTCTTAATAAATTCAGTCCCATGTTAGAATAAATTGTTCTTGGGTTCCACTGATGTCTAATATCACATTTTCTATGTGACGGATAGATTCCATCTCCTGAACCCCCCAATCAGAGTAGGAACATCTTGTGATTTCCAATGTCTATTAAAGTGGACCAACACCCTCCCGGATAGGCCCGGGAATCTATAAGATTCTCGGGCTGATCCGATCCCTCCCCGTGGGCCATCCAAAATCGGGATGCCCCGCTGTGTGAAACCCCCCAGGATGCCCAGGAACCTTACCTTGATCCCGATCCAAAGGCACATGCGCGGCCGCATCTCGCGCTTCTCTCTAGCAGGGCACGTGCCTGCGCCAGCCATCTGTGAATGTCCGGCTCGGGCGCCCTCCCTGGTAGAGGGAAGCGGGAGATGCGGCCGCCAGCCTGCTCGGAGCCGCTGTACATCGTTTGGACGTGCATAGCACAGCAGCTCCGAGCACGCTGATTGGACGAGCGGCCGCGCATGCGCCATAGGAGCGGGGTGAGGTGAGTTTTTACGAGCGATCAGGGGGGTTTCACATAGCGGGGGACCCCCGACCGGGGTGCCCCAGGGAAGTGGACTATCACCGATTCCAGGTACCATTTCCTGGATCAAAAGACATTTTATATCAGCCATGAGAGTGATTATTAAAGTGGACCAACACCCAGGATTTTGACTATCCTGGGTGTTGGTCCACTTTAATAATCACTCTCATGGCTGATATAAAATGTCTTTTGGTCCAGGAAATGGTACCTGGAATCGGTGATAGAAGGGCTGCATGAGGGGTACTAATTATTTTAATTCCTGAGATTTTCTCTTGGATAGCTAGAATGACATCCCAAAAAGCTTTAACACCACATATGGGACATACTAACCAAGATCTGTTTTTTTTACCGATCAGAATAAGGAAAATAGCATGTTTAAAGACCTTCTGAAAGCCAACATGGAGAAGCCTGTGAAGCTAGAGGTTTATAACACGAAGACCATGAAAGTTCGAGAGGTGGAAGTCACCCCCAGTAACATGTGGGGTGGACAGGGCTTGCTGGGGGCCAGTGTCCGATTCTGCAGCTTCCAAGGGGCCAATGAGCATGTCTGGCATGTCCTGGTAAGTTGAATCAGTGTGCATTTGTTACGAGTAGGTGAGTCTGACCTGGATTAACCTATTATTTCGCTTTAGGATGTGGAGCCAAATTCACCAGCAGCTTTGGCCGGTCTGCATTCTCATACAGACTTCATTGTAGGATCTGATCAGATTTTGCAAGAGGTATGATACACATATTGGACTATTGGTAGGAGAAAGTAAACAAATTGTGTACTAGACATGTACAGTAGAAGTGAATGATGTCTCAGTCGGAATTGGGAGAGCATTGCAGCAATTTGTAGTACACTTTCAGCAATTCTCAGTACCACAATTATGCAAAAATAATGACCTAGTGAACAATGCTCATGTGAAGGGGTTTGGCATTGTCTGTCAGAACTGCTTTTTTTTAAACCGGAGATTCTATATTACCTTAAATATAACTTAACTTTTAGATAAAGGGTTCCTAACCAGTTCTGCGAGTACCACTGGTGGTAGGTGAGGTCCTTTCAGGTGGTACTCAACAAGTCTACAGACTGATCTGTACCCCAACTTGCTCTGTTATGCTTTAGCCAAGCATGATTTGCTCCATACATACAAAACTGCTCTAAGGTGACAGGAACTATTTATGTGCAGTTCATGTTCAAAGGTTGTTTTGTGCTTTTTTAACAACGTTTTAGATGACCAACAAACCCCTATGATAATAATAATAACTAAAAATTTGAACGAGGAAAAAAGGTTGGGATCCCTGATCTAGATAAAACACTTACTACTAATGAGGCATGGTGCCAAATTCAATCATGGACATTTAGTTACAGGTACTCTTTAAATACTCGAAAAATTAGGCAAATGACCCAACATTCAAATTAATTACTAAAGTAAAGCTCTACTTTAATTGAACTCTTCACTCAAACATCCAATCAAGTGCAAGTGATTTAAGAAAAAAATGCAAGTTAATTGCCCCTGTTGGGTATTGAGGTGTGGAAGCTCTCTGCACATTATAATCTCTGCACATTATAATCCTGTAGATAGCCAATGTTACAGCGTTCTCAGCAGAAAGACATGGCACGGTGGTAGACTGCATGACTTTGCTAACCATGTCACCACTCTACATCTGGGGACCTGCCTAAATGTTTGTTGTGTGTACATCTCCATATACACGGGCAACACAAGTCAATGTTTTCCTTTCTGCTTTTTTATAGTCTGAAGATTTTTACTCTCTGATAGAAGCTCATGAGGGGAAACCTCTAAAGCTGCTCGTCTACAATACTGAAACGGACTCCTGTCGAGAGGTGTTTGTCACCCCCAATGGTGCCTGGGGTGGTGAGGGAAGGTAGCGTGAATACAATACATTTTAAGATGTGATTACAGAAGATAATCATTATTTGCCATGTATTTCAAAGAAGGAGCTTGGCTTGAAGAGTCTAGGCAAAATATTTTAACCCCTTTCATTTAGGAGTAAATGGCAAAGTGTAAGATTTCATGCAAACAAGCCAATCCCACAAACAAATATTAACAAATCTTTGGTACTCCAACCAATGTTGAATGAAAAGTAGACCATCCCACTTACTTTGAAATAATTGTGTTGTGGTAATATCTACTGGTAAGCCAGGTTGTAGACCATGTTATAAAAAGGGTACGGCTGTGGATAAGACTGGGACTTGGGATACAGACGAATCCCACAAAATTCTAGTCTGGCCCAAATATTGGGACTGGTGGTGACTGCTGTCCGATGAGGCACCTCAGATACTCTCTGCTCGACCTCCTGGCTCAGGTCTCCAAAACAGTAGTTGTGTCATAGTCACATAGTCCCCGCTAGAAGCAAGGCTCAGCCTTCACTAACAGAAATAATTGCCTGCTTCCATAAGATCAGGAGACAGGTAAGCATTTCAAATGCCCAGTACTGGAGTTTTCCTGATGACGTTGCACTTAAAACAATAATTCATGGGTACTAAACTACCTAGTGTAGCAGCAGCAGGCAACACCCATATTCCTCGAGTCACTGAATTGAGAAGGCCAGTCAAATGACTAGCAAAAAGTCTTCAAGAAAATAAAATGGCAAGTCTAGTTGCTTTGATTTTCTTCCTACAGATATACCTATGGCCTGGATAAATGAGAACCTTCACAGAGAACTTTGTGCACTTATAGAAAAAGGGAAAAAAAGGTCAGAGTACAGTATAGCAGTTATAGTATATTGGCATAGGTTGGAAAAGTGTGCTTATACATTCAGCTATATTGTATCTATAGGGTGTAACTGCAAGAACAAATTCCATGGGCTTTTGTAGCAAATCTCCAAAATAAGTGCTTACATAGACATAAGAACATACCACACAAGGCTGCAGGGAAAATGAATAGTATTTCATGATGGTCATTCCATATGCTGATGTGTGTTTTATTAATATTGTTAATGATTTTCATGGTAAAATGGTCTTTTTATCTGTTTTCCTGCAGTTTGGGATGTGGTATTGGTTATGGCTATCTTCATCGAATTCCTTCAAAGCCTGCTACACCACAGAAGAATTATGAGATAACACCCCCATCTCCACTCCCACCAGAACAGGAGCCTGCTGTACCTGTTACACCACCGACAAATGGATATAGTGAGGTATAAGGTTTCATATCATTGAAAATGGGGTTTTTCTTTTTTTTATTTATGGCCTGTTTGGGCAAAGCTGTGTTCTGGAAGTTCTGTGTTCTGGAAGCATACAAATAAAGTAGAAGCAGCTCATATTTCCAGTCTCCTTTTAGCTTTACCATTAGGCAGCCATTTGCCTCCTTACTATTGTATATGGCCTGTAACGCCTCTTGCAGTCTGAACGCCTTCTCTGGGCGATACAATGGTAAGTAGCTCTGTCTGTTACCTTCAGCTTCTAAAAGTTGTCTATGGTTCCTATTCCTACACCTTCATGGCATGCAAGATGGATAATTGCAGCATATAGGAAGCTGTAGTAGAATCTTATTATCTTCCAAAATACTTAATCAAAAACCCTCTAGAGCAGGGGTGTCAAACTCATTTTGACAAAGGGCCACATCAGCATTTGGGTTGCCTTCAAATGGCCACGAGGAAATAAGGCGAAACAAAATGCAAACACGTCCATTTAAATGTATGATTACAGACACAGAATTACTTTGCCCAGGACAGATGCAGATGAAATGAAAAAAAAGAATCCCTTTATTCTTAGTATACAGTACGTCCTGCTCCAGATAGATTACTTACACTCGGGTATTACTCCGCCAGATGGCGCTGGACTGCATCCAGACATCGAAAATAGGCTCCTCCCGGCCCCTCAAATACCCAGGGACCTCCCACAATCCCCAGATCTTCTCTGCAGTCTGGACTGCGAAGGACAAGAAGATGGCTCTCTCTACTCGCAGGTGAGCGGGGCTATTAGCCTGCGGCCCTGTAGGACTGTTCCCACCCGTTCCATCAGTAATTGCCTCCCAGCCTTGGCTGCGCTGGTCGGGTGATGGTAGGCAGCACCGCTGTTAGGTGCTTAGGAGCGCTGCTCCACCGCAATCCCTCACCAAAGGGTAGGTGGTTCAGGCATATGGTGAGCCTCTATGGGATGCCCCTCCCGCACTATTGCCCCTCCCGCATTATTGCCCCTTGCCCCTGTCTATCCATGGGCCGCTGTCCTGCCTCACTCTCCTTGTAGCCTTCGGGGGAGGGAGGGGGGGGTGTGTGTGTATATATGTGTATTGGCTTTTTATGCTTCACTACATTATGCTTGGTGTCAGCCGCTGCGCTGACTGGTTTTCACTTATTGTGCCTTGAAATTGCCGCCACCGCCCGCGCTTTCCTGTGTTCCGCGCTTGGCGGCGGCGTTACTTTAGGCGCCGGTGCGCCGTCATTGGCTGCTTGTCACGTGTATGGCTTCGCGCTCTTTGGGGGGACGGGGCCTGTCTTTGGCGCGTTCCGCGTCACTGTTCATGCGGGCCCGCCCCTCAAGGTATACCGACGCCATTTTTTTGCTTGGTTCCGGCTGCTGCGTGGCGGGCTTCTA
The DNA here is from genome assembly GCA_027917425.1 of Gastrophryne carolinensis. NCBI lineage: Eukaryota > Metazoa > Chordata > Amphibia > Anura > Microhylidae > Gastrophryne > Gastrophryne carolinensis. Next base: position 93,358,328 of record CM051239.1, read on the forward strand.
CCTACCGCGGTCCGTGAGTGCCCTCGCGGGCGGCTTTATTACCGATGTTATTTATTGTATACTTACGGCTCCCCTTTGATTATGTCTTTCAGACAGGCCGAACCCTCTTGGCTTCTCCCGGCCCTACTCCCTCTTATTTAGTTGATTAACTTGTGAGGCCTAGTGTTAATTACTCCCACTTCCCTAGCGGGTTATTGGGGCATCCCGGGTTGCTTTATAGCGTCAATCCCTATCGGCCTATTGTGCCGCTATAATCACCATATGGAGGCGTCTCAGGATAATGTGCTCGGGGTTCCTTCGGGACAAGCCCGGCTGTGTGTAGCTTGTGGAGTGTCCCCTATTAGCGATGACAATGCACAGGTCTGTGTACCTTGTGCCGAGCAGGTGCTTGCATTGCAATCTGGCCTGCCAGTGGCTGCACCTCGTTTCACTTCACCTACTCCCCCAAGCTTAAATCTCACTCCCTCTGAGTTGCATACAAGTGGGGATTCTCAGCCTGATGTGTCTTCTAGACTGGCTAGTGTTGAGAAGTTAATTGCTAATACCTTGGCGCGTAAGGCCTCGGCAAAAAAGCGGCACTTAACGCCTGATGTCACTCTTTTCCCTATGGAAGCTGATGAGTTTTTGGAACTGTCTGGCTATACCCCTTTGGAGGAAGGGGAGCTATTCTCCGACTTAGGGTCATCTGATGAGAGGCCCAGGGGTCATGACGATTCTGGCCCTGACCCCTTGGCCCCGGATGATACTGATAGACTGTTGGCTCAGATTTTTGAGGTTCTGTCCATTTCTCCCCCTGTTGCGGCTCCCAGGCAAAGGGGGGAACTTTTTCATACTGCTAAGTCACGCTTGGAATTTCCTGAGCAAGCACATTTCAATAACCTTGTGCTCAAGGAATGGGAACGTCCCAGTAGACTTCCCGGTGTACCTAAGAGTTGGGATAGGAAGTATTCCTTTCCTGCTGATGTGGTGAAGTGTTGGTCATCCTCTCCCGGAGTGGATGCCCCAGTCCTAGGGTTATCTAACACCTCTGTCATGCACTCCCCTGACTCTACTATCCTGCGGGATGCTGAGGACCGGCGCATTGATCATCTGGCGTCCCATGCCATTGCATGTGTGGGGACGGCGCTGCGCCCGGTCTGTGCCTCTGCCATTACGGCTGTGGCTATTAGGACCCTGCTCAGAAGTATCCTTGATGGTGCCCCTGATGATGTGTCTAGTGAGGAGTTTAATGCACTCTCTCGTTGTGATGTTTTTGTGACTTATGTCCTCTCTGCCTTGGATGACACCATTAGAATGTGTGGCAGAACCTCTGCCCTTGTGGTGGCTATACGCCGCTCGGTTTGGCTGCGCCAGTGGGCTGCTAACAATGCTGCCAAGAAAGCCCTCACTGGTTTTCCCTTCAAAGGACTACGCCTGTTTGGGGACCGCCTGGACCTATTTGCTAAGGGAGGCAGGTTACCCCAGCGCAGGCGGCAGTCTCGGCCCTTTCGGGGTCAGGGTCCAGTTCCTGCTTTCTTGTTATCATCCCTCCATCAGGCAGGAAATGCAGCTGGTGAGCCTGATGGTGGCATGCTTCGAGGCGGTCCCTTATGCTCAGTTCCACTTGAGGCCTCTGCAACTCCACCTCTTGTCAGTATGGGACAAGGACCCTGCGTCCCTGGACCGGGTCTTTGTGCTTTCCCCCCTGGTCAGGCGGTCCCTCTCGTGGTGGCTGGACTCCAGGAACCTGTTGGGGGGCAGAACCTGAGGGGGTTTCTGGAAGTCCCTGTAGTTCCAGGGGAGGTGGGGCCCTCAGGAGGCCCACACACCTATCAAAGTCTTGGAGCTGCGGGTGATCAGGTTGGTTCTGGCTCAGTTGACTCCTCACCTTTGGGGCCTGCCTGTTCAGGTGCGCTCGGACAACCAGACGGCAGTTGCCTACATCAATCATCAGGGAGGGACCCGGAGCAAGGGGGCCCTCCAGGAAGTGTCTCTGATCCTGACTTGGGCGGAGGCCAATGTCCCCTGCATATCAGCTCTGTACATCCCGGGAGTGGAAAATCTGCTGGCAGACTCTCTGAGCAGGGGGACCTCTCACCAGGGAGAATGGTCCCTCTGCAACAGGGTGTTCCAGTCTCTGTGTCACCATTGGGGCCAACCAGATGTGGGTCTGTTTGCGTCCCATCACAATCACAAGCTCCCGGCCTTTGTCTCCCTGTCCCAGGATCCTCTGGCCTTGACCATGGATGCCCTAGCAATGTCTTGGCAGGACTTCTAGTTCCTGTATGTCTTTCCTCCATTCCCCCTGCTGGGCAGGGTCCTGCGCAAGATTGCTCTGGAGGGGGTGCCAGCAATTCTTGTGGCCCCCAGGTGGACAAGAAGAGTGTGGTTCGCAGACGTGGTGCAGCTGGCAGTAGATCAGTACTCTGGCTTTGACGGCCTGGCTGCTGAAACCTCCATCTTGATGGAGAAGGGGCTGTCTACCTCGGTTGTTGATACCATGATAAAGGCTAGGAAGAAGTCTTCTTCTTCCATTTATTACAGGGTTTGGCGTGCCTACATTGACTGGTGTGAGTCTAAGTCGCTTCCCTGTCATGTGTTCTCTATTCCCAGGATTCTGGAGTTCCTGCAGCATGGGTTGGAAATGGGGCTCCAACTCAGTAGGGTCAGGTTTCTGCCCTAGCTGTTTTCTTCCAGAAGTCCTTTGCTCAGCATTCTCTGATCAGGACGTTTTTCCGGGGGGGTTACTCATGTGCGTCCCCCACGTAAGCCTATGATGCCTGTTTGGGATTTGAACTTGGTTTTGTCAGCCTTGCAGGGTGCTCCCTTTGAACCTTTGCAGGATGCTGCCCTGGCCATTCTTACTCTCAAAGTTGTCTTTTTGGTGGCTATCACCTCTGTTAGACGTGTGTCTGAGTTGCCGGGGGTGTTCCGCTTCAAGCCGGACTTTCTGCCTAAGGTTGTGTCTGCTTTTCATTTGAATCAGGACATTGTTCTTCCGTCATTGTGCCCTAATCCTAGTAATGCTAAGGAGAGGGTCTTGCATTCTTTGGATGTGGTTGGGTGTCTGAAGTATTATCTGGTGGCTACTACACCTTTCAGAAAAACTGATGCTCTTTTTGTGGTCCCTTCTGGTCCTAGGAAGGGTCTGCCTCCTGCTAAATCTACTATCAGCTAATGGATCCGTCAGGCTGTGATTCAGGCCTACTCTGCTAAGGGGAAGAATCCTCCCTTCCGCCTTACTGCTCATTCTACGTTTGCTATTGGTGCCTCTTGGGCTTTTCAGCACCAGGATTCTGTTGAACAAGTTTGCAAGGCCATTACTTGGTCTTCTGTTCATACCTTTTCAAAGTTTTACAAGGTTGATGTTAGGGCCTCAGCTGATGCTGTTTTTGGCCTCAAGGTTTTGTAGGCGGCAGTGGTTTAAACTGTCTGCTGTTACCCCTACTTTATGGACACTGCTATTGGATGTCCCGAGTGTAAGTAATCTATCTGGAGCAGGACGTACTGTATACTAAGAATAATACAATTCTGTGATTACTCACCTGTAGAATTGGTTTTGCATTATCTTGGATCCCCTGTATGGTGATTGTTATCATTGTTATAGTTACTAGTTTGGGTTGTTTTAATTCTCCCGGCTTCTCGTTTACTGCTTTTCAATGCTGGGGATTGTGGGAGGTCCCTGGGTATTTGAGGGGCCAGGAGGAGCCTATTTTCAATGTCTCTGCAGTCCAGCGCCATCTGGCGGAGTAATACCCGAGTGTAATCTATCTGGAGCAGGACGTACTGTATACTCATAATACCAATTCTACAGGTGAGTAATCACAGAATTGTATTTTTCCCACCCCAACTGGCAATAGCTAGCAATAAACCCTGAAGCAGCTGTAGCACCCTCTGCTGTGGCAATAAATTGAGTGGGTTAGGTCCCCCATTGTGTGCTGACAGCTAGTTGCTGGTTGAGATGCAGATCAGTTGCAGACACTACTTCTCCCCCCAAACATTAAAAAGACCCGCTGCTTTTATGGGTACCAGTGCTGGGGGGCAGGATTAGTGCCGGTACTGCGCTTCCACAGTGGAGTGCAGTAGATGTTCTTTCAGCGTCAGCAGCCTTGAACAGACCGGGCTGCCACCATCTGCCAGCTGTCAGAGGACCACATAAAAAGGCTTGGAGGGCCACATCTGGTCCAAGAGCTTTGAGTTTGACATATGTGGTCTAGAGACCAGTCTGACCCAGGTTTTCCTTACCATGTACAGGTTTTCCTTGGCTCATGGCTTCCAGTCTTACAGTCTTACAGGAGACTTGTGTGAGCTTATACTTTCCCTGCACGGTCCAGGCTAAGGAAGGGGATCTGGGAGCTGATGTGGTCCCTGGTGCTGCAATTCTGGGGGGATTCCTTGCAAACCCCTAAGATGAATCAAGTACAAAGTTCTGCCTGTTTTATAGAATAATCCAGGCCATACCACTAGCTGGGCAGGACTGAACCATTAACAACTAAATTAACAGTGCTATCTAGTGCCCAGTAGATATTCAGGGACTCCAGCTAAGAAACTATGGAACACCCTAAGTAACAGTAGTTTCCTACACCTTCTAACTACTTAACAGGACATTGGTCTATAACTTGTTTTGTTCTTAATGCCTTTTGGGTAAGCTGCAAAGAACCAGGAAACACGATCCTCACTATGGCTAAACAGAATTTAGCTAATAAGGACCTTACTTGTTTATGATCGTTAAAAGCTCTCTCTAGCTTCCTCCCCCAAAGCAAAACCCACTGTGTCTTGAGATGCATTAAGGTAATCTACTTGAATCACTTGAATATACTATTGGAACATCAGAACATTGTGCTGTAATTATGAATAGCAAGCTACTAAAATGTTAACATGCTTATCATTATTACACATTTTTTTGTTGACAGACTCCTCTTCTGGCTCCAGAAACTCCCACTGATACAGCGGTTGAAGCCCTCTCATTGGCTGATGCACAGTCAACCAATATCGTTTCTGGAGAGCATACATTTGTATTACCTCCACCTGTACAGAGAGTGGTAAATCCAGGTATAACAACAACACTTTGGTTTTTACACATGTGCTGCCTGCTAAGCCAGTTATTATTATGTCACATATGACATAAATAATGAGGCATATGTAGATTTGTATGCTAATGCTTGGTAACATCATGTCAAGCAGTTACCCACAATCCTGAATTTATATCAAGTGACAGAACAGGCAAATCAAATTGTTAAACCAATTTGTCTGCCTACATTTGGCCACAGTCTTAAAACGTTTTTAAATTGAAGCAGAAATGGACGAGATCCCCCCTCCCCCCCAAAAAGTGGGGGGAAAATGTCAGTGTGTCTTATTGGCGATTGTTAAAAATAAACCTCAAAAAGGTAAACTTATATGAGCCTCATTCATGTAAGGACAATGGACGCGGACGCAGGCTACTCCCACTCGCTGTTTGTGTCGGTGTGCGCACCAGTCCGAGAAGCAGCTGTGGTGGCAGCCAGAAGAGTGGGGGGGGGGGGGGGGAGTGGGCAGGGGGGGGTGGGATATTCTGCCACACGGCATATTGGAATAGGTTGGGGGGGGGGGGCACACTACCTATGGGAAATGAGTTGGGGGAATGTCACACTGCCTATGGGAATGTGAGGGGGGAATGTCACACTGCCTATGGGATTGGGAAGGGGGAATGCCACACTGCCTATGGGAATGGGATGGTGGGATACCACTTTGCCTATGAGGAATGGGATGGTGGGATACCACTCTGCCTATGAGGAATGGGATGGTGGGAATACCACACTGCCTATGGGGAATGGGATGGTGGGAATACCACACTGCCTATGGGGAATGGGATGGGGGGTATTGCCACACTGCCTATGAGAATGGAATGAAAGGAATGCCACACTGCCTATGTAATGGGGGAATGCCATGCTGCCTATGAAAATGGGACAGTGGGAATACCACACTATGCTCATGGGGAATGGGAGGGGTGATGCCACACTGCCTGTAATGGGATGTTTTAGCACATTTGGTTTAGAATATTTATTTTCTTATTTTCTTCTAAATCCTAGGTGCGTATTATAGAGCTAAAAATATTTTTTTCTGAAACATGTGGGCGTGGCCCTTGAATCTGGCTTTGGTCCAGGGTGGCCAGCTGTTGGTGACTGGGAGCGAGAGGGCTTTCTAGGAGGAGGCTGGCCGAGGAGGAGGAAGGGAAGGGTTAGCTGGGCTTGAAGTTATCAAGCTATCAATACACAGGTGACGTAGACTAGCTCCTTGTGCTAGTATTGGTGGCCCACATCAGCAGGGTGGCACTGGAGGGGCATATGAGGAAGTGGATTTCTGGGCATTCTGTTTTATTCCAGGAAATTCCCCAAAATGTTTAAAAATCTTATTTTCCGAGTATACAGCACGTCCTGTTTCACTAAATTCTTTACGCTTGGGATATCCCGCCACAAGGTGGCGCAGTGGACTGCAGAAAAGACTTGTGGCATCTCCCGGCCCTATAAAAGGACAGGAATCTCAGCGGGGCTTACCAGCCTGCGGCCCTGCAGGACTGTTTCCACCCGTTCTGGACCCACTGCCTCCCAGCCTTGGCTGCCTGGTTCGGGTGAAGGTAGGACAGCGCCAGGGTCAGGTGCTGGAGGAGCGCTGCTCCAATCCCTGTACCTACAAGGGTAGACGGTTCAGGCTTATGGTGAGCCTTGTGGGATGCCCCTTCCTGCCTTATTGTGGGCCTTCCACTGCCCCCCCCCCTCCTCCCTAGCTAAGCATGCCTTGGGTGCGCCTTCCGTTGCTCTTCCCCGCCTCGCTCTCTCCCTGGGAAGCTTTCTGCTTTATACTTGTATTGTCCGCGCTCGCCGCCGCGCCGTTTTGTACGGCGCTCCGCGGCTGGCGGCGACATTCTCCTCGTGTTTTACTGCGCTGTCATTGGCGCTGGGGGGTCACGTGGAGCGCGATTCGCGCTCTTGGGGGGGGGGACGGGTCCCGTGGATGACGCTTTTTGCGTCATACCTCCGCGGCCCGCCCCTCAAGGTCCTTGCAGGCGCCATTTTGGTTTGAGTTTTTTCTTCTCCTGACCTGCGGTACTGCGGCGCGCTGCTGGTCTGCCTGGATGTGTGATCGGCTTCTTGGTCCGTGAGTCCCCTTCGGGGTTGTATTGTGCTTTTGTCGCCACATTATGGGATGTTATGTGTAGTTTCTTATGTCTTTCAGGTGGGATAAACGTGTCTGTGGTTTCTCCCGGCCCTCTTCACTTCCTTCTCCCACCTTCCCTGGTGGGGTTTTGGGGCATCCCGGGTGGCTCTTGTTAGCCTTAACCCTATACAGGCCAGTGTGCCCACTCTAATCACCATATGGAGGCTTCCGTGGATAATGTGCTTGGGTTTCCTGCAAGACAAGCCCAGCTGTGTGCCGCGTGTGGGGTATCCCCTGTGAGTGACTGTGTCAGGGTATGTGTGCCCTGCGCCCAGAAGGTACTTGCGCTGCAGTCTGGGTTGCCTGCTACTTTGCCCAGCTCTGCACCCCCTTCTACATCACTTACCCCCCCGCTCCTGCGTTTGACCCCTAGTGAGGGACATGCTAGCGGGGAATCACATTATGACTTGGCTTTGCGGGTGGCCAGCCTGGAAAGGCATATGGCTTGGCTATGGATGATGCGGTCAGGATGTGTGGTAGGACTTCTGCCCTTTTGGTGGCTTTACGCCGCTCTGTTTGGCTGCGTCAGTGGGCGGCTGATAATGCTGCTAAGAAGGCTCTCACTGGCTTCCCCTTTACTGGGCTACGGCTCTTTGGGGAGCGTCTGGATTTGTTTGCCAAGGATGGTAGGCTGCCTCAACGCAGGAGGCAACCGCGGCCCTTTCGGGGGGCTGGTTCTTCCCTCCCCTCCTTCCGTGCTCCCAGGTCCAGTCGGGGTGCACCATTTGCTGGGTTACGTAGAGACCCTTGGGGCCGGGTTAGAGGCCGTGGTCGCCCCGGTCTCTCATGGGGTCCCAAGTACAAATCTTCCCCCAAGCCCCCTCAGGCATGAGGAGGCGCCCTCACCCATCCGGTGGGGGGACGGTTGCGTCTCTTTGCTCACGTTTGGAGACTGCACGTCTCAGACCGGTGGATTCAGGAGGTGGTGTCCTCTGGGTATAAGATAGAGTTTGCAGCCTGGCCGCCCCCAAGATTCATCAGATCCCGGATGGCTCCAAGCTCCCTGTCACCTCAGGGCTTGCGGTCCAAAGACTTTTGGATTTGGGTGTCATCTGCCCTGTGCCTTCCCAGGAAAGGGGCAGAGGCTTCTACTCCAATCTATTCACGGTTCCCAAAAAGGATGGGTCCCTGAGGCCCATCCTGGATTTGAAGCGCCTCAACAAATTTGTCAGGTTCAAGCATTTTCGCATGGAGACTCTGCGCTCGGCAGTCAGTACCTTGCGCCCGGGCGATTTCATGACTTCTGTGGACATCAAAGATGCTTACCTTCATATTCCAATCTTTCCAGGTCATCAGAGATTTCTCAGGTTCGCTCTGGAGGATCAGCACTACCAATTTGTGGCCCTACCGTTCGGTCTTACCTCAGCTCCTCGGGTCTTCACCAAGGTGCTGGCGGGGGTGATGGCTCTGTTGAGATCTCAGGGCATTTGCATCCTTCCTTATCTGGACGACATTCTGATTGTGTCTCAGTCCTTCCATCAAGCCGAGCTGGATACCCAGATGGTGGTCTCTACACTCGTGTCCTTCGGTTGGGTGATCAACTATCTCAAGTCTTCTCTGTCTCCGTCCTTGGTGAGGTCTTTTCTGGGCATGACTCTGGATACATCTCAGGTCAAGGTATTCTAAGTATACAGCACGTCCTGTTCCAGAAGATATTCCTTTCTCTTGGGTTATACATCCAGTAGATGGCGCTGAACTGCAGAGACAGAAAAGTGTCTTTTCCCGGCCGCATATATACCAGGGACCTCCCACAAATTCCCCAGTTCTTCTCTGCAGTCTGGGCTGCGATGACTAGAAGATGGCTCTTTCTACTCGCAGGTAAGCGCCTGCGGCCCTGTAGGACTATTCCCACCCGTTCCTTTCTCTGCCTCCCAGCTTAGGCTGCGCTGATCGGGTGATGGTAGGCAGCACCGCTGCTAGGTGCTAAGGAGCGCTGCTCCAACCACAGTCCCCCACCAAAGGGTAGGCGGTACAGACCCTTTGTGAGCCTTATGGGATGCCCCTCCTGTGGCCGTTTGCCCCTTGCCCCCTGTCCCCTCAGTTGGGCTCCTCTTAGGTCCGCTGCTGCCCCTTCGCTCCCCCTGGGTAGATCTCCGGGGGGGTATATATATTGCTATGTGTTTTTTGCTACGTGTTTTGCATTGGTTGCACTGGCGCCGTGCGCTTGTATTCCGCTCTGCGGACGGCGGCAACATCGCCTCAGGCGCTGCTGCGCCGTCATTGGCTGGCCTTGTCATGGGGGCGCGTTTTCACGCTCTTCGGGGGGGGGGCGGGCCTTGCGGATCACGTTTTCCGCATCACTTCTCCGCGGCCCGCCCCTCGAGGTATATGCAGGCGCCATTTTGGAGCTCCTGTGCTGCGTGTCTGGCTTCTCCCTATCGCGGTCCGTAAGTCCCCCCTGCGGGCTGGCTTTTCTTTACTTTTCATTGTATTATGCTTACGGGTTCTTTGCTTTATGTCTTACAGGCGGGTCAAACTTTTTTGTGGTTTCTCCCGGTCCTATCCCCTCTATTTAGCGTTCAACTACCTATTGGAGGGCTATTTTATTGTATATCTCCCACTTCCCTAGCGGGCTATTGGGGCATCCCGGGTAGCCTTATTGGCCTCAATCCCGATTGGCCTATTGTGCCACAATAATCACCATATGGAGGCTTCTCAGGATAATGTGCTTGGGGTTCCTTCGGGACAAGCCCGGCTGTGTGTTGGGTGTGGGGTATCCCCTATAAGTGATGATGTCAGGGTGTGTGTACACTGCGCCCAGTAGACGCTTGCACTGCAGTCTGGGTTACCGGTGGCTGGGCCTGCGCTCCCTCGGGCTTCGCCTACCCCCCCACGCTTACATCTGACTCCTAGTGAGGTGCATACCAATCAGGTCTCAATCTGATTTGGCTGCTCGGGTGGCCAGCACTGAGAGACATATTGCTGGCTCTGGCCCGCGTAAGGCTTCTGCTAAGAAGCGGCATTTATCACCTGGTGTTTCCCTCTTTCCTATGGAGGCAGAGGAATTTTTTGACGTTACCGGTTATACCCCCCTGGAAGAGGGGGAATTATTTTCTGATTCAGAATCATCTGAGGAACATTCTAGAGCGTGTGGTGCCGATTCTGGGCATAACCCATGGGCTTCAGATGATACTGACAGGCCTTTGGCTCACATTTTTGATGTACTCTGTATCTCTCCTCCTGCCGTGGCTCCGCGGCAGCAGGGGGAGCTGTTTCATACTGTTAAACCACGCTTGGAGTTTCCTGAACAAGCTCATTTTAATAATCTGGTGCTCAAGGAGTGGGAACAGCCTAGCCGGCTCCCCTGGGTGCCAAAGAGTTGGGATAAGCGGTATCCCTTTCCTGCTGAAATGGTTAAACGTTGGTCATGTCCTCCGGAGGTGGATGCTCCAGTTCTGGGGCTGTCTAACACATCTATCATGCATTCCCCTGATTCTACTACACTGAGGGATGGGGAGGATAGGCGCATTGATCAGCTGGCTTGCCATGCTTTTGCCTGTGTGGTGACCGTGCTCCGTCCGGTCTGTGCCTCTGCTATTACGGCTGTTGCTATTAAAAGCCTGCTCAGGGGTCTCTTAGATGGGGCCTCTGCTGATGCAGGTAGTGAAGAGTATAGAGCTCTTCTGCTTTTTGAGGAATTTGTTGCATATGTTCTCTCTGCCTTGGATGATACCATTAGAATGTGTGGCAGGGCTTCTGCCTTGTTGGTGGCGATACGCCACTCGGTCTGGCTGCGCCAGTGGGCAGCTGACAACGCTGCTAAGAAGGCTCTCACTGGGTTTCCCCTCAAGGGGCTGTTCCTCTTTGGTGAACGTCTGGACTTGTTTGCTAAGGGAGGCAAGTTACCTCAGCGTAGAAGGCAGCCCCGGTCCTTTCGGGTTTCAGGTGCCTTTTCTCCTTCCTTCAGGGGCTCCAGAATTGGACGGGGAGCTTCCTTTGCTGGAGCCCGCGGAGATTTTTGGGGCAGGGGCAGAGGACGTGGCCTCCCTGGCCACCCCTGGGGTCCCAAGATTAAGTCCTCCCCCAAGCCCCCTCAGGCATGAAGGGGCGCCCTCACCCATCCGGAGAAACTGTGGGAGGTCCCTGGTATATATGGGGCTGGGAGGAGCCACTTTTCTGTCTCTGCAGTCCAGCGCCATCTACTGGATGTATAACCCAAGAGTAAGGAATATCTTCTGGAACAGGGCGTGCTGTATACATATAATACCAATTCTACAGGTGAGTAATCACAGAATTGTATTTTAATGACCACAGTGGAGCATGCAAGTAAGAATCCAACACAAGGTGCTTTTACCTATACTTGCACCCCTATTTGTGTTACCCCCTGGGCTACACATGCATTTCTCTGAGCTACATAACCAGATAGGGATACGAGTCTGTAGGTAGTAAACTTACCAGATGTCCCACTTTTTGTGGGATAGTCCCACTTTGAGGTCCCCTGTCCCTCCGAAAACTCTGGAAACACCTAAATGTCCCACTTTGTTGACATGGGGAAAACTGTCCCACCAAGTGCAGAAGGCTTTATGTCTGGGGGGTTTACAACTGCTCTGACTGGTTGAATGGTGGTAGTGGAATGCATGGACTTCTGAGCATTGGCTCCTTCACCAACATATTCTATGGACCAACTATTCCTAGAGCATGTGACCCATAATTAAGCCACACCCCTACCACGCCCATCACCCAAAAACTGGTTTAAACTGTCCCCCTTTGAGGAGCCTGAAAAATGGTCAGTTTAGTAGGAAGTTGCAGACACTGATCTAGCAGCAAAACTATTCTGGAGAACAGAAAGCCAAATATGCTGCAAAGGTAATTTAGTGGTCATTTTGTTCACTTTGTTTTGTAGGATTTCCTGACAATTCAAATGCTCAAGCGTCTGAAAGCCCGGACTTAGCCCAACTAGTTGATGTGACATCACCAGATTTCCTAAATGTTTCTCCAGAGCTCCCTGTTGTCACAGACAAGATCCTCAGCACTGAAGAGCTCAATGAATATATTGGTAGGTTGTACAACTACAGCTACATGTGCTGTGTTCAATTGCCGCTGTTTATTTCTGTATCAAATGTTTCAATGAATTTATTTAAATTAACATCTACTGAACAAATGAGAAACATAAGTTTATTTTATCCCTGCATTTGCACTGATGGGCTGCTTTTAACGATTTTTGATAATAAATTGTTTTATGGGAGTGCAGACCGGCATCATTATTTTTATCATGGTTGTGGACTAACCAGGTCGGGCACCCGATTTCCTACTATCTGCTACAGCTGGAGAGTGAGTCTTCCCATTTATTTAGAAACATAAGTTGCTTTAATTGAAGAAAGCTTAGAGGACCTCCAAGCAGTGCCATGCTGTGCATAAATAGTGCAACAACTAATCCCTGACCCCCCTCCTTGGAGACATGCAACGGTTCCATAATAGCACTAGCACTAGTACTGGTGAAAATACTGGCATCTTTCCTCTCTCCCACCTTCCCATGCTTCCACTGTATCTACACAGGATTTTGACTATCCAGGGTTTTGGTTCTTGCCCCTGGGGCACCCCGCTATGTGAAACCCCGCTATGGATCCCAGGGGTTTCAGGTGAACACTGTCAGGTACACCATGACAGCAGCATCACAGGCTGGCAGCTCAAGTCAGGCAGGCATAAAAGAAGAAATTGGGCCCCACCCTCAGTTCTCCTTCCCCAGTGGTCAGTCTGGTCTTTGAGAAGGTCAGACTCATCCAGCCTCATTGAGAGCTTTATTCCTCTGATGATCCGAGCTGGTGGCACCAGCAAGGCTGCTCAGGACCGTAGGAAATTAAGTATGAGGCTAGATGGGTTTGATTTTCTTACAGATCTTACACTACTACTTCCACTTTAGGCTCACTTTAAAGCAGACGAAACTCAGGTTTTTGACTAAGCTGGGTCTTGTTCCTCAATAGTGGGGCATCCTGATATGGGATACCCCACTGCGTGAAACCCTCTGGATCACCCAATATCTTGCCGAACCTGCAATCCCACCGCCACTTTTTCCACTACACATTTTTAGAGGGAAGCACTGTCAGAATAAAAGCCGGCTGACATATATTCTGATCTGACTCATTGGAGCAGAGCCATTCACATTGGGATTGCCAGTTCAGGTAATATATTGGACCATTCCGGGTTTCACAAATCAGGGAATTGGTCAGCCATGCAGTCTTTTATGGTCAGCCACTGTGACTTTTGATCTACTTTAAAGCAGCCTAAGACCCATTTCTTACAAAATGGTTGTTGGCCACTGATACTACGATTCCCCATCAAAATCCAGCCCTGTGATTGGCTGACCCTGGTCATGTGGTCCAAAACCTTCCTCTGATATTCTGGCTGCTGGCGAAAACTGACCATGTGATTGCCACAACTTTGCATGTGGCCCCAGAAATAAGCCAGCCCTTGTGTATAACCCAGAATACCTGGTCAGCATGATGGAGGAAATTTCTAGAAGCTATTGAGCTGCTCTAACACCTTGTGTATTTGCTTTGTTACAGGACAGATGACAATGGATGCCCCCATATTGTACTCGAACATGGAGCAAGCACTAGGTGATTTTACCACACCGGCCTTGGAGGACCTGATGAGCCACCCAGCGCCGCTCAGTCTGCCAAGCGAATCTGAGAAAGAAGCGGAAACGCCGGCCTCCTCTTCTGAGGAATCGAAGACCCCGGAGGATGAACCCACTGAATCTTCTTAATAATAATAATACTTCTTGCCAGGTTATTCTGCTTCTGGCCATGCTGGTGTATACGATGCATGGCTGCTTACAGGAAAACAATAAAAGTTTTTTTATTTTTTTAAATGTAACAACAATTTTATGCAAAGGGTAGAATAGATTTTTTATGAATAATCTATTTATGCTTCTAGGGTAATTTACATATGCACTAGCCAGGGCAACTGGCATTCCCATTATTAGTCCTGATTTGGTGGGACAGGCCGGCTAGATTTGCTACCAGGACCTCTCCTGCACTAAGAGGTGGCTTAGTGTGCCTGATAGATGGACACAGTATAATGGCCGGGGCCAGTATCATCTGAGCTGTGGGAGTTTTAAAGTAAAACTCTACCCAGACATTTATTATTGGTGTTTTATTATTTTAATGAACCCCTGTGTCGCTCTGCTTTCTATGTGGAGCTGGCAGTCCAGTGGGGGAGGGGGGAAGAGAGAATTAAATTATCTAATAAATTGCCTTAGCTTTGCTGCAGCCACTGTAGGTCTGTATGCATAAAGAAGATTTTACTTTAAGGTATGCATTAAAAGGGCTCAGCAAGCAAACTTTTCATCCCTAATTAGGGGTTTGGAGAACTTGCCCATTGGTTTTACTGGCAGTCAGGGCAGATTTTACAAGGGGCCACTTACTGTGGTGCCACAATGCTGCAAGCAGACTACGCCACTGCTGCAAAGTGACTGGCTGACTAACTGGGCAATAATGGTCAGGGCAGCAGTTTGGACATCAATCTGTGGAGCAACCTTTTCTTCCCTAATTAGGGGTTTGGAGAACTTGGCCATTGGTTTTACTGGCAGTCAGGGCAGATTTTACAAGGGGCCATGGGGCCTCCACCACTTACTGTGGTGCCACAATGCTGCAAGCAGACTACGCCACTGCTGCAAAGTGACTGGCTGACTAACTGGGCAATAATGGTCAGGGCAGCAGTTTGGACATCTGTGTAGCAACCTTTTCTTCCCTAATTAGGGGTTTGGAGAACTTGGCAATTAGTTTTACTGGACGAATTATACAAAGGGCCATGCGGCCTCCACCACTTGGGGACCTCCACAAATTACTGTGGTGCCACAATGCTGCAAGCAGACTGTGCTACTGCTGTAAAGTAACTGGCTGACTAATTGAGCAGTAATGGTCAGGGCAGCAGTTTGGACAACAATCTAGGGAGCCATGGGATTTTAATTAAAATCCCCAAATTGTGCTAAGCATCAGGGGAAGCATGGACGTACATGTCATAGAAGCAGGGGAGGCAGCTGCTACCTTCTCCTTGCATCACCCACGGCAACAGTATCCCACTGGGACTGCAACAATATCAAGTTGGTTCACTGTCTGCAAGAACCAACGGTTCTGTAGGTTGAGACTAAGATGCCAGTGCATGGTCTCCCTCACTGCACCAAATACCCCAGGAAGATATGGACCTCAATGGGCCCTACAGCGCACAGGCACTACCTAGAACTGCAGTCAGACCACAGACTGTGATTGGTCTGCTGACAAATGAAGCCAGCACTCCCTGCTCAGCACTGCAGGTAATTTACTTAATGCTTAGAGGGGGGCCTTCTAAAACGTTTGCTATGTGAAAGCTATGTACCCCACTGGCTGGTTGTGGGGTTAGTCTGTTCCACTTTAAAGTCTTACTCCAAAAAAGGTTGTGCCCCCATACTCTGTAGGATATACATGAAGAATATAAACATATGCTCCTAGTGTACTAGTAGTACTAGTAGTAGTAGTGTAGTTACTGTACTTGAAGGGGAAAACTGACTTTATTAGGGGCCTCCACCACACTTAAGCCGGACCTTCAGCGTGATTTAATGAAAAGGCCAAACCCCCAAACTATTCCCCAGCATCTAAAATTAATATATCTTAAGTTTTTAGTCACTTATTTTTCGTTCCCCCACCGGTCTGCAACTCTGTTCAGGACTCTAGGATACGGGCGCCGCCATCTTGCCTCAGAAGCATCACACATACCAAGGAGAGGAGAGTGGGATAAAGTACAGGGTTATAGCTGTGCTTTTCACAGACAGAGCGGGTCAGGGAAAGGACAGCAATCCCGGAAAGCAGACACTATATAAGACTATAAGACACTTCCTGTTTGCAGGCTGCCTGATGTTCCATGAGCCGCCATCTTGGACGTTTAAAGGCTCATAACATGCAGTAGATGCAGGTAGGATGATTTTTAATGTGAGCAATCTGTATGTACAGGGTGTGGGAAACATAAGATAGGCTCTAATTCAGGGTGAAGGCCTGCTTTAATCTGACCCTGCTGGCAGTAGTTCTGCTAGTGATTTTAATTGATTGATCCTCAGACACAGGCAGAACAGGTCATGGATGTGTGGTCATGCCGGTCTGAACATTCCTCTTAAAATACTTACCCTGGTCTGGTAGTATAGAGGATTTATTTCATGCAACAAGTAGCAGTGTATGTTTTCCTTGCCCTTGGTTTGGCCTCGTACAGAATGTAAAAGTTAACGCATTGCATTCTAAACATATCCAGAAGTGCATGTGTCGGTGCATTATGGGAAAAGTCAGAGTGATTTCATAACACACAAACCTATAGAAAATGCATGAAAGCACAATGAGCATACGGTACATTTTCTCTAGACAGACCACGTAATATCTCCTTACCACCACTGGCTGAACATAAAAGCAACTTTACGACAGCCAAAACCCTCATATGTGGGATGCCCTGTAGTGTAATGGTAAGATGGAAGAGAACAGGTTGGACTGCTTACTATTTCCATGTTCCAGAGCTGCATAGGCTGCCGGCATGTTAGGTGCAGAGCGGGGCATCCCATGGCACATGTGCAAGCTGCATCCCCTGCTTCCTGTCCAGCAGCTGAGCGTATCCACACCAGGCATATCCGAATGGCTGTCGCACTTACACACAGGTCCAGGGCAGTGGCTGGCTATCCATTCAGGTTCTGAACTGCTCATTAACATGCATTGCTAGGAAAGCTGATTGGAGCAGAGCCTGCACATGCTGCTTGGGATCGCCAGCAAGGTAATATTTTGGGTGAAATGGGGGTTTTCACAGAGCGGATCAAACGGACCAAAACCCTAGGCTTAAGATATTCAGTGTTTTGTGCCTTTTTACCGGAGCATCTGATTTAGGAGTGAAACCCTGTGATTGGCTGTAAACATACCTCAATCTGGCGATCCCATGGCGCATATTCAGGCCTCCTTCAATTAGCAGACTATGCTGTGCATAAAAATAAACAGCATAGAATATTTATTGAAGTCTGTGCTGTACTCACACTGGCTGCACATCCCTCCCGCCAGCCATTCGGATATGACTGAGATGGTGAGGATATGGATATGTGCTGCCAGTGGTGTATTTGGATCACGAAAAAGGAGAAGTTTACCCATGATCCCCAGGGTGTTACTCTGTGGGGCATCCCAAATAGGGATACATTTACCCTGAAGTCACAGTGTCAAGGGGTTTGATCCTCTATAAAGCTCTATATTCACCACATTTCCCAATATCCCTGTATAAAATGTTTCTGTACTGTGTTCAGTAGATTGGTCATGGCAAAGCCAATCAGGGTGAATCACAACCATTTCGGGAAGGATTTCTAGGCTCTGTCATGGCTGTAGGAGTAGAGAAGTAAATCATAATGGTGGCTGCTGCTGTCCCCCATGAGGAGGATGTAGCACATACTAACCAATAACAGGATTACCCATCACTCTTTGCAAGTGGGTGGAGCTGTACAAATCATCTCTTTGATACCCCATGCAATCAGAAAATAAGGGAGGTGATGGCTGAATAAATATAAAGTTATATCTAAGCATTGCATGCAGTGATTTTCTGAGTGCATAGAGGCAACTATATAGGTGGATATCTTTACTGTAAGTAACTCAAAAGAAATGAGCATGCGCGTCTCCTGATTACTGGCAAGAAGCAGGATAAAGGTGACGTATGAATGGCATCAATTCATTATGGAGCAAATTATCCTATGACGGTAGACCGAAATGATAAAGCCACTAAATAAAATGTATATGTATATCTGATTGTCTTAATTTAAATACAATTTAAGGGAAGTGCCGGGTTTGATAATGGTTGTTTATAATTGTATTTAAGCCAAAGCTTTTTTGTTTTTTTTTACAACAGAGAATATGTACGATATAGAAACTGCGGTGGACGAGAATATAATGCATTTAGTAACAAGTAGAACACTGTAGCACAATGAAAGTGCAGATATTAAATGAGAACTTCTTTTTGAATAACATTGATTTTTAAAAGATACCAAGTGTGTTTTCTGTGTTTTTTTCTATTTTTTTATACATGTAGGTAAGTTGAAACTGCACATACAAATACAGGTTCTCTGACTTGCTGCTTTAGATGTACTAGAGGTTCCGGTACCCCTACATTTAGGGAGTCCCTAGCATTTCTTGCCTAGTCATTTAAAAGCCTCAATCCATAATAGCAGGTAAGGGTGTGTCGATGGGCACCTGATGGCTAGAGGCTTTTAGCTGGGCTGTGGAAAACTTATATACACGTTGTCTAAACTGACCAAATGAGCCAGTCCCACTTTGAGGCCCCCTGTCCCCCCCAAAAAACTCTGAAAATACCTAAATGTCCTACTTTGCTGACATGGGGAAGACTGTCCCACCAAATGCAGAATGCTGGACGTCTGAGTGGTTTTCTGCTGTGACTCTTTGGTTGAATGGTGGTAGTAGAATACATGGACTTCTGAGCATTGGCTCCATCAGCTACATCTTTTACGGACAAATATTCCTAGAGCATGTGACCTGTAATTAGGCCACATGCTAAACCACACCCATTACCCACAAACTGGTTTAAACTGTCCCACTTTGCAGATCCCAAGAAATGGTCAGTTTAACTGTGTGGCTTGCACTGTGAAGTAGCACACACACTCAAGTTATCTTCGAGAGGAACAAACCCTTCTTAGACCATGGGTCCAGGTAAAACCTTTGCCCCAGGGCATTCTGGTTTGTGAGTAGGGTGGGGATGCTGTGGAAATGAGAACTGCACCATGGCACTGGCTGGTGGGTTTTATATTCGAAGTATACAGCACGTCCTGTTCCAGAAGATATTCCTTACAATTGGGTTATACATCCAGTAGATGGCGCTGGACTGCAGAGACAGAAAAGTGGCTCCTCCCGGCCCCATATATACCAGGGACCTCCCACAAAATCCCCAGTTCTTCTCTGCAGTCGGCGCTGCGATGACAAGAAGATGGCTCTCTCTACTTGCAGGTGAGCGGGGCTATTAACCTGCGGCCTTGTAGGACTATTCCCACCCGTTTCCTTTTACTGCCTCCCAGCTCAGGCTGCTCTGGTTCGGGTGAAGGTAGGCAGCACCGCTGTCAGATACTAAGGAGCGCTGATAGGCCCATGGTGATCCTCATGGGATGCCCTTCCCGCATTTTATGCCCCCCTGTCCCCGCAGTTGGCTCCCTTTAGACTGGCCGTCGCTTCCCCTTCGCTCTCCCTTGTAGATCTCGGGGGGGGTGCATGTCTTTACTATGTGTTGTGTTTTGATCCCTTTTGAATTAATTGCACTGGTTTCTTTTGCCACCGCCGCACGCTTGTACTACGCTCCACGGCCGGCGGCGACATCGCCTCAGGCGCTGCTGCGCCATCATTGGCTGGCCTTGTCAGGTGGGCGCGTTTTCTCGCTCTTCGGGGGGTCGGGCCTTGCGGCTGACGAGTTCTGCATCACTGTCTCCGCGGCCCGCCCCTCGAGTTATATGCGGGCGCCATTTTAGTTCTCTGCTGCGTGTGCCTGGCGTCTCCCTATCGCGCTCCGTAAGTGCCCCTGCGGGCTGATTTATTTTATATTTCTCTGTATTGCATATCGCTTATGGGATCTTTTTGCTTATGTCTTGCAGGCGGGTCAAACTTTGTGGTTTCTCCCGGTCCTATCCCCTCTATTTAGTGTTAACTCTTATTGGAGGGCTATTGTATTCCCTTACCTCCCACTTCCCCAGCGGGTTATTGGGGCATCCCGGGTTGCTATTATTAGCGTCAATCCCTATTGGCCTGTTGTGCCGTGATAATCACCATATGGAGGCTTCTCAGGATAATGTGCTTGGGGTTCCTTCGGGATAAGCCCGGCTGTGTGTGGGGTATCCCCTATAAGTGATGATGTCAGGGTGTGTGTACCCTGCGCCCAGCAGGTACTTGCACTGCAGTCTGGGTTACCTGCGGCTGGGCCTAGTGCTGCGCCCCCTCTGGCTTCGCCTACCCCCCCCCCCCAGGCTTACACCTGACTCCCAGTGAGGTGCATACCAGTGCGGAGTCTCAACCTGATTTGGCTGCTCGGGTGGCCAGCATTGAGAGACATATTGCTGGCTCTGGCCCGCGTAAGGCTTCTGCTAAGAAGCGGCATTTATCACCTGGCGTTTCCCTCTTTCCTATGGAGGCAGAGGAATTTTTTGATGTTACTGGATATACCCCCCTGGAAGAAGGGGAATTATTCTCTGATTCAGAATCATCCGAGGATCAGCCTAGGGGTTATGGTGAGTCTGGGTCTGACCCATGGGCTTCAGATGATACTGACAGACCTTTGGCTCACATTTTTGAAGTGCTCTGTATCTCTCCTTCTGCCGTGGCCCCGCGGCAGCAGGGGGAGCTGTTTCATACTGTTAAGCCACGTTTGGAGTTTCCTGAACAAACTCACTTTAATAATCTGATTCTCAAGGAGTGGGAACGGCCTAGCCGGCTTCCCGGGGTACCAAAGAGTTGGGATAAGAGGTATCCCTTTCCTACTGAGATGGTTAAACGTTGGTCATATCCTCCCGAGGTGGATGCAACAGTTCTGGGGTTGTCTAACACATCTGTCATGCATTCCCCTGACTTTACTACACTGAGGGATGGGGAGGACAGGTGCATGGATCAGCTAGCTTGCCATGCCTTTGCCTGTGTTGGGACCACGCTCCGTCCGGTCTGTGCCTCTGCTATTACGGCTGTTGCTATTAAAAGTCTGCTCAGGGGTCTCTTAGATGGGCCCCTGATGATGCTGGTAGTGAAGAGTATAGAGCTCTTCAGCGTTGTGAGGAATTTGTTGCATATGTTCTCTCTGCCCTGGATGATACCATTAGAATGTGTGGCAGGGCATCTGCCTTGTTGGTGGCGATACGCCGCTCGGTCTGGCTGTGCCAGTGGGCAGCTGACAATTCTGCCAAAAAGACTCTCACTGGGTTTCCCTTCAAGGGGCTGCGCCTCTTTGGGGAACGTTTGGACTTGTTTGCTAAAGGTGGCAAGTTACCTCAGCGTAGGAGGCAGCCCCGGTCCTTTCAGGGTTCAGGTGCATTTTCTCCTTCCTTCAGGGGCTCCAGAATTGGACGGGGAGCTTCCTTTGCTGGAGCCCGTGGAGATTTTTGGGGCAGGGGCAGAGGACGGGGCCGCCCTGCCCCCCCCCCCCCCCTCCGGGGTCTCAAGACTAAGTTTTCCCCCAAGCCCCCTCAGGCATGAAGGGGTGCCCTCACCCATCCGGGTGGGAGGACGGCTTCGGCTCTTGGCTCACGTCTGGAGGCGTCATGTCTCAGACCGGTGGATTCAGGAGGTAGTATCCTCCGGTTAAAAGATAGTTTGTAGCCTGGCCACCCCCCCCCCCCCCCCCCCCCCCAAGATTCATCAAATCTCGGTTAGCTCAAAACCCCTTGTCAGCTCAGTGTCTCTCCCTGGCTGTCCAAGGCCTTCTAGACCTAGGTGTCATCTGCCGAGTGCCCTTGAAGGAAAGGGGCAAAGGCTATTATTCCAATCTTTTCATTGTGCCCAAAAAGGATGGGCCCATCAGACCTATCCTGGATTTAAAGCTTCTCAACAAGTTTGTCAGATTCAGACACTTTCGCATGGAGACTCTGCGCTCAGCTGTGACTTTCCTATGCCCAGGGGACTTCATGACCTCTGTAGACATCAAGGATGCTTACCTTCACGTACCTATCTTTCCAGGTCATCAGAGATTCCACAGGTTTGCTCTGGAGGATCAGCACTACCAATTTGTGGCCTTGCCCTTGGCCTCACCTCGGCCCCCAGGGTATTCACCAAGGTGCTGGCAGGAATGATGGCCCTGCTGAGATCTCGGGGCATTCGCATTCTTCCCTACCTGGACGACATGCTTATCGCTTCTCAGTCCTTCAATCAGGCAGAGCTGGACACTCAGTGGGTGGTGTCCACACTGGAGTCATTCGGCTGGGTGATCAACCACCCCAAATCTTCACGGTTTCCTTCCATGGTGAAGTCCTTTCTGGGCATGATTCTGGATTCATCCCAGGTCAATATCTTTCTTCCTCAGCAGAAGGTGGAGATCCTTCAAGAGAAAGCTCAGCTTCTGCTGTCTTGTCCTCATCCATCCATCAGGCAGGGAATGCAGCTGGTGGGCCTGATGGTGTCCTACTTCGAGGCGGTTCCATATGCTCTGTTCCACATGAGGCCTCTTCAGCTTTACCTCTGGATCAGGTGTTTTTCCTGTCCCCTCTGGTCAGGCGGTCTCTAGTGTGGTGGCTGGACTCAAGGAACCTGCTGGGGGGCAGGTCCTTTCTGGCCTCCTGCTGGGAGACTGTCACCACGGATGCCAGTCTGACAGGTTGGGGGGGATTCTGGAAGTCCCTGAAATTCCAGAGAGACAATGGGGCCCTCAGGAGGCCCATGCCCCTATCAACATTCTGGAATTGAGGGCAATCAGGTTGGTTCTTGCCCGCTTAACCCCACACCTGAGGGGTCGGGCTGTTCAGGTCTGCTCAGACAACCAGACGGCTGTTGCCTACATCAATCATCAGGGGGGGACCCCGAGCAAGAGAGCCCTCAAAGAAGTGTCCCTGATACTGTCCTGGGTGGAGGAGAATGTTCCCTGCATCTCAGCTGTGTACATCCCAGGGGTGGAGAATCTGGAGGCAGACTCTCTGAGCAGGGGGACATCTCATCTGGGAGAGTGGTCCCTCAGCAGCAGGGTGTTTCGCTCCCTGTGCCACCGCTGGGGTCAGCCGGATGTGGATCTGTTTGCGTCCCGTCACAATCTTCCAGTCTTTGTCTCTCTGTCCCAGGATCCTCTGGCCTTGGCCATGGATGCCCTAGCAATGTCTTGGACGAGGTTCCAGCTCCTGTATGTGTTTCCCCCGTTTCCACTGCTGGGCAGGGTGCTGCGCAAGATAGTTCAGGAAGGGGTTGCAGCCATCCTGGTGGCCCCCTGTTGGCCAAGAAGAGTTTGCTTCGCAGACATCGTGCAGTTGGCAGTAGATCAGTACGCCCTACCACGGGTTCCAGATCTGCTCACTCAGGGGCACCTACGCCACCCCAATTTACAAATGCTGGCTTTGACGGCCTGGCTGTTGAAACCTCCATCTTGATGGAAAAAGGGCTGCCTGCCTTGGTTGTAAATACCATGATCAGGGTTAGGAAGAGGTCCTCTTCTTCCATCTATTACAGTGTTTGGCATACTTACATTGACTGGTGCGAGTCCCACTCTCTCTTCCCTGTCATATGTTTTCTATTCCTAGGGTTCTGGAGTTTCTCCAACATGGTTTGGATCTGGGTCTTCAGCTCAGTACTCTGAAAGGCCATGTGTCTGCTTTGGCTATTTTTTTCCAAAGATCCTTTGCTCAGCATCCCCTGGTCAAGACCTTTTTCCAGGGGGTTACTCACGTGCGTCCCCCACGTAAGCCTATGTTACCAGTCTGGGACTTGAACTTGGTCTTATCTGCCCTGCAGGGGTCTCCCTTTGAGCCCTTGCAAGGGGCTCCTTTGTCCATTCTTACGCTTAAGGTGGTCTTTTTGGTGGCTATCACTTGGCCATAGTCAGAACTATTTTTGGCTACTGAATCCTTCAGGAAGGCTGATGGTCTTTTTGTGCTCCCGTCTGGACCTAAGAAAGTCCTGGCTCCGGCTACGTCCACTATCAGCAAGTGGATCCGTCAGGCTGTGATACAGGCCTACTCTGCTAGGGGGAAGGAGCCTCCCTTCTGCCTTACTGCTCATTCTACTCGTGCTATTGGTGCATCTTGGGCTTTTCAGCACCAGGCTTCTGTTGAACAAGTTTGCAAGGCCGCTACTTGGTCTTCTCTTCATACTTTTTCAAAGTTTTACAAGGTTAATGTTAGGGCCTCAGCTGATGCTGCTTTTGGCCGCAAGGTTCTGCAGGCGGCAGTGGTTTAAACTGTCTGCTGTTACTTTTGGGGATCCCACCCTACCTTACGGACACTGCTATTGGATGTCCCAAGTGTAAGGAATATCTTCTGGAACAGGACGTGCTGTATACTTAGAATAATACAATTCTGTGATTACTCACCTGTAGAATTGGTATTATACGTATACAGCATGTCCTGTTCCACCCCACCCTTGTTATCATTATCTTTAGTTACCTCTTTATGGTGATTGTTCTTATGTTCAAAATTTCATATAATGGTTATAGTTCTCCCAGTCTCATTTTAACTGCTTTTCAATACTGGGGATTTTGTGGGAGGTCCCGGGTATATATGGGCCAGGAGGATCCACTTTTCTGTCTCTGCAGTCCAGCGCCATCTACTGGATGTATATCCCAAGTGTAAGGAATATTTTCTGGAACAGGACGTGCTGTATACATATAATACCAATTCTGCTGGTGAGTAATCACAGAATTGTATTTTTGTGAGCCATGCCAATTTGGGATGCCCACAGGGAAATGTTTTATATGGACCTAGAGTCTTTTACACACAAGGTCTAAGGTTTGATCCTCTTTAATATTAACACATTTGTTTTCCTGAACATAGTAAATGGATTGAATCCAGTTTGCTAAGCCTTGATTACATAGGTGGTGAAACCATTTCTGTATGCTCAATGCATAGAAACACCTGTACTTGGGCAACAGAAATAATAAGGCAGCAAGCAGCTCACTTGATGTCCGTTCCATGTGCCTTGTTTCCAGTAGGACCGGGTAGAAGCCCTAGCAGGGATCCCAAGTTTGCCCTCCTTTCATTTCATTCTTCCAGGACCACACAGCTACTTTATCCCATGGGGCTCTCAACACAATCGAGCATGGGACCACAGTGTTTCCACAGCTATCTCTGACCAAAGCAAAGCATGCTCTGTTGTGGTCAGACACAGTTTGTAGGGCCACTGTGGCTTGCCGTACTCGCTCACACAGAAAGTACCAAGGGACGAGGTGACAATCATAGTTTGGAGCCCTAACTGTTTCTACCCTGCCAGTAGGAAATGGAGAAGAAGGCCATGAGACAGGCAACAGGTGAGTTACTTGCTGCCTTAACTATGGTCACTGGGTTTAGAGCCCCCTCCTAGAAGCTTAGGAGGATCCCTTCATACCCTAGGTATGTGTTCCATGCCTGGAATCTCTTGCATCTCCTAGGCTTGGATTCTTTGGGCTAACATCCATGCCCTTATGTAAACAGAAATAATACAATTCTGTGATTACTCACCTGTAGAATTGGTATTATACGTATACAGCACGTCCTGCTCCAGAGATAATTCCTTACGTTTGGGTTATACATCCACATTATGGCGCTGGACTGCAGAGACAGCACAAAACAAAAAGTGGCTCCTCCCAGCCCCTTATATTCCAGGGGCCTCCCACAAAATCCCCAGTATTGACAAGCAGTTAGCAAGAGGCCGGGAGAATAACAACCCTAATCAAACAAATGTAACCATGATAACAACAACCATACAGAGGCACTAAGAATAATGAAAACAATGGCGGGGTGGAGCAGGACGTGCTGTATACGTATAATACCAATTCTACAGGTGAGTAATCACAGAATTGTATTATTCTAAGTATACAGCAGGTCCTGCTCCAGAGATAATTCCTTACGTTTGGGACATCCAATAGCAGTGTCCGTAAGGTAGGGTGGGATCCCCAAGGCAACAACATGCAGATTAACCACTGCCGCCTGCA
Source organism: Gastrophryne carolinensis (assembly GCA_027917425.1). Lineage (NCBI taxonomy): Eukaryota > Metazoa > Chordata > Amphibia > Anura > Microhylidae > Gastrophryne > Gastrophryne carolinensis. The sequence goes on from CM051239.1 coordinate 93,384,071, forward strand.
GAACTTTGCCTCCAAAAGAAGCATCAACCTTGTAAAACTTAGAAAAAGTATGAACAGAAGACCAAGTAGCGGCCTTGCAAACTTGTTCAACAGAAGCCTGGTGCTGAAAGGCCCAAGAGGCAAAAATAGCACGAGTGGAATGAGCAGTAAGGCGGGGAGGGAGGCTCCTTCCCTTTAGCAGAATAGGCCTGAATCACAGCCTGACGGATCCACTTGCTGATGGTAGACTTAGCTGGAGCCAAACCCTTCTTGGGACCACAAAAAGAGCATCAGTCTTCCTGAAGGGCTCAGTAGCCACCAAATAGAACTTCAGGTTCCTGACCACATCCAAGGAATGTAGAGCCCTCTCCTTAGGGTTACTAGCATTAGGGCACAGAGAAGGCAGAACAATGTCCTGATTGAGATGAAAAGCAGACACAACTTTAGGCAGAAAATATGGTTTAAAGCGAAACACCACCTTGTCCTGGTGTCTTCTCAAAGTAAGGGGGCTTGATGGAAAGCGTCGCCAACTCCGAAACACACCTAACAGAAGTGATAGCCACCAAAAATACTACCTTAAGCATAAGAATGGACAAAGCAACCTTATGCATAGGCTCAAAAGAAGACCCCTGCAAGGCAGATAGGACCAAGTTCAAGTCCCAAACTGGTAACATAGGCTTATGGGGGGGGGGGGCACATGAGTAACCCTCTGGAAAAAAAGTCTTGACCAGATGATGCTGAGCAAAAGATCTCTGAAAGAAAACAGCCAAGGCAGAAACATGACCTTTCAAAGTGCTGAGTTGAAGCCCCAGATCCAAACCATGTTGGAGAAATTCCAGAATCCTAGGAATAGAAAACACACGAGTTAGACTCACACCAGTCAATGTAAGTACGCTAAACCCTATAGTAGATGGAAGAAGAAGACTTTATCCTAGCCCTGATCATGGTGTTAACAGAAGCAAGCAGCCCCTTTTCCATTAAGATGGAGGTTTCAGCAGCCAGGCCGTTAAAGCCAGTGTTTGTAAATTGGGGTAGCGTAGCCGCCCCTGAGTGAGCAGGTCTGGATCCTTGGGCAGGGCGTACTGATCTACCGCCAGCTGCACGATGTCTACGAACCACACTCTTGGCCAACAAGGGGGCCACCAGGATTGCTGGCACCCCCTCCTGAGCCATATTTCGCAGAACCCTGCCCAACAGGGGAAACGGGGGAAAGACATACAGCAGCTAGGCCAGAGGGTCCTGGGACAGAGACACAAAGACTGGAAGCTTGTGATTGTTACGGGACGCAAACAAATCCACATCTGGCTGACCCCAACGGTGACACAGAGAGCGAAGCACCCTGTTGCTGAGGGACCATTCCCCAAGGCGAGAAGTCCCCCTGCTCAGAGAGTCTGCCTCCAGATTCTCCACCCCCTGGAATGTACACAGCTGAGATGCAGGGAACATTGTCCTCTGCCCCCTTGCTCCGGGTCCCTCTCTGATGATTGATGTAGGCAACTGCCGTCTGAGCGTACCTGAACCGAAGGTGCGGGGTCAAGCGGGCTAGAACCAACCTGATTGCCCTCCGTTCCAGAATGTTGATAGGGGTGTGGGCCTCCTGAAGCCCCCACTGCCCCTGGAATGTTAGGGATCTCCAGAAGCCCCCCCAACCTTTCAGATTGGCATCTGTGGTGACTGTCTCCCAGCAAGGGGCCAGAAAGGATCTGCCCACCAACAGGTTCCTTGAGTCCAGCCACCACAAAAGGGACCGCCTGGCTAGGGGCCAAAGAACCAAAACCTGATCCAGGGACACAGGGTCCCTGTCCCCATACAGACAAGAGGTGGAGTTTAAGAGGCCTCATGTGAAACTGAGCATAAGGAACCGCCTCGAAGCAGGACACCATCAGGCCCACCAGCTGCATTCCCTGGCTGATGGAAAGGTGAGGGCAGGACAGAAGGAGCTGAGCTTGCAGACTGTCCACCTTCTGCTGAGGAAGAAAGATCCTGGCCCAAGCTGTATCCAGACTCATGCCCAGAAATGGCTTCACCAAAGAGGGAGACAGGGAAGATTTGGAGTGGTTTATCACCCAGCCGAATGACTCCAGTGTGGTCACCACCCGCTGAGTATCCAGCTCTGCCTGAAGTGATAAGAATGTCGTCCAAATAGGGAAGAATGCGAATGCCTTGAGCTCTCAGCAGAGCCATAATGCCCGCCAGCACCTTGGTGAATACCCTGGGAGCCGAAGTGAGACCGAAGGGCAATGCCACGAACTGGTAATGCTGATCCTCCAGAGCGAACCTGAGGAATCTCTGATGACCTGCAAAGACAAGAATATGGAGGTAAGCATCCTTGATGTCCACAGAGCTCATGAAGTCCCCTGGACGCAGCGAACTTACAGCTGAGCGCAGAGTCTCCAATGCGAAAATGCCTGGATCTGACAAACTTGTTAAGAAGCTTTAAGTCCAGGATGGGTCTGACAGACCCCCAGCTCCCGTAGATTCTGCACAGCAAGCAACAGGCCCTGAGCTGACAGCGGGTCTTGAGGCATCCGGGATCTGATGAATCTTGGGGGCGGCCAGGCTGCCAACTATCTTGTAACCGGAGGACACTACCTCCTGAATCCACCGGTCTGAGACATGACGCCTCCAGACGTGAGCAAAGAGCCGCAGATGGGTGAAGGCGCCCCTTCATGCCTGAGGGGGCTTGGGGGAAGACTTAGACCTGGAACTCTAGGGGGGAAAAAGGGGGCCCTAGGTTCGGGTAACCCCTAATTATGAAGGGCTTTCTAGGGGAAAGAGGAAAAATTCCTCTGTTAACTCAGTATAAGCATAATGAAAACATTAAAAAAATCAAAAGTTCAACATTTATTTTCTATACAATTAATATACATCATAACTCCACAGTGTCCTTGTTACTGGCATTATATACATATTTTTTCACATATCTTACTCAGTTCCCTTTAATTTACAGAGGTACTGTAAATGCGGTATAAGTCTCTGTTCATCTGGGAACTGCCCTTTCGCTGGGGGCTCAGTCCCATCTAGTATCAGTTTGTAGCAAGCTTCAGGTCAATATACACTCAGTTGTAGGACTACAACGGATGAGTTGATAGTGAATAGTGAATTGGTCTTACCCACATAAAAGTTTGGGCATGTGCATATGAGAATATACACCACATCTGTGGTGTTGCAATTTGCAAAGTGTCTTTGTTTAATAGTCTGTCCATTTGGTACTTCTGGTGGACAGACTATTAAACAAAGACACTTTGCAAATTGCAACACCACAGATGTGGTGTATATTCTCATATGCACATGCCCAAACTTTTATGTGGGTAAGACCAATCGAAAATTGAAAACAAGAATGTATGAGCACATTAGAGATATAAAAAACAGAAACCTCTTGACCCCTGTTGGAAAACACTGGGCCCTCAAACACCAAGGCTCCCCGCAGGGGGCAACCTTCCAGGTCCTCGATAGAATCCATCAGCACCCCAGAGGAGGAGATATTAGGAAATCAACACTACAGAAAGAAACTAAGTGGATAGTGTCACTAAAAGCTCTCGCCCCCCCAGGCATTAATGATTCCTGTAGTTTTGTTCCTTTTCTTAAATAACTATTCACTATCAACTCATCCGTTGTAGTCCTTTCCTCCCCCTTCCCCCAAACCCCCCCCCCCTCTCCTGTTGTGACTGACACGTACAACAAAAGTAAGTAAGAATACATATTGAACTAATAAATTTTAAGTAACAGCCACCCGAATTCTGATCCACTCGTAAAGAAGAACAACAAATAAAAAATAAATTCTAATTTAGCAGAAAAGAATGGAAAAAAATAACGAACAATACAGTAAGAATAAAAGTATACAAACAAGTACGCAGTCTATTATATATAGTAATAGGAAAGAGATTGAATTACACAGCGTCTCAGGATCAGTAATTATTGAATATTAACATGTGAATAATCAAGCTATGAACACAAAGGCAGCGCTTATTTTCCAAGACGTCCGCTTCCAAAATGTTATAAATAAATTTCACTTTACATATAGCCGTTTAGGCTATACAGCAACCTGACACAGGGCTACAATAAAATGGCGCCTGACACTTCCCTGAACGGCGCCCGGAGGCCGCCCAGCCCACAATGACGCCTAATACGTCATGATTTGGGACTGCCAATAGGCAGGAGGACACTGGAGGACGGCCGAAGCCCGCCCCCCACTACGTCCCTGGGCGGCCTCCGGAATTTGAGACAGTCACGCCGACGCTGCCGGCCAAACCGGAACTACACCGGCATGCTGCGGGCAGGCGGGGATTAGCTGTTCTCGAAGCCTGTCTACAGACAGGCATGGCGCTGTGAAAGGTAAGTGCGAGGCGACATACAATACAGAATAGACACACAAAAGAGCCACTCTGGCAAACACTGTATTGGCATACTTAGAAAAATGATTATTCTTTTTTCTGTTTTACACAGCCAGTGCAGGCTCAATTACTACTAAGACCAACATACAGCCCAGCAATAAGTGCCCCCACCACTTAACTGATAAAGGTACATTTGATTTATTTCAATGTATGACCATAGCTATATGATTACTCATTAGACAAGTACCTGAAGTACCTTAAACGATTTGCAGATCCTACAGCTATATATAAAGCAGCAGGACGTTTGGAAGCAAGCGCTCCCTTAGTAACACAGGACATGAAGAGGTATGTTATAAGGCATAGTGAATGTAATAACTCTATGATTGAAAGTATCCAAGCTAACAGTATACTCTGTCATGTATAAACAGACTATTTTTAGTGCACTGAGGAAGCTCATAAGGAGTGAAACGTTTGCACACAAGGAATCACTTGCTACAACTGAGTGTATATTGACCTGAAGCTTGCTACAAACTGATACTAGATGGGACTGAGCCCCCAGCGAAAGGGCAGTTCCCAGATGAACAGAGACTTATACCGCATTTACAGTACCTCTGTAAATTAAAGGGAACTGAGTAAGATATGTGAAAAAATATATATGTATATAATGCCAGTAACAAGGACACTGTGGAGTTATGATGTATATTAATTGTATAGAAAATAAATGTTGAACTTTTGATTTTTTTAATGTTTTCATTATGCTTATACTGAGTTAACAGAGGAATTTTTCCTCTTTCCCCTAGAAAGCCCTTCATAATTAGGGGTTACCCGAACCTAGGGCCCCCATTTTTCCCCCCTAGAAGCACATACATAACAAGAAGGGTGGGGACACAGATTGAGTCTTTCTTTGGAAGGCCAAGTCAAGGGAGAGCTCGCTTAGACCTCATCCCTTACCCCCATTTCTATTTAGACCTGGAACCCCAGAAATCTCCCCGGGCCCTTGCAAATGAAGCTCCCCTTCCCATTCTGGACACCCACGGTAGGAGGGAAGAAAGGAACCTGAACCCCGAAAGGGCCGAGACTGTCTCTTGCGCTGGGGTAACCTGCCTCCCTTAGCAAACAGGTCCAGGCGATCCCCAAATAGATGCAATCCTTTAAAGGGGAACCCAGTAAGAGCCTTCTTGGCAGCGTTGTCAGCTGCCCACTGGTGCAGCCAAACCGAGCGGCGTATAGCCACCGCCAAGGCAGAAGCCCTGCCACACATTCTAATGGTATCATCCAAGGCAGAGAGGACATATGCAACAAATTCCTCACAACGCAGAAGGGCTCTATACTCTTCACTAGCCGCATCATCAGGAGCCCCATCAAAAAACGCAATTCTGTGAGGTACTCACCTGTAGAATTGTTTTTTCTGGGAATCCATTCCATACACTCCTTACTCCTGGGTTTCCTCCTCCTTGCTGATCACGTGACTGCAAGAAAGAAAACAGGCATGGCCCTCCCGGCCCATAAGTAGCAGCTGCCCCTAATCAGATCAGTTTACTTAAAAAGCAGTAAATAATTTAGAGACAGGCCGGGAGGCCCTAAAAAGAGTCCATGTTACTACACATCAAACTCAACCAAAAAAATGCTCTCAAAATTAAGTCCTATTACTTTTTTCTTTTTTTTTCCCCAATACTATGAATTAATAATCCAAATGGATTAACACCTCAGAAAAACATCGGAAGATACCATGACCCAGAACGGGTGGGCCGGAGTGTATGGAATGGATTCCCAGAAAAAACAATTCTACAGGTGAGTACCTCACAGAATTGCGTTTTTTCTTCCAATCCATTCCATACAATCCTTACTCCTGGGATCTCCAAAAGCAGTGCCATCTATGGGCGGGATCCTCTAACGCAGAACGGCAGGAAGTTCACTTCACTACTGCCCGTAGAATCTTCCGATACACAACAGTGTCAGCTGAGGCTCTAGCATCTGCCTAGTAAAACTTGGTGAATGTATGCCCCGAAGACCAGGTGGCAGCTTTGCAAACCTGTTCCACCGAAGCCTGTTGAAAGCCCAAGAAGCACCAATGGCCCTAGTGGAATGGGCCGTGACCTGAAAAGGGGGTTCCTTCCCCTTGGCCGAATAAGCTCTAGCTACTGCCTGCCTAATCCACTTACTGACAGTGGCTTTAGCTGGCGGAAAACCCCCCCTTTTTTTTTTCTTTTTTGGTCCTTCTGAAATGACAAAGAGAAAATCCGTCTTGCGGAAGGAATCTGTAGCTGCCAAATAATACCTGATGGCTCTAACCATGTCTAGAGAATGAAGTGCCCTTTCCTTAGTATTAGCCGGAACTGGGCATAAGGAGGGTAGAATTACCTCCTGATTAAGGTGAAAGGGAGAGACAACCTTAGGTAAAAAATCAGGCTTAAACTACCTTGTCTCTAAGTAACTCAAAATAAGGAGGCTTCATACATAAGGCGGCTAACTCCGAAATACGCCGCACAGAAGTAATTGCCACTAAAAAAATTACTTTAAGTGTCAAAATGCTCATTGGAGCGTCAATCATAGGTTCAAAGGGAGCGCCCTGTAGAGCCGTCAACACCAAATTCAAGTCCCACACCGGTAATATAGACTTGCGTGGTGGACGGACATGAGTGACTCCCTGAAAAAAAAGTTTTAATGAGTATTACAAGCGATAGACCTCTGGAAAAAAATAGATAAGGCCGATACCTGCCCTTTAAGGGTACTTAATCGTAGGCCCATTTCTAAGCCATCCTGAAGAAATTCTAGAATTCTGGAAATTGAATACGTTCTGCATAAACATTTCCTAGCCTCACACCAGGATAAGAATGACCGCCAGACCCTGTAATAAATCATGGAAGACGGCTTCTTCGGCCCTGGATCATGGTATGAATGACCTTAGCTGATAATCCTTGCTCTGCTAGGACCGCTATCTCAATAGCCAAGCCGTCAAAGCCAGCATCTGTAAATTCGAGTGCCGAAACGCCCCCCTGAGTGAGAAGATCTGGCTCGACCGGTAGCCGCCATTGGTCTACCGCCATCCTTGTTATGTCCGAGAACCAACTTCTTCTTGGCCAATGAGGAGCTACTAGAATGGTGGGTACTCCTTCCTAAATTATCCTTCTTAGCACTCGACTCAGAAGCGGAAACGGGGGAAAAATGTACAGAAGCTTGAACCTTGTCCAAGGGACTGAGAGGGCATCCCTGGCTATGGCCAGAGGATCCCTTGACAGGGACATGAATTTTGGCCGCTTGCGATTGTGTCTGGACACAAAGAGATCCACTTCCGGGCGCCCCCAGCGCCGACAAAGGGCTTGGAAAACCTTTCGACTGAGGGACCATTCCCCCCGGCGCAGGACCTTCCTGCTCAGAGCGTCGCCTCCTGGTTTTCTATCCCCGGGATGTAAACTGCCGAGATGCAGGGAACACTTTCCTCTGCCCAGATCAGAATCCGGCTTACCTCCAGTAGAGCACCCTTGCTCCGGGTACCCCCCTGATGAATGATATAGGCTACCGCCGTCCGGTTGTCCGACTGGACCTGGACTGCCTGCCCCTTCAAGCAGGGGGTCAGATACTGAAGCACTAACCCGATGGCTCTTAATTCCAATACATTTATGGGAAGCTGATTCTCTTTCGGCCCCCACTGACCCTGGACTTTCTGAGATTACCAAACGCCGCCCCATCCTGTGAGACTGGTATCCATGGCAACGATCTGCCACTGTGGGGTCAAGAAGGACCTGCCTACAGACAGGTGAAGAGGGTCCATCCACCACAGAAGAGAATGTCTTGCCGAGGGCGTTAGTACAAAGACTTGATCCAGCGACTGTGAGGTTCGATCCCAGCTTGCCAACAGATTCCATTGAAGGGGCCTCATGTGAAACTGGGCAAAAGGTACCGCCTCGAAGCAGGCTACCATCAGGCCTAACAACCTCATACCCAGCCGAATGGTCGGCTGCCGGCAAGCCAAGAAGCACTCTGTCTGATCTTGGATTAGTCGCGCCTTCTGTCCTGGTAGATACACTTTGACTTGGACAGTGTCCAGAATCATACCTAAGAAGATCCTTACTGGCGCAGGAGTGATATGAGACTTCGGGTAATTGATCACCCAGCCGAATTCCTCCAGAGTCGATCGGACCGTCTGCGTGTCCTTCAGGATCTGCTGCTGCGATCCAGCTGATATTAGAAGATCGTCCAAATAGGGGACAATACAAATCTCCTGGCTCCTGAAAATTGGCATGAGACCTGCCAAAACCTTGGTGAATACTCTTGGAGCCGAAGATATCCCGAATGGGAGTGCCACAAACTGGAAATGCTTGTCTTCCAGGGCAAACCTCAGGAATCTTTGATGTCCCCAAAAAATTGGCAGATGCAGATACGCGTCCCTTATGTCTATGGTAGTCATAAGATCCCTGGGTTGAACTACTGTTAAAGCTGACCTCAACGTCTCCATGCGGAAATGCTTCACGCGGATATATCTGTTGAGATCCTTCAGATCTAAAATGGGACGAATCGACCCGTCCTTTTTGGGGATTGTAAAAAGGTTGGAATAAAACCCCTGACCTTCTTCCTGAAGGGGTACTCGACAAATCACCCCTTTTTGAAGGAGGTGCCGAACAGCGGACTTCAGGGCATCTAACTTTGACTGGTTCCGGGATGCCCCTGACCGAAGTAACCTTGCAGGCGGTCTGGCTGCAAACTCGATTTTGTAACCTGAGGACACTACCTCTTGGATCCACAGATCCCTTACGCGGCGCCTCCAGATATGAGCAAAATGCAAAAGCCGTCCCCCCACTCACTCGGGTGAGGGCGCCCCCTCATGCTGGAGTGGGCTTGGCTAGAGGATTAGGCCCACTTCTCCAGGCCCCTCCTGCCCTATTACGCGCTCTGCCTCTACCTCAAAAAAACTCTACGGGAGCAAGGACGAAAGGCCCCTCTGCCAGTCCAAAAGAGTTGATATGATGAATTCCTCTGAAAAGGCCGAGTCGTCCTCTTCCTCGGAGGCTGTTTGCCATCCTTCACCATACCGTCCAGTTTTTCTCAAAAAAATCTGCTCCCTAAAAAAAGGTAGACCTAAGAGCTCTCTTAGTGGCGGCAACCGCCAACCATTGTCTTAGCCATAAGGAACGGCGCAAGGCCACAAGCAGAACAGAAGTTCTAGCAGCTAGCCTGACTGCATCATCCATCGCAGTGATAGCGAACGAGTTAAAGTCCAAACAATCCTTAAAATCTTTGGACTCTTGAATAAGCCTGCGAGACTTAGCCCTGACTAAACTTTTTCTTCATCTTCTTCCAAGAAAGAAAACAGGCGTGGTTTGAAGCCAGGGACACAATGGCCATGGCACAAACAGGACGTAGAAAGGATCCTTTCATAGCAAAAGCATGGCGGGCCAATTGATCCATTCGTCTCTCCGTGGGATCTCTTAAAGATCCCATAGTAGCAGACGGCATGATGGAAGTATTAGACAAGCCTGCTACTGGAGAATCCACCTCAGGTGGGTAAGACCAAAGCTTAATCATGTCCGCCGGAAAGGGATACCTAGAGTCTAGTATCCTAGGAACAGCCAGTAATTTGTTAGGATTTTCCCATTCCTTTAACGCCATTTTAGAAAAGTGCGGCTGCTCCGGGAACACCTGCCTTTGCCTTACTGGCTTAAACAGATCATCCTTCCCTCTTTTTGCCTCAGGAGGGGTGATATTATTATTATTCATTTATATAGCGCCATCATCTTCCGTAGCGCTTTACAAAGTAGCAATTACAGACAGGATAGAACATACAGTACATACACTAATTCAAACGCAGTTTTACAGATTTGACAGTAGATATTCTGAGTACAAGATACAATATGGGAGAGAGTGATATTCAAAGTTTCAAAAACCAAAAAGAACAGACACTGTTTCGCCTGCGAGGAGGGGGTCCTCATCAGAAGAGAAAAAATAGAGTTACTATCTTCCTCACCAGAGCGTAACTTCTGAGAGCTGCTTATCTATATACACTTCTTCCTCCCACTCTCCAAAAGAGGCAAATAAATCTCTTTCCTCCGCAACAGGTTCCAGTGCCTCCTCTTACAAGTGGCCTTCTTTGGAATAACCAAGGATAACTGTCTCTCCAGGTTATCCAACCTGTGCACCACATCTGACTGCGCCTTGCTGCCTTCCCCCTTCCAGGGGAAGGAAGGGATGGGTGAGCCGTTGCGCTCACACCAGTAATAACTGGACTAAAGACCTGAGCCGCCGCTCTATTATGGTCTAACCAATTCTCATGGCGCAAGCGGCCCATGCTGAAACTACCCAGGGGATCCTGCTTACATAAGGGGCAGACCCCGCTACTCAAATGGGATGCCCGAATCACTATCCCCTGATGCCTCCCTCATGGTGTTTTTTTTTTTTTTTTTTAATTTGGCAATCAGACCTAAAAGGCCCTAAGCCTAAAACCAATCCCAAAAGGGACATGGAGGAACCACAACCCCTTTCTATCCTTCTTCCAAATTCTAAAAAATAAAACAGGAGAAAAAAAGATCATTAATAATCTCCCTTTTTTTTTTTTTTTTTTTTAACTGATAAAAACTGACAACCATTATAATAATAAAATATATTCATACAGATAGTAAAATATAAAAAAAAAAAAATTATATATATCTATATAAAAAAATATATTTAACAACAATAACAATTAATGTTATACACTTAATGTAATAACAATATCACTTAATGATAGAACAAGGGGGCACAACCTGAAGCTAGTCAGGGGGGGAAGATCAGGAGCAATATTAGAAAATATTATTTCACAGAAAGAGTAGTAGATGCTTGGAACAAACTTCCAGCAGAGGTAATTGAAAAATCAACAGTCACTGAATTTAAACATGCCTGGGATAAGCACACATCTATCCTAAGATAAAGAGTACATACAGTATACACATAAGGGCAGACTAGATGGAACGTATGGTCTCCTTCTGCCGTCAACCTTCTATGTTTCTATGTTTCAATAGAAATAATATACTAACTGAAATATGAAATTGATAATGCAATTAATCAAAAAAATTGATATAAAAAAAGATAATGGCGATGTCCACTCACCACCACCGCTCTTCTCTTTACCGCTATACAAGAGAAATGATCAAACACATAATATATATATCATAGCTTAGTGCAAACAACGGCAAAATCAGCTTGCCCTGAGGCAGCAATATGAATAAACCAGCGGAACCCCCGAAGCCATCCTAATCACAAGGCATTTCTAGGCCAGCACCTTGCCCAACTGGCCGCCGCCGCAATCGCACTGCTATCTGGCCGCAATATATATTATATATATACATATACACACACACACACACACACACACACACACACACACACACACACCCCCCCCCTAGCAATATGCGATTTCCTCACCCGGGGAGAGAGACAACTGAATACACGGCCTTGTGTTTCCGGGTTAAACTCTGCCCCTTGCGTGACATCAGCCACGTCCCTTAAAGGCATACATACATTTTTTTTTTGTAAAATTTTTAATTTAAAATTTTTTTTTTTTTATGATAAAAAACCTACCTAACTGGAAGAAGGAAGGGTTGGGTAAAAAATAAAAAACATTCCTCAGCAGGTACACCAGAGAAAAACCTGCGGCTGACTTACTTTTCAAAAAAGCCTGCAGCCCAGAGCATATACACTCTGTAAGCGCCCCAAGACCCCGGCGCTTCCACCTTACCTTCACGGACCCCAAAACAGCCAACGCTGTGGAGGCATAAACTTGGGTCTTGAGAGATCCGTGGGAATAAGGCTGCAGAGAGCGGACAAGGCTGCAGAGAGCCGACAGGGTTCAGTCCCTCGCTTGCTGCCAAAACCTTGAGAGCTACCTGAATCTTCAGTCAGTCATCTTGCCACTGCAAGAAAGAAAACTGATCTGATTAGGGGCAGCTGCTACTTATGGGCCGGGAGGGCCACGCCTGTTTTCTTTCTTGCAGTCACGTGATCAGCAAGGAGGAGGAAACCCAGGAGTAAGGAGTGTATGGAATGGATTGGAAGAAAAATACTCTTGAGCAGAGTCCTAATAGCCACAGCTGTAATGGCAGAGGCACAAACCGGACGCAGCACGGACCCCACACAGACAAAGGCATGGGAAGCCAGCTGATCAATGCGCCGGTCCTCACCATCCCTCAGTGTAGTAGAGTCAGGGGAATGCATGACAGAAGTGTTGGACAACCCCAGAATTGGTGCATCCACTTCGGGAGGGGATGACCAACGCTTAACCACTTCAGCAGGAAAGGGATACCTCCTATCCCAACTCTTAGGCACCCCAGGGAGCCTGCTCGGTCGCTCCCACTCTTTGAGCATGAGATTATTAAAGTGAGCTTGCTCAGGAAACTCCAAACGTGGCTTAGCAGTGTGAAACAACTCCCCCTGCAGCCGAGGAGCCGCGGCAGGAGGAGAGATAGAAAGTACTTAAAAAATGTGAGCCAAAAGCCTGTCAGTATCTGGAGCCCATGGGTCAGAGCCATAATCAGCATAACCCTTAGGCTGCTCATCAGATGATTCTGAATCAGAAAACAATTCCCCCTCTTCCAGGGGGGTATAGCCGGCCAGGTCAAAAAATTCCTCAGCCTCCATAGGAAAAAGGTTAACGCCAGGCACCAGATGCCGCCTCTTAGCAGAGGCCTTACGCGCCGTAGAGCCAGCAATCAGCTTCTCAATGCTAGCCACCCTGGTAGACAAATCAGGCTTAGACTCCCCACTGGTATGCACCTCACTGGGAGTCAGATGTAAGCGTGGGGGAGTAGGCGAAGCCACACGGGGCACAGGCCCAGCCACGGTAACCCAGATTGCAGCGCAAGTGCCCGCTGGGCACAGGGTACACAAACCCGCACATTGTCATTACTTGTAGGGGACACCCCACATAGCCGGGCTTGTCCCGAAGGAACCCCAAGCACATAATCCTGAGAAGCCTCCATATGGTGATTTTCGCGGCCCACCGGCAGGGATTTACGCTATGAGGCCACCCAGGATGCCCCAATAGCCCGCTAGGGAAGTGGGAGGTAAAGGCAGAATAGGCCTCTAATAACAAACTAAATAGAGGGGATAGGCCGGGAGAAACCACAGTTAAGTTTGACCCGCCTGCAAGACATAAACAGAAAGGTCCCGTAAGCGGTATGCATACATAATATATATAAAAATAAGCCAGCTTGCAGGGGCACTTACGGACCGCGGTAGGTAGACGCCAGCCACGCAGCACGAGGAGAGCAAAATGGAGCCCGCAGATACCTCGAGGGGCGCAAAGGCGCCCACATGACCATGTCAGCCAATGATGGTGCAGCAGCGCCTGAGGTAAAGTCGCCGCCGGCCGCGGAACGCCGTACAAGCGCGCGTGGCGGCGGCATTATTAAAAGAGCAAACACAAGGCATACCATGGAATACAATCCCAAGGAGTGAATACACGTACACCCCCCCGAGAAATACCAGGAAGAGCGAGGGAGGGCAGCAGCCAACCTAACAGGAGCCCACCGATGGACAGGGGGTGAGGGGCGATAGTGCGGGAGGGGCATCCCATAAGGCTCACCATGGGCCTATACCGCCTACCCTTTGGTGGGGGATTGCGGTCGGAGCAGCGCTCCTTAAGCACCTGACAGCGGTCTGTCCACCGTCACCCGACCAGTGCAGCCAAAGCTGGGAGGCAGAAAAAAGAGGAACGGGTGGGAATAGTCCTACAGGGCCGCAGGCTAATAGCCCCGCTCACCTGCGAGTAGTGAGAGACATCATCTTGCCTTCGCAGCGCCGACTGCAGAGAAGAGCTGGGGATTTTTTGGGAGGTCCCTGGAATATAAGGGGCCGGGAGGAGCCACTTTTTTTGCTGTCTCTAACAGTCCAGCACCATCTTGTGGATGTATAACCCAAACGTAAGGAATTATCTCTGGAGCAGGACGTGCTGTATACTTAAAATAAGACAAACATAAAGTGCATCAGATCACCCCTACCCCAGATAATCAGATCACCCCATCTGATTAGAAGCTTTAGAGACACATGTGCTCAACCGTCCTCCTTGAGAGCCACAAACTGTCCAGGCCCGCAGATCTCCACACTGATGCAAAGGTGCAGCAATCAGTCCTCAGAGCTGTAGAGTGACCACTAACTACTACACGTGTGCATCAGTGAGGAAGGAGGAGGGCCAAGCACCTATGCCCCAGAACCTTGGCAGACTAGGTTTGCTCCGTAAACAAAAAGGGATATCTAACTTTATTTCCCCATTAAAAAACAAACCTGGGACAAAGAAGTTTACCTCCATTTGAGAAGATATGCCACCCATAACTTCACAGTTGCGGCTCGGAGAAGAGAAATTCTGTTCGCCTGCTACGGCACTCACACCACAAGCCTGGAAAAGAGTCACTTCCTTTCTGCCAATAGAACGTAGGGGGCCAACATCCCAGATGGTATCCCCGCCTATGCAGCAGCAACCAACGCCATCGCAGATAGCAGAAAATAGACCTGCCATCAGGATGAGGAACACCCTGTCCCTCCGGATTACCATATGAAGGTCTTACCAGGCTGCGGACCAGCTGTAGCTCTGAAGGTAAGCCCCACAGAAAGCACTATACTTACCCGATTCCAGAGCCAATACTTGACTGGACCCCGGAATCCTAGGTTGCTTTTCCAGCACTATTTAAAGAGGGGGAAGGGAGTCCCTGGGGAAAAAACAAAAACTTGGAACGCTGTTTCCTGGTGACGTAACACAAAACACTGAGGCCTGGAAGGAAGGGGTGGGTATTTATTGCTGTCCAGACTTTGTTTCCTGTTCCAGATGGGAGGACCTAGTCAACTAGCCGTCTGGAGAACGTTCGGGGAAAGCAGACTGTACTGTTACAAGTCTTTATTACAGTGATGCCTTTTTAGGATGACACTGGGAGACAGGTTTATAATATTTTATATCTTTAAGTTCCACAGCAATTCTTACTTTGTTGATAATGTTCCCATAAGTATAAGTCACAGCAGTAACAATAAACCATGTGCTTTTTAATCAAATCTTTTATTCTATACAATCATAAAATACACTTTATTTACCACACTGGTGTGCTCCCCATGCACTGTGAGGGCATCAGGGGGATCTGCAATGTACAACTGTGAAAAGGGCTTGAAAAGGGAGTATGCACTAAACAAAAACCCAAGGAAATGTGTGGTGAAGGAATGGTACAAGCAATCTGTACAAATACACAACACAAATGGAAGGAAAGGGGAATTAATTAACATTCAACTCAATGAACTTGTAATAATCTCTAATATAAAACAAATATTACATGCCTAAATATATTTTATTACATGTGAAGTGTCACACCCAGTGCACAGCGTATCTGACCTGCTGTGAAATGGAAAAGTCCAACTCCTGGGAGAAATAAAAATCTAGATGTGGAGACAGAAGTGTAGCATAGGATCCAATATTGTCCAGTTAAAAATATGACCATACAATCTGCACATGGCCCCAATTTGTCAACTAACTGTACAGAATCGTAGCACCCGAATGAAATTAGAAGAAACATTTTCCTGAAGTTTAACTATTGGCAGAATTCAGTTCTAGAACAAGATCTATGGATGCTGCTCATCCCACACCAACCAATCACAGCCTTTTTAGCTATCTGTGAGGTCATATTTCTGGGACATTTTCAAAAATTTAGTAAAAAGTGCTAAAATAAAACAAGCAGATTATTTGTTGAGATAAATCCTAAATGAATACATATGCTCTAATATTGCTCCAGATTGGCTTTCATCAATTTAAAGTAAGATAACATTGGGAAAAGGGGCATTTCTGGGTTGGTCAATAGTTTCTGGTCATCAATGACTCTAACCATTACTAAAACACAGGAAGATCTAAGGTAGCCATTATGCTTTTAAACCTCAATCATAATCAACCAACCACTTAACTTTTTCTTCTAGGCATCTGCCTATGAGTTATAGCTTCCTAGCGACTGCATGCAGCAGTGCCAGCAGACTTGCAATAGCAGAATATTGCTAGCTAGTCACACAACAAATAGGCCTTTGGTGTAGTTAATAAATCTGCATGCTTCATTGTTTACAGTGACTTTTTCAGTCTATCATTTCTTCCTAAAATATTAGGGCATTATGCCAACAGTGGATGCAAGAGCCCTATGCCATGGGATTGTAGCAGTGAGAACCGGAGTCTCTGGATCTTGGCCTTTGTGTAATGCAAGTTTACCCTTAAAAGTTGCTATGTGGGGAAAATTAATCTAATATAACAGATGCAGGGATGTACATCCTTCCGGCAGTGCCTGCTCCAGCACTAACCCCTCCTATTGACCAGGGTTACTCGCCACCCACAGGGACAGATTCTGGCACAAGGGAGAGCTTGGGCAATGGTGGAGCTGTACCTGCTTTCCACGCCAGGATCAGTTTGGCCTGCTGTAGTGCCAAGATATTCGGACTTTAGGATCAAAACCCAGACCAGGTGTCCAATCCAGGGTTGGGATACAGTTCTCCCCCTGGTTCATCCCAATTCGGGATACCCTGCTGATTGACAGCCCCCTTCATTTCCATATCTCTGGCTGCTGCATCCACCAGTTCTAGCTGAATGGCCAATACGGAAATGCACAGCTAAAGGGGAGAAGCCAGTGGAAGGCATCCATCTGTCTTTCTTTTTCATTCATTCATTCATTCATTTTTCCTAGTCATGCATTATTGTAGGAAAGCAGGTAGGAGGAGAGCCTGCGCATGTGCGGTCAGACTGGAAAGTACAGTGGACAAATCGGTGGTTTTACACAACAGGGCACCCAGAATCAGGATACCAAAGGGGGGAGGAACAAAAAATGTTTTTGTTCCTTATTTAAACATTTCAGCAAGGAACTGGTTACCGGCCACCGATAATTTTTGAATAGTGGTTACATTGGTTGGTGGAGAGGTTCTCCCCTAGCTGTGCTTGCTACAGAATGAGGTGGAACTGACAGGGAGCTGACCCACAAGACATCTGAAATAATGGCAATACCAGTGCAAACCTCACTTCTGTGCGGTTATAAACCTCCCTCAGCTGAAATGTTTAAACTCTGCTGGGACTGCAGAAGGCCAGGTACTCTTTGAAGTGGAAAAAAATGGATACTCACCCATATCCCCACACTCGGGGACATCCCAATGTAGGAAGCCCTGAATCTGGCTAAATACCTGGCAGCAGCTGCACCTAGTCCTCATCATCATGTGTTCCCTGCCCTAGCAGCAGTGAGAGCAGTTACTTATCAGGGAGGGAGCGTGCCATGCAGGTCCACCTGAGACAGGTCAATGTGCAGAGGCACAGACCCATGATTTTGCTCAAATTCACCCTGTTCCTTGCAAATCTACTCACCCCTCCGTATTGCAACGATCAGGCAAGTAGGTTTTATTTTTATTGCCCACCGAACAGTACAGGGGAAAGTGGGGCTAGGAGCGTACGAGAGACTGGATTTCCTCTAACTGATGGGCATTCTAAACTAGATTGCCCCAGGGATGACTGTGTGTCCACTTGCAATCTTACGAATCAGCAGATCAATGACCCACCCATGAATACATTTGGCAAATCGATAGTGAAATCTAGAAAACAGCACCTTTACCAGGGTAAATATCAGCAAATACGGGAGCCTCTGTGTTATAAAATGCAATTGTTACAGCATTAGAATTTCACTTGGGGCAATTGGGCTCATTCTGATGCACAGCATCATCAGTCGCACCACGTCCTTCCTACAGGAAGATTGTTCTAGAACAGGGTTCCCCAACCTTCTCCGGTTCAGCCACCAACCTCTCAGGGAGAGGGTCAGGGAACACTGCACTGCCCTTTACAGACTTTAGGAGAGCTTAAATCACATTAAAACCCTGTTCATCTGGCCCTGGAAACTAAAAGACCCTAGAATTGGACGCTAAACTGCCCCCGGTAATCATATAACGGGATGCTCCGATGCATGAAACCCCCAAGGTCACCAGCAACGTCACCTTTATTGGCCGCTCCAGTGATGCTTTAATCACGGGTCGTCGCATCCCTGTAGCTGCACATGCTCCCACGCCCAGCAGTTCTGATAAGCTGGGAGCCAGGGTGTGCGTACTTGTTTGGAAAGCCTACTGGACCAGGTCACTGAACCAGCCTTGAGATCAGCGAATGCGTCCCAACTTACGCGGGACGAGACATTGAAAGTGTTTTTTTTTTTTTGTTCATTATAAACGGGGCTGTCATTATTCTGTCACTATTATTTATTACCCATAACTATTACCAATTAGTGGCAACAAGTGGACCTGCAGACACCACTTATTCTGCCATATGACCTTATAGTCTGCATAACTATTTCAAAGCCTCAGCATACAAAAATGATCTTCCTCGGGTCACATGCCCTCCTAAACCCAGTCTGTTTTGGACAAGGGGAGGCATTAGGAAGTCTTTGCTTCTGATGCAAAGAACTGATTGGGTTTTAATGTATCACAAAAAGCCATATACATGCCTGTATATACATAATATTACAGTGTACAAATAGAAAAATAATCAGCATTGATCACAATGGTGCTATTTTACTTCATTTCCCGTGTATGGTAAAAACATCCTTACAAGCTAAAGATTGCAGACATCAGGCAAAATCTTCTAAATGGGATTTCTTGATTTGCTCAGTTATTGTGGCATGGGAAGGGCTTTGCATTGGAGCAACCTTGGCACACCTACAAATGTCCAGATATACTACTGAATGGCAATAGATTAAGGACATTCACCAGCTCACTTTAGTGGGTCTGAAAAGCCAACCCATGTTCTCACCCCTACTGCCGCACAAGCAATATACCTGCATGTGCTCAGCCAATAGGATGGCTGGCCAGCCACCACATCCTACTGAACAAGTGTCTGCATACAGCTCAATGACTTTCCCAACAACAAGAAAAAAAAACAAGTCTGAGCCATAACTAGCCCAAAATGCACCACTGTGGTCATGGCTGTTGGGTTTGAATTATACATAAAGTTGTCTTGGAGAGAAGCCAATAAATTAATTTGACTACTTAAAAACCTAGAACAAAAGTGAAATCCTAAACCCAGACATTATCTTCTCTTGTCCCTAGATCTGTGGACTAAAACTGGTAGACCTGTGGACTATAACTGGTACCCTACCCACCCCAACCATAGTAATTTCTTTGTCAAACCATTTAAGAAGGCATCAATTCTGTTATTATGGGTATAAATAAATCACAATTGTTTGATGAAGAGTCCCACTCATCACCAGTTGACCTTGTCTCACTATTCTCTTAAATAATATGATTAAATACCATTATGCAAAAGTAACCAATCCTTATATTTTACATGGCATGATGAATTCTATAAACACATGCCAAGGGTACAGCATTTCCAAGATCCCCTACCACTAGATTTGTGGGAAAACCAAGTCCCCATAAAGGGGATGAATAAGAACTCTAAATGCCAACTCAGATTACTTATGTATATATAATATAATATACACATAAGTACATTTACAAAGAACAAGTAAATTGGGATATGGTGTCAGGAGAGGCATAAAATAAAAGAATATACAAGAATGAATGAAAATAAAAATAGGGGCAAAAATAAGATGTTGAGCATGCCCCCTGAAACCAGTACACCAAAAGGATAAAAATAAATTAGGTATATATTTATCTCCCAATTTCAATGCAAATAGCCAATAGGAGGATGAGCAGTGAGACAAGATTGACATACAAATACACTGAGGGCAAGAATTGCAAAAGACATCAAAATAGATTCCTGTAACATCTAAGTTTGTATGATGTACACATTTACTTTATTAGAAAACATGAACACATACTTACCCATTGGTTTTTATGATTTTTAATTGTTGAAAATCTGCCCTGAGGAAGCATAAAAGTGAAACACGTAGAAGAACATCTCCATGTAAACACTGGCAACAGAACACCAGATCTCATTGTGGTTTTCATACCTTGATTTTTATGGAAATGCTGTACACACTAAATGTGTTTAAATTATACATCATGCCCTATAAATACTACAAGAATATCAGTAATATATAAGGAACAATATTGTTAATTAAGGGAATAACGAGATGAGGTGTCTTCTGCCAAGTGAGGTCAACTGGTAAAGAGTGGATCTCTTCAAACTTTTGTGACTTCAGTGATGCAGTCATAATTTTGTTCGGCTGCAGGTCTATGTAGACCTCCATTTTTGTTAGCACCAACAATGGAGCTAGGTAAGAGGGAGATGCTGAGCAAACACAGTAAATCAGGCACCTTTTAGTGCACACATCTACACTCTGTCAGTCTGCTGTCAGAAGCTGCACCTGCAAGGGCAATAATAGAAGAAAAGTCAGTAACATTAAAGCTACACCTTAATGCAGACCCACACTCTCTGCAGCAAGGGTGTTGGTTGCCACTGCTAAAAAAACAGGCTGGGGGAGGAATCCAGAATGCTGGAGCCCCCGATCCTGCACGCTAGGAATCCAACGCAGCAATTGGCTGCCAGGCGGTAATGTGAGCTGTGGCATTCCAGCCGCCAAATGCAGCACGCGATTCCTGGCAGGGGAGCGAGGTTAAGGTTTACGGGCATCTTGGGGGGGGGGGGGGGCGCTCTAGCATTCTGGATGTCCCCCTCAGCCAGTCAGCCAGCGGTGCACAGAGTGCATTGGTCCACATTAGCAGAACGCTCGTAATACTCACCTTCATTACGAGCCAGCGCCGGGAAAGCAGTCCTGCGATTGGTCGTCGGGCGGTCACGTGGACAGGTTCTGCTGGTGGCCGGCGCAGACGACATGGATATGGGCCACATGACAAAGAGGCAGCCATTAGCGGGACTGTTTTCCCCACACTGGCTCATAATAGAGGCGAGTATTACGACCGTTCTGCTATGTTATATGCAAGGGGAGGCTCCAGCGTTCTGGATGCCCCCCCCCCCCCCGAGGTTATTGTGAAGCACAGACAGCGGGACCAACATTCGTTATAGAAAAAACGTGTGTTGGTCCAGTTTAAGTACTCAGCCTAGGAGAACAGCAGACACAAAAGGTCCCAGAAAAATAGGCTGATCAGTTCTCAAGGAATCCATAATCCCCATGTGTATCTTACAATGGGTACAAAATGGGACATGCACTTTCTGTTCCTTCCCCATGTATAGTGGCCGGATAAAACTACTACCTGTAGACTGGAATGTACATAGACGCAAAGGGTGAAGGAGGCAGAGGGTCAAACCAAGAGCTTTCGGAGATAAAATAAAGGACTCAGAAGAGTCTTGGGACAAGTGGCAAAAACATTACAAAGTGTATCAAAGACTCTGTACATGAACCACAGAAAACATGGGGCTGCCTTCGGTTTTCTCGCCATTCTGACACGTAGCTAGAGCAGCGTCCGTGCCTAAATGCTTATGTGAGCAGAAGGATAAATGCTCGTCTGGCATCAGGAGTTCAGTCAGCTTCTATACAGTACTAATGTTGAATCCGGTAGAGTAAATGTCAGTCTAGTTACTCATAGGATTTGCTTTTCACGTTGATTTCTGGCGGTAGTGAAGGGTTAAATCACCTCCGCTCTTCCAGATGAAATGTTTTACAGTCCGCAGGTCCATATTAGGGTCTAGAATCTGAAGAGACAAAACATTTGTCTTAGAAAAAAACACAAGCTACAGCTGCCACATGTCCTACAGTGACCTTCTTTCCATAAACCAGGCAGAAACCCCAATCAGATAAGTATTGTTTTTCCCCATCTTACTCCCAAAGCCGGTTTTACCTGAGGGTGGAGGCAACAGAAATAGGTAGGTAAGGTCAGCTTTATTTCCTCCAGGCAACTTTACTGCTCCCCCCAAGTTACATTTTCAGGTTAGTAAAAGAAAAAAATTTTTCAGTCAACACTAGAGTGATATTTGATGGGCAATGCCTTCCATCCAACTGTATTTATTGTAAGCCATTACACATTATGGAAATTGCACAGTAGTGACCAGACAAGGGGTACTTACCTGCTCCTGACACAAGAGCTCAATCTTCTCCTCGGCCAGCACCGCTATGTCCTCCTCTTTCTCCTGCTCTCCTGGCTTCTCGTTATTGGAGGAGCTGGTGGTCTGGGACTCGGTGTCCACATTTATTATCTTCTCATAGACATGTTCCATCACCTTCCTGACCTGCAGCATGTCACTGGCGGACAGTCGGTCTCTGTGGAGGGGATAGATTGAATGTTATGGTTATAAAAATAAATCAGTTTACCAATTATAGCCCCAATTTTTTTGACCACAAATCTCTCCCAAGTGCTGGAATGACTTTTTATTCCAGGTATGAACACAGTATAATGGGGGCTGTTGGGGTTTGCCAGTAGATTGCTTACTAGAAACGTTTCTATATAGTATGCAAAGAAAGCCACAGTACTCTCCAAGTGTACAGCTACCTCCTTGTGTTCGAAGCAAGTGCATTGTGGGATTCCGTGCAGGTGGCAGCAGTGCAAATATTCCTGTTTTCCCACAGGGGACAGGGAACTGCAGCACATAAACTACAACAGTTGTCCCTGAGTATTTCCTCACTGTGGGGGCAGTAGGTGTCAACCTATCAGGTGTTGAAATCCTTTATTATAGGTACATCAAAAACACAACCCTACTCGCCTTTTCTCCCCTTGCAGCAGACATGCCATAGTTCAGTCATGAAACTCACTGGATTCAAAAATGCAGGTTTGTTCTTTTTTATACCAGTGACCTCAGGAACGGTTGACACCCCCCCACAGGCAAGAAGTCACAGTGTCTGTAGCATGCCCACCCTTTTCAATACAATGGAGGAGGGAGGGGTGTCAAGCCGTGGCTTGCAGCCTCTATCAGATTTAATGGAATGGGTTGGCTGCAATCACGGTGACTGATGGTAGGGGGTAGCAGTTGGTCCATGAGGAGAATGGACCTGCCCAGTAAGGGACGTGGCACTTGGTAACTTTCACACAAAACTATGACTGAGACCCTTTAAAGTGGACCAAACCCCCCCCCCCAGTCTATAAGACTCCAGGTCAGGTGTACTCAGGGCTGTATTTACCATTAGGCAACCCTAGGCCTGTGCCTAGGGTGGCCTCCTGCAGGGGGGGGGGGGTTGATTGCTTGCTGGAGTGTGCCGTTAGTGCTATATAAAAACACTTGCTGGCACCTTAATGCACCCTCTTGAGTGCCACCCCATCCACAGGAAGATGCAATGTGTATGTGCAGGGGGAGAGAGGGTGCAAGGTGCTAAACACAGTCTGCAGCCAAATGCTGCGATCATGAGACTTCTGTGGTCAGGAACCTGGAAAGACCGTAAAAAGTATAGGGCTTTGCATATAACCACTCATACCCTCACCTTCACATTGTAAAGCAAAAAAAAAGTGCATAGGGCAGCCTGGACACCAAATACGGCCCTAGGTGTACTCGCTCCCCCCGGGGCATCCAGATTCGGGATACCCCGCTGTGTCAAACTCCTCAGGTCGCCTGAAAACTCACCTTCTTTCCTGGTCCAACGGCACATGTGCAAGCAGCGGCTGCATCCCTGCTAACCCTTTAGCAGTGCCCGTGCCCACGCCAGGCATTTGTTAATGGCCAGCATGGGCACTTTCCTGTTAAAAGGTAGCGGGGGATTTGAATGCCAGCTCGGCCGGATCCACTCATCTTAGACAAATTCTGACGAAGGGGCGCGAGCGGATACGAGTGTGCTGACTGGACGAGAGGCTGCGCATGCGCCCTAGGACCGTGTACTCAGTAATACATATTAAACAATAACAGACAAGTAAGGAAGTTAAGGCTTACAGGCAATACCGGTGAGTAGACAAGAAATAACCCTCAACGTTTCGGTTTTCACCTTTATCAAGAGAGATAGCCTTACCTTCCTTAATGTACTTGTCTGTAATTGTTTACTTTGTATTACAGATGCCTAATGTGTTTGGGTTGTTTGGGGGACTATCCAGATCCCAAATACCTGATATTACTTCTGCTTAAATCGAATTCTGCTAAATGAATTTTGTTTCTACATAATCATCTGTTAGTGTCTGGCTTATAGTTGTTCCTTAACTATGGATGCTGGCTTATACAGCGCCTCCTAGTCATTTCTTGTCATTTCTTGTATTGCTATATCCCTATTGTTTTAGCTCGATTTATGTTATCACCCATGTTATTGTGTACACTATCCCCTATTAAACCTCCCTACAATTTTTGCATTCAAAATCTCATTTCGAGAATATTGCATAGTTGTGGAGTGTGTGGATTGGACACACGGGTGAAGGGACTGAACACTATTCCAAAATATTATTTTACTGTGTATGTTTAGAGGGTGTTCTGTGAACTTATCTTTAGTAAAGAAACTTTTTAAAAAACGGAATGGGACAGTTTTTAACGGCAACTGCGATTAGGAGAGCACTTTATTAAATCTCACACAAAAAAGGATATCCTTATTTTAATTACATTTTTCTTGGCTGTGAAAGCAAAATCCTCAATGGTTGCTTTTCCATAGTGATAGCAATAGCTAAAATGACCTCCCTATCCATGCAGGATAGATCTGGACTTTTAAAGTGACCCCGGTGCCGGACAGGAAGCAGATGCAGGAAGGTGGGTAAGCTGATAGTACCCGCCATGCCGCTTACAATTCTAGTGTTTAAAGTGGACCAATCAGCCCTGATTCACACAGCGGGCATCCCGACTTGGAATGCCCCCAAGGCAAGGACCAATCACCAGGCTAGTCAGAATCCTGGGTGACTGGTCCACTTTAACGACTGTTGAGTTACTGTTAACCTATCCACAGATTCGTTCCAGCAAAAAAGTATATTCTTGGCAGAAATAAAAGGATTCTGATTCAAGTTACTTTATCTAACCAGTAAATAAATTAAATATACTCACTTCTTTAGAGTCTTTGCTCCTGATGATGAATGAGGTTGCAGATAGAATGGAATCTTATTAAATTTAGGCATGTTTTTCTACAAGAAGAAAAGGAGATAATTAGTATAACAAAGCCCTGAAACGTGGTAATAAATCTGTACAGGCTTCCAGTTACTACAGAGCCATTCACAAGATGCTGCCTGATCCATCCAGTTAGAAGATTCATCCCATGAGCTGCACAAGCTGCTGTTGGAGTTTCAGGACCTTTTCTGTAGCCCCCTTTTTTTTAAGCAATGAAAGGTGAACTTTTACTAAGAAGCAGGGAAAAGCCAGACAGACAAGGAAGCACATACAATCATAGCTGTGCCCCAAAGTTTGATGCAAGTGGGGTGAAGGTAAAAAAGGTGGTCATAAATAAATAAAATGCAGGGGTTGAGCTATAGGAAACAGCAGCTTTATTCAGCAGAACACCAGGATGAATACTCTACATAAGCAAACAAGGATTTGTTTTTACACTTAGTGTGGACAATACCTTTAAAGTGGACCAAAGCCCACCCTGGAGTCTGAGACTGTGGGTGGGTAGGACATATATTGTATTCTTCACCACATAAGACTCAGGAGGAGGAAAATAAGAAAATTATTGTGAACCAAATGGTGTGCTAAAAATACAATTCTGTGAGTACTTACCTGTAGAATTGATTTTGTAGTATACAACACGTCCTGTTTCACCAAATTCTTTATGCTTGGGATATCCGCCACAAGGTGGCGCAGTGGACTGCAGAAGAGACTTGTGGCGTCTCCCATAAAAGGACAGGAACCTCCCACAAATTCCCAGTGTTACAAGCAGTTAGACAAGAAGCCGGGAGAATAATAATGAAGGAAACCCCAACCAAACATCTGAACAAATCATCATACAGAGGTAACCAAGAATAATGATAACAAGGGAGGGGTGAAACAGGACGTGCTGTATACTACAAAATCAATTCTACAGGTGAGTACTCAAAGAATTGTATTTTTCCAAGTATACAACACGTCCTGTTTCACCAAATTCTTTACGCTTGGGATAACCAAAAGCAGTGTCCGTAAAGTAGGGTGGGATCCCCAAAGAACAACAGCAGGCAGATTAAGCCAATGCCGCATGAAGAACTTTGCGGCCAAAAGCAGCATCAGCTGAGGCCCTAACATCAACCTTGTAAAACTTGAAAAAAGTATGAACAGAAGACCAAGTTGTGGCCTTACAAACTTGTTCAACAGAAGCCTGGTGCTGAAAGGCCCAAGAGGCACCAATAGCATGAGTGGAATGAGCAGTAAGGCGGAAGGGAGATTCCTTCCCCTTAGCAGAATAGGCTTGCACCACCGACTGACGAATCCACTTGCCGATAGTGGACTTAGCCGGAGGCAAACCCTTCCTAGGACCAGAAGGTAGAACAAAAAGAGCATCAGTCTTCCTGAAAGATTCAGTAGCTACCAAGTAAAACTTCAGATCCCTGACCACATCTAAAGAATGCAGAGTCCTCTCCTTGGAATTAGCAGGATTAGGACACAAGGAAGGCAAGACAATGTCCTGATTGAGATGAAAAGCAGACACAACCTTAGGCAAGAAATCTGGCTTAAACCGAAACACCACCTTGTCCTGGTGTCGCTCAAAATAAGGAGGTTTGATGGAAAGCGCCATCAACTCAGAAACACACCTGACAGAAGTGATAGCCACCAAAAAGGCTACCTTAAGAGTCAAGATGGGCAAAGCGGCCTCACGGAGAGGCTCAAAAGGACGACCCTGCAGAGCAGATAACACCAGATTTAAATCCCAAACTGGTAACATAGGTTTACGTGGCGGACGCACATGAGAAACCCCCTGGAAGAAAGTCTTAACCAAACAGTGAGTGGCAAAAGATCTTTGGAAAAAAATTGAGCTGAAACATGACCTTTGAGGGTACTAAGTTGAAGGCCCAAATCCAAACCATGTTGCAAGAATTCCAGAATCCTGGGAACAGAAAACACCCGACAGGAAAGAGATTTGGACTCACACCAGGCAATGTAAGCATGCCAGACCCTGTAATAGATAAAGGACGAGGACTTCTTCCTAGCCCTAATCATGGTAACAACAGAGGCAGGCAAACCCTTTTCCATCAAGATGGTTTCAGCAGCCAAGCCGTCAAAGCCAGCATTTGCAAATTGGGATGGCACAGCTGCCCCTGAGTGAGCAGATCTGGATCCTTAGGCAGGACGTATTGATCTTCTGCCAACTGCACGATGTCTGCGAACCACACCCTTCTTGGCCAACAGGGGGCCACCAGAATGTTTGGCACCCCTTCCTGGGCTACCTTGCGCAGCACCCTGCCCAACAGAGGAAACGGAAGGAACACATAGAGGAGCCGAAACCCCTTCCAAGGCACTGGCAGCGCATCCGTGGCAAAGGCCAGGGGATCCTGTGACAGAGAGACAAAGAATGGAAGTTTGTGATTGTGACGTGAAGCAAACAGGTCCACATCTGGCAGACCCCAGTGGTGGCACAGAGAGCAAAAGGTGCACCCTGACCGGACCTGGGAGCACGGAAGGAGGGGGGGGGGGGGGGAACGAGCCCCCCGAAAGGGCCGCGGCTGCCTCCTGCGTTGAGGCAGCCTACCATCCTTAGCAAACAGATCCAGACGCTCCCCAAAGAGCCATAGCCCAGTAAAGGGGAAGCCAGTGAGAGCCTTCTTAGCTGCATTATCAGCCGCCCACTGACGCAGCCAAACAGAGCGGCGTATAGCCACCAAAAGGGCAGAAGTCCTACCACACATCCTGACCGCATCATCCATAGAAGAAAGAATAAATGCCACAAATTCATAGCAAAGCAGAAGGGATCTATACTCATCCCCCCTATTGGCATCCGAGGCATTATCCAGAAGGCACTTGAGTAGTCCTATAATAGCAAGAGCCATGATGGCAGAAGCGCACACAGGGCGCAGCGCAGTCCCTGCACAAGCAAATGCGTGACAGGCCAGCTGATCAACACGCTGGTCCACACCATCCCTCAGAGTAGAAGTGTCAGGGGAATGTATGACCGAGGTATTGGACAACCCAAGCACGGGAGCATCCATCTCGGGGGGGGGGACACGACCAGCGCTTAACCACATCAGCAGGAAATGGATACCTCCTGTCCCAACTCTTAGGCACCACGGGCAATCTTAATAATCCCTAATTATTGAAGTGGATCTGCTCAGGGAACTTCAAGCGTTGTTTAACAGTGTGAAAAAGCTCACCCTGCTGCCTTTTAGCCGAGACAGGAGGTGCAATACACAGTACTTCAAAAATGTTAGCCAACAGCCTGTCCGTATCCTCAGGAGACCATGGGTCTTCTCCAAAAGGAGACCCAGTACCACCATAAACCTCCTGCTGCCCCTCAGAGGAATCAGAATCAGAGAAAAGTTCCCCCTCTTCTAGGGGGTACAGGCCAGGGAAAGAAAACTGTCCCTCATCCTCCTCAGGAAAAAGGGAAACAGCGGGAGTAAAATGCCGCTTCTTGCCAGAAGCCTTACCAGAGACCGGTCCAGCC
This sequence comes from Gastrophryne carolinensis, assembly GCA_027917425.1. NCBI lineage: Eukaryota > Metazoa > Chordata > Amphibia > Anura > Microhylidae > Gastrophryne > Gastrophryne carolinensis. The sequence continues at coordinate 93,412,704 of CM051239.1, forward strand.
ATATGCCTTTCCAGGCTGGCCACCCGCAAGGCCAAGTCATAGTTTGATTCCCCACTAGCATGTCCCTCACTAGGGGTCAAATGCAGTCACGGGGGGGTAGGTGATGTAGAAGGGGGTGCAGAGCTGGGCAGCGTAGCAGGCAACCAAGACTGCAGCACAAGTACCTTCTGGGCGCAGGGCACTGACACTGTCACTCACAGGGGATACCCCACACGTGGCACACAGCTGTGCTTGTCCCGAAGGAACCCCAAGCACATTATCCCAGGAAGCCTCCATATGTTGATTGGAGTGGGCACACTGGCAAGTATAGGGTTAGGGCTAACGAGAGACACCCGGGATGCCCCAAAACCCCGCTAGGGAAGGTGGGAGAAGGAAGGGAAGAGGGCCAGGAGAAACCACAGACACGTTTATCCTGCCTGAAAGACATAAGAAAACCACACATAACATTCCCAAAATGTGGTGACAAGAGCACAATACAACCCCAAAGGGGACTCATGGACCAAGAAGCTGATCGCACATCCAGACAGGCCAGCAGCGCGCCGCAGTACCGGAGGGCGAACTTCTGCAGAGATGAATATGCAAAAAAGAAAGCCCCTCCCGGTCCATATATACCTGGGACCTCCCACCAATTTCCCAGTGTAAAAAAGCAGTAAGGGGACCAGGAAGAACCAATTATAACCTTAATAATCAAAACCGATGGTTCACCATATAAAAGCCCCAGAATACCTGAAAAAAAGGGGTGGGGCGAAGTGGAGTGTATGGCACACTCATAATACCCGTTTTAAAGGTGAGTACTCACAAAACGGTATTATTCTAAGTATGCCATACACTCCACTTCGATCTTCATGACATGTGGGACATCCGAAAGCAGTGTCCGTCATGGGTGGGAACCGGAAACAGTAAAGAATGTACCAACTCAAACCACTGCAGCTTGCAGAACCTTGCGGCCAAAAACAGCATCCGCTGAAGCCCGCACATCAACCTTGTAAAACTTGGAAAAAGTATGAACGGAAGACCAAGTAGCACCCTTACAAACTTGTTCAATAGAAGCCTGGTGCTGAAAAGCCCAGGATGCACCAACAGCACGAGTAGAGTGCACAATGACCCTTAGCAGAATAGGCCCCAACAATGGCCTGACGAATCCATTTGCTAATCGTAGACTTAGCAGGCACCAAACCTTTCCTGGGCCCGCAGGGCACCACGAAAAAAGCGTCTGTCTTGCGGAAGGAAGAAGTAGTCACCAAATAGTACTTCACACAGCGAACAACATCCAAATTGTGCAGAACCCTCTCCTTGCCATTGTTAGGCTTAGGACACAAGGAAGGGAGAACAATATCTTGATTGAGGTGGAAAGCAGACACCACCTTAGGAAGGAAATCTGGCTTAAAACGAAAAACCACCTTATCCTGGTGTCTCTCAAAGTAAGGGGCCTGAATCGACAGCCGACAACTCAGAGACACGCCGAACAGAGGTAATAGCCACCAAGAAAGCAACCTTCTGAGTGAGAACCGAAAGAGCAATATCCTGTAGCGGCCCAAAAGGAGGACCCTGGAGAGCCAAAAGAACCAAATTCAAATCCCAAACGGGAACCACACATGCGCGAACCCTTGGAAAAAGGTCTTAACCAGCGGGTGTAAGGCAAAAGACCTCTGGAAGAAAACCGACAGAGCAGAAACCTGTCCTTTCAAAGTACTAAGCTGGAACCCAAGACCCAGATTATGCTGAAGAAACTCCAAAATCCTAGGAATCGAAAACACCCTGCAAGGCAAGGCCCTAGCCTCACACCAATCAATATAGGACCTCCAAGTCCTATAGTAAATGCCAGAAGAGGACCGCTTCCTAGCCCTAATCAAGGTCTGAACAACAGCCGCAAACAAACCTTCCTCCTTCAGAATGAAGGTTTCAGCAGCCAAGCAGTCAAAGCCAGCGTTTGTAAATTGGGGTAAAGTAGTTGACCCTGAGATAACAGATCCGGCAACAAGGGAAGCCGGTACTGATCTACGGCCAGCCTTACAACGTCTGCGTACCAAACCCTTCTTGGCCACCTTGGAGCCACCAGAATTGCTGGTGCCCCTTCTAGAACCAGTTTGCGAACTACCTTGCCCAGCATGGAGACGGGCGGAAACAGGTACAGAAAACCCAGATCCTTCCAAGCAAGGGACAAGGCATCCACTGCCAGAGATAGCGGATCCTGAGAAAGAGACACAAAGGCCAGAAGTTTGTGATTGTGCCTTGAGGCAAAGAGATCCACCTCCGGAGTCCCCCACTTGCGGCAAAGATCCTGAAAAACCTCGGGGTTGAGAGACCACTCTCCTTGGCGAGAGGATCCCCTGCTCAGGGAATCCGCCTCTGTGTTCTCCACTCCCGGAATGTAGACTGCCGAAATGCAAGGAACATTGCTCTCCGCCCAGTGCAGGATCAGAGAGACCTGCTGCGAGTCCCTCCTTGGTGATTGATGTAAGCTACCGCCATTCGGTTGTCTGAACGATCCTGAACCGGTAGACCCTGTAAATGTGAGGTCAGCCGAGCCAGAACCAGTCGGATGGCTCTGAGCTCCAAGACATTGATGGGGGTGTGAGCCTCCTGAGGACCCCACACCCCGCTGAACTGATGACTTTTCCAATAACCTCCCCAGCCCGACAGGCTGGCATCCATGGTAACTGTCTCCCAACAAGGGACCAGAAAGGATCTGCCCTTCAACAGGTTGCTCGATTCCAGCCACCACCGAAGGGACTGCCGAACCCTGGGAGACCTCCCAAAAGGTTGATCCAATGACTGCGGACACCTGTCCCAATGCGTCAATAGGTGAAGTTGAAGAGATCTCATGTGAAACTGTGCAAACGGTACCGCCTCGAAGGAGGACACCATCAAGCCCACCAGTTTCATCCCCTGTCGGATAGAGGGACAAGGATTGGCCAGAAGAAGGCGGATCAGACCCTGAATCCCCTGCACCTTGGTCTGGGGCAGAAACAATCTGGCCTGAATGGTATCCAGATTCATGCCCAGAAATGAAATCACTCGAGACGGAGAGAGAGAAGACTTGGGGCGGTTGATCACCCACCCGAACCTCTCCAGGGTCGACACCACCTGGTGGGTGTCCAGCTCCGCCTGACGGAGGAAGAAGCTGAGATCAACAGGTCGTCCAGATAAGGCACAATGCGAATGCCCTGAGCTCTGAGCAGAGCCATTATTCCCGCCAAGACCTTGGTGAAGACCCTCCGCCTGACGGAGGAAGAAGCTGAGATCAACAGGTCGTCCAGATAAGGCACAATGCGAATGCCCTGAGCTCTGAGCAGAGCCATTATTCCCGCCAAGACCTTGGTGAAGACCCTCGGCGCCAAGGTCAGTCCGAAGGGAAGGGCTACAAACTGAAAATGTTGATCCTCCACCGCAAACCGGAGAAATCTCTGATGTGCCAGAAAAATCGGAACATGCAGATACGCATCCTTGATGTCTATGGATGTCATAAAATCCGAATTGATAGCCGAGCAGAGTCTCCATGCGGAACTTTTTGGCTCTGATAAACCTGTTGAGAACCTTGAGATCTAGAATGGGTCTCACCGAACCCTCCTTTTTGGGAACCGTGAAAAGGTTGGAGTAGTAACCCCTGCCTCTTTCCGACGGAGGCACAGGGCATATAACTCCCATGTCCAGAAGGTTTTTCACTGCTAACAGGAGCCCCTGTGCAGCCTGAGGGTCCGAGGGCACCCGAGACCTTAAGAATCTTGGAGGCGGCCAGTACTCGAACTCCAGTTTGTACCCGGAGGAGACCACTTCCAAGATCCAATTGTCTGTGACCTCCCGGGCCCAGACCTGGAAGAAGAGCCGCAGCCGTCCCCCCACCCTTGCCGGCAGGCTTGGAACCCCAGGCAGCCGCGGGATGTGCCCAAACTCTGCCCCTGTTCCAGGACGAGCACCTGACACCCGAGAAGGCCAAACCCCTAGCCGCTCTGGCCCTTTGAAAGGAAGGCGTGAACGAGCCAACAGGGAGGGCGCTGTTTCTTCCACTGAGGTAACTTACCTCCTTTAGCAACAGCATCCAATTTATCTCCAAACAGCCGCGTACCCGAGAAGGGAAGAGCTGTAAGCGACTTCTTGGCCCCCAAAGTCCGCCGTCCACTGGCGGAGCCAGACCGATCTGCGCATAGCCACCAATAAGGCTGAAGTCCTACTACACGACAATAGAATCTTCCATAGCAGCCAAGACAAAATCCAAGAACAATTCACATCTCTTAAGGGTAGCGAACTCAGCACTAGCCGGATCAAACTGAGCGTCATTCAGCCAGTCCCTGATAAGAGACCTGGTAGCAAGCGACACTAGGGCAGATGCACAAACAGGCTGCAGGGCCGAGCCCACACTGGCAAATGCGTGGCACGCCATCTGATCAAGGCGCTTATCCTCGCCATCCTTAAGGGAAGTGGCGTCAGAGGTGTTCAGCACAGAAGAGTTGGTCAAACCTAAAACTGGCGCATCGACCTCGGGAGGAGAAAACCAGCGCTTCCACCAGGAAAGGATACTTCTTATCTCATCCCTGAGGAGTGTCACGCTCTGGGTACTACAGCTATCCACTTAGATAACTCCAGCCCTCTCAGTAAGACCTCAACCCCCAATCTCCGCAGCCAGCTTCACCTTTAGGAGCCCCCGCTTGCCGGGACGCAGAGCACGCCTGCCCGGGATCGGTTGCCCCCAGGACTTCAATGGCTCAAAGATTGGAGTCTTACTGTTCAGAGGCCTGAAGAACCCGCGGCTGGAAGTGGTGCCGAGCAGCCCAATCGCTGAGCGTAAAACGGAAGTCCAACAGGCTAGGGGTCAGCAACAGAAGTTCCGGGATGACAGCGGTACCAAGGATTGGACAAGACGTGGTCGAGGATCAAGCAGAGGTCGGCAACAGGAGATCAGATCGAGGGTGGTCAAAACACAGGCGAAGGTCGGCAACAGGAGATCAGATCGGGGGGTAGTCAAGACGGGCGGTGGTCGGCAACGGGAGATCAAAAATATACTTAGAGACAAGCTACTAAACAGGGTACAAGGCGCTATCACAGGCAATTCCCAACTGAGGGGGAATTGCTTTTATAGGGACAGACAGAGGAGAGGAAGTGTAGGTGATTGGTGCACTTTGGGAACACACCCAGGATAGGTCTGCAGGGCTGAGAGGGCGCATCCCTAAATGGTTGGTGTATTTTGGGATTGCACCCAGGATTGGCTGAGAGGGCACATCCCTAAATTCCTAGGGCTCATTGGCCCTTTAATAAAAACATTTCCCTGATCCTCCGGCGGGCGCGCACAGTACAGCGCCGCCGGAGGGCATAGTTACTACGTGCTCGCGCCTGCGCGCGAGCACGTCCAGAGGACGAGGAAGCGGGGGGCGTGGCCGAGCCGAGCGCTGCTCGAGCCGACGCCGCCGGATCCGCCGACGCCCGGCGCGGCCGCCGCACACCAACAGCCGCGGCCGGACGCCTGGAGACGGCGCTGGAACGGGGCCCAGGTAGGAGATTCCTGACACTACCCCCCCCTTCATGAGGGGCCTCCGGACCCTTATGCGGCTTCTCTGGATTGTCCCGATGGAACCTCCTTACAAGAGCCTTGGCATGAACATCTCTAGCCGCCACCCAGCACCTTTCCTCTGGACCATAGCCAACCCAATCCACCAAATACTGTAAAGAATTACGCACCTTACGTGAATCCAAGATCTTATTTACTTCATACTCGGGCTCATTATTAATGAGAATAGGCGGAGGACCAGCAAGAGGAGTATTCTTAGCTGGTTTTAACAACGAAACATGGAAAGAGTTAGGTATTTTCATAGTCGGCGGTAGTTGAACTTTAAACGACACATTATTCAATTTCTTGATAATCGGGAAAGGGCCAATGAATTTCGGACCCAATTTACTAGAGGGTTGACGGAGCGCAATATTTTTAGTGGAGACCCAAACCAGATCGCCTACTTGAAGAGTAGGTTCCCGTGATCTGCGACGATCAGCAAATCTCTTATATCTTAAACTAGTAGTTTTAAGAATCTCCTGAACGTGTGACCAGATATTCTTCCGTTCTTGAAGCCACTCCTCCAACGCCGGCAAGTTGGAAGGTGACCCTGAAAGGGAAGAAGCTCTAGGATTTTTCCCTAGGTTACAATAAAAAGGCGATATCTTGGTACTCTCACTAGGCGCATTATTATAAGCAAATTCGGCGAAATCAATAAATTCTGCCCATTGATCTTGGGCATCAGAGACATAACACCTTAAGTACTGTTCCAGAGTTTGATTAGTTCTTTCCGTCTGCCCATTGGACTGGGGATGGTAGGCAGACGAAAGAGAGATCTGAATACCCAGCCGCGAACAGAAATGTTTCCAAAAACGGGAAGTAAATTGGACGCCCCGATCAGAGACTATATTGGACGGAATACCATGAATACGAAAAATGTGTGAAGTAAATAGTCAAGAAAGCTCTGGTGCAGAAGGAAGCTTAGCCAAAGGAATGAAGTGTGCCATTTTACTGAAACGATCTACGACCACCCAAATAACAGTATTCCCGTGTGATAAAGGCAAATCTACAATAAAATCCATAGAAATATGAGTCCAAGGTTCGGCAGGGATTTCAAGAGGAACCAAACCGCCACTGGGAGCCTTATGAACCCCTTTACTTCGAGCGCAAACAGCACAAGCGTCGATAAAGGCAGTAATATCGCGTCTCATGGTTGGCCACCATACATGGCGACGGGCAAGCATAAAGGTTTTTCGGTTACCCACATGACCAGCAGTTTTAGCATCGTGAAACTCGCGAATTACATCTGAACGCAAATGTGGCGGTACAAACTGGCATCCCAAGGGAACATTACTAGGAGACTGGTCTTGAAACGGCGCCAAGGTGTTAGAGAGATCAGGAAGTAATGCCCCGACCACACAACCCATGGGTAGAATCGGGTCACCAGTATCACCCCGATCCTTACATTCACCGAACATGCGAGATAGAGCATCCGCTTTAGTATTTTTTACACCCGGCTTGAACGTAATAATAAAATTAAAACGCGAGAAGAATAATGCCCAACGTGCTTGACGAGAGTTCAATCTCTTGGCAGACCCAATGTATTCAAGATTTTTGTGATCGGTATACACAGTTATAGGATGTAATGAACCCTCCAGCCAGTGTCGCCATTCATCAAAAGCCAGTTTAATAGCTAATAGTTCCCTATTACCGACATCATAATTTTGCTCCGCGGTACTGAATTTACGTGAAAAATAAGCGCATGGATGAAGACGCTCAGGGTTACCAGAATATTGCGACAAAACTGCACCCACTCCCAGCTCAGAAGCGTCCACTTCTACAATGAAGGCCTTACGAATATCTGGGTGAATTAACACTGGTGCTGAATTGAAGGCCCGTTTCAAGGTCAGGAAGGCCTCACAGACAGAGGGAGACCAGTTGGCAGTAAAGGCCCCCTTGCAGGTAAGATTGGTAAGAGGTGCAACAACATGAGAGAAGCCTTTGATGAACCGCCGATAAAAATTAGCAAAACCTAGAAAACGCTGCAATTCTTTTAAGGTCTTGGGTTGGACCCAATCCTGAACCGCTGAAACTTTCCCCGCATCCATCTCTAGACCCTGGTTGGTAATAATGTACCCTAAGAAAGGAACTGTGGTGACTTCAAACACGCATTTAGAAAGTTTAGCAAATAAGTTGTTCTCTCTTAATTTTTGTAGTACCAACTTAACATGGCGTCTGTGCTCCAACAAGGAATTAGAAAAAATGAGAATATCGTCTAAGTATATGACCACAAATCTACCGAGATACTCTCTGAAAATATTGTTAACAAAATCTTGAAAAACGGCTGGCGCGTTACAAAGACCAAAAGGCATGACCAGGTACTCGTAATGGCCGTCTTTCACATTAAATGCGGTTTTCCACTCGTCCCCCTGTCGGATGCGAATAAGATTGTAAGCCCCTCTTAAATCCAACTTGGAAAAAATTTGGGACCCAGTGACTTGATTGAACAGATCCCTGATCAAGGGCAAGGGGTATCGGTTCTTTACAGTGATTTTATTCAAGGCTCGATAATCTATGCATGGTCTCAAGCCGCCATCTTTTTTCTCTACAAAAAAGAATCCAGCCCCGGCAGGTGAGGTAGAGGGGCGAATAAATCCCTTCTTTAAATTTTCGGTGATGTACTCCCTCATTGCTTGCTCTTCAGGCAGGGTAAGATTATAAATTTTTCCCCTCGGGGGAATCGTGCCTGGCAGCAAGTCAATAGGGCAGTCATAAGACCGATGTGGAGGAAGGGTATCCGCAGAACGTTCAGAAAAGACATCAACCCAGTCTGCGTATGGTTGAGGTAATCCCTGAGGTAAAACTTGCATACTTCTAAGGCCTGTAGTAAAGCAGTGACTTTTACAATGGTCACTCCACTTGATCAATTCTCCAACCCGCCAATCTATCACCGGGTTGTGGAGTTGTAACCAGGGGTATCCCAAAACCACCGGAGTGTCTGGACAGTCGAAGATGAAAAATTCTAAGAACTCAGAGTGAGAAGAGCCAACAATTAACCGAAGAGGTGGGGTCTTGGTGTTTATAGGTCCCCCCTGGATGGCCTTCCCATTGATGGCCAATACTTGTAGGGATCTTTCAAGAGGAACTAACGGAATACCTAAAAGGGAGATCATACTCCTATCCAGAAAGTTTCCCGCCGCACCGCTGTCGATAAAGGCGGAAACTGTTTGCTTGGAAGAACCCCAAGATAGGTCAATGGGTACTAACATTTTATTTTGGCGAGAGTTGCAAACTGACTCACCCAGATCAGTACTCTCTACCTGGTCTGGGTGCGGAAGTTTTCCGCCGGTCTCCCCTTGTTGGGACAGGACCCTGCGAAATGTCCCGAGTTCCCACAATATAGGCATAACCCATTGGACCGCCTACGCTGCTTTTCCTCTTGGGATAACCGGGTTCTCCCTAATTGCATGGGTTCTTCCTGGGAAGGAGATGAGGTATTTTCCCCACGGGTAGCCGGGGAACTAAGACTCTGGGAAGACCTGAAGGACGTGGGAGCCCTGGCTCTCTCCCTAGCCCTCTCTCTAAGACGCCTGTCTATTTTAATGGAGACCTGCATTAATTGGTCTAGATCTGCGGGTGGAGGAAAATTTACCAAAGCATCCTTGATGCTTTCCGACAGCCCCACCCTGAACTGACTACACAAAGCGGGATCATTCCACCTCGATTCGACGGCCCAGCGGCGGAATTCAGCACTATAATCTTCAGCCGAATTCCGTCCTTGTCTTAAGGCCCGAAGCCTATTTTCTGCCGTAGATTGTTGATCAGGGTCAGCATATAAGACGCCCATAGCAGTAAAGAATGCTGTAACGGATTGTAGGGCAGAATCATGAGATGGCAAACTGAAGGCCCAGGACTGCGGGTCTCCTTGAAGCAAGGAAATGACTAGGCCTACTCGTTGGGACTCAGTGCCTGAGGAGATGGGTCTCAGCTTGAAATACAGTTCGCAGGCATTCTTAAAATTGGAGAATTTAGCTCGTTCTCCAAAAAACTTTTCCGGCAATGGAATCTTTGGTTCTGAGATATGAGGTGGTACAGAGGATGCCGGTAACTGTCGAGATTCTTGAGTGGCCACTCTTTGAGCGAGCTGGTTTATCGCCGTAGCCATAGCTTGTACCTGCTGTACCAGGTCATCCATCTTCGGGCCTGTGATAATGTCACGCTCTGGGTACTACAGCTATCCACTTAGATAACTCCAGCCCTCTCAGTAAGACCTCAACCCCCAATCTCCGCAGCCAGCTTCACCTTTAGGAGCCCCCGCTTGCCGGGACGCAGAGCACGCCTGCCCGGGATCGGTTGCCCCCAGGACTTCAATGGCTCAAAGATTGGAGTCTTACTGTTCAGAGGCCTGAAGAACCCGCGGCTGGAAGTGGTGCCGAGCAGCCCAATCGCTGAGCGTAAAACGGAAGTCCAACAGGCTAGGGGTCAGCAACAGAAGTTCCGGGATGACAGCGGTACCAAGGATTGGACAAGACGTGGTCGTGGTCAAAACACAGGCGAAGGTCGGCAACAGGAGATCAGATCGAGGGTGGTCAAAACACAGGCGAAGGTCGGCAACAGGAGATCAGATCGGGGGGTAGTCAAGACGGGCGGTGGTCGGCAACGGGAGATCAAAAATATACTTAGAGACAAGCTACTAAACAGGGTACAAGGCGCTATCACAGGCAATTCCCAACTGAGGGGGAATTGCTTTTATAGGGACAGACAGAGGAGAGGAAGTGTAGGTGATTGGTGCACTTTGGGAACACACCCAGGATAGGTCTGCAGGGCTGAGAGGGCGCATCCCTAAATGGTTGGTGTATTTTGGGATTGCACCCAGGATTGGCTGAGAGGGCACATCCCTAAATTCCTAGGGCTCATTGGCCCTTTAATAAAAACATTTCCCTGATCCTCCGGCGGGCGCGCACAGTACAGCGCCGCCGGAGGGCATAGTTACTACGTGCTCGCGCCTGTGCGCGAGCACGTCCAGAGGACGAGGAAGCGGGGGGCGTGGCCGAGCTGAGCGCTGCTCGAGCCGACGCCGCCGGATCCGCCGACGCCCGGCGCGGCCGCCGCACACCAACAGCCGCGGCCGGACGCCTGGAGACGGCGCTGGAACGGGGCCCAGGTAGGAGATTCCTGACAAGGAGCACCAGGAAGCCGACTGGGCCTCTCCCATTCTCTAAGGATCAGCGCATCAAAGTAACCCTGGGTAGGGAATTCCAGACGGGGCTTGCAGACCCCCAAAAAATTCCCCCTTCTTGAGAGGAGACGCCTCAGGCGGTTCAATATCCAACACCTCCAATAGATGTGACAAAACAGTGGCCGTATCTACGGCATCCCCCAGCGCTTGCCCGACATCAGCATCACCAGACTGAACATAATCAGCCACTGTTTCCTCATACAATTCCCCCTCCTCTAACGGGGAATAATCCGACAAATCAACGGAATCGTCGTCAACATCCCACAAGGGCTGGGCCAACGACAAATGTCTCTTTTTAGCCTGGGCCTTCTTGCCCACCGTGCTAGCAATAAATTTCTCGATGCTGGCCAACCTAGCACAAACATCAGAGTGCGACTCCCCGCTGGCACCAATGTCACTTGGGGTACGGATAAGGCGGGGAGGGGAAGGCGATGAAGCGGGAGGAGCCGACCCAGACGGCTGGGTACCAGACTGCTGCGTTATGGCCTTTTGTGCACATGGTATACAGATCAGCACATTCTCCCCCGTAAGGGATACCCCACACTCCACACATGGCTCGGATTGTCCCAGAGGGAGCCCGAGCCCAGTATCCTACGGAGCCTCCATATGGTGATTTTTGTGGTCAGTGGCAAGACCGCAGGGAATTTACGCCTAAGCAACCCGGGATGCCCCTTAAAAGTCCAGGTGGGAGGATTTGAGGTGATCAAATTTACACTTGGGACCCCAGGACCAAGAGGAACCCCTTAACATGCACAATAATGAAGCAATCTGCAACACACAATAAGGCATATCAATTACTATACAGCAAATTATATATATATAATTTTAATTAAATAATTAAATAGATAAATGGCAAAACCTGCCAAAAACCAGCACCACAGGGGGCCCTCCCACCAGAGAGGGACCCCCAAGTGACAAAGAGGTGGCCAACAGGCCCCTACCTGTCCCCAAGAACGGCAGCAGCAACCACAGCAAGACAGCAAAAATGGCCCCTGATCTGAGGAGATAGCCGAGAAGCAGGAAGAGAAGGGAAGGGGGGCGGGCCAGCGCCGAAGGCGCGCTTTTCCGGCCCCACCCCCCTCCCAGCAGCGCGGATCTGGCCAGCAAAACGCGCTGAACAACCGCGGCCACGCCGATCGCCCGCCCCCTTTTCTTAACACAGCCTGAGGGAGAGAAGCTCCCCAGGCTAACAGGAAAGCCACCACAGGCTAGAAAGCACCATGCACCAATTTATCCAGGGATTCTTCCAGGAGATCCACACACACACAGACACACACACACACACAACACAAAGTAAAGTGAACACCAACACACATACACTCATATATAAATATTAACAAATGAAAAGGGAGAAGCCGAGGATGACCCTGGCGCTGTCCTACCTTCACCCGAACCAGGCAGCCGAGGCTGGGAGGCAGTGGGTCCAGAACGGGTGGGAATAGTCCTGCAGGGCCGCAGGTTGATAAGCCCCGCTCGCCTGCGTAATATAGAGAGCCATCTTCTATCTTCGCAGTCCAGACTGCAGAAGGAAACTGGGAATTTGTGGGAGGTTCCTGTCCTTTTATGGGACCGGGAGACGCCACAAGTCTCTTCTGCAGTCCACTGCACCACCTTGTGGCGGATATCCCAAGCGTAAAGAATTTGGTGAAAAAGGACGTGCTGTATACTTGGAAAATACCCCCTTCCAGTCACCCCATTACAGACAGTGTGCAGAATCCCCCCCAATTACCCCAATACAGACCTCACAATACAGGAAGTGTCCAAATACAGGCAGCGTGCGTGTGAGGCATCCCAAATACAGGCAGCGTGCGTGTGAGGCATCCCAAATACAGGCAGCGTGCGTGTGAGGCATCCCAAATACAGGCAGCGTGCGTGTGAGGCATCAAAAATACAGGCAGCGTGCGTGTGAGGCATCCCAAATACAGGCAGCGTGCGTGTGAGGCATCCCAAATGCAGGCAGCGTGCGTGTGAGGCATCCCAAATACAGGCAGTGTGCGTGTGAGGCATCCCAAATACAGGCAGTGTGCAAGTGGCATCCCAAATACAGGCAGTGTGCGCGAGGCATCCCAAATACAGGCAGTGTGCGTGTGAGGCATCCCATCTACAGGCAGTGTGCGTGTGAGGCATCCCATCTACAGGCAGTGTGCGTGTGAGGCATCCCATCTACAAGCAGTGTCTGTGAGGCATCCCAAATACAGGCAGTGTGCGTGTGAGGCATCCCAAATACAGGCAGTGTGCGTGTGAGGCATCCCAAATACAGGCAGTGTGCGTGTGAGGCATCCCAAATACAGGCAGTGTGCGTGTGAGGCATCCCAAATACAGGCAGTGTGCGTGTGAGGCATCCCAAATACAGGCAGTGTGCGTGTGAGGCATCCCAAATACAGGCAGTGTGCGTGTGAGGCATCCCAAATACAGGCAGTGTGCATGTGAGGCATCCCAAATACAGGCAGTGTGCAAGTGGCATCCTAAATACAGGCAGTGTGCAAGTGGCATCCCAAATACAGGCAGTGTGCAAGTGGCATCCCAAATACAGGCAGTGTGCGCGAGGCACCCCAAATACAGGCAGTGTGCGCGAGGCACCCCAAATACAGGCAGTGTGCGCGAGGCACCCCAAATACAGGCAGTGTGCGCGAGGCACCCCAAATACAGGCAGTGTGCGCGAGGCACCCCAAATACAGGCAGTGTGCGCGAGGCACCCCAAATACAGGCAGTGTGCGCGAGGCACCCCAAATACAGGCAGTGTGCGCGAGGCACCCCAAATACAGGCAGTGTGCGCGAGGCACCCCAAATACAGGCAGTGTGCGCGAGGCACCCCAAATACAGGCAGTGTGCGCGAGGCACCCCAAATACAGGCAGTGTGCGCGAGGCACCCCAAATACAGGCAGTGTGCGCGAGGCATCCCATCTACAGGCAGGGTCTGCGAGGCATCCCATCTACAGGCAGGGTCTGCGAGGCATCCCATCTACAGGCAGGGTCTGCGAGGCATCCCATCTACAGGCAGGGTCTGCGAGGCATCCCATCTACAGGCAGGGTCTGCGAGGCATCCCATCTACAGGCAGGGTCTGCGAGGCATCCCATCTACAGGCAGGGTCTGCGAGGCATCCCATCTACAGGCAGGGTCTGCGAGGCATCCCATCTACAGGCAGGGTCTGCGAGGCATCCCATCTACAGGCAGGGTCTGCGAGGCATCCCATCTACAGGCAGGGTCTGCGAGGCATCCCATCTACAGGCAGGGTCTGCGAGGCATCCCATCTACAGGCAGGGTCTGCGAGGCATCCCATCTACAGGCAGGGTCTGCGAGGCATCCCATCTACAGGCAGGGTCTGCGAGGCATCCCATCTACAGGCAGGGTCTGCGAGGCATCCCATCTACAGGCAGGGTCTGCGAGGCATCCCATCTACAGGCAGGGTCTGCGAGGCATCCCATCTACAGGCAGGGTCTGCGAGGCATCCCATCTACAGGCAGGGTCTGCGAGGCATCCCATCTACAGGCAGGGTCTGCGAGGCATCCCATCTACAGGCAGGGTCTGCGAGGCATCCCATCTACAGGCAGGGTCTGCGAGGCATCCCATCTACAGGCAGGGTCTGCGAGGCATCCCATCTACAGGCAGGGTCTGCGAGGCATCCCATCTACAGGCAGGGTCTGCGAGGCATCCCATCTACAGGCAGGGTCTGCGAGGCATCCCATCTACAGGCAGGGTCTGCGAGGCATCCCATCTACAGGCAGGGTCTGCGAGGCATCCCATCTACAGGCAGTGTCTGCGAGGCATCCCATCTACAGGCAGTGTCTGCGAGGCATCCCATCTACAAGCAGTGTCTGCGAGGCATCCCATCTACAAGCAGTGTCTGCGAGGCATCCCATCTACAGGCAGTGTCTGCGAGGCATCCCATCTACAGGCAGTGTCTGCGAGGCATCCCATCTACAGGCAGTGTCTGCGAGGCATCCCATCTACAAGCAGTGTCTGCGAGGCATCCCATCTACAAGCAGTGTCTGCGAGGCATCCCATCTACAAGCAGTGTCTGCGAGGCATCCCATCTACAAGCAGTGTCTGCGAGGCATCCCATCTACAAGCAGTGTCTGCGAGGCATCCCATCTACAAGCAGTGTCTGCAAGGCATCCCATCAACAAGCAGTGTCTGCAAGGCATCCCATCAACAAGCAGTGTCTGCGAGGCATCCCATCTACACGCAGTGTCTGCGAGGCATCCCATCTACACGCAGTGTCTGCGAGGCATCCCATCTACACGCAGTGTCTGCGAGGCATCCCATCTACAAGCAGTGTCTGCGAGGCATCCCATCTACAAGCAGTGTCTGCGAGGCATCCCATCTACAAGCAGTGTCTGCGAGGCATCCCATCTACAGGCAGTGTCTGCGAGGCATCCCATCTACAGGCAGTGTCTGCGAGGCATCCCATCTACAGGCAGTGTCTGCGAGGCATCCCATCTACAAGCAGTGTCTGCGAGGCATCCCATCTACAAGCAGTGTCTGCGAGGCATCCCATCTACAAGCAGTGTCTGCGAGGCATCCCATCTACAAGCAGTGTCTGCGAGGCATCCCATCTACAAGCAGTGTCTGCAAGGCATCCCATCTACACGCAGTGTCTGCGAGGCATCCCATCAACAAGCAGTGTCTGCGAGGCATCCCATCAACAAGCAGTGTCTGCGAGGCATCCCATCTACACGCAGTGTCTGCGAGGCATCCCATCTACACGCAGTGTCTGCGAGGCATCCCATCTACACGCAGTGTCTGCGAGGCATCCCATCTACATGCAGTGTCTGCGAGGCATCCCATCTACATGCAGTGTCTGCGAGGCATCCCATCTACAAGCATTGTGTGCGAGGCATCCCAAATACAGGCAGTGTGCGCAAGGCATCCCAACTACAGGCAGTGTGCGGCATGCCTCCCCTCCTGCTATCATAAACACATAAGGGTCGATTTATGGTCAGAGCACAAAAAATGCTCAGAGTGCAAAGGAGCGCATGCCCCTTATTTTGTGTCAGCAAGTGCACAAATGGTGCCCCTGTGATTTGGGATGCCCCATTGTGTGGACCTCCCCATCGCTAGTTTCACACACCTTCTCCTGGAACTTGTTTGTGTGGAGGCGGTGGAGACATGTGAATGTGTGTGTCTATGTGTTCATGTCGGTGGGAGATGGCTGCTGCGGCGTGGGAACCTTAGTATTATCTTTTCTTTGCATTCGCCCAATAAGACACACTGACATTCTCCCCCCACACTTTTAGGGGGAAACGGTGCGTCTTAATAAAATAAAATAAATCACGCTATAGATAGCCCAAGAATAGATTTTGCAATTTATCTGGTATTTATATAAAACTTACGTCTACAGTTATATCGACCACCCACTGTGGAACAGTTTCATTGAGAAGCATGGACTCCGTCTCTCCCCCAGAATCTCTACACAGCAGCCTTGGAGGAGTGAGAAGGGTAGAAGTTACGATTGTGAGAATCTGTTTAAAATAGTTCACATAGATTGGGTGAAATATAATCATTTTCAACATCCGTGGACAGGCTTTTAGATTTTTCAGCAGGTTTTTAAAACCGGACTCCAGGCAGATTGAAAAAAAATAAATCAAAACAGTTCATCTCTAAATTAGTTTTTGTTTCTAGCCTGTCCCTGGAATATGCAACCTCTTGAAGAAAAAAAAAAAAAAATTACCCACCTTTAGTCCCTAGCAGCTGGTCGGTGCTAGTCCACTTAATCACATCCTGCACTCCATTCATAGTTGCTTGAAATACCACCATTAGAGCATTACCACGTCCTATATATTAACTACAATGAAGAGAGCGTGACAGGCCTTGGCAGACCCCTCTCATTGAAATGAATGGAGTGGGCATGGCAGCACTCCTGTGACAGATGGCAGGTCACAAGCCCGATAAAAAAACATCAGTGCCAACCCCATGTTCGGGTTGAGGGCAGCACGGGACCGGGTCCATGTTTATGACACGCTGTTGATCATCGGACTAGAACTAATCAGCAGTGGTGAACAAAAATACATTGCAGTGAATACTCACCTTGAAGAATTGGTATTATAAATATGCAGCATGCCCTTCTCCAGTAATGATTCATTACGTCTGGGATATAGTCCACAAGAGGGCGCTTTACTGCAGAGATGGCAAAAAAAAAAAAAAAAAAAAAAAGAGGCTCCTCCCGGTCCTTATATACCCGGGACCTCCCACTAAATTCCCCAGTATAAAAAAACAGTAAGGGAACCAGGAGAAGCCAATAACAAGATTAACAACTTTAACCAGGAACGTTCACCATTTAGAAGGATCCAAGAATAAGTACTCAGGGTAGGATGGAGCAGGGCGGGCTGCATACTTATAATACCAATTCTACAAGGTGAGTATTCACAGAATTGTATTATTCCAAGTATGCAGCACGCCCTGCTCCAGTAATGATTCATTACGTCTGGGACATCCAATAGCAGTGTCCAACAAACGGGTGGGGATCCCAAAAAAAAAAAAAAAAAAAAAAAAAAAAAACAATGCGCAGTTCAAACCACTGCCGCCTGCAGAACTTTGCGGCCAAAAACAGTATCCGCTGAGGCCCGCACATCAACCTTGTAAAACTTGGAAAAGGTATGAACAGAAGACCAAGTAGCGGCCTTACAAACTTGTTCAACAGAAGCCTGGTGCTGAAAAGCCCAGGAAGCCCCAACAGCACGGGTAGAATGAGCAGTGACTCGGAAAGGAGGGTCCCTCCCTTTTGCAGAATAGGCCCTAATAATGGCCTGACGAATCCATTTACTAATAGTAGACTTAACAGGCGCCAAACCCTTCTTGGGGCCCGAGGGTACCTGAAAGTCACTGTAGCCACCAGGTAGTATTTCAAATTCCTGACAACATCCAGAGAATGCAAGGCCCTCTCCTTGTCATTACCAGGATTAAGGCACAAGGAAGGAAGCACAATGTCCTGATTGAGGTGAAAGGCAGAGACAACCTTAGCCAAGAAGTCTGGTTTAAAGCGGAAAAACACCTTGTCCTGGTGTCTCTCAAAGTAGGGGGCCTGAATGGACAGAGCCGCCAACTCAGAAACACGCCGGACAGAAGTTATAGCCACCAAGAAGGCAACTTTCAAAGTGAGAATAGACAACGCAGCCTCATGCACACGCTCAAAAGGAGGACCCTGAAGGGCAGACAATACCAAATTCAAATCCCAAACCGGTAACATGGGTTTGCGGGGGGGGGGGGGGGGGAGCACATGAGTGACCCCCTGGAAGAAAGTCTTGACCAAAGGATGAAGAGCGAAATACCTCTGGAAGAAGCGGAAACACGCCCCTTCAGCGTGCTGAGCTGAAAACCCAAATCCAGACAATGCTGAAGGAACTCCAGTATCCGAGGGATGGAGAACACCCGACAGGGAAAGGCTCTAGCCTCACACCAGTCAATGTAAGTCTGCCAGGTCCCATAATAGATGGTAGAAGAGGATTTCTTCCTAGCCCTGACCAGAGTCTGAACAACTGAATCAGACAGACCTTTCTCCTTTAGGATGGAGGTTTCAGCAGCCAGGCCGTCAAAGCCAGCGTTTGTAAATTGGGGTAACAGAGCCGTCCTTGAGTAAGAAGATCTGGAACCAGAGGCAGATATGATCCACTGTCAGCTGCACGACGTCTGCGAACCACATCTGTCTTGGCCACCTGGGGGCCACCAGAACAGCTGGCATTCTTTCCTGAATCAACTTGCGCAGAACCTTGCCCAGAAAGGGGAAAAGGAGGGAAGAGGTACAGGAGACCGAACCCTTGCCAGGACAGAGACATGGCATCCACCGCCAGAGCCAGAGGATCCTGGGACAGTGAGACAAATGCTGGCAGCTTGTGATTGTGGCGAGAAGCAAACAGATCCACGTCCGGCATCGCCCACCTGTGACAAAGGGATAGGAAGACCTCGCTGTTGAGGGACCATTCCCCCCGGCGAGAGGCCCCCTTGCTCAGAGAATCCGCTCTCAGATTCTCCGCTCCTGGAATGTAAACCGCAGAGATGCACGGGACATTGTCCTCGGCCCAAGACAGGATCAACGACACCTCCCGGAGGGCACTCTTGCTCCGAGTCCCTCCCTGATGATTGATGTAAGAGAGCGCAGTCCGGTTGTCGGAGCGAACCTGAACCGGCAGGCCCTGGAGGTGAGACGTCAGCTGCGCCAGCACCAACCGAAACCCCTCAGCTCCAGAACATTGATGGGGGCGTGGGCCTCCTGAGGGCCCCACAGCCCCTGGAATTGGAGGGCTCTCCAGTAGCCCCCCCAACCTGACAGACTGGCATCCGTAGTGACCGTCTCCCAACATGGGGTCGGAAATGATCTGCTCCCCAGAAGATTCCTTGAGTCCAGCCACCACCGGAGGGACCGCCGGACCAGAGGAGATAGAACAAAGGCCTGATCCAGAGAGAGGGGACTCTTGTCCCAGACTGACAGAAGATGGAGCTGAAGGGGTCTAATGTGAAATTGAGCATAAGGAACTGCCTCAAAGCAGGCCACCATCTGTCCCACCAATTGCATCCCTTGCAGGATGGATGGATGAGGGCTGGACAGCAAGAAATGAATCAGAGCTTGGAGAGAGTCCACCTTCTGCTGAGGGAGGAAAATCCTGGCCTGAATGGTATCCAAGGCCATACCCAGGAAGGGGGTCACCCGAGACGGGGAGAGAGAGGACTTGGGATAATTGATCACCCATCCGAACATTTTCAAGGTCGCCACCACCGTCCGGGTGTCCAATTCTGCCTGTTGAAGTGAATGGGACGTAATGAGAAGGTCGTCCAGATAAGGAAGAATGCGAATGCCCCAGGCTCTGAGAAGGGCCATCACGCCCGCCAACAACTTGGTGAACACTCTGGGGGCCGAGGTGAGACCAAAGGGAAGTGCCACAAATTGGTAGTGTTGTTCTTCTACTGCGAACCTGAGGAACCGCCGATTCCCTGGGAAGACCGGCACATGAAGGTAAGCATCTTTGATGTCTAGTGAAGTTATAAAGTCCCCAGGGTGCAGGGAGCTGATAGCAGAGCGCAGAGTTTCCATGCGAAAACGTCTGGTTTTAGGTCCAGGATGGGTCTGATGGAACCATCCTTTTTGGGTACTGTAAAGAGATTGGAATAGTAACACTGACCTCTCTCTCCCGGCGCGGCCTGACAAATGACCCCCATGGCCAAAAGGTTTTGTACCGCCAGAAACAGACCCCGAGCTGCCCGCGGGTCCGTAGGAACCCGTGATCTGAGAAATCTGGGAGGAGGCCAGTCCGCGAACTCCAGCTTGTATCCGGAGGAGACAACCTCCAGAATCCAACTGTCTGAGACTTGTTGGGCCCAGACCTGAGCGAAGAGCCACAGCTGTCCCACCACCCACAAGGGTGAGGGCGCCCCCTCATTGCTGAACGGGCATGGCAGTAGATTTGGGTTTGGCACCCCAGGAGGATCCGGGTCGGGCACAGCCTCTGCCCTTGCCCCAGAAATCTCCCCTTTGCCCCTGCCTGTCCTAGGCCCACGAAAGGAGGGAGCGAAGGACCCGGAGCCCCGAAAAGGTCGCGGCTGCTTTTTGCGTTGGGGTAATTTACCTCCCTTAGCAAAAAGGTCCAAGCGATCACCGAACAGGCGCAACCCCTTAAAGGGGAGCCGCGTGAGCGCCTTCTTAGCGGCATTGTCAGCTGCCCACTGGCGCAACCATACCGAACGGCGGATAGAGACATCCAAGGCCGAGTTCCTACTACACATCCGAATGGTGTCATCTAAGGCAGAAAGAACATAGGTGATGAACATTTTACATTGTGACAAGGCTCTAAATTCAGCACTAGAAGGATCCACATGGGAGCCGTCGAGAAGGCCCCTGATCAGGGTCCTAATAGCCACGGCCGTAATAGCGGAAGCACAAACCGGGCGCAAGGCCGAAGCCACACAGGCAAAGGCGTGGGAAGCCAGTTGGTCTATACGCCGGTCCTCACTATTCTTCAAGGTAGTGGAATCAGGGGAATGCACCACAGAAGTGTTAGACAACCCCAAAACAGGGGCATCCACCTCAGGGGGGATTGACCAACATTTGACCACATCCGAGGGGAATGGATACCTCCTATCCCGCCCCCTAGGGATACCGGGGAGCCGGCTAGGCCGATCCCATTCCTTGAGAACCAGACTATTAAAATGCGTCTGTTCTGGGAATTCCAAACGTGGTTTTGCGGTACCAAACAATTCCCCTTGCTGCTTAGGAGCCGCTGCAGGAGGGGAAATGGAAAGTACTTCAAAAATTTGAGTCAAAAGTCTATGGGTGTCATCAGCATCCCAATGCTCTGAGCTGGCATAAGCGCCAAGGCAATGCTAATCATCAGACAGATCTGAAAAATACCATTTTGTGAATACTCACCTGTAAAATGGGTATTATAAGTATGTCACACACCCCACTTCAGACATTAATTCATTAACATGGGTACTCACCGCTAGGTGGCGCTGCTTTGCAGAGAAGTCCAGAAAAAGCAAGCCCCTCCCGGTCTATACATACCTGGTATCTCCTAACAATTCCCCAGTATTCAAACAGCAATAAAGGCAAGATACCAGGAGACCAAAACACAAAAGTAACCCTCAACTGTGAATAAACACAACTTCACCATATAAAGAACCAGGATACCAAAGAGGGCGGGTGAAGTGGGGTGTGTGACATACTTATAATACCCATTTTACAGGTGAGTATTCACAAAATGGTATTATTCTAAGTATGTCACACACCCCACTTCAGACATTAATTCATTAACATGGGACATCCAACAGCAGTGTCCAAAATGGGGAGGGTATCCAACCAGGCAATAATGCAGAAACACTCAAACCACTGCAGCCTGCAGAACCTTGCGGCCAAAAACAGCATCCGCTGAGGCCCGCACATCAACCTTATAAAACTTTGAAAAGGTGTGAACCGAAGACCAGGTAGCAGCCTTACAAACCTGCTCAACCGAAGCCTGGTGCTGAAAAGCCCAGGACGCACCAACAGCACGAGTAGAATGAGCAGTAACACGAAAAGGGGGAGCCTTCCCCTTGGCAGAATAGGCTCCAACAATCGCCTGACGAATCCATTTACTAATAGAAGACTTGGCCGGAGCCAAACCCTTCCTAGGCCCACAGGGCACCACGAAGAAGGCATCCGTCCTACGAAAAGGAGCCGTAGTACGCAGATAGAACTTGACACAACGTACCACGTCCAAGCAGTGCAACGCACTCTCCTTGTCATTCTTAGGCTTAGGACACAAAGAAGGAAGAACAATGTCCTGATTAAGATGGAAAGCAGAGACCACTTTAGGAAGAAAGTCCGGCTAGAATCTGAAAACCACCTTGTCCTGATGTTTCTCAAAATAAGGGGCCTGAATCGACAGAGCCGCCAGCTCTGAAACACGCCGAACAGAAGTGATGGCCACCAGAAAGGCAACCTTCTGAGTCAGAGTAGACAAGGCAATATCCCGCAAAGGCTCAAAGGGAGGAGCCTGAAAGGCAGAAAGAACTAAATTCAAATCCCAAACAGGGAGCAACGGCTTCCTAGGAAAAAAGTTTTGACCAAAGAATGGCTTGCAAAAGACCTCTGAAAAAAGATAGATAAGGCAGAAACCTGCCCCTTCAAAGAACTCAGCTGAAGACCAGAGTCCAGCCCTGACTGAAGAAAATCCAAAATCCTGGAAACGGAAAAGACCCGGCAGGGCAAAGATCTAGATTCACACCAATCAATATACGATCTCCAAGCCCTATAATAGATGGAAGAAGAGGATCTCTTCCTAGCACTAATAAGAGTCCGAATGACCGAATCCGAAAGACCTTCCTCCTTCAAGATGGAGGTTTCAGCAGCCAAGCCGTCAAAGCCAGCGTTTGTAAACTGGGGTAACACAACTGACCCTGAGTGAGAAGATCTGGCCGAAGAGGCAGATCGAGCTGATCCACTGCCAGACGAACGATGTCCGCGAACCACACCCGCCTTGGCCACCTTGGAGCCACGAGAATGGCGGGGACTCCTTCCTGAACCAGCTTTCGCAGAACCCTGCCCAGCATGGGAATCGGAGGAAACAGATAAAGAAACCCCAGATTCCTCCAGCTCAGGGCCATGGCGTCCGCCGCCAGAGCCAGAGGGTCCTGGGACAGAGACACGAACGTCGGAAGCTTGTGATTGTGACGAGAGGCAAACAGAGCCACCTCCGGCGTCCCCCACCGAAGACACAGGGACCGAAACACCTGGGGATGGAGAGACCATTCCCCCCGGCGGGACGAACACCGGCTCAGAAAGTCCGCCTCCGTGTTCTCCACTCCTGGAATGTAAACTGCCGAGATGCAAGGGACATGAGTCTCTGCCCAAACAAGAATCAGAGACACCTCTCTGTGGGCACCCAGACTGCGAATCCCTCCCTGGTGATTGATGTAAGCAACCGCCGTCCGATTGTCCGACCGCACCTGCACCGGCAGGCCCTGCAAATGATGTGTCAATTGAGACAGAACCAACCTGATGGCTCGCAACTCCAGAACATTGATGGGCAAGTGAGCTTCCCGAGGGTCCCACTGCCCCTGAAACTGAAGATCCTTCCAGAAACCTCCCCATCCTGACAAACTGGCATCCGTGGTGACGGATCTCCCAAAGCGGGGTCAGAAACGATCCTCCACCACAGAAGAGACTGCCGAACCCGAGGGGACATCCGGAGGGACCGATCCAACGACCACGGTCGCCGGTCCCAAGACGCCAAAAGATGAAGCTGAAGCGTCCGCGTGTGAAACTGTGCGAAGGGAACTGCCTCGAACGAGGCCACCATCAACCCCACCAGTCTCTTCCCTAGCCGAATGGACGGGCGAGGATTGGAAAGAAGAAGCTGAGCCAATTCCTGAATCAAAAGGACCTTGGCCTGGGGGAGAAAAACTCTGTGCAGGCAAGAGTCCAATGACATCCCCAGAAAAGTCACCACCCTGGCCGGGACCAGAGAGGACTTGGGGTAATTGATCACCCAGCCGAACCTCTCCAACATAGACACCACCAAACTGGTGTCCCCTTCCGCCTGACTGAAGGAAGGCACCATGATGAGGAGATCGTCCAGGTAAGGTACAATGCGAATCCCCTGAGCTCTGAGCAGGGCCATCACTCCCGCCAACACCTTGGTGAACACTCTCGGCGCAGATGTGAGGCCGAACGGAAGAGCTACAAACTGAAAATGCCGATCCTCCACCACAAAGCGAAGAAACCGCTGATGAGCCGGAAAGATCGGGACGTGAAGGTAAGCATCCTTGATGTCTATGGACGTCATAAAGTCTCCCTGCCGAAGTGCACCGATCGCAGACCGCAGGGTTTCCATGCGGAAGTTCCGGGGACGAATAAATCTGTTGAGAAGCTTCAAATCCAGGATCGGACGGAACGAACCGTCCTTTTTGGGTACAGTGAAGAGATTGGAATAAAACCCGCGCCCCACCTCTGAAGGAGGGACCGGGCAGATAACTGCCAATTCCAGAAGATTCCTTACCGCCGCCAGGAGCCCCCGTGCGGCCAAAGGATCCGAGGGCACCCGAGACCTGAAAAACCTTAGAGGAGGGCGGGACTCGAACTCCAGCTTGTAACCGGCCGACACCACCTCCCGGATCCACCTGTCCGAGACCTCCTGGTCCCATACCCGGGAGAAGAGTCGCAACCGTCCCCCCACCCGTACGGGTGAGGGCGCCCCCTCATTGCTGAGCGGGCTTGACCGCAGGCTTGGGCTTGGCGCCCCAGACGTGAACGGAACGGCCACGGCCTCTGCCTTTAGGCCAACTGGCGCCCCTGGAGGCCGAGAAGCCCGCACCCCTGCCGGCTCTGGCTCCCCGAAAGGACGGATTAAAGGAGACCGCCCCCCGAAAGGAACGGCGAAATTTCTTGCGCTGAGGCAACTTGCCTCCCTTGGCAACAGAATCCAGCCTTTTCACCAAAAAGCCTCAAACCCAGAAAGGGGAGAGCCGTAAGCGATCTTTTAGAATTAAAATCAGCCGTCCACTGTCTCAGCCAAACTGAATGACGAATAGCCACCAACAGAGCAGTAGCCCTGCCACACATCAACACAGCATCCTCCTGGGCGGCCAGAATAAACGACAAGAAGGATTCACAACGCTTAAGAACTAGAAACTCATCACCGGTAGGATCAAGATCCACACATAAGTCCCTGACCATAGACCTAACCGCCAACGACAGAAAGGCAGAAGCACAAGCAGGCCTCAAAACCGAACCCGCACAGACAAACCCATGACGGGCCAACTGATCAATCCGGCGATCCTCGCCGTCCTTGAGAAAAGTAGTGTCAGGGAGATGAACAGCTGCCGAATTAGACAGCCCCAAAACAGGAGCATCCACCTCGGGAGAGACAGACCAACGCTTCAACAGATCCGATGGAAAAGGATACTTCTTGTCCCAACTAGGCGGAACCCCGACAAGCCGCGTAGGCTGCTCCCACTGCTTAAGGACGATGTCCTCAAAATGCTGTTGACTGGGAAACTCCAAGCGCTGCTTGGACCCCCCAAAAAGCTGACCCTTAGGCCGAGGAGCAACTTCCGGCGGATCCAAATCCAAAACCTCAAACATTTGGGCCAGGATAGTGGGCGTATCAAAGGGGGGCCCCTCCTCCAGGTCCCCCTCAGCGCCCGACAAGTGCTGAACCTCGGCATCCTCTGACTCCTCAACAAGCTCACCCTCTTCAAGGGGACGAACCGACCAGTCCAGTACCTCCACTTCCTCATCTGAGTCCCGCGGAGGCGGAGACAGATGTTGCCGCTTGGCTGGAGCCTTCTGAGCGACCATTGCGGAAAACATTTTCTCGAGGCTGGCCAAACGGGCGCATACCTCAGATTGCGAATCACCCCCAACGACCGCGTCACGTGGTGTCCGGAACAGGCGAGGAGGGGAGGGAGAAGGCGCGGTAGAAGAAGTCCCAGGCACCGAGGTGTCGGACTGGCGCTCAATGTTCCGCTGCGCACATGGAATACAAATGATAACATCATCCCCTGGGAGCGGAGTCCCACATCCCCCACACAGCCTGGACTGCCCCGAAGGACTAGTTCCGGTATCTCTGGTAGCCTCCATATGGTGAATTTATGGTATTCGCAGACCCCAGGGATTTACGCAGTAAGCGACCCGGGATGCCCCACTGGGATTTTAATAAAATATCTATAAATATATATATATATATAGATATATATATATGATAAAATGTGTAAACAAGCCTGTCAGGGAATAGCAAAAGGGACCCAAAACCCAATAGCCAGGTATATACGACCGGGAGAGCCCAGAGTGAAGGAATCCCGGGATCTGGAAAACAAAGAAAAGACAATAGTAAAAACATGCACACAGAAACACAATAGGTGGCTCAAACAAACACAGGGCCGGCTATATAAATATATATATACATATAATAATACATGCATTGAGAGCCAGCATGCCCCAAGGCCCTCCACCACCCCCAAGAGAGGGGGGGGGAAGGGGGACGGAGGCACAGACCAAATGGACCAAAGGCCAGTGTAATCCCAAGGGGACAAGAACGCTGCCCCCCCCCCCTTATCAGCAAACTGGACGCTCACACTAAAAGGAGCGTCCAGACAACATGAATGGCCGGGAGAACAAGCAGGCACCCACCTGAGCTCCGCACAGACACGCCGCCAGAACGAGCTGGAGACGGGGAAGAAGGGTGGGCCCGCCAGGAGCGCGGGACCTCCGTAGCCCCGCCCCCCACGTACCCCGTCATACACGTCGCGGCCCGTGCAGGCCGCAGCCCGCGAAATCAGACCGCGAGCGCCACATACCATGGCGCCCGCATAAGCCCACAGGAGGACCGGCGGCAACGCATGCCGCCCGGCCCCTCCTGCCAGCGGGACATCCACCGCAGCCGCGCCAAGGCCCCAGCCGCGGGCGCCGCGATGACGCCCGCAGAAGCCGTCGAGTGGGCTGGCGGAGCATGCCGCCCGGCCCGCCCGCCCAGTGAAAGTATCCCTGGCGGACCGGCGCGACGCGCCGCCAGGCCACCCGACAGCACCAGCCACAGGGACTACATTAACACCAAGCACCCTATAAAGGCAGACCGGACGGGCCGGAGCCAGGCCACCCGTCCCTGCCTCACAACACACACAAGCACATGTAAACATGAAGGAAGGAAAATGACAGGGAGAGAACCTATGGGGAAAATCAGGCCCGGGGCATCCCACATCCGGATCACCAAAACCGGATCACCACTATGCCCCATAATATGGGGACGAGCGGAGGAGCAAAGCTCCTAAGCACCTAAGGTGCTATCTACCCTTGCCCAGCCTACAGCCTAAGCTGGGAGGCTACCAATAACCAGGGACTAATCAAAAAGAAGCCGGGCAGAAATAGACCATAGGGGGGGGGGGGCGGGGTGATACCCCGGCTACCTGCAAGCAGGAGACTTCTTTCTTCTGTCTTGTAGCCACGTTGCAGAGAAGAACACTGGGGAATTGTTAGGAGATACCAGGTATGTATAGACCGGGAGGGGCTTGCTTTTTCTGGACTTCTCTGCAAAGCAGCGCCACCTAGCGGTGAGTACCCATGTTAATGAATTAATGTCTGAAGTGGGGTGTGTGACATACTTAGAATATAATTCCCCTTCCTCTAGAAGGGTATAGTCAGACAAATCAAGGAAATCATCATGTCCAAAGGTAAAGGCCGGCGCAGCGGGTGCCACATGCCGTCTTTTAGCTGGAGCCTTACAGGCTGCAGAGCTAGCAATTAGTTTCTCAATGTTGGCCAGTCTGGTGGAAACATCAAGTTGAGAATCCCCGCTAGTGTTAATATCACTAGGGGACATAATCAAGCGAGGTGGTGTGGGAGATGAGACAGTGGGTGCCGACCCAGACACCTAAGGCCCAGATTGCAGCGCAAGCGCCTGCTGGGCACAGAGTACACAAACCCGCACATCATCGCCCACATGGGATGCCCCGCACACCACACACAGCCGGGCTTGCCCCGAGGGGACCCCAAGCACCAGATCCTGAGAAGCCTCCATATGGTGATTTTTTTTTAAATCATAATGAATAGTGGGAATTACGCTGTGCAGCTACCCGGGATGCCCCTTAAGAGTCCGCTAGTGGGAGGATTTACAATTAAGCCCCCAATTTCAGTATGATTAACCTAGGGCACAGGACCGGGAGATACCTCTAATTAGGTTTTCCCGCCTGAGATATAACATAGAAACACACAGTCAGAATGTATAACCATAAAAATACATAAGGAGATTAAATACAAGCCTGCAGAGGGCACTCACGGACGTCCTGCAGAGCTAGCGATCTGCTCCACCACGGGACAGCGATGCAGGCAAAATGGCGCTGACCATCTCGGGAGGGGGCAGGCCCAGCACAGACGGCCAGGCAGCCAATCACGGCCCTGTGACGTCACCGGCCCGCCGCCGCTGTCAAGCGCGCACGCAGGCCATTCAAACGGCACACAGGTGAAAGAGCACAGGAGGAGAGGAGGAAGGAGCGCTGAGCCTAAGTGCCAGCGCTCCGCAGTACAGTGTCACAAGTAAAACACAAAAGCATCAGTCATAACAGACAGACACTGACACCCCCCCCCCCCCAAACTAACCGGGCAACGGGAGAAGGGGGAAAATAAGCCCGTAGTCACATTTGGGGCATGTGATGGGGGCTAAGTGGACGGGGCATGCCATATCAGGCTCACCAACCTGTGCCGCCTACCCTTTGGTGGGGGATTTGCGGTGGAGCAATACTGCAACATTAAAAAGCACCTCTGATAGGTGTTGCCTACCTTCACCCGACCACGCAGCCAAGGCTGGGAGGCAAGAATAGAACGGGTGGGAATAGGACACAGGGCCAGGGGCTGTGCAGCCCGACTTACCTGCGAGGAGAGAAGCAATCATCTTTCGCAGCCCGACTGCAGAGAATGAACTGGGGAATTTAGTGGGAGGTCCCGGGTATATAAGGATCGGGAGGGGCCTCTTTTTTTGCCATCTCTGCAGTAAAGCGCCCTCTTGTGGACTATATCCCAGACGTAATGAATCATTACTGGAGCAGGGCGTGCTGCATAATTGGAATATGTGCGTAGCGCTTATATTTTTTGCATTCCATGTACGATCAATTTAAGGACTACAAGAGACATGATTGCCAGTCTTCCTCAGGGCAATAAAGCGCTATGATTTTCCATATCACTGTACAAAGTAGTGATCACAAACAGGGTAGTACATACTGTACATAGACTATTATTACTAATGAGGTGTAACAAAGTTTGCAATAAATATTCTGAATACAATACGAGAGAGTCCTGCCCTTATGAGCTTAAAGGTCATTGATTTGAAGTCAAAAGTGAGTGAAAGAGGGGGGTTGGATTCAATATTTAAATGGTACATTAGTAAATGTATACACAGTTTATTTTTCAAAATGAAACTCGAATATACTTGGAGACTAGTGGCCAAACTAAAACAAAAAAAATATGTAAAAGAAGCTCTAGTCCAGAGAATAAACGCTCCAATGCATTCAGTAGAGATTTGTCAGAAGAAGCTTTGGGCTTTACCTGAACAAAGTGCGACCTCCTGCTTCACCAAAGATAACTGGAGTATGCGGTGGCACCTGAAAATAGCCGTTGCCTTTCTGGATCCTATTTTCCTGCTCCCCGTTAGCCACTGCTCAAAAGAAACAAAGAACAGCTTCCAGGATGAGTCAAACAAGATGTACAAATCAACTAGGCCAGGGGTTCCCAACCAGCCTTGTGGAGTACCACCTGACTGGATCTTGAGTACCCCCAGTGGTACTAATACTCCTTGTTGGAAACCCCTGATCTAGGCCATAGTACTCTTTCAGTAACTGGCACCTCACCATGGTTAACTTCATTCTCTTCTTCCTCCATTGGGTTGATGTGAGTCCTTGGCCAAAACTCTAACAGAGCTTGTAATAACAAACCTCCGAGATTTACTGTAGGGAAAAAAAAACTTCATAGATACAGCTGAAGTATAAGTATAATTAAGAGACAGACATTTAGAAATAGGTTTTTAAAAAAAGTAGGATGATTTTGTCTAGGTTTTGCACAACCATCATGATTTTTCTTTGCCGTTTAAGTGTTCATAGTTAAGGGCTAAATGTAAAAAAAGGTCACTGTGTGAGCAACAATGGGCCCATTAAAAGTGGACCACCACTGCCACCCTTGCATGCACCATGGGCTCATTGCAAAGGTAGGGAAAGCAGGTGATTGGCAGGGTTTCACACAGTGCGGCATCCCGAAACCACCATAGATGCTAGGCCGGTTTTGTTCCACTTAAATGTCTGCACCAGGGCCCACCACGTTTAGTTATCCCACTGAGCAGGACCCTTTCTGGCACAGACGTGTCAATGAAGGTAAAGGCCCTACAGAGACCAGACACGCAACAACCCCCTGGATGTGGAACCTCCGCTGCCCCCAAGCCCAAATCTAACCAAAACTTCTTCTATTTGAGGGGAGCCAGCAGGGAAATCATTTAACAGAAAAGAAACAAGGTGTTAGCAAACAAAAGGAATATTGTTGGCACAGGAGTCTAAATATTCTGCTCTGGTCATTACAAGTTATCCTTGATGACATCATGTCTTTAACTGTCTGTCGGCAGGCGGCTCCCATAGACTTGAATGGGGGAGTGGGCTGGGATGGAAGCGCGAACACGATGCCAGAGAATGCGGCTGCGGATGCTCCCCGTTCACAACAAAGAAGAAAAAACACAGCAAAGGGCTCTGATTGGATGAGAGCCTGATCATGCGCAGCTGGAGCAGGGAAAGGTACGTTTTTACGGGCATCCTGGGGGTTTCACACTGCGGAATTCAGGATGTCCCGGGGAAAAGCCAGCAGTCGCTAGTGGGTTTGGTTCCCACTTTAAAAATACCATTTTGTTATTACTCACCTGTAAAATGGGTATTGTAAGTATGTCTCACACCCTGCTTCGGAAGTATTCATTACATGTGGGTTATAGCCAGTAGCGGGCGAACCTCTGCAGAGATGACTAGAAAAAAAGAAGCCCCTCCCGGCCCATAAATACCTGGGACCTCCCACACATTCCCCAGTATAAGAAAGCAGTATGGGGACCAGGAAGAGCCAATAAAATCTAAGAGAAAAAGGTTTCACCATATAGAGGATCCAAGATAAAACTCAGGGTGGGACGAAGCAGGGTGTGAGACATACTTATAATACCCATTTTACAGGTGAGTAATCACAAAATGGTATTATTCCAAGTATGTCTCACACCCGCCTTCGGAAGTATTCATTACACGTGGGACATCCAATAGCAGTGTCCAAAAAGGGTGGGGATGCCAACAGGCAATAGTACACAAATTTAACCACTGCAGCCTGCAAAACCTTGCGGCCAAAAACAGCATCCACTGAGGCCCGCACATCAACCTTACAGAACTTGGAAAAAGTATGAACAGAAGACCAAGTAGCAGCCTTACAAACTTGTTCAACAGAGGCCTGGTGCTGAAAAGCCCAGGAAGCCCCAACAGCACGAGTAGTGATCTGGAAAGGGGGATCCCTCCCCTTGGCAGTATAGGCCCCAACAATGACCTGACGTATTCATTTACTAATGGTAGACTTGACGGGCGCCAAACCCTTCTTGGGCCAGAGGGCACCACAAACAAGGCGTCCGTCCTACAGAAAGGAGAAGTAGCCACCAAATAGTACTTCACACAAGGCACAATATCCAAAGAGTGCAGGGCCCTCTCCTTGTCATTGCTAGGCTTAGGACACAAGGAAGGGAGAACCACATCCTGATTGAGATGGAAAGCAGAAACCACCTTATGTAGGAAGTCTGACATAAAGCGGAAGACCACCTTGTCCTGGTGTCTTTCAAAGTAAGGGGCCTGAATAGACAGAACCGCCAAATCAGAAACACATCGAACTGAGGTAATAGCCACCAAAAAGGCAACCTTTTGTGTGAGAACAGAAAGTGCAACATCCTGCACCGGCTCAAAAGGAGGCCCCTGGAGGGCCGACAAAACCAAATTCAAGTCCCAAACAGGCAACAAGGGCTTGCGAGGGGGCCGCACATGAGTGACCCCCTGGAAAAAAGTCTTAACCAAAGGATGAAGAGCAAAAGACCTTTAAAAAGAAAACCGCCAGGGCGGAGACCTGCCCTTTTAGAGTACTAAGCTGAAAACCCAGGTCCAAACCATGTGGGAGAAACTCCAAAATTCTGGGAATCGAAAAACACCCTACAAGGCAAGGCCCTAGCCTCACACCAATCAATATAGGACCGCCAGGTCCTGTAGTAGATGTTAGAGGAAAAACTTCTTCCTAGCCCTAACAAGCGTCTGGATCACAGCATCAAACAAACCTTCCTCTTTTAGGATGGAGGTCTCAGCAGCCACGCTGTCAAAGCCAGCGTTTGTAAATTGGGGTAACATAGCTGATCTTGAGTGACCAGATCCGGAAACAGGGGCAACCTGATCGACCGCCAGCCGCACGACGTCTGCGAACACCTGTCTTGGCCACCTTGGAGCCACCAGTAATGCTGGCACACCCTCTTGAACCAGTTTGCGCACCACCCTGCCTACCATGGAGAAGGGGGGGAAACAGATACAGGAGACCTGGATCCCACCAGGCAAGAGACATGGCATCCACTGCCAGAGCGAGAGGATCCTGAGACAGAGACACAAAAGCAGGGAGCTTGTGGTAGTGACGGGAGACAAAAGAGATCCACCTCCGGGAACCCCCACTAGTGACAAAAGGATAGAAATACCTGGTTGTTGAGAGATCATTCCCCTCGGCGAGAGAACCCCCTGCTGAGGGAGTCCGCTTCCATGTTCTCCACTCCTGGAATGTACACCGCCGAGATACATGGAACAATGCTCTCGGCCCATGCAAGAATCAGAGAAACTTCCCTGAGGGCACTCCTGCTGCGAGTCCCTCCTTGGTTTCTTTCAGAACCCCCCCCCCCCCCCAGCCCGACAGGCTGGCATCCGTGGTGACCGTCTCCCAACAAGGAGCCAGAAAGGATCTGCCCCTCAGAAGATTTATCGATTCCAGCCACCTCTGAAGAGACTGCCGGACCAAGGGAGACATCGCAAAGGACTGATCCAAGGCCAGAGGACATCTGTCCCAAGCCGATAACTGAAAGTGAACTCTTGCGAAACTGAGCAAAAGGAACTGCCTCGAAGGAGGCCACCATCAAACCCCACCAGCCTCATCCCTTGCCGGATGGACGGGCGAGTTTGGGACAGAAGGAGAAGTAACAGATTTTGAACCATCTGCACCTTCGACTGAGGTAGGAACACCCTGGACTGAATGGTATCCAGATTTATGCCCAGAAAGGAAATCTCCCTTGACGGGGAGAGAGAAGACTTGGGGTAGTTGATCACCCAACTGAAACTCTCCAGCCTAGTCACCACCAACCTGGTGTCCAGCTCCGCATGACAGAGAGGATGCCGTGATGGGAAGGTCGTCCAGGTACGGCTCAACTCGAATGCCCTGGTCTCTGAAAAGGGCCATTATGCCCGCCAACACCTTGGTGCTGAGGTCAGCCCGAAAGGAAGAGCCACAAACCGGAAGGGTAAGCGTCCTTGATGTCTATGGACGTCATGAAGACCCCTGGACGAAGAGAGTTGATGGCCATGCGAAATTTCCTGGTTCTGATAAACCTGTTGAGAATCCTGAGATCCAGAATGGATCTTATGGAGCCATCCTTCTTGGGCACTGTAAAAAGGTTGGAGTAATAGCCCCGGCCTCTCTCTGAGGAGGGCACCGGGCAAACGACCCCCCTGTCCAGAAGGTTTAGCATTGGCAATAACAGCCCCTGCGCGGCCCGGGGGACCGAAGGAACCCGAGACCTGAGAAATCTGGGAGGAGGCCGGTACTCGAACTCCAGCTTGTACCCGGAAGAAACCACTTCCAGGATCCAGTTGTCTGTGACCTCCCGGGTCCAGACCTGGGCGAAGAGCCCTAGCCGTCCCCCCAACCACGAGGGTGAGGGTGCCCCCTCATTCTGAGAGGGTTTGTCAGCAGCCTTGGGTTTGGTACCCCAGGCAGTCCCGGGGCGGGCACGTCCACTGCCCCTACCCCAGGAGTCACCTCTGAACGCAGAGTAAGCAACTCTCCTGCTTGCTCGAGAGCCACGAAAGGAAGGATTAAAAGAGCCTGCCAATTTATCTCCAAACAGGCACCTACCCAAGAAGGGTAGCCCTGTAAGCGCCTTCTTAGCCACCATATCAGCCGCCCACTGGCGCAACCAAATCGAGCGGCGTATAGCCACAAGCAAATCCGAGGTTGTACTACACATGCATATTGTATCGTCCAAGGCTGATAAGACAAAGGTCATGAACAGATCACACCGCGTGTGCTGCAAATTCAACAGTAGCAGGGTTAAGAAGGGGACCATTCAAAAAGCCCCAAATTACAGATCTGGTAGCCACGGCCGAGAGTGCAGAAGCACAAACGGGACGCAGGGCCGAACCCAAACTGGCAAAGGCGTGTGACACCATTTGATCAAGACGACGGTCCTCACCATCCTTCAGCGTGGTGGAGTCAGGTGAGTGTACAACCGATGTGTTGGACAACCCCAGAATCGGAGGGTCGACTTCTGGGGGGTGACGACCAGCGCTTTACCGTGTCCGCCGGGAAGGGATATTTCCTATCCCACCCCTGAGAGACGCCGGGAAATCAACTTGTCAAAAAGTTTCTGATCAGGAAACTCCAAGAGCGGCTTAGTGGCTCCCAAAAAATTTCCCCTCTTGAGGGGGGGCCTCCACAGGCGGGGAAATAGCAAGAACCTCAAAAAATACAATTCTGTGAAAATACAACTCTGTGAAGTACTCACCTGTAGAGTTGGTATTCTACGCATACAGCACGTCCTGCTCCAGTAGTAGTAATAACATGTGGGTAGTCCTCTGCCTCTGGCGCTGTGCACTGCAGACATGTAGAAAACAAGCTTCTCCCGGCCCTTCACATACCGAGGGACCTCCCACAAATCCCCAGCATTGAAAAGCAGTGAGAAATAGAGACCAGGAGAAAGCAACCACCCAAAACTGGCAAACTATCAAAGATAACAATCACCAACAGGGGATCCAGAACAAGGTGAAACAGGGTGGGGTGGAGCAGGACGTGCTGTATGCGTATAATACCAACTCTACGGGTGAGTACTTCACAGAGTTGTATTACTCTAAGCATACAGCACGTCCTGCTCCAGTAGTAGTAATAACATGTGGGACATCCAATAGCAGTGTCCATAAAGTCTAAACCACTGCTGCCTGCAGAACCTTGCGGCCAAACACAGCGTCAGCTGAGGCCCGAACATCAACCTTGTAAAACTTAGTAAAGGTATGTACAGAAGACCAAGTAGCGGCCTTGCAAACTTGTTCAACAGAGGCCTGGCGCTGAAAAGCCCAAGAAGCCTCAACAGCTCTAGTAGAGTGAGCAGTAAGACGAAAGGGGGGAGTCTTCCCCTTGGCAGTGTAGGCTTGACCAACAGCCTGACGAATCCATTTACTGATGGTAGACTTGGCGGGAGCCAAACCCTTCCTAGGCCCATGAGGCACAACGAAGAGAGCATCCGTCTTCCTAAAGGCCTGTGTGGTAACCAAGTAAGATTTGACACACCTGACCACATCCAAGGAATGCAAAACCCTTTCCTTAGGGTTACTAGGATTAGGCACAAGGAAGGAAGTACAATATCTTGATTCAAATGAAATGCAGACACAACCTTAGGCAGGAAGTCTGGCTTGAAGCGAAACACCACCTTGTCCCGGTGACTCTCAAAATAGGGAGGCTGAATAGACAAAGCAGCCAACTCAGACACACGTCTGACCGAAGTAATGGCTACCAGGAAGACAACCTTGATCGTGAGCACAGCTAGGGCGGCCTCATGGATAGGCTCAAAAGGAGCCCCCTGTAGGGCCGACAACACCAAGTTCAGGTCCCAAACAGGAACCATAGGTTTCCGAGGGGGGCGCACATGAGTGACCCCCTGAAAGAAGGTCTTGATAAGCGAGTGATGGGCAAAGGTCTTCTGAAAGAAGATGGACAGGGCCGAAACCTGGCCCTTCAAGGTACTGAGCTTGAGACCTAAGTCTAGGCCATGTTGTAAGAACTCCAGCACCCTGGATACTAAGAATTCCCGGCAGGGAAGAGACCTGGATTCACACCAGTCAATGTAAGCCCGCCACACTCTATAGTAGATGGCGGCAGAAGTCTTCTTCCTGGCTTGGACCATGGTAGCCACCACAGATGCCGACAAACCTTTTTCCCTCAAGATGGCGGTTTCAATAGCCAGGCCGTCAAAACCAGCGTTAGTAAATTGGGATGGCGTAGAGACCCTTGGGTCAGAAGATCTGGTGACCTTGGCAGATCGCACTGATCTACCGCCATTTGAACCACGTCCGCGAACCACACTCTTCTTGGCCACCTTGGGGCCACCAGAATCGCGGGTACCCCTTCTAGAGTGATCTTGCGCAGCACTCTGCCCAGAAGGGGAGTTGGTGGAAACACATACAGGAGCCGAAACTCCTTCCAAGACAGTGACAGGGCATCCGTGGCCAGAGCCAGAGGATCCTGAGACAGGGATACAAAGCTCGGGAGCTTGTGATTGTGACGTGACGCAAAGAGATCCACGTCCGGCACACCCCAACAGTGACTGAAATACCCTGTCGCAGAGGGACCATTCCCCCTGACGGGACGACCCCCTGCTCAGAGCATCTGCCAGCAGATTCTCCGTCCCTGGAATGTAGACAGCCGATATGCATTGTACATTGGTCTCTGCCCAAATTAGAATCAGAGACACCTCCTGGAGAGCGCCCTTGCTCCGGGTTCCTCCCTGATGATTGATGTAGGCTACGGCCGTCCTGTTGTCTGAGAGTACCTGAACCGCCAGACCCTTCAGGTGCTGGGTCAATCGTTCCAGCACCAACCTGATCGCCCTGAGTTCCAGGACATTGATAGGAAGATGGGCCTCCTGAGGGCCCCACCTCCCCTGGAAGCGCAGGGACTTCCAGAAACCCCCCCAGCCCGAAAGACTGGCATCCGTCGTGACCGCCTCCCAGGAGGGAGCCAGGAAGGATCTGTCCCTTGTCAAATTCCTGTGGTCCAACCACCACGCAAGGGATTGTCTGACCGAGGGGGGGATCACCCAGCTGTCGTCCAGAGAAGCTGGGTCCTTGTTCCATACTGACAGAAGGTGAAGCTGCAGAGTTCTCAGATGAAACTGGGCAAAGGGCACCGCCTCAAAGCTTGCCACCATCGAGCCCACCAACTGCATTCCCTGCCAGATGGAGGGATGAGGGTTCGCGAGCAGGGATCTCGCCTGGGTTGTCAGAGCTTCCACCTTCTGCGGAGGAAGGAATATCCTTGACTGAACCGAGTCCAGAATCATCCCCAGAAACGGGGTCACTGAGGAGGGGGACAGAGAGGACTTTGGCTAATTGATCACCCAGCCGAAGGACTCCAGGGTGGATACCACCGACCGAGTGTCCAGCTCTGCCTGCCGCAGAGACAGAGGTGATGAGAATATCGTCCAGGTATGGCAACACGCGTATGCCCTGTAGTCTTAAGAGAGACATCACCCCTGCCAGCACCTTGGTGAAGACCCTGGGGGCCGACGTGAGGCCGAAAGGGAGGGCCACGAACTGATAGTGCTGATCCAACAGCGCAAATCTGAGGAACCTTTGGTGCCCTGAGAACACCGGTACGTGCAGGTAAGTGTCCTTGATGTCCACAGATGTCATGAAGTCCCCTGGACGCAGCGAGGCGATGGCCGAGCGCAGAGTTTCCATACGAAAATGCCTGCTTCTGACAAACTTGTTTAGGATTTTCAAATCCAGAATGGGTCTGACTGACCCGTCCTTTTTGGGCACCGTGAACAGGTTGGAATAAAACCCCATGCCCCTTTCTCTTGAGGGGACCTCGCAGATGACCCCGAGCTCCAGAAGGTCCTGCACCGCCAGCATCAAGACCCGAGCTGAGGCAGGATCCTGCGGGATCCGAGACCCGCCGAACCTGGTAGGGGGCAGCACCGCAAATTCTATCTTGTAACCGGAGGAGACTACCTCCTGAATCCACCGGTCTGGGACGAGGCGTCTCCAGACATGCTCGAAGTGCTGTAGACGTCCCCCCACCCTGACGGGCGAGGGCGCCCCTTCATGTCTGGGGGGGGGGGGGTCTTGGGGCGGGCTTTGGGCTTGGGACCCCAGGAGGAGCCTGGACGGCGTCCTCTGTTCTTGTTCCAGGGTTCTGAGCGCGACCCAGAGAAGGACACCCCTCTACCTTGCTTGGTCCCCCGGTAGGGGGTAGAATGGGAGCTTGGACCACGAAAGGGCCGAATCTGACGCTTGCGCTGGGGCAGCTTGCCCCCTTTGGCAAAGATGTCTAATCTTTCTCCAAACAGGCGCAGTCCTTTGAACGGAAGCCCCGTAAGGGCCTTCTTGGCGACATTGTCAGCAGCCCACTGGCGTAGCCAGATCGCGCGGCGTATGGCTACCACCAGAGCGATTTAGCACTCAGCTTAATAGCATCGTCCGATGCAGATAGGATATAATTCACAAAGGTCTCACAGGTGGCCAGAGCATTGGCGGTATCAGAGGGCAAGTCATCCGTCCCTTCCAGAGCAGACTTAACCACAGTCCTGAGCGCCACCGCCGTGATGGCTAAGGCGCAAACCGGGCGGAGCGACGCTCCCCCAAAGGCAAAGGCGTGACAAGCCAATTGATCAACTCGCCGGTCCTCTAGATCCCGCAGCGTAGTAGTGTCAGGGGAGTGCATAATAGAGGTATTGGACAGACTCAGAATCGGGGCATCGACCTCGGGCGGCGATGTCCAGCACTTAACCAGATCGGCAGGAAATGGATACTTCTTATCCACAGCCTTGGGAATCCCCTGGAGTTTACTGGGATTCCTTCAGCACTAGGTTATTAAAGTGAGTTTGTTCGGGAAACTCCAACCGCACCCTAGCAGTATGAAACAGATCGCCCCGCTGTCAAGGTGCCGCGGGAGGGGGAGAGAGGGATAAAACATCAAAGATCTGAGACAACAGTCTGTCAATGTCGTCCTGGGACCAAGGATCAGAGCCAGACTCCTCCTGACTCCTGGGCTCGTCCTCGTAGGATCCTGAGTCAGATAGGAGTTCCCCTTCCTCTGATAGGGACTGAGTATAGGAAAGCAGCACATCATCAGATTCTACAGGGAGAATAGTAGCTTCCGGGTTCAAATGACGCTTCTTGGCAGTGGCCTTGCGCGCCACGGAGCCAGCAATAAAACTTTCCACACTGGCCAATATAGAGGCCAAATCAGCATGAGAATCCCCACTAGAATTGGGGGTTATGCTCAAGCTAGGGGGAGTAGGGGAAATAAGGCGAGGTGCGGGCCCAGCCTCGGAAGAGGTGGGGAGACCGGCTAGCGCCTGTTGAGCACAAGGTACGCAGACCCGTGACTTGTCACTGCTGCAAGGTGAAACCCCACAAGCTGCACACAGACGGGCTTGTCCCAGGGGGACCCCGTTCGCGATGTCCTGGGATGCCTCCATATGGTGATTATTAACTTCAATGTGCCAGTAGGGATTGACGCTTTAAGCAACCCTGGATGCCCCTATAACCCGCTGGGAAGTGGGAGTAAAATCTGAAAACTGGTCTGGACCGGGCGCTACGTCGGACTAGGGGAAGCCACCGGTGACCTCTGTCTGAAAGACACAAGGGGAAAGAGGGGTGTCAGAGCCGAGCGCGAGGAAACAGCTAGAAAAATACCATTTTGTGATTACTCACCTTTAAAATGGATATTATAAGTATGTCACACACCCCACTTCATTTACTTATTATTATTACACTTGGGTTATCTCACCGCTAGGTGGCGCACTTGCAGAGATCTCCAAAAATTCAGCAAGCCCCTCCCGGTCTATAGACACCTGGTACCTCCCAACAATTCCCCAGTGTTAAAACAGCAGTAAGACAAGGTACCAGGAATAAACGATTGTAACCCTCAACTGTAAATAACAAAACTTCACCAGATAAAGGAACCAGGATACCAAAAGAGGGCGGGTGAAGTGGGGTGTGTGACATACTTATAATATCCATTTTACAGGTGAGTAATCACAAAATGGTATTATTCTAAGTATGTCACACACCCCACTTCATTTACTTATTATTATTACACTTGGGACATCCAACAGCAGTGTCCAAAAAGGGCGGGTATCCAAAACCAGGCAATAACGCAGATAAAACTCAAACCACTGCAGCCTGCAGAACCTTACGGCCAAACACAGCAACCGCTGAGGCCCGCACATAAACCCTATAAAACTTGGAAAAAGTGTGAACCGAAGACCAGGTAGCAGCCTTACAAACTTGTTCAACCGAAGCCTGGTGCTGAAAAACCCAGGACGCACCAACCGCACAAGTAGAATGAGCGGTAACGCGAAAAGGGGGATCCTTCTCTTGGCAGAACAGGCCCCAACAACCGCCTGACGAATCCATTCGCTAACGGAAGACTTAGCCGGAGCCAAACCCTTCCTGGGCCCACAGGGCACTACGAAAAGGGCATCAGTCTTACGAAAGGAAGACGTAGCACGCAAATAGTACCTAACACAACGCACAACGTCCAAGCAGTGCAACGCACTCTCCTTGTCATTCCTAGGCTTAGGACACAAGGAAGGAAGAACAATGTCCTGATTAAGAAGAAAAGCAGATACCACCTTAGGGAGAAAATCTGACTTAAAACGAAAGACCACTTTCTCCTGATGCTTCTCAAAATAAGGAGCCTGAATCGACAAGGCTGCCAACTCCGAAAAAACGCCGAACCGAAGTGATGGCCACCAAAAAGACAACCTTCTGAGTAAGAGTGGACAGAGCAATATCCTGCAAAGGCTCAAAGAGAGGAGCCTGTAACGCAGAGAGCACCAAATTCAAATCCCAAACTGGGAGCAAAGGCTTCCTAGGAGGCCGCAGATGCGAAACCCCCTGGAAGAAGGTCTCGACCAAAGAATGGCTAGCAAAAGACCTCTGGAAAAAAATAGACAAGGTAGACACCTGCCCCTTCAAGGTACTCATCTGAAGACCAGAATCCAGCCCTGACTGAAGAAAATCCAAAATCCGAGAAATAGAAAAGACCCGGCAGGGCAAAGATCTAGCCTCACACCAATAAATATAAGATCACCAGACCCTATAATAGATGGAAGAGGAAGACCTCTTCCTAGCACTAACGAAAGTCTGAATGACCGAAACCGAAAAACCCCCTCCCTCAAGATGGAGGTTTCAGCAGCCAAGCCGTCAAAGCCAGCGCTGGTAAACTGGGGTAACACAGTTGACCCTGGGTGAGCAGATCTGGCCGAAGAGGCAGATCGAACTGATCCATTGCCAGACGAACGATGTCTGCAACCCACACCCGCCTTGGCCACCTTGGAGCCACGAGAATGGCGGGAACTCCTTCCCAAACTAGCTGTCGCAACCCCCTGTCTAACATGGGAATCGGATGGAACAGATACAGGAACCCCAGATCCTTCCAGCTCAAGGCCATGGCATCCGCCGCCAGAGCCAGAGGGTCCCGAGACAGCGACACGAATGTCGGAAACTCGTGATTGTGACGAAAGGCAAACAGATCCACCTCCGGCGTCCCCCACCGAAGACACATGGACCGAAACACATGGGGATGGAGAGACCATTCCCCCCGGCGGGATGAGCACCAGCTCAGAAAATCCGCCTCCGTGTTCTACACTCCTGGAATGTACACTGCCGAAATGCAAGGGACATACACCTCTGCCCAAATCAGAATCAGAGACACTTCTCTGAGGGCACCCAGACTGCGAGTCCCTCCTTGGTGATTGATGTAAGCAACCGCCGTCTAATTGTCCGAACGAACCTGAACCGGCAGACCCTGTAAATGATGCGTCAAGTGAGACCGAACCAATCTGATGGCTCGCAACTCCAGAACATTGATGGGCAAGAG
Source organism: Gastrophryne carolinensis (assembly GCA_027917425.1). Lineage (NCBI taxonomy): Eukaryota > Metazoa > Chordata > Amphibia > Anura > Microhylidae > Gastrophryne > Gastrophryne carolinensis. The sequence goes on from CM051239.1 coordinate 93,454,282, forward strand.
GGCCTCCTGAGGGTCCCACTGCCCCGAAGATCCTTCCAGAAACCTCCCCATCCTGACAAGCTGGCATCCGTGGTGACAGTTCCCCACAGCGGAGTCAGAAACGACCCGCCCTTCAAAAGACTGTCCGGAACCAACCACCACCGAAGAGACTGCCGAACTCAAGGGGACCTCCGTAAGGACCGATCCAACGACCGCGGGCGCCGACCCAAGACGCCAAAAGATGAAGCTGCAGCGTCCTCGTGTGAAACTGAGCGAAGGGAACTGCCTCGAACGAGGCAACCATCAACCCCACCAGTCTCATCCCAGCCGGATGGACGGGAGAGGAGTGGTAAGAAGAAGCTGAGCCAATTCCTGAATCAGAAAAGCCTTGGCCTGAGGGAGAAACACACTGAGCTTGCAAGAGTCCAAGCACATCCCCAGAAAGGTCACCACCCTGGCCGGAACCAGAGAAGACTTGGGGTAATTGAACACCCAGCCGAACCTCTCTAACATAGACACCACCGTGCTGGTGTCCCCTTCCGCCTGACTGAGGGAAGGAGCCATGATGAGAAGATCGTCCAGGTAAGGAACAATGCGAATCCCCTGAGCTCTGAGCAAGGCCATCACCCCCGCCAACACCTTGGTGAACACTCTCGGAGCTGAGGTGAGACCGAATGGAAGAGCTACAAACTGAAAGTGCCGATCCTCCACCACAAAGCGAAGAAACCGCTGATGTGCCGGAAAGCTCGGAAAGTGAAGATACGCATCCTTGATGTCTATGGACGTCATAGAGTCCCCCTGCCGAAGCGAGCCGATCGCCGACCGCAAGGTCTCCATGCGAAACTTCCGGGGACGAATAAACCTGTTGAGAAAACTTCAAATCCAGAATCGGACGGAAGGACCCGTCCTTTCTGGGTACAGTGAAGAGAATGGAGCAATACCCGCTTCCCACCTCCGAAGGAGGGACCGGGCAGATGACTGCCAAATCCAGAAGATTCCTTACCGCCGCCAGGAGCCCCTGCGCGGCCACAAGGTCTGAAGGAACCCGGGACCTGAAAAACCTTGGAGGGGGGCGAGACTCGAACTCCAGCATGTAACCGGCCGACACCACCTCCCGGATCCACCTGTCCGAGACCTCCTGGTCCCATACCCGGGAGAAGAATCGTAACCGTCCCCCCACCCGTACGGGTGAGGGCGCCCCCTCAATGCTGAGCGGGCTTGGCAGCTGACTTGGGCTTGGCACCCCAGGCATGAACGAGACGGCCACGGCCTCTACCCCTGCTCCAACCCGCGCCCCTGGAAGCCGAGAAGCCCGCACCTCTGCCGGCTTTGGCTCCCCGAAAGGACGGACTGAAGGGGGCCGCCCCCCGAAAAGAAAGGCAAAACCTTTTGCGCTGAGGCAACCTGCCTCCCTTGGCAACAGCCTCAAACCCAAAAAAGGAAGAACCATGAGTGATCCTTTAGAATTAAGGTCAGCCGTCCACCGTCTCAACCACACAGAGCGACGAATAGCCACCAACAGAGCAGAAGCTCTGCCACACATCAACATGGCATCATCCTGAGCGGCCAGAACAAATGACAAGAAGGAGTCACAACGCATAAGCGCAAGAAACTCATCACCAGAGGGATCAAGATCCACACATGAATCCCTGACCATAGACCTAACCGCCAATGTCAAAAGAGCCGAAGCACAAACAGGCCTCAAAACCGAACCCGCACAGACAAAACCATGGCGGGCCAACTGATCAATCCGGCGAACTTCGCCATCTTTGAGATAAGTAGTGTCAGGAAGATGAACAGCCGCAGTATTAGACAGTCCCAAAACCGGAGCATCCACCTCGGGAGGGACAGACCAACGTTTCAGCCAGTCCACCGGAAAGGGATATTTCTTATCCCAGCTAGGCGGAACCCCGACAAGCCGTGTAGGTTGCTCCCATTGCTTAAGGACAACGTCCTCAAAATGCTGTTGACTGGGAAACTCCAGGCGCTGCTTGGACCCCCCAAAGAGCTGGCCCCTAGACCGAGGAACCGCCTCGGGAGAGTCCAAAACCAAAACCTCAAACATCTGGGTCAAAATAGAAGGCGTGTCAGGAGCGGGACCATCAATCTGGTCCCCCTCAGCGCCCAGCACCTGCTAACCCACTGAAACATCCAATACCTCCACAAGCCCCCTCTTCAAGGGGACGATCTGACCCATCAGAGTCCGGCGGAGGCGGAGATAGGTGTTTACGCTTAGCAGTAACCTTCTGAGCGGACATATCGGAAAACATTTTCTCGAGGCTGGCCACGCGGGCGCACACCTCAGATTGCGAATCCCCACCCGTGACCACGTCACACGGGGACCGGAACAGGCTAGGCGGAGAAGGGGAAAGGCGCGGACGATTAAGTACCAGGCACCAGAGTGCTGGACTGACGCTCAATGTTCCGCTGTGCACATGGAATACATATAATGACATCATCCCCCGGGAGCGGAGTCCCACCACCCCCACACAGCCTGGATTGTCCCGAAGGACCGTCTCCGGTATCTTTTGGCAGCCTCCATATGGTGAATTTATGGTATTCGCGGAACCCAGGGATTTATGCTATAAGCGACCCGGGATGCCCCCAATGTTAAAAATTTATGGATATAATATATATATATATATATATATATATATATATATATATATATATATATATATACACACACAAAATCTATAGAGCCCAGAACCAGGGGATAAATTTGCCAGCAACCCAGGAGGGACTATAAGGCCAAACCCCAACTAGCCAGGTATACAAGACCGGGAGAGCCCAGCAGGAAGGAATCCCGGATCTGAAAAACAATCAGTCACATCCAACGTCAACTGACAGGACAAACACAAAACAACTAAAAGCCAGAGGCGAGAAGCTAGCAGGGCCAGGCTGTGAATACACAGCATAAGCATAAGCAGGACCAGCCGGCAAGCCCAAGCGCCTGGCTGAATAAACCCCGTCATCTCCCCCAGTGAGGGGGGGGAGGGGGGGGGGGGAGTAGTGAGTGGGCCGCAAGAATAACCGGCAGAAAACATATATATGTATATACAGATATAAACATATCCCAGTAAGCAACCGGCCTCTATGCCCACCCCCATAACAACCTGGACCCCCTAGCAACGAGAACAGGAAGCGATCCTACCTGGATCCTCCGCACTACAGACCCCGAAATGGCGGCCAGCCAGGGAACAAGGAGAGGACGCAGGGCGGACCCAGCGAAAACGCGGGAACCACCGCGGCCCGCCCCTCCCCATCCCGCCAGACACGGCGCAGGCCGCGACAGACGCGGCCCCGCCCACCGCAGAGCGAGCAAGCAGCGGGCGTCACGTTAGAGAATGGCGCCCGCATAGACCAGCAGGCGGACCGGCACGCCGCCCGGTCCCGCCCGCCAGTGAGGAGCCGCAAAACACCATACCGCCTACGGGGCGCGCCGCCAGGCCCCTAGGCTAACAGACGGGCGCCCGTTCTGGCGCCCGCCCAAACGTCCCCCCGAAACCGAATGACGGGCCGGCGGACCCGCCGCCCGTCCTCCTGAGACAACGGAAGGGCACAGGGTGCCCTAAACAGCGTAACAACCGCGACGGACGGCCCCGCAGGCCACCCGTCCAAACACGCACACACACACACACATACATGAAGGGACTCTAAACGTAAAAATCATGAAGAAGGGGACCCATGGGGATACAAGGGCTGGGGCATCCCACGTCCGGATCACCAAACCGGAACACCGCTATGCCCCAATATATAGGGTCGAGCGGAGGAGCTAATCTCCTAGGCACCATCAGTGCCATCTACCCATTGCCCAGCCTGCAGCCTAAGCTGGGAGGCTGCCATGGAACAGGGGGATAATACAAAAGAGCTGGGCAGAAATAGACCATGGGGGGGGGCCGGGGTGATACCCCGGCTACCTGCAAGCAGGAGACTTCTCTCTTCTGTCTTGTCGCCATCTTGCAGAGACCAACACTGGGGAATTGTTGGGAGGTACCAGGTGTCTATAGACCGGGAGGGGCTTGCTGAATTTTTGGAGATCTCTGCAAGTGCGCCACCTAGCGGTGAGATAACCCAAGTGTAATAATAATAAGTAAATGAAGTGGGGTGTGTGACATACTTAGAATAAGGGTCGCCCACGAGGGCACTTACAGTCTGCGAGGGGAGGACCGTCTTCACCACGCGCATGCAGGAAGGAAATGGCGCCCAACGAACCTCGAAGGGCGGGCAATAGCGGTCGATGACGCGGAGCGCGCAAGGCCGAACCACGCCTCCCCCCCGGAGCGTGCGAAGTTAGAAGGCGCGCAGCCAATCAGGAGAGAATGCAGCTACGTCAGCATCACTTCAGAGAAGAGGACGAAGTGAGCAAGGGAAATAGAAAAACGCCGTAGCTTCCCCAAAACGTGCTGCTGTGTGCGCGTAAGGCACAGTAAAATGCTGCGGTCAGTTTAAAATTAAGCAAGTAAGGCGCGCTCGACACCCAGTAGCTGTAAGAGACTAAAGTGTACTTAGGGCAAGGAGTAGGCCATCAACACACAGCCCCCCCCCCCTTTTTTCCCCCCACTAACGGGGGAATCTGGGAAGGAAGGTGACCCAATAGAGGGTTCACCGTTAGATGGGGCATGGGGGCACTAGTGCGGGAGGGGCATCCACTGAAGGCTCACCATTCGCCTTTAACCCGCCTACCCTATGGAGGGGGATTGCGGTGGAGACTAGCTCCGTAAGCACACTAGGTGCTGCCTACCTTCACCCGACCAACGCAGCCCAGGCTGGGAGGCATATTCTTAACAAGAAGGACGGGTGGGAATAGTCCCGCAGGGCCTCGGGCTGTCAAGCCCCGCTCGCCTGCGAGAGCGTGATACTTCATGTCTTCGCAGTTCCAGCACTGCAGAGAATTCTGGGGATTTGTGGGAGGCCCCTCGGTATGTGAAGAGCCGGGAGGAGCTTGTTTTCTACATGTCTGCAGTGCACGGCGCCGGAGGCGGAGGACTACCCACATGTTATTACTACTACTGGAGCAGGACGTGCTGTATGCTTAGAATATACTCACCTGTAGAATTGATATTATAAGTATACAGTACGTCCTGCTTCAAATAGATTACTTACACTTGGGTTATCCTCCGCCAGATGGCGCTGCACTGCAGAGACATGCTCCTCCCGGCCCCTCAAATACCCAGGGACCTCCCACAAATCCCCAGCATTGAAAAGCAGTGAACAAGAAGCCGGGAGAATTTAACCACCAAACTGGTAACTATAAGAATGATAACAATCACCATACAGGGGATCCAGAATAATGCAAAAACCAGGGTGGGGTGGAGCAGTACGTACTGTATACTTATAATATCAATTCTACAGGTGAGTATTTCACAGAATTGTATTATTCTTAGTATACAGTACGTCCTGCTCCAAATAGATTACTTACACTTGGGACATCCAATAGCAGTGTCCATAAAGTAGGGTGGGATCCCCAACAAAAAGGTAACAGCAGACAGTTTAAACCACTGCCGATTGCAAACCTTGCGGCCAAAAACAGCATCAGCTGAGGCCCTAACAACAACGTTGTAAAAACTTGGAAAAGGTATGAACAGAAGACCAAGTAGCGGCCTTGCAAACTTGTTCAACAGAAGCCTGGTGCTGAAAGGCCCAAGAGGCACCAATAGCACGAGTAGAATGAGCAGTAAGGCGAAAAGGGAAGATTCTGCCCCTTAGTGGGATAGGCCTGAGTCACAGCCTGACGAATCCATTCGCTAATAGTAGACTTGGCAAGAGCCAAAAAACCTTTCCTAGGACCAGAAGGGACCATCCCATCCAAGTAAGGACCAGGCCCAATGCTGCTTAGCCCCCTAGATCAAACGAGATCGGGCGCATTCAGGATGGAGTGGCCGTAGGCCCAAAAAGAGCATCAGTTTGCTAAAAGACGCAGTGACTACCAAGGAATACTGCCAACACCTATCCAAGGAATGCAGAACCCTTTCCTCAGCGTTGCTAGGAATAGGGCACAAGGAAGGAAGAACAATATCTTGAATAAAATGAACAGAAGACACCACCTCAGGCAGAAAGTCCGGCTTAAAACGGAACACCACCTTATCCTGGTGTCTCTCAAAGAATGGGGGCTAGATAGACAGAGCCACCAGCTCAGACACACGTCTGACCGAAGTAACAGCCACCAGAAAGACAACCTTGAGGGTAAGTACAGCCAGAACAGCAACCTGAATGGGTCCAAAGGGAACACCCTGCAAGGCAGACAAAACCAAGTTCAAATCCCAAACAGGGACCATATGATTACGTGGGGGACGCACATGAGTACCCCCCTGAAAGAAGGTCTTAATCAAGAAAAGCTGAGCCAAAAGACATCTGAAAGAAGGCGGACAGGACAGAACCTGACCCTTCAGAGTACTGAGTTGGAGACCCGACTCCAACCCATGCTGTAATAACTCTAGAACCCTGGGGACAGAGAACACCCGACAGGGAAGAGACCTAGACTCACAACAATCAATATAGGTACGCCATACCTTATAATAGATGGAAGAAGTTTGCTCCTAGTCTTCCCAAAGTCTCAAACACCGAGGCAGATAAGCCTGTCTCCATCAAGATGGATGTTTCAGCAGCCAAGTCTGTACATAGGGATTACGTAAGGGGCCCTGAGTGAACAGATCTGGCACTCCTGGCAGAACATACTGATCTACTGCCCTCTGTACCACGTCTGCGAACCACACTCTTCTTGGCCACCCGGGGGCCACCAGAATCACTGGCACCCCTTCCAGAGCAATCTTGCGCAGGACCCTGCCTAGCAGGGGGAATGGAGAAAAGACATACAGAACAGAATGTACTGCCATGACGTTACTAAGGCATCCGTGACCACGGCCAGAGGATCCTGGGACAGGGAAACAAGGGCCGAGAGCTTGTGATCGTGACGGGAAACAAACAGATCCAACTGGTTAGTCCCCACAGTGACACGGGGATTGGCACACCCTGTTGCAGAGGGACCCCCCGGAGCGTATACCGCTGATATGCAGGGAACATTGTCCTCCACCCAGATCAGGATCAGAGACACTTCCTGGAGGACCCTCCTGCTCCGGGTCCCTCCCTGATGATTATTGTAGGCCACTGCCGTCAGATAGACCTAGCGCCCCCAAACAGGCAGGCCCTGAAGAGGAGTAGTCAAGCGAGTTCGAACTATCATGAACGCTCACTGTTTCAAACCTTGTTAGGTTGTATGGGCCTCCTAAGGGCCCCACCTCCCCTGGAACCGCAGGGACTTCCAGAAGAACCCCCCCCCCCAACCTGATAGACTGGCATCCATGATGACCGTCTCCCAGGAAGGGGCAAGAAGGGAACTACCCCCAGACAGGTTCCTTGAGTTCATCCACTACAAGAGGGACCTCCTCACCAGGGGGGAAGGCACACAGACCCTGCTCCAGGGATGCTGGGTCTTTGTCCCATACAATAGAAGGAGAAGTTGCAGAAGGCCCCAAAGGGGGACTGAGCATAAGGGGCCTCTACGGAGCACGCCACCAACGGGCCCACCAGCTGCATCCCCTGCCTGGTGGAGGGACGGGGACAGCTATGAGGGACTGAGCCCGGGCAACCAGACTGTCCACTTTATTGCTGAGGAAGGAAGATCCTTGCCTGAACTATATCCAGATTCATTCCTAGCTATGGAGTTACAATGAAGGGGACAATGGGGACTTGGGGTGTTTGATCACCCATCCAAATGACTCCCAAATGGACACTACCAGCCGAGTATCCAACTTAGCCTGACGTAGAGACTGGGAAGTGATGAGGACGTCCAGGTAGGTCATCACGTGGACGCCCCTTGGTCTCATCAGAGACATCACCCCCGTCAGCACCTTGGTGAGCACTCTGGGATCCGAAGAGAGGCCAGATGACAAGGCCACAATTAGCAGAGTTGGACTTCCAACGCGAATCTGAAGACCTTCGGTGTCCTGAAGACACAGGGATGTGAAAATAAGCATCTTTGATCTCCACAGACGGCAAGAAGCCCCCGAGGCGCAAGGAGCTAATGGCCGAGCACAGAGTTTCCATGCAGAAACCACCTGTAATTGACGAATTGCTGAAAATCTGTGAATCCAGAATGGGCCAGACTGACCCCTTCTTTTTGGGGAACTGTGGAAAGGTTGGTGTAGCGGCCCCTGCCTCTGCCTGTTAAGGGCAATCTGCAAGAGACCCCCAGACCCCGCAGGCCTTGCATGGCCCGCACCAGCACCTGAACAGAGGCAGGGACCAGGAGTACCCGGGACCTGATAATCTTGGGGGAGGCCGCACAGCAAACTCTATCTTGTAGCCAGAGGACACTACCTCCTGAATCCACCAGTCTGAGGCGTGATGCCTCCTGACATGAGCAAGGTGCTGCAGCCGTCCCCTCACCCAGACGGGCGAGGACGCCCCATCATGCTTGAGGGGACTTGGGGGAAGATTTGGGCTTAGCCCCCCCAAAGGAGCCAGGGCGTTGTCTGGAGGTGCGTTTTCTGGAGGGGCCGAGACAGCCGCCTGCGTTGGGGTAACTTACCCTTCTTACCAAACAGGTCTAGACGGGCCCCAAACAGGCGACGCCCTTTAAAAGGCATCCCGGTAAGAGCCTTCTTTGCAGCATCGTCAGCACCCCACTGTCGCAGCCAGACCAAGCGACGTATAGCCACCACAAGGGCAGAAGTTCTTGCACACATTCTAATGGTATCTAATGGTATCATCCAATGCTAATAGGATAAACTGGAGAGTGCATTAAACACATCCCAAGGGAGATCATCAGGGGGACGATCAAGCATTTTTCTGATGAGGGTTCTAGCAGCCACGGCAGAGGCACAGACCGGGCGCAGCGCCGTCCCCGCACATGCAAAGGCGTGGGAGGCCAGCAGGTCAATGCGCCGGTCCTCAGCATCCTGAAGGATAGTATAAGCAGGGACTGTAATAAAAGGGGGGTTAGGTAGCCCTATGATCGGGGCATCCACCTCGGGGGGGGGATGACCAACATTTAACCACCTCAGGGGGAAACGGATACTTCCCATCCCAATCACCTGGGACCCCGGTTAGTTTACTCGGGCACTCCCATTCTTTGAGCACAAGGGTACGGAAATGTGCCTGCTCCAGAAATTCCAAACGTGATGTTGCTGTATGGAAACGCTCCCCTCTCTGCCTGGGAGCCTCACCAGGGGGAGAGATAGACAGAACCTCAAAGATCTGGATCAACAATCTGTCAGTGTCATCCTGGACCCAGGGGTCAGGGCCCGAGACTTCATGACCAGTCGGACTCTCATCAGATGAGCCCGAGTCAGAAAAGAGCTCACCTTCATCAGAAGGGGTATAGCCACACAGATTCATAAACTCCTCAGATCCCATAGGGAAAACAGTAACATTAGGCGTCAAGTGCCGCTTCTTACCAGGGCCCCTACGCGCTAAAGACCTTGCAATGATCTGTTCAGCCGTAGGCAGTCTATGAGACCATTCAGGCTGAGAATCCCCACTTGTGTGCGACTCAGCAGGAGTGAGATTTAAGCAGGTGAAGTAAAACGAGGTGCAGCCACTGGCAGGCCAGAATGCAAGGCCAGTGCTTGCTCAGCACAGGGTACGCAGATCCGTGCCCTGTCAGCATCAGCATGGGGTTGTCCACACGCCATGCACAGCCGGTCTTGTCCCAAGGGGACCCCGGTCACATTATCCTGAGATGCCTCCATATGGTGATTTTTAGGCACAATATGCCAATATGCCAACTATCAATTACGCCGGGCCGGGAGAAGCCAATGGATTCGCCCGTCTGAAAGACACAATGAGAAGAAAAGGGTGTCAGAACCGAAACACTACAATGAGTATAAAAGCCGCCCGCGAGGGCACTTACGGATTACGGCAGGCAAGAACGTCACACGCGCGCGCGAACTGACAAAATGGCGGCGAGTACCTCGAAGGACACAGAGGCGTCTGAGGTAACGCCCCCGCCCGGCGCGGAACATCCAAGAAAGGAAAAAGCGCGCGCGGCGGCGGCAGTTACATGAGTTGGACCTCATGGGCTATAATACTGCCTCTGCACAAAGCTAAAAATACAAATCAGCACATCTGGCACCACAAGTACAAGTCCAAAAGATATTACAAGGCCATATGCATGAAATCACAATACAGTGACACCAAACACCCCCCCCCTTTCTTTCCCCCCGAGCTACGGGGGGAACGCGGGAGTATGGCGGCCCTTTGTACAGGGCCCACCGCTACACGGGGCATGGAGCAATAATGCGGGAGGGGCATCCCATAGAGGCACACCATCAGCCTATACCGCCTACCCTTTGGTGGGGGACTGCGGTGGAGCAGCGCTCCATAAGCACGCAAGGTGCTGCCTACCTTCACCCGACCAGCACAGCCCAGGCTGGGAGGCACATCACAAAGAGGACGGGTGGGAATAGTCCAACAGGGCCACAGGCTTTAACAGCCCCGCTCACCTGCGAGAGAGTGATACTTCATGTCTTCGCAGTCAGCACTGCAGAGAAATCTGGGGATTTGTGAGAGGTCCCTGTATTTGGTATTTGAGGGGCCGGGAGGAGCCTGTTTTGCATGTCTCTGCAGTGCAGCGCCATCTGGCGGAGGATAACCCAAGTGTAAGTAATCAATTTGGAGCAGGACGTACTGTATACTAAGAATATATGGGCCAGAAGTCAGGGGGTATCCACGTTATCCTCACGCTCCTGCCCAGCATCAGCATCCAGGTACTGCTGATTGTCAGAACCATCAGATTCTGAAAACAATTCCCCTTCTTCCAGCGGCGAATAATCAGACCAGTTAAAGGAGTCATATCCCTCAAAATCAAAACCTGGCGCAGTCGGTGCCACATGCCTTCTTTTAGCTGGGGCCTTTCCGGCCGCAGAGCTAGCAATCAATTTATATATGTTGGCCAATCTAGCACAGACATCAGATTGCGACTCCCCGCTAATGACATCACTTGGGGTCAGAATCAGGCGCGGGGGTGTAGGTGATGAGGCCGGCGGCGCTGACCCAGACGCCTGGGACCCCGACTGCCACGTAATGGCCTGCTGTGCACATGGGATGCAAATAAGCACATTATCGCCCACAAGGGATGCCCCACAAACCACACACCGCCGGGGCTGCCCCAAAGGAAGCCCGAGCCCGGTATCCTGGGAAGCCTCCATATGGTGATTTTTTATGGTAGTCACAATGACCAATGGGAATTACGTCAGTAAGCTACCCGGGATGCCCCTTAACATCCGTTAGTGGGAAGATTTGTATAGCCCCAAATTTAGAGTGAGAGACCAAAAGACCGGGAGAACCCCCTTTTCCACTATAATGAAGGAGATCCCCCTGTAAGATATAATAAATAGGGGGGCCATAAGCAAGAAGCCATTACAGAAGGCATACATCCAGCAAAAATAACAGTCACTCCAAATATCTACATATTAAACAAGTATACATCTATTCACAGATAAAATAGCATACAATGGCATCAAGGACGACCGAGAACGCCATAGGGAAAAAAAAAAAAAAAAAAAAAAACGGGCCCCGCACGGCACTCACGCTTATGGAGCAAAATGGCGACGGACCGGCAGGAGCAGCCTCATCAGAAGCAGCCAGGAGGAAAGAGAAGGGGGGGGGGGGGGGCGGACCGGCGCGGATCGCGCGCTGCGCATAGCCCCGCCCCCTCCTGTACAGGAGAGGAACCGCGGTTCCCATCCATTGGCTGGGAACCTACGCCGGCGCCAAGGAGAGAGGGGCAGGCCCGAGCACCAGGCCGCCTGTATAAGCAAAGGACGGCCTGGCAGAGTAAATCAACCAAGCACACTCACATCAAAATCAATAATCGATGTCAATAAGGGAGAGCTGTCCCCCCCCGATCCGGGGACAGAGGGTAACGGATAGGAGAGGGAACCCCAGCCACCTAATGCGGCGCAGGGAATACGGACAGGGCATCCCGAACCTGGTAACCGCCTACCCCTTGAATGGGGTCTTACGGGGAGCGTAGCTCCTAATAGAACACCCCTAGGGTGTTACCTACCCTCGTCCGGACCTACAGCCGAGGCTGGGAGGCATAGGTACTTTAATGAAACAAAGTCTGGGCAGAAATAGGGCAACAATTAGCCGGGTGCGAACCCGGCTTACCTGTAAGGAAGGAGACAGACATCTTCTGACTTGCTCGCCGTCTGCAGAGACGGTTACTGGGGAATTTGTGGGAGGTCCCAGGTATTTATGGGCCGGGAGGGGCTCTGCAGAAGTTCGCCCTCTACTGGCTATAACCCACGTGTAATGAATACTTCCGAAGCAGGGTGTGAGACATACTTGGAATACAGTAATTAATTGGCTGCAATGGTCCTGTTTCAGGTGCTGGCAAGCACACTCCCTGGCTGGCCTCCGTGCAAGCTCCTGCCTCCAGTCAAAAGGCGGCACCAATCTTTATACGCTATTAGCAGATGCTCACCAAGGACAATCCCATTTATAACAAAGGTCCAGTTTGTTTGGGAGCGAGAGGGGAGAAGAGGGAGCGGGGGAGGAGGAATGGACAGATGCCACCCTGCACAGCCTCTCCAAGATGGCCGAGTCCAGCGATGGAATCGCCAGGGGAACAGCGCTGAATGGCGGGCGGGGTAAGGATTTCTTTCAGTGGCAGAGGAAGTGGGTTAATAACAGACTGGACACTTTAAAGTATTAAAGTAGATCTTAACAATGTTAACTATTTCTCACACACATTGGTGTCATCTGGGCTTTAAAAATATAGATTTACTCAGCCACACCCCCTTACCTAACACATACATTTTAAGATCATTGTGTGCTTAGACAAGTTTTTAAAGCCTGCTTACATTTTGGATCAGATCCATCTGGGCTGCTGAAGCCAGCATCCTTTGCCGATACCCAAGCTGCAAAGCAGTCACTCTCGTCCAAGGTGATGGTCAGCATCTGTCAACAAGAAAGATTGTCAAGTTGTTTTGCATTAGATGGGGGAAGTCACTAATTTCTTCAATTTTTATGTTTAATCGTCTGTTAGGTATTGGATTGCTAAGAAAATAGGTAAAATATTGGATTGTTTTAGGTCAAAGCATACTTGGAGAATCAGATAGAAGGATTCATGCACACTGGCAAGGTAAGTAGTCACAGGGTGCTCGACCCGAGGCAGTCTCCTGGCCCCACACCAAGACAGGAAAAATTAAAGCCCCTGGCCCCACACCAAGACAGGAAAGAGTCCAAAACGCCTCAGAGGATTCCGCAATTTTTCCATCTGCTCGGGTCTGGTATGATTTTTTATGTTTTTATGGTTGCATTATCATTATGGCTGCATTATCATTAATTGGAGAGGTTTTTAATATTTACTGAATAAAGTTATGGACTTTTAAGAAGTGTGGACCCCCTCCTAATTTTTCCTATCAAAGCATACTTACCATAGACTTAGACTTAAAGTCGACCAAAAGCCAGGACAGTCAAAAGTTTAGACTATCCTGGGTTTTGTTCCTTTCCCCGGCAGCACCCCGATCTGGGGTGACCCGCTGTGCGAACCCCCCCAATCACTGCAGCAACTCACCTTATCCTGGTACATGGCGAGTCTAAGAGCAGTGGCTCTGACGGCCGCATACTCTGTCTCCCTCTCACAAGGCGCGCTCGTGCCGGTCATTCACAAATGCCTAGCGCGGGCACATGCACTGCTAGAGGGGAGCGGAGGATGCGGCCCTGCAGTTGTGCCTACGAATTGGATAATTAAATATAGATTTAATACATTTTTGTGTGCAATATCCAAGTTTAGCTTAGTGTTTCACTCTGCTATTTTTATTGGGATAAATTAGGGAATAGCACCCCTTTGATTATTTGTGGCTGTGTTTTTGAGTTCCTTGTACCTATACCCAGACAGGAAGTTTATGTTGTCACCTGCTATTTCCAGCCCAGTGCCCCCCAAAACAGCCAGTGTTTCGTTTTTTTCTAAAGCCTTTGCTCAATATTCATAGAAACAGGAAACAGTATGATGTTGGATGGCAGCCATATGCTAATTCAATAAATTCAGGTAAACGGTCACATAAATGGCGGTTATTATAACGGATAAGGCTGACCCCCAATGCTGAACTGAATTTATCTTCACTAGAAAGCATCAGGGGGTATATGGCCAACCTTTCGAACAGCAGACTGCCTCCATTTTTTGGGGTAAAGCATTAGTAAAGAACTGAAACTCAGGCCGTTTTGGGTCACTGGGCTGGGGATAAGAGGTTGGTTATGACAAACTTTCTTTCTGGGTATAGTATCACTTCAGGGCCGTTATTCTGAGAAATGTGTACAGAGCCTTGGCTGAGTTTTTTTTTTAATTTAGAAAACAATAATTGTATAGATGAAAAAACAAAATTAATTAGACTAAAAATAAATCCAGTTTTCCCTAAGGACAGACAGTATAGAATACCTACCCCTGTCTTTAGATCAACGGAGAACCAGTTTGGCACATAAACCATTTTAAACCGCTTTTTAATTTCTTCTTCAAAATCCACCTTCCCCAAATCTTCAACTTTGCAAGCCTGAAAATCAAAAACGACGTTGACACCTTCTATATAGTGACAGCTGTACAATATAATTATATACTATTTATGTCAAATTTCCAACAATCCAACATTTTGGATAACAGATAAAGGCATTTTTGTGTAATTTATTCTCATGATAAAAATTTGTAATTCACAGAAAGTTCACAGAATACTAACAAAAAATACAATTCTGTGAGTACTCACCTGTAGAATTGTTTTTGACGGTGTCCTGTTCAGGTCGCTCCATTTCGGACATGTGGGTAATCCGCCACAAGGTGGCGCAGTGACTGCAAGATGAAAATCGTAGCTCCTCCCGGCTCCATATAAAGGCAGCTGTCTCCCAAAAATCTCCAGTGGTTCAAAAGCAGTAAAACAGAGACATGCCGGGAGGCCAGGAACCATGTTACTTCACATAGCTTCAACATGTACTCTCTCAAGAGAAAAAACCCAAAAGGCTAAAGCCAATACAACAGTAATCACCATAACAGGCAACTGGAGATAACAGAACAAGGGTGGGATGGAGCGACCTGAACAGGACACCGTCAAAAACAATTCTACAGGTGAGTACTCACAGAATTGTATTTTTCCCAGTGTTCTGTTCAGGTCGCTCCATTTCTGACATGTGGGACATCCAAAAGCAGTGTCCAAAAGAAGGGTGGGATTCCCAGAGAGCAGCAGCATGTAGTCCATGACACTACCACCTGAAGCACCTTACGGCCAAAAACAGCATCAGCTGAGGCCCTAACAACAACCTTGTAAAACTTTGTAAAATTATGAACCGAAGACCAAGTAGCGCCCTTACAAACCTGTTCAACCGATGACTGGTGCTGAAAAGCCCAAGAGGCACCAATAGCTCCGGTAGAGTGAGCTGTGATCCCAAAAGGGGGTTCCTTCCCCTTGGCAGAGTACGCTTGTACCACCGCCTGTCTGATCCACTTGCTGAGAGTGGATTTGGCTGGAGGCAGACCCTTCCTAGGCCCGTCAGTGAGAACAAAAAGAGAATCCGATTTCCTGAAGGATTCAGTAGCAACTAGGTAGTACTTAATTGCTCTGAACACATCCAAGGCATGGAGGGTCCTCTCCTTAGAATTAGAATGTGCGGGACACAAGGAAGGCAAAACAATGTCCTCATTGAGGTGAAAGGAACAACTGCCCCCTGGTTCTCCACCCCGGGGATGTAAACCGCCGAGATGCAGGGAACATTCTCCTCCGCCCAAGTCAGAATCTGGGTCACCTCCTTGAGGGCTCGCTTGCTCCGAGTCCCGCCCTGGTGATTGATGTAGGCGACAGCCGTCTGATTGTATGAGCGGACCTGGACCGCACGACCCCGTAGATGGGGAGTCAAATGAAAAAGGACCAAGCGGATCGCTCTCAGCTCCAAGAGATTGATAGGCAAATGTGCCTCATGCGGACCCCACTGGCCCTGGAACTTCAGCGATTGCCAAAAACCTTCCCAGCCGGTCAGACTGGCGTCCCAGCAAGGAGTCAGAAAGGACCTGCCCACTAGAAGATTTCTGGAGTCCAACCACCACAAGAGGGACCGTCTGGCCAGAGGAGACCGTGAGAATTCCTGCTCCAGGGACTCCTGTGTCCGGTCAAAAGATTCAATTGAAGAGGCCTCATGTGGAACTGAGCAAAGAGCACAGCCTCGAAACATGACACCCGCCAGCTTCATCCACAGACGGATGGATGGTCGCTGGCACGACAGTAAGGCCCGTGTCTGCAGGCCCTCCACCTTCTGCTGGGGGAGGAAAACCTTGACCTGAGAGGTGTCCAACATCATGCCCAGGAAGGACCTCACCAATGAGGGAGTGATCGAAGACTTGGGGTAATTTATCACCCATCCGAAATCCTCGAAAATGGACAATACCGTCTGGGTGTCGCTCTCGGCCTGCTTAAGAGATTGAGCAGCAAGAGATTGAGCAGCAATCAGCAACTGGTAGTGCTGATCCTCCAGCGCGAACCTCAGAAACTACTGATGTCCCTGGAATATTGGAATGTGCAGGTAAGCATCCCTGATATCCACTAGGGAGACAAAGGCCGCGGCACAAACCGGACGAAGGCCTTCACCCAAAGGTGAAGGCGTGACAAGCCAGCTGATCCATGCGCCGGTCAGCAGGGTCGCTCAAGGAAGAAGTATCGGGTGATGGCATAACCGTGGTATTGGAGAGCCCCAAAACAGGAGCATCCACCTCCGGAAGACGGGACCAAATGCGAATCAACTTCTCAGAGAAAGATTACCGTCTGTCCAGGCCCTTAAGCACCGACGGCAATTTATTAGGCCTTTCCCATTCCTTAAAAAGCATTTTGGAGAAGTGGCCCTGTTCAGGAAAAACAAGATGCTGTCTCTCAGGTCGAAATAAATCCCCCTGCTTCTTTTTGGCCACCTTCGGGGGGTACAATGTGCAAGGTCTCAAATAACGCAGATAACTGCTCAGTGTCATCAGGGATCCACAAATCCTCGCCTGAGGAAGACCCAGGATCGCTGTCATAGCCACCCGGTCGATCCCCTGAGGAGTCATGAAACAACTCGCCCTCCTCCATGGAGTCCCGACCACCAAAAACCTTATAATCATCATCATCAAAAAGCGAATAACCCGGATCAATATGCCGCTTCTTACTCGCGGCCTTGCCGGCAACCGAACGCGATAATTGTCTCTCTATGCTGGCCACTCGGATCGCCAAATTCGTTTGAGACCCCCTGCTGGCTACCCCCTCACTGGGAGCTAAATGCAGGCGCGGGGTTGGTGGCGAGGCCGCAGGTAGAATAGGGCTGGGGACAAAAGCACCCACCCTATCCTGCTCCAGAAGAACGCTCTTGGGGCAAGGTACACAAACTGCGCTGAGACCGCTCAGAGGGCATGTACCACACACGAGACAGTGCTTAACCCGCCCTGAGGGGGCCCCTAGCTCGCTATCCCCAGAAGCCTCCATTATGGTGATTATAGCAAAATAATTCGGGTCACAAGACACTAACGGCCCAAAACCCAGACAACCCCCACTTTAATCCCTCTTATTGATCCCTAAAAAAAAAAATAAAAAAAAAAAAAAAAAAAAAGATTGCGGGGAGGGGGAGGTTGGAAAACTGCGAGGAACCACAATTCTGAGCGGCAATAAGGGACCCGTCGGGAAGACACAAAAAGGCAAACATGAGCATCCCACAGCAGGGAGAAGACCAAGAAAACTAAGACTCACGGACCAAGCAGGGACAAGGTAGTAGCGTGAGGCGCCTGATCCTGGAAGCAGTGCAGGCAATAACGAAGGGCAACCTCCGGAAGGGCAGCCAGGGATTGAAGAAGCCGGTGCGCTAACCGAGCACACGCAGGCCGCAGCAAGATGGCACCGAGAAGAGCACCTCGAGGGGCGGGCCCCCCCCCCTGCAGTGCACGGACCACACGTGTGACAGAGGCAGCCATAGGAGGTCCCTCCCCGCCACGGAGCGCTTACTCGCGCCGGAACAGCAGCCCATCTGCTCCCGCCGGGGGCCCGTGCCCCCCCTCCCCCTCACAGCGCCTGACCGGAGGAGGGGCGAGGAGAAGACAGGAACGAAGAAATTGAGTACCAGTAAAACAGTAAACACACACAGATAGCAATAAAGCTTGTGGGTGACATGAGGGAGAGAAAGGGTCCCTAAGTGGTCCCCCCCCCCATATAGGCTCACCATTGCCTATGGCCGGCTACCCTTAGGGAGAGGGTCTGCGGCCCAGAGCACAGCTCTGCCGAACGCCTGATCCTCGGCGTTCCCCTACCGTCACCTGTTCCGTAGGCGAGGCTGGGTCCCTGGAAGAAGGTGGGAATAGGGCTGCAGCGGCCGACAGGCTTGGGATGCCCCGCTCGCCTTCGATATCCAGAGAGAGTAATAACACGATCTTCGCAGTGAAACAAGAAGAAGAATTCTGGGGATTTTTGGGAGACAGTTACCTTATATGGAGCCGGGAGGAGCTACGATTTTCATATTGCAGTCACTGCGCCACCTTGTGGTGGATTACCCACATGTCAGAAATGGAGCGACCAGAACAGGACACTGGGAAAAACTGTAGGATACATGATAGCGTTGAATGTGAAGCTTCTTACTGTTATACGGAGTCTTCCTGGTGATAGATACACTTTACATAAATATATATGTACATAATAGAGCCATTTGAACATACAAATTCCTTATGACTTACCTTTAAAACATCCCAATATGCCACATTGTTATTGGTATCTTTGGTTAGTATGTGCCGTTTGTCATTAAGGATGTTGCACTGAATAATGCTAGCTCCTCCTACAGGGAAACCAGGAAAAAAAAAACAATAAAAAAAATGTACGCTTATAATTATGTTGCTGCTCATATTCCCAGGTTAGTATATTTCACTGCTGCAAGGTGAAAAAAGTCAATACTCACCAGCAGCCAGCGCGGTTTAAAGTTCTTCAAAGGCTTCCAGTGAAAAACAGGCCTTGCAAAGTGCCTTGCAAAGTGCTAGCACATCGCTCTGCCTTGTACAGGGAACGCGTGGGAGGTAAGTGCCTGAGTAACCCCCTCTGTTACAGTAAATAGAGTGGCATATGCTAGTGTCACTGTGACAGATTGCTTGCAAATGGTTTGATGAGCCCCCAAAGAATTGGAGAGTGTGTATACAACAAGACCAGATTTTCAGAAGGAGAAGGAATATGCTGCAGAAAGAAGGGGAGTACTGGCTGGTGCAGAGCATGGCATGTGTAAGGCTGGTTTCACACCAGCGCGGATGCAGGGCATTCACGCTTTGGGGGGAGCGACCCGTGGCCGCCTGTAAATAGCTGCCCATTTTGCAAAATGGGTGTTGCTGTGAACACAGAGGGGCATCCCAATTACGGACGACCCCTGCACGTTAACGGCGTACTGAGTATACAGTACGTCCTGCTCCAGATAAGAATCATTATACTTGGGTATTACTCCGCCAGATGGCGCTGGACTGCAGAGACAGCGAAATAGGCTCCTCCCGGCCCCTCAAATACACGGGACCTCCCACAAATCCCCAGCATTGAAAAGCAGTTAACGAGAAGCCGGGAGAATTAAAACAGAACCAACTAGTAACTATAACAATGATAATCACCATACAGGGGATCCAGGATAATGCAAAACCAAGGGTGGGGTGGAGCAGGACGTACTGTATACTCATAATATCAATTCTACAGGTGAGTAATCACAGAATTATTCTTAACATATAGTACATCTTGCCCCAGATAAGATTCATAACACTTGGGACATCCAATAGCAGTGTCCATAAAGTAGGGTGGGATCCCCAAAGGTAACAACAGACAGGTCAGACCACTGCCGCCTGCAGAACCTTGCGGGCAAAAGCAGCATCAGCTGAGGCCCTAACATCAACCTTGTAAAACTTTGAAAAGGTATGGACAGAAGACCAAGTAGCGGCCTTGCAAACTTGTTCAACAGAGGCCTGGTGCTGAAAAGCCCAAGAGGCACCAATAGCAAGTAGAATCAGCAGTAAGGCGGGAGAGAGGATTCTTCCCCTTAGCAGAGTAGGCCTGAATCACAGCCTGACGGATCCATTTGCTGATAGTAAATTTGGCAGGCGCCAAACCCTTCCTAGGACCAGAAGGGACCACAAAAAGAGCATCAGTTTTTCTGAATGGAGCAGTAGCCACCAGATAGTACTTTAGACACCTAACCAGATCCAAAGAATGCAATACCCTCTCCTTAGCATTACTAGGATTAGGGCACAAGAAAGGAAGAACAATGTCCTGATTCAAATGAAAGACAGACACGACCTTAGGCAGAAAACCTGGCTTGAAGCGAAACACCACCTTGTCCTGGTGTCTCTCAAAGTAGGGGGGCTGGATGGAAAGTGCCGCCAACTCAGACACACGCCTAATAGCCACCAAAAAGACAACCTTGAGAGTAAGAATGGCCAGGGCAGCCTCCTGCACAGGTTCAAAGGGAGCACCCTGCAAGGCAGACAAGACCAAGTTCAAATCCCAAACAGGCAACATAGGCTTACGTGGGGGACGCACATGAGTAACCCCCTGGAAAAAAATCCTGATCAGAGAATGCTGGGCAAAGGACCTCTGGAAGAAAACAGCCAGGGCAGAGACATCAGCTTCCAACCCATGCTGCAGGAACTCCAGGATCCTGGGAATAGAGAACACACGACAGGGAAGAGACCTAGACTCACACCAGTCAATGTAGGCACGCCAAACCCTATAGTAAATGGAAGAAGAAGACTTCTTCTAAGCCTTTATCATGGTATCAACAACAGAGGCAGACAGCCCCCTTCTCCATCAAGATGGAGGTTTCAGCAGCCAGGCCGTCAAAGCCAGAGTTTGTAAATTGGGATGGCGTAAGTGACCGAGTGAGAAGGTCCGGCACCCTGGGCAGAGCGTACTGATCTACTGCCAGCTGCACCACGTCTGCGAACCACACTCTTCTTGGCCACCTGGGGGCCACCAGTATTGCTGGCACCTCCTCCTGAGCAATCTCAGGGGGAATGGAGGAAAGACATACAGGAGCTGAAAGTCCTGCCATGATATTGCTAGAGCATCCGTGGCCAAGGCCAGAGGATCCTGGGACAGGGAGACAAAGGCCGAGAGCTTGTGATTGTGACGGGACGCAAACAGATCCACATCTGGTTGGCCCCAATGGTGACAGAGATTGAAACATCCTGTTGCAGAGGGACCATTCTCCCAGGCGAGAGGTCCCCCTGCTCAGAGAGTCTGCTTGCAGATTCTCCACCCCCGGAATGTACACAGGATCAGAGACACTTCCTGGAGGGCCCTCTTGCTCCGGGTCCCTCCCTGATGATTGATGTAGGCAACCGCCGTCTGGTTGTCCGAGCGTACCTGAACAGGCAGGCCCCGAAGGTGATGAGTCAAATGAGTCAGAACCAACCGGAGCGCCCACAGTTCAAGAATGTTGATAGGTGTGTGGGCCTCCTGAGGGCCCCACCGCCCTTGGAACTGCAAGGACTTCCAGAAACCTTCCCAACCTGTCAGACAGACTGGCATCCGTGGTGACCGTCTCCCAGCAGGGGGCCAGAAAGGATCTGCCCACCAACAGGTTCCTGGAGTCCAGCCACCACGAGAGGGACCACCTGACTAGGGGGGAAAGCACAAGAACCTGGTCCAGGGACGCAGGATCCTTGTCCCATACTGACAAGAGGTGGAGTTGCAGAGGCCTCATGTGGAACTGGGCATAAGGGACTGCCTCGAAGCACGACACCATCAGGCTGCATTCCCTGCCTGACGGAGGGATGAGGGCAAGATAGCAGGAACTGAACCTGTGCTAGCAGACTGTCCACCTTCTGCTGAGGAAGAAAAATCCTGCCTGAACTGTATCCAGATTCATTCCCAGGAAGGGTGTCACCAAGGAGGGAGACAGGGAAGACTTAGGATGGTTGATCACCCAGCCAAATGACTCCAGAGTGGACACTACCAGTTGAGTATCCAACTCTGTTGGAGGGACTGGGAAGTGATGAGAATGTTGTCCAGGTAGGGCAGCACGTGAATGCCCTGAGACCTGAGCAGACATCACCCCTGCCAGCACCTTGGTGAACACTCTGGGAGCTGAAGTGAGACCGAAAGGCAATGCAACAAATTGGTAGTGCTGATCCTCCAGAGCGAACCTGAGGAACCTTTGATGACCTGGAAACACAGGAATATGAAGGTAAGCATCTTTGATGTCCACAGACGTCATGAAGTCCCCTGGACTTCTTCGCACCGCCAGAACTAGAGCCTGAGCTGACACAGGGTCCTGAGAAATCCGGAATCTGATGAATCTGGGGGGGGGGGGGGCCAGGCAGCAAACTATCTTGCAACCGGAGGACACTGCCTCCTGAATCCACTGGTCTGAGACATGAAGCCTCCAGACGTGAGCAAAGTGCTGAAGCCGTCCCCCCACACGGATGGGTGAGGGCGCCCCTTCATGCCTGAGGGGGCTTGGGAGAAAACTTAAGCTTGGAGCCCCAGGAGGAGCCAGGGCGTCCACGTCCTCTGCCCCTACCCCAGAAATATCCGTGGGCTCCGGTAAGGGAGACCCCCCTCCCCTGTCTGGCACCACGGTAGGGGGAAGAAAAGGAGCCCTGTCGCCGAAAGGGCCAAGACTGCCGCCTGCGCTGGGGTAACCTGCCTCCCTTAGCAAACAGGTCCAGGCGGTCCCCAAACAGGCGTAGTCCTTTGAAGGGAAAACCAGTGAGAGCTTTCTTGGCAGCATTGTCAGCAGCCCACTGGTGCAGCCAAATCGAGTGGCGTATAGCCACCACCAGGGCAGAGGTTCTGCCACACATTCTAATGGCATCATCCAAGGCAGAGAGGACATAAGTCACAATAACCTCACAACGAGAGAGTGCATTAAACTCCTCACTAGACACATCATCAGGGGCACCATCTAGGATACCTCTAAGCAGGGTCCTAATAGCCACAGCCATAATGGCAGAGGCACAGACCGGGCGCAGCGCCGTCCCCACACATGCAAAGGCATGGGACGCCAGCTGATCAATACTATATATATATATGGGAACCCCCATTTTAGGTAATGGTCTGCATTATGAAAGACACAAAAAGACTTACGAAACAAAGGCAATGCTTAACACAAAGCATAATTCCCCATAAAGTCTCAAAAGTAAAAACAAGGACAGACACTGCAATTCATAGTCATGGTGGTTACCTTTAATGACTTGATCAGGTTGCGAACAGATTGGACTCATTGGCGTAGTGCAGTCATTCTCATAATCTCCGGAAGCCCTGAAGTTCAGAATACCTTTTATGGGCTAAGAAAAAGGGGTGTCAAGTAACGGTTTATTAAAAACACATGAATTATACTGCCATGGCAGAAGTATTTACAGCTTACAGGACACATCGCTACGCGACAACCAGAGGACAATTAGATTTGCGTGACGGAGAGGTGCATACATATGTGCTAGCCCATACGGTGAAACACGATTAGCAGACAGTGGTCATGTGAACACAGCATTTCGATTAAGGAGAGGACCGGGCATCTTGAACATTCAGCTTGCCCAGTGAATAGCGATAAGACTCATCTTTGTCGACAAATGGCAGGGGAAGCAGAGGCACTCATTAGCCCTAGAGCGGAGATAGGCTGGGGCCTCCTGTTTCCATTCTGACATGCAGCTATTTTAACTTTGTTTCCCAGAGTCCTGTGCTACACACACATGTACACACGTGTACATTATGGATCAAAAGCCTAAGGATATCAGTAACTGTGCAGGCAAGCATTCACTGTCCCTTATACTTATCAGAAGTTTGAATGAGATGTGTGGGTGGAAGGAGGTAAACTGTTAGGGCGGGCGTATTCTTGACTTTTAATGTGGCAATGGGGGCTAGAGGTAGGAAATAGGCCTTGTGACCGGAGGGCGACATGTTTCGATTCCCGACCATGGGACCTGACTTAAGTGTCCTTGAGCAAGGCACCTAAGCTGCTTCCCGGGCACAGCTCTGGGAAAATGTGCACTTCACTGCCCCTTATTGTGTTATTCACCTGTGAGTGTAGTCACGGATACAGTGTTTATTCACTGGAGTTTCCACTCTGTGTAATTCACTTGTGGGTAATCACTAATATAGTGTTTATTCACTGGTGTGTTGTTCACAAGTCCACGTAAGCACACAAGCCATTATTAGCACTATTACTAATATAGCACAGTGTGCCTTTTCATGTTCTTTATTATTTATGGTAGTTGGGGTGCAGCTGTATCCCCATGTCGATCACTATCACTGGTAAATGAGCAGCTTACGCTGTAGTAAGTACTGTAATTCTGCTGGGACTCATGTACAGGTTACTTTTTAAGGCAATAAAACCAAAGTTCTAGAAATCCTTATTATGGTTATACTGTACAGTTCAGAAATAATAATTCAGGGGAGATCATAGGGATCATAGTGATAAATACATCCTTACCCACTTATTAACAGAGGATTTTGTGGTCGCAACCCAAAGGGCAACTGGGGGATCAACAGATCTGTCAAGCTCCATCTGGAAAGAAAGCCAAAGTTGTAACATACATTCTACACGTATGACCACAATCAATCAAAATAAGGAAACTACAAAAGACAAAAGTTTGTCAGAGTGCATTTTTCATGTCAATTGCGCACAGTATGTTTACAAAGGGACATGGTGTGCTCTATATTTGTCTATACAAAGCTGAAGATAAATCCTTGGGGCCAGTTACACCAGGGTGCCAAGGCGAACTTTTCAACCGTATTAACTATGTAACTTATCTCGCCATCACATCCGTCCTACATTAGAGAGATGGTTACCAAATTCTAGCAGACATCTA
Source organism: Gastrophryne carolinensis (assembly GCA_027917425.1). Taxonomy (NCBI): domain Eukaryota; kingdom Metazoa; phylum Chordata; class Amphibia; order Anura; family Microhylidae; genus Gastrophryne; species Gastrophryne carolinensis. The sequence goes on from CM051239.1 coordinate 93,479,027, forward strand.
TCCAATGGGGGCCAAGAAAACAGCTAAACACATGTAGCAGCTATTTTCCTCCTCCAAAATCCTGGGTGTCTTATGGACGAAATGGATGAAAAATATGGTACTACATTGTAAAGTGGCACAGAAGAAGATGGCACGCTATAAATAATCATAAGCTTTAATAGATAATAGGACCACATAAAAAAAAAAAATCTATGGCTAGCAGAAGCCTTATTGTCACGCTCTGGTAACTCCAGCCCTCTAGGTAAGCCCTCAACCCCCAATCTCCGCAGCCAGCTTCACCTGTAGGAGCCCCCGCTTGCCGGGACGCAGAATACGCCTGCCCGGGATCGGTTGCCCCCAGGACTTCAATGGCTCAAAGGATGAGAGCTTACTGGTTTAGAGGTCTGAAGAACCAATGGCTAAGAGCGAGTGTAGCGGAAGTCCAGAGACAGGCCAGAGGTTGACACGGGGAAATCAGAGATCGCAGCGGTACAGAGGGAAGGGGCAGCTCGAGGTCAAGGTACAAAGCAGAGGTCGACAGCGGAGGTCAGATCAAGAATGGGCGGTTCAGGCAGAGGTCGGCAACGGAGATCAGATCGAGAATAGTCGGTTCAGGCAGAGGTCGGCAACGGAGATCAGATCGAGAATAGTCGGTTCAGGCAGAGGTCGGCAACGGAGATCAGATCGAGAATAGTCGGTTCAGGCAGGGGTCGGCAACGGAGATCAAACCAGGTAAATCACAAGACTATGCAGGGTACAAGGCGCTATCACAGGCACTCAGCAACTGACAAGGAGAAGCCTTTATAGGATTGCAGACCTAATTGGAAAAGGGAAGGTGAGTGTGTGATTGGTGCTTACTAGAACCTTCATGAGATTGGGCCAGAACCAAGGGGCGTATATCCCAGGATCTCCCTGCCCAGGCTCATTGGCCCAAACTTTAGGGCTCATTGGCCCTTTAAGAACTCCCCTCCGGCGGCCGCGCTGAGAGCAGAATAAACAGGACGTGTGCGGCCCCGCCGGCTGGGGACACGCAGAGCGTGGGCGCGCCGGCCGAGACTGGAGCCGCCGGCCGCCGCGGCAGCCGGGCGGGCGGTTGTGCGGCCGGGACATCGCTGGACCGGGGGTCAGGTGAGCGAATCCTGACATTACCCCCCCCCTTCATGAGGGGCCTCAGGACCCTCACTCGGTCTCCCCGGGTTGTCATGATGGAACTTTTTCACAAGAGCCTTGGCGTGAACATCTCTTGCTGCCACCCAGCATCTTTCCTCCGGACCGTAGCCAACCCAGTCAACCAAATACTGTGAGGAATTACGAACCCTAAGTGAATCTAAGATCTTATTCACTTCATATTCTGGCTCATTATCAATGAGAATCGGCGAAGGACCAGCAAGAGGAGTGTTCTTAGCTGGTTTTAACAATGAAACATGGAAAGAGTTAGGTATTTTCATAGTCGGTGGGAGTTGAACTTTAAAAGACACATTATTCAATTTCCTGGTAATAGGAAAAGGACCAATAAACTGTGGACCTAATTTACTGGAGGGTTGACGGAGCGCAATGTTCTTAGTGGAGACCCACACCAGATCACCAACCCGAAGCACAGGTTCCTGCGACCTACGACGGTCGGCGAATTTCTTATACTTCAAGCCAGTGGTCTTAAGAATCTCCTGAACGCGTGTCCAGATATTCTTTCGTTCCTGAAGCCACTCCTCCAATGCCGGCAAATTGGAAGGTGACCCCGAAGCACAGGTTCCTGCGACCTACGACGGTCGGCGAATTTCTTATACTTCAAGCCAGTGGTCTTAAGAATCTCCTGAACGCCTGTCCAGATATTCTTTCGTTCCTGAAGCCACTCCTCCAATGCCGGCAAATTGGAAGGCGACCCCGAAAGGGAAGAAGCTCTAGGATTTTCCCCTAAGTTACAATAAAAAGGAGTTATTGTAAGCAAATTCGGCGAAATCAATAAATTCCGCCCATTGTTCTTGGGCATCAGAGACATAACACCTTAAGTATTGTTCCAACGTTTGATTAGTTCTTTCCGTCTGCCCATTAGTCTGGGGATGGTAAGCAGAGGAAAGGGAGATCTGTATTACAAGTCGTGAGCAGAAATGTCTCCAAAAACGGGAAGTAAATTGGACACCCCGATCGGAGACTATATTCGACGGAATACCATGAAGACGAAAAATATGCGAAGTAAATAGCCGCGAAAGCTCAGGAGCTGACGGAAGCTTGGTCAATGGAATGAAATGTGCCATCTTACTGAAACGGTCAACGACCACCCAAATTACAGTATTACCATGTGAGGGAGGCAAATCAACAATAAAACCCATAGAAATATGAGTCCATGGTTCGGCAGGAATTTCAAGGGGAACGAAACCGCCACTAGGAGCCTTGTGAACCCCTTTACATCGGGCACAAATAACACAAGAGTCGATAAAGGCAGTAATATCGCGTCTCATGGTAGGCCACCATACATGTCGACGGGCGAGCATTAACGTCTTACGATTACCCAAATGACCTGCAGTTTTAGCATCGTCAAATTCGCGAATTACATCAGAACGCAAGTGCGGCGGCACAAACTGGCAACCTAAGGGTACATCACTAGGAGATTCACCTTGAAACGGCGCCAAGGTATTAGAGAGATCAGGAAGTAACGCCCCGACCACACAACCCGTGGGTAGGATCGGTTCACCAGAATCACCCCGATTCTTACATTCTCCGAACATGCGAGATAGAGCATCAGCTTTAGTATTTTTTACACCCGGCTTGAAAGTAATAATAAAATTAAAGCGCGAGAAGAATAAGGCCCAACGTGCCTGACGAGAGTTCAGCCTCTTGGCAGACCCAATGTATTCAAGATTTTTGTGATCGGTATACACAGTTATAGGATGTAAAGAACCCTTCAACCAGTGTCGCCATTCATCAAATGCCAGTTTAATAGCTAATAGTTCCCTATTTCCGACATCATAATTTTGTTCCGCGGAACTGAATTTACGTGAAAAATAAGCGCATGGATGAAGACGCTCAGGGTTACCAGAATATTGTGACAAAACTGCACCCACTCCCAGCTCAGAAGCATCCACTTCAATAATGAAGGCTTTATGAATATCTGGATGAATTAACACAGGTGCCGAAGTAAAGGCCCGTTTCAAGGTCAGGAAGGCCTCACAGACAGAGGGAGACCAGTTAGCAGTAAAGGCCCCCTTGCGGGTAAGGTTGGTAAGAGGTGCTACAACATGAGAAAAGCCTTTGATGAAACGCCGATAAAAATTTGCAAAACCTAGAAAACGTTGCAATTCTTTTAGGGTCTTGGGTTGAACCCAATCCTGAACCGCCGAAACTTTCCCCGCGTCCATCTCCAAACCCTGGTTGGTAAGAATATACCCTAGGAAGGGAACAGTGGTGACTTCAAACAAGCATTTAAAGAGTTTAGCAAATAAGTTGTTCTCTCTTAATTTTTGCAGTACCAACTTAACATGGCGTCTGTGCTCCAATAAAGAATTAGAAAAAATGAGAATATCATCCAAGTAGATGACCACAAATCTACCGAGATACTCTCTGAATATATCATTGACAAAATCTTGAAAGACGGCTGGCGCATTACAAAGACCAAAAGGCATGACCAGGTACTCGTAATGGCCGTCTTTCACATTAAATGCAGTTTTCCACTCATCCCCCTGCCCGATGCGAATCAGATTGTATGCCCCTCTTAAATCCAATTTGGAAAAAATTTGGGACCCTGTGACTTGATTGAACAGATCCCCGATCAAGGGCAAGGGGTATCGGTTCTTTACAGTGATCTTATTCAAGGCTCGATAATCAATGCATGGTCTCAGGCAGCCATCTTTTTTCTCTACAAAAAAGAATCCGGCTCCAGCAGGCGAGGTAGAGGGGCGGACAAAATCCCTTCCTTAAATTTTCGGTGATGTACTCCCTCATTGCTTGCTCTTCGGGCAGAGTAAGATTATAGATTTTTCCCCTCGGGGGAATCGTGCCAGGAAGCAAGTCAATAGGGCAGTCATAAGACCGATGTGGAGGAAGAGTATCAGTAGAACGTTCAGAGAAGACATCAACCCAGTCTGCATATGGCTGAGGTAATCGCTGAGGTAAAACTTGCACACTTCTGAGGCCTGTAGTAAAGCAGTGATTTTTGCAATGATCACTCCACTTGATCAACTCCCCAACCTGCCAATCTAACACCGGGTTGTGGAGTTGTAACCAGGGGTATCCCAAAACCACAGGAGTTTCTGGACAATCGAAGACAAAAAATTCTAAGAACTCGGAGTGGGAAGAGCCAACAATTAACCGAAGAGGTGGGGTCTTGGTATTTATAGGTCCCCCCTGGATGGCCTTCCCATTGATAGCCAAAACTTGTAGGGATCTTTCAAGAGGAACTAAAGGGATACCTAAAAGGGAGATCATACTCCTGTCCAAAAAGTTTCCCGCCGCACCACTGTCGATAAAGGCGGAAACAGTTTGCTTTGAAGAACCCCAAAACAGGTCAATAGGCACTAGCATTTTGTTTTGGCGAGAGTTGCAAACAGACTCACCCAGATCAGTACTCTCTAACTGGTCTGGGTGCGGAAGTTTTCCGCCGGTCTCCCCTTGTTGGGACAGGGCCCTGCAAAATGACCAGAATTCCCGCAATACAGGCATAACCCCTCGGATCGCCTACGCTGTTTCTCTTCTTGGGATAAGCGGGTTCTCCCTAATTGCATAGGTTCTTCTTGGGAAGATGATGAGGTATTTTCCCCATGGGGGACCGGAGACCTATGACCTTGGACTGGCCTGAAGGATGTGGGAGCCCTGACTCTCTCCCTGGCCCTTTCTCTAAGACGTCGGACTATTTTAATGGAGACCTGCATTAATTGATCTAGGTCCGCTGGCGGAGGAAAATTGACTAAGGCATCCTTGATGCTTTCCGACAGCCCCACCTTGAACTGACTACACAGAGCGTTCCACCTAGCTTCGATAGCCCAGCGGCGGAATTCAGCACTGTAATCTTCAGCCGAATTCCGCCCTTGTTTTAAGGCCCGAAGCCTATTCTCTGCTGTAGACTGAGAATCAGGGTCAGCGTATAGGACGCTCATAGCGTTGAAGAATGCAGTTACTGATTGTAAGGCAATATCATGACTCGGCAAACTAAAGGCCCAGGACTGCGGGTCTCCTTGAAGCAGAGAAATGACTAGGCCTACTCGTTGGGTCTCAGTGCCAGAGGAGATAGGCCTCAGCTTGAAATATAGTTCACAGGAATTCTTGAAGTTAGAAAATTTTGCTCGCTCTCCAAAAAATTTTTCAGGCAGAGGAATCTTCGGTTCGGAGAAATGAGGTGGTACAGAGGAAGTCGGCACTTGACGAGACTCCTGAGTGGCCACTCTTTGAGCGAGTTGGTTGATCGCTGTGGCCATAGCTTGCACCTGCTGTACCAGGTCATCCATGTTGTGGCCTGTGATAATGTCACGCTCTGGTAACTCCAGCCCTCTAGGTAAGCCCTCAACCCCCAATCTCCGCAGCCAGCTTCACCTGTAGGAGCCCCCACTTGCCGGGACGCAGAATACGCCTGCCCGGGATCGGTTGCCCCCAGGACTTCAATGGCTCAAAGGATGAGAGCTTACTGGTTTAGAGGTCTGAAGAACCAATGGCTAAGAGCGAGTGTAGCGGAAGTCCAGAGACAGGCCAGAGGTTGACACGGGGAAATCAGAGATCGCAGCGGTACAGAGGGAAGGGGCAGCTCGAGGTCAAGGTACAAAGCAGAGGTCGGCAGCGGAGGTCAGATCGAGAATGGGCGGTTCAGGCAGAGGTTGGCAACGGAGATCAGATCGAGAATGGTCGGTTCAGGCAGAGGTCGGCAACGGAGATCAGATCGAGAATAGTCTGTTCAGGCAGAGGTCGGCAACGGAGATCAGATCGAGAATAGTCGGTTCAGGCAGGGGTCGGCAACGGAGATCAAACCAGGTAAATCACCTGGTACAAGGCGCTATCACAGGCACTCAGCAACTGACAAGGAGAAGCCTTTATAGGATTGCAGACCTAATTGGAAAAGGGAAGGTGAGTGTGTGATTGGTGCTTACTAGAACCTTCATAAGATTGGGCCAGAACCAAGGGGCCTATATCCCAGGATCTCCCTGCCCAGGCTCATTGGCCCAAACCCGGAACTTTAGGGCTCATTAGCCCTTTAAGAACTCCCCTCCGGAGAATAAACAGAACGTGCTCGCGCGCGGTTATGCGGCCGGGACATCGCTGGACCGGGGGTCAGGTGAGCGAATCCTGACACTTATTTTATGAGACAACTGGGATGATGGAAGTTAGCATTCCAAGCAATTGAAATCCAACAGTTACACAATGTGTCAACTTTTACAATAGCACTGTGTAACATTAAAGTGGGCTAACAGTGTATGTTTTTAGGTAGTGTTAAAAAAACGCTCTACTAGTTTTAGAGAGAGCATGAAAGAGCTGATAAGCAGAACAGTAGCTGCAGGTCCATGCTGATTGGCTGAATGCCAGGAATGGGCTACCCAATGACCTGACATGCAGTATATATTGGCTGCTCTGCTCACTTGACGATGACGATGCAGCCACTTCTGAAAACGTTGACCAGTGCCAATCAGGTAAGTATACTGGAAGAGGGTGTAGCTGGGGTATTTCACACTAAATTATTCAGCAGGAGGAATATAACATGGTTATACAACTTGCCTTCTGATCAGATATTTGATTTTGTATGTATTGATATAATGTGGAATGAATAGCATGAATACTATTATATGTTAAAAATATTTTAGACTAATTATATATTCTAATATATATTAATATTATGAGATGTATTTTACAACATGTACATCCAAGCATCTTTTAGGTGGCACCAAGTTGATTAGTGAGGGAATAGTGGGGTTATTCCTCACACTAATCCAATAAATAATTTGGGCAGGTTCCAGGTTATTACTTTTTACTAAAGAGAATTAGTCTCTTCGCCTATAACAAAAAATACAATTCTGTGATTACTCACCTGTAGAATTGGTATTATGAGTATACAGTACGTCCTGCTCCAAATATAATACTTACAATCAGGTTATACTCCGCCAGATGGCGCTGGACTGCAGAGAAATCGAAAATAGGCTCCTCCCGGCCCCTCAAATACCCGGGGACCTCCCACAAATCCCCAGCATTGAAAAGCAGTTAACGAGGAGCCGGGAGAATTAAACAACCCAAATTATCAACTATAACAATGATAACAATCACCATACAGGGGATCCAAGATAATGCAAAAACCAAGGGTGGGTTGGAGCAGGACGTACTGTATACTCATAATACCAATTCTACAGGTGAGTAATCACAGAATTATATTATTCTTAGTATACAGTACGTCCTGCTCCAAATATATTACTTACACTTGGGACATCCAATAGCAGTGTCCATAAAGTAGGGTGGGATCCCCAAGAAAAAAGGCAGCAGCAGGCAGTTTAAAGTGGACCAACACCCTGAGGTGATCGGCCCGGGAATCTATAAGATTCCCGGGCCGATCACCTCACACACCGCGGGACATCCGAGATCGGGATGTCCCGCGGGGTGTAAACCCCCCAAAACCCCCCCAAAACCCCCGAAAAACCTTACCTCTCCAGCCGCTGCTTCCGCCGCCGCCTCCTCTAGACGTGCGCGCGGCCGCGCGTGCACACGTCAAGAGTGACGCGCGGGAGGCGCCGACGGGCAAGCTGCTTGTCCGTCGCTGTCAATCAGCTTGTCCGTCGGCGGTGAGGTAAGTTTTTTGGGGCTTTCTGGGGGGTTTCACACAGCGGGGCACCCCCGATCGGGGTGCCCCGGGGAAGTGGACCAATACCCAGGATAGTCAAAATCCTGGGTGTTGGTCCACTTTAAACCACTGCCGCCTGCAGAACCTTTCGGCCAAAAACAGCATCAGCTGAGGCCCTAACATCAACCTTGTAAAACTTTGAAAAGGTATGAACAGAAGACCAAGTAGCGGCCTTGCAAACTTGTTCAACAGAAGCCTGGTGCTGAAAGGCCCAAGAGGCACCAATAGCACGAGTGGAATGAGCAGAAAGGCGGAAGGGAGGATTCTTCCCCTTAGCAGAGTAGGCCTGAATCACAGCCTGACGAATCCACTTGCTGATAGTAGACTTGGCAGGAGCCAAACCCTTCCTAGGACCAGAAGGGACCACAAAAAGAGCGTCAGTCTTCCTGAAAGGTGCAGTAGCCACCAGATAGTACTTCAGACACCTAACCACATCCAAAGAGTGCAAAACTCTCTCCTTAGCATTGCTAGGGTTAGGGCACAAAGGAAGAAGAACAATATCCTGATTCAAATGAAAAGCAGACACTACCTTAGGTAGAAAGTCAGGTTTGAAACGAAACACCACCTTGTCCTGGTGTCTCATAGTAGGGGGGCTAAATGGACAGCGCCGCCAATTCAGACACACGCCTGACAGAAGTGATAGCCACCAGAAACACAACCTTGAGCGTAACAATGGCCAAGGCAGCATCCTGCACAGGTTCAAAGGGAGCACCCTGCAAGGCTGACAGGACCAAGTTCAGATCCCAAACAGGCACCATAGGCTTACGTGGGGGACGCACATGAGTGACCCCCTGGAAAAAAGTCCTGATCAGAGGGTGCTGAGCAAAGGACTTCTGGAAGAAAACAGCCAGGGCAGAGACATGACCCTTCAGAGTACTGAGTTGGAGCCCCATCTCCAACCCATGCTGCAGGAACTCCAGAATCCTGGGGATAGAGAACACACGACAGGGAAGAGACCTAGACTTACACCAGTCAATGTAGGCACGCCAAACCCTGTAATAAATGGAAGAGGAAGACTTCTTCCTAGCTTTAATCAAAGTATCCATAACCGAGGAAGACAGCGCCTTCTCCATCAAGATGGAGGGTTAAGCAGCCAAGCCATCAAAGCCAGAGTTTGTAAATTGGGATGGCGTAGTGAGCCCTGAGTGAGCAGATCTGGCGCCAAGGGCAGAGCATACTGATCTACTGCCAGCTGTACCACGTCTGCGAACCACACTCTTCATGAGAATTGCTGGCACCCCTTCCAGAGCAATCTTGCGCAGAACCCTGCCCAGCAGGGGGATTGGAGGGAAGACATACAGGAACTGAAAGTCCTTCCATAACATTGTTAGCGCATCCGAGGTCGGGGCCAGAGGATCGCTGGACAGAGAGACAAAAGCTGGGAGCTTGTGATTGTGGCGGGACGCAAACACCCTGCTGCATAGGGACCATTCTCCCTGGCGAGAGGTCCCCCTGCTCAGAGAGTCCGCCAGTCGATTTTCCAACACCGGGATGTACACAGCTGAAATGCAGGGGACATTGGCCTCCACCCAAGTCAGGATCCGAGATGCTTCCTGGAGGGCCCCCTTGCTCCGGGTCCCTCCCCGATGATTGATGTAGGCAACTGCCATCTGATTGTCCGAGCAAACCTGAACAGGCAGGCCCCGAAGATGAGTAGTTAAGCGAGCCAGAACTAACCTGATCGCCCGCAGCTCCAAGACACTGATATGTGTGTGGGCCTCCTGAGGGCCCCACCTCCCCTGGAACCACAGGGACTTCCAGAAACCCCCCCAATCTGACAGACTGGCATCCGTGGTGACCGTCTCCCAGGAAGGGGCAAGAAAGGATCTGCCCTCCAACAGTGTTGGGTCCATCCACCACAAGAGGGACCTCCTGACCAGGGGGGAGAGCACACAGACCCTGTCCAGGGACGCTGGGTCCTTGTCCCATACTGACAATAGGTGAAGTTGCAGAGGCCTCAAGTGGAACTGAGCATAAGGGACTGCTTCGAAGCATGCCACCATCAGGCCCACCAGCTGCATCCCCTGCCTGAGAATCCCCACTAGTATTCAACAGGGTACACAGACCCGTCTTGTCAGCGTCAGCATGAGGCTGGCCACACGCTACACACAGCCGGTCTTGTCCCAAAGGGACCCCGGTCACATTATCCTGGGATGCCTCCATATGGTGATTATAGCGGCGCTATACGCCGATAGGGAATAACGCTATGTAGCAACCCTGGATGCCCCAATAACCCACTAGGGAAGTGGGAGTATAATTTTTACAAGGCCTACAAGTAATATACTAAAACAGGGCCGGGAGAAGCCAAGAAGGGTTCGTCCCGCCTGAAAGACATAAGCAGACAAGACCTTAAGTACATCGTAACAAAAGTGAAGGATATAAAGCCGCACGCGAGGGCACTTACGGACCGTGGTAGGCAGGAGTCCGTCGCGCATAGGCCAACCAAGCAGGAAAGATGGCGTCGGTATACCTCGAGGGGCGGGCCAGTAACAGCGAAGACGCGGAAAGCGCCAAAGACGGCAAAGACGCGGAAAGCGCCCCCCCGAAGAGCGCGAAGCCAGAACGGCAAGCAGCCAATGATGGCGCACTAGCGCCTGAGGTAATGCAGTAAAGACAAGTCAGCGCGGCGGCTGACACAAGAATAAAAGGCATGTGAAAAGAGAGTGTAAAGCACAGAATGCATAACATACATATCTATACACATACACCCCCCCCCCCCCTTTTCCCCCGAAGAGTACAAGGAGGATGAGGGAGGACGGCGGCCACTTAAATAGGGCCCACCGATAGGCAGGGGCAAGGGGCAATAGAGCGGGAGGGGCATCCCATAGAGGCTCACCATAAGCCTGAACCGCCTACCCTTTGGTGGGGGATTGCGGTGGAGCAGCGCTCCTAAGCACCTAACAGCGGTGCTGCCTACCCTCACCCGACCAGCGCAGCCAAGGCTGGGAGGCATAATACTAGTGGAACGGGTGGGAATAGTCCTACAGGGCCGCAGGTTAATAACCCCGCTCACCTGCGAGTAGAGAGCCAATTTCTCGTCCTTCGCAGCCAGACTGCAGAGAAATTCTGGGGATTTGTGGGAGGTCCCTGGGTATTTGAGGGGCCAGGAGGAGCCTATTTTCGATGTCTCTGCAGTCCAGAGCCATATGGTGGAGTATAACCCGATCGTAAGTATTAGATTTGGAGCAGGACGTACTGTATACTAAAAATAATAAAATGGACCAAAACCAATTGGAGACTTCCCCACACCCTCAAGAGCCATCCCGATTTGGGATGCCCCACGTTATGAAAGTCTCATCTCCTTCCTCAATCCTGCAGCATCCAGCATGCATGGCTCAGCCCTAGCATCCCACTCTGATTATATTGCCTGCCTGGCAGAGATGAATGTCTGCTGGACTGAGAGACAATGCCACAGGGTGCATGACAGTATCTCTGCTTCCTCCACACAGGGGTGTGCGAGCAAGTCACTAAATCGGGATGCCCCTAGGACAGGGAATTGAGACTATGATGGGCATAATGCTTTTTGGTCCTCTTAAAGTGGACCAAAACCTAGGGTATTGAAAACCCCAGGTTTTGATCCACCCCTTGGGGGACTGATATGGGACGCCTCGCCAGTAGTCAGCTTTTATTACCTTTCCAACAAGCTCCTCCAATCAGCGTCTCTGGCCACACATATTAATGCACAGCAGGGAAAGCTAAATGGAACCCCAGCCACACATGTGATAGTCAGTGGCACGCCCTGCATCTGAGAAAGATGCAACAGATGCCACCACCAGACGCTCATGCACTGTGAGATTGTTGGTGAGGTATTTCAGGCCACTGGGGGGGGGGGGTTCACACAGTGGGGCATCTCAAATCAGGGATTTGGGGAATGTTTTATTTGTTGTATTGTGTGTACATGTTGATGACAAGTGTTGAGGGACCCAAAATGTGTTGTGGAGTTCAACCCCCCACATGTGAAATCACCAGGGGTAAATGGTTGAACAGCTGGGCAGCCTCAGGTAAGTACAGCTCTCAATTTATCCATTGTTATGTATGCATCAAAAATGGGGGAGCTCTCACTGTTAGAGTAGGACTGCAGGGAAAAAAAAAAAAAAAAAAAGATGTCTTGACGCGGCCCTGCTGCTTCCCATACATGAGCAAATGGGTGCAACAAAAAGTTTTTAGATTTAAAACTTTGTAGGATTTGTTTCTGGCTGGTGGGGATTCGGGTATACCTTTTTGTTTTGTCCAAATCAGCATTCCCCGTGGGTGGACTGCAAAACAAACCTAGGTCCTGTTTTGGTCAACTTTAAATGCAGGGCAGAAATATTTCTGCATAAAATAACTTTCATGCGCAGTTAAAAGATGCTACACAAAGCAGCTTGAACAGTCCGGAGTCCCTAACAGGAATATACAACAAAGATAAATGAATCATATTCAACCTGCTTGGCAAGGGAGTCAACCACTGGATGACCCAAAAAGAATCGTGGCCCCCATACCACCATGGATTTCCTGTGAAGACTACAGGTGCTATGTCAAGTAGGAAGCAATGTGATATCTTTATAATAGTGCCTCAAACATCCAAAAATGTAAATTTCTCCACCAAAAACTAAAATAATATCTTTGGGCTGAATTGGCGAGTAGTGGTGGCTACTGTATTTTGTTGATGGGACTTATTTAAAAAGGAAATTATTGCATTAATCCTCAAACAAAACTAAAAAACAACAGTACACAAACCTTTAAAACAGGAGCCTTTTCCTCACAGATTAGCAACCTCAGATCGGGATTTCTTAAATCTGTACAGTAGATCTTGCGATCCCTTCCTCCAGAATACACATGGGTGAAGCCTTCATTGACTTGAAGAGCCCAGACACCTTCATCATGGACCCTGTAGGTGGCTATACATCTCTGCTGCCCCAGTGACCATAAACGGATTGTTCCATCTGAGCTGCCTGAAAGACACTGAAAACATTGTGTTAATGCAATACGGAATAATGCACAAACTTCATATATTCTGCAAACAATCTAGGTCACGTCAGTGGCATGGACCTCATATGCTTTTAAAGCATTCAATGATTAATAATATCCCAGAAAAGTGATGTAGTAAGTGTATAGCAGTATCGGGTTGGCCACTTTACTTTAATTGTGTAATAGCTAATCTCTCCTCCCATATGGTTTTCATTATATTCAGTAATACATTAATCTGATAGGAGGCATCTACACATGTATTCTATCAACCTTTAGCTATCTGCACAGCAATGTATATAGGTTGCCAAAAACGCAATTCTGTGAGACTCACCTGTAGAATTGGTTTTGATTCCTATCCATTCCAGGCCGTCCCTTATTCTTTACATATGGGTAACTCCGCCCTGAAGGGGCATGGACTGCAAGATCAAAGATGTAGCTCCTCCCGGGCCGCCCTATAAAAGCAACTGCCTCTCAACCACGCCCAGTAATTAAAAAGCAGCAACTCAATAGCAAGAAGCAGGCCGGGAGGCCCGAACATAGGAGACCATGTTACTTCACATAGCCTCCGCTTGTATTCTCTCGAACCTATAATCCTAAATTTGTATAACAAGTGTCCTGTGATCAAGTAATGGTTCATCACCTTAAAAAAGGCAGTCCGGGCAGGTTGGCTGGCCTGGAATGGATAGGAAACAAAACCAATTCTACAGGTGAGTCTCACAGAATTGCGTTTTTCCTTCCAATACATTCCAGGCCGTCCCTTATTCTTTACATATGGGACATCCAAAAGCAGTGTCCAATATGGGCGGGATCCCCAATGTGGCACAGCAGGTAGTTCATCTCACTACCGCCTGAAGCACTTTTCGGCCAAAAACAGCGTCAGCTGAGGCCCTGACATCCACTTGTTAAAATTGGTAAACGAATGAACTGAAGACCAAGTGGCAGCTTTACAAACCTGTTCCACCGAGACCTGAAGCACAGGAAGCACCAATGGCTCTAGTAGAACGAGCTGTGATTCGAAAGGGGGTTCTTTCCCCTTGGCAGGATAAGCTCTTACCATCGCCTTTCTAATCCACCTACTGAGAGTGGACTTGGCTGGTGGAAATCCCTTTCTAGAGTCTTCCGCTTAGACAAAAAGTAAATCTGATTTACGGAAGGATTCAGTCGCAGCCAGGTAATATTTTATGGCTCTAACCACATCCAAGGCATGGAGAGCCCTTTCCTTAGGGTTAGCCGGTGCTAGAAACAAGGAAGGTAGGACAACTTCCTTATTAAGGTGAAAAGGAGAAATGAGCAAAAAAACAGGCCTAAAACGAAAAACCACCTTGTCTCTGTACAATTCAAATTAAGGTGGCTTCATACATAATGCGGCCAATGCCGACACTTGACGCACAGGGGTGAACGCTCCCAGAAAATCATTTTGAGAGTCAGCATAGACAATGTAGCGTCATTCAAAGGCTTGAAGGGGGCACCCTGGAGAGCAGATAACACCAGATTTAGGTCCCACACCGGTAACACTGATTTACGCGGTGGGCGGACATGGGTGACCCCCTGAAAAAAGGTTCTGATCAATCCATGATTGGCAATAGACTTCTGGAAAAAAATGGATAGGGCCGAGACCTGACCCTGCGGGTACTCAACTGGAGGCCCAAGTCTAGACCATATTGCAAAACTCTAGAATTCTAGAACCCTTCTCCATCAGGATGGGGGGTTACAGTAGCCGGGCCGTCAAAGCCAGTGTCCGTAAATTTGGGTGCCGAAGCGCCCCCTGTGTGAGAAGCTCTGGGTCGTCGGGCATGATGCAGTGATCTGTTGACATCCTTACTATGTCCGCAAACCAACTCCTCCTTGGCCAACGAGGAGCCACCAGGATGGTTGGTACCCCCTCGACTATCTTGCGTAGGAAACGGTCCAGGAGCGGAAACGAAGGAAAAGCATACAGAAAATTGAACCCTGTCCAGGGAATCGCCAGGGCGCCTGTTGATATGGCCAGAGGGTCTCTTGAGAGAGATACGAACCTTGGAAGTTTGTGATTGTGTCTGGACGCAAAAAGATCCACGGTTGACCCAAGCGGAGGCATAGAGCTTGAAAGGCCTTCCTGCAGAGAGACCATTCCCCCAGACGCAAGGACCTCCTGCTCAGGGAGTCCGCCTCCTGGTTCTCCACCCTCGGGATGTAAACCGCCGAGATGCAGGGAACGTTCTCCTCTGCCCAACTCAGAATACGGCCTACCTCCTTGAGGGATCTCTTGCTCCGAGTACCGCCCTGGTGGTTGATGTAGGCTACAGCCTGAACCGCATGGCCCCTTAAATGGGGGGGTCAGATGTAAGAAAAAAAAAAACAAATTGCTCTCAGTTCCAAGAGATTTATGGGCAACCGGTTCTCTCTCGGACCCCACTGACCCTGGATCTTCTGGGTCTGCCAAATGCCTCCCCAGTCTGTCGACTGGCGTCTGTGGTAACTATCTCCTATTGGGGAGTCCGAAAGGACTTGCCTACCAGCAGATGCCGAGGATCCAACCACCACAAGAGGGATTGCCTGGCGGGGGGGGGGGGCTGAACAGCACAAATCCTTGGTCCAGGGATTCCGGGGACCGATCCCAGCTGGCTAGCAGGTTCAGCTGAAGGGGCCACACGTGTAATTGGGCAAAGGGCGCTGCTTCGAAGCTAGCCACCATTAGGCCCACCAATCTCATCCCTAGGTGCACCCATGGCTGTTGACAAGCCAGCAAGGCCTGTACCTGCGTCTGGAGACACAAGACTTTCTGCTGTGGCAGAAAGACCTTGACTTGAACGGTGTCTAGGGTCATCCCCAGGAAGGATCTCACTGTTGACGTCGTGATATGCGATTGGGGTAGTTGATCACCGAACCGAAGGCTTCCAGAGTTGACAGTTCGGGTGTCGCTCTCGGCCTCCTGAAGGGACAGGGCCGAGATCAGAAGGTCATCCAGATAAGGTAATACCGAATACCCTGACCACTCAGGATTGCCATGAGGGCCACCAGCACCTTGGTGAACACCCTGGGAGCTGAGGATATGCCGAAGGGGAGTGCCACAAACTGGAATTGCTGACCCTCCAATGCAAACCTCAAAAACCTCTGATGAACCGGAAAAATAGGAATGTGTAGATACGCGTCCCTGATGTCCACCGTAGTCATAAAGTCGGTGGGCTGAAGCAAACTCACCGCAGACCGCAATGTTTCCATGCGGAAATTTGTTGAGGCCCTTTAGGACCAAGATAGCCCATACCGATCCGTCCTTCTTGGGAACCGTGAATAGGTTGGAGTAAAATCCCTGACCCTGCTCCTGCTGGGGCACATGGCAAATCACCTCTATCTGAAGGAGGTGCTGAACAGCGGCTCTCAAAGCCTCTGCTTTTAGCAGGTTTCGGTATGCCCTCAACCATAGAAATTTTGTGGGCGGTCTGACTCCCAGCTCGACCTTGCTCAACCTAACGACACCACCTCCTGAATACAAAGATCCGAGACGTGACGCCTCCAGATTGGAGCAAACAGCAGTAGCCGTCCCCCCACCCATACGGGTGAGGGTGCCCCTTCATGCCTGTGTAGGTTTGGCTAGAGGGTTGGGCTTAGCTCCAGAGGCGGGATTGGGCCGATTGCGGGACCTACCTCTGCTCCAAGCATCTCTGTGGGGACTGGAAAAGGAAGAACCTCTGCCCCCCCGAAAGGACCGGTAAGAAGAGGAGTGCCGAAAGGGCCGAGAAGGTGTCCTTCATTGAGGGAGCTTACCATCCTTGACCAACAGGTCCAGCCACTCCCCGAACAGGGACTTTTTCCGCATCGGCAGACCACTGCTTCAACCACAACGAACGGCGTAATGCTACAAGCAAAGCCGAAGTCTTGACACCCAGCCTGACTACATCATCCATGGCAGTAACAACAAAGCCGATGAAATCCAAACAGGCTCTGAATTCCTTGTAATCCTGTGCCCGTTTGCGAGACTTAGCCTTAGCCACAAGCTGCTTAACCTTTTTCCTCGTGGTTAGGGAAACAATTGCCGTGACACAAACAGGGTGTAAGAAGGAACCCACCAAGGCAAAAGCATGGCAAGCCAACTGATCCATGCGTTTATCCGCAGGGTCTCTTAAGGAAGCATTGTCAGGTGACGCATAATAGAGGTGTGGGACAGACGTGCCTCCCCGTCCTCCGCAGAACCAAAGGAAGCATACAAATCTTCGTCTGAGTAAACCGCCTCCAAGTGCCGCTTCTTACTCGAGGCCTTTTTAGGGGATGCCAATGAGAGCTGTTTCTCTAGGCTAGCCAGACTGTGCGCAAAATCAGAGTGGCCCCCTGCTGTCTCCCCCTTCTCTAACTGCAGCAGCGGGGGATCCTCTCATGGTCTGAGACAATGCCTCTGGTGCAAGTGGAACAAACTGTGCTGAATCCGCCCAGGGGATCCCGTCTGCACAAGGGGAAGAGCCTGTCTTGCCCAAGTGGGGTACCCGGCTCACTATCCCCTGATGCCTCCATTATGGCGATTTTAAAATATGCAATATTCGTGAAAGGCAAAATAGACACTAATGTCTTAAGCCTATAGCTGATCCCCTACAATGGGGACCAGTAGAAACCACAACCCTCAACCTTCTTCCCACAATATAAAATCAACAAAAAGAGGAGACATTAATCACAATATGGGCTACAGTGCCATAAAATAACAGATATAGATACACATACATATAAACCTTAAAAATATTCTTATCAGAGATATAATATATTCCCCCTCTCTTCCCTCTTTTTTTTTGTCTTATTTTTTAAATGCTAGCAACATGATGAAAATAAAAGCAGGACTCACGATACCATGCCTGTAATGGGATACGCAACAGCAGCCGAAGCACGCGTCTCCAGAAGCTTATGGCCGGGGGAGCGTCACCGAAGCGCAGCCAGGCCAGTACACCGCTCGCTCGTGACTCCGCCCCCCCGGGCAGCTCAATTGCGGCCTAGCAGCGGCCGACCGCCGCTCGCCCCCCCCTGCAACCGCAAGGAGCCCACAGGGCGCGCCGGCCCGCACCCCCTGTCAAAGGCCTCCGCACGGCGAGGGAAAGGAGGTGAGTATGTGGGAGGATCGGCAGCGGACCGCTCCTCGCCGTAGTACTGCAATGGCGATGGAGCTCTACGCCGCTCCCCCACGCAGTAAAGTGACACAAAGCACACACACAAATAAAATGTGGGAGAAGGGAGGGTAGATATAAAATATATCATGGTTTCTCAGCAGGTTCACCATAAAAAAGACCTGCGGCTGACCTGCTTGTTCTATGGAAGCCTGCAGCCCAGAGCCCTATGCTCTGTAAAACGCCCCAGACCCCGGCGTTTCACCCTACCGTCACGGATCCCAAGCAGCCAAAGCTGGGGGGCATGAGATGGGTCAGAAGAATCAGTGGAAATAGGGCCCTGCAGCAAGCCGACAGGTTAGAAGGCCTCGCTTTGCTGCCAAAATCCCTGAGAGATAGAGAGAGAGAGCAAGCGATCTTCGCAGTACCACTGCAAGAAGTAGACTGGGCATGGTTGAGAGTCAGTTGCTTTTATAGGGGGCTGGGAGGAGCTACATCTTTGATCCTGCAGTCCACGCCCCTTCGGGGCGGAGTTAACCCATTGTAAAGAATAAGGGACGGCCTGGAATGGATTGAAAGGAAAATTGAAGTACACCACTGGCCCTAAGCAAGATCTTATTAGGTGGTACACAGGCCAGGATGTAGACTGATCAGTAGCTCAAATCGAATAATGTGATGTAAATATGCTCCGAGCACAAATGGCTAAAGTGTAAAGTTAAAAAAAAAAATCTGTAGCTTTCCTTTCAATGAGTGGCTCCAGTGGCTCTTCTGTCTGCCTCGGTACTGAGAAAAAATCACTTCCTCATTCTGGTTTCCTTCCCCACCCCCCCCCCGATGTGGTCCACCAATCAACTTTCAGGGGACTAGGAACGAAAACACCCCCACCCCCTGCCCAGATGTCCTGAGTGGCTGCCTCTCTCTGCAGCTCTGAAACCCCGCCCTCCTCTCTGATCTCCTGTAGAATCTCTCAGCCACCTTTATCTGATCACATTATGTGCTGGAAATAACTAGAGGCACAACAATGCACTTATTCTTTTTTTTTTTACTATGGTATAGGTCTCAATGAATATGTAAAGCACACACTGCGCTTATCATCAATGTTACTACACAAACTGTTTCTCTGCATCTCCTACACCAGGGCCGGCGCCAGCACAGGGCAAACGTGGGCAATTACCAGGGCCCCTGGCATCTTCGGGGGCCTACTCAGACTCACACTTGGCCATAGTATTTTTTTTTCAGTGGACTCGAACCACCGAATGGCAGGTGTTGTGTGCAGACATACTCATGGCTGGCTTTAGCAACAGGGGATGGTCAGCAATAGTGGAAAAGATGGCATGGAACGGAGGGCAGTTGATGGAAGCTCAGGATGCTGAGTGGCAGTAGAAAATGCAACAAGGACTAGAGGACTGTTGGTGGCTATAGGAAATGCAATACCGACTGGATGACGTTCAGTAGCAGAAAATGACCCAATTGTGGCAGCGGAGCTGAAAGGTGACACTACTTTAGGGCCCACTAAGACTCTTTTGCCCAAGGGCTCCCACAAACCTGGAGCCGGCCCTGTCCTACGCTCTAATACTTTTACAATAACTACGGGTTATTTTTGAAAACGGATTGAATTTTGGGACTGTGCAATGTGAAGCCTGAGACAATGGGACAACCATCAGGTTTGCCTTTAGTATAACTTTAAATGACCCTCCCCAACAGCATAAATAGAGACATTGTCGGCAAAAATAAAAAGCACAGGGCCCCTCAGCACACATGCCCCACTATGCAGCCACATCCAAGTCTAAACCAGCCGGCAAAGGTCTAAAGAAGGGGCTAAAAGAGAACTTCCTGCGTGAAGTGGACTGGACCAAGGAAGTCACCAAGGCAGTGTAGCGGTGTACAATGCCAATAAAAGCCGAATGCCAACACTTCAGTGGCCATCACATGGATGTGCTCAAATGCAGATTCCACGGGGAAAGTAGATGCATCTGGGCATGATAAGTGACTCCACAATGGGACACAGGGAATCCAAGCAGAAGCCAAGGCCTGTCACTCAAAGACCGTGATGCTGGAATATCAATCGCCCAGGAGCTACCTCCTTCAGCTTGTCGCCTCATCCATTGTTGAATGTAGTCCATCCACGCTGGCTGAAGGGAGATAGGAGGCCACTGTAATCCAACATATGTTATGCTCCACCCCTGGAGCTTCTATAGGGTGACCTGTGGAATCTGTGTTTGAGCTTACCCATGCAATAGCCACTGAAGTGTTGGAATTTAGCTTTAATTGGTATTGTCCACTGCCACACTGCCTTGTTGACTCTGTGGTCCACACAGGTTTATTGAAAGAAGAAGACAGAGCACGTTAACGTTCAAACGTTAAAGTGGACCAACACCCAGGCTGATCGGCCCGGGAATCTATAAGATTGCCAGGTCGATCAGATCCCTCCCCGCGGGGCATCCGAAATTGGGATGCCCCGCTGTGTGAAACCCCCCAGGACGCCCCATTCACCTTACCTTACTCCCGTTCCAACGGCCCGTTTGTGAATGGCCGACACGGGCGCGCTCCCTGTTAGAGGGAAGCGCGAGATGCGGCCGCCAGCGTGCTCGGAGCCGCTGTGGTTGTTCGTCCCTTGTACATGCATACCACAGTGGCTCTGAGAGCGCTGATTGGACGAGGCCCGCGTATGCGCCGTAGGAGCGGGGTGAGGTGAGTTTTTTCTGCCATTTTGGGGGGTTTCACGCAGCGGAAGTGGACCAAAACCCAGGATAGTGAAAATCCTGGGCGTTGGTCCACTTTAAAATCGTGATGTATAAAAGGGAAGGGTTGAGCCCCGACCGGTGTGGACCAATTAAAAGGCCATGCCCGGATGGTGAGGAGCCCAGCTAGCGGACTGCTCACTAGCGCCCCTATTTTTCTTACTATTTTTCTTTTAAGCCAGCAGGCAACCTACCATTCTAAAGCCTAAATGGAGGTAACCACACAGCACCCTAGATTTGCATGGAATTACAAAAAAAAAAAAAAAAAAAACAGAATCTATTGGGGATAAAATTATAATCACAGAAATATAAAATTAACTTGTACCTGAGTCCCATCTCTGTTTAACAGTAAGGCCTTGACATTGTCAGTGTGACCTTTTAGTTTCATAAGCTTAGCACATGTTCTTGGATCCCATACTCTTAGCACCTGCAATAAAAGAAAAGTAAGTAAAATCAACTCAATTGCATTTACATTTCATGTAAGAGAGAAAGTGGTTTAACTGATGGGTGAATAGGAAGTGGTAAGATCAGCAATTAATCAAATTTAAACAATTCTAAACCACATCTGTAGGAAAACAAGTCAACTGGACTTGTTGATTTTTTTTCTTAAAGACGCGTCGCTAGTCATCCAACTACCTTTACTAGTGAAATGTCTTCAAGAAAACAGCAAATCCATTGCCTATATTTATTCCTACAGATATACCATGAACCAGATGAATAAGAACAATGAAAGCAAACAATTCTAAACCAAATTAACTTAGAAAGTCACAATTGAGTGGTGGTCCCCCTCACTATAATAGCATGGGGGGGGGCATGGGGGGGGCTGCTTATCAGTGGCCCACAGCCTGGGTTGTGTAGCGTGGCAACTGTTCTGGTAACCACTAGCTGGTTCTGGTCACTTGGAAAGAACATAAGGTGGGGGGGGGGGGGCGGCTTTGTGACCTAGGACAGGTGAGCCTGGTTCACAAACCGAGATGCACCAGGAGCAAGGCACAAAAAAACCCCGCCAAAGACAGAATACTTACCACATCCCCATGAGGCTGTTTAGCAATGGACACATCGACCAATAGAAGATGCAGCCAATTGCCAATTGAGCCACAAGCCTGTCACCAGATGTAACTGCTACTGCAGAAGATGACCCACGAAGATGAGAAAAGTATACAGCTTGTGGGGGGGGGGGGGGGGGTAAAAGTTAAAAAGAACAAATCTATACTTTCAGCAGCTTGAAACCTCTGATTTATGAGGGCAGAATTGGTCCAGGTCTGGCACAATACGATGAGTTAACAAATACATTCTCCACTATTAAGTGAAAGGTTGAGGAGTGTTACCTTTTCAGTTGAGCCCGATACAATGACAGTTCCCATCTGGTTCATGGCCAGGCTATATATAGAGTCTTTGTTTCCACTCAAGGAGGAAGCTAGACAACACAAATATAATTTACAGAAGAACATTAAGACTAGCTATAAAAAGACCTTTTAGAAAGGTCACTAAATGTGCTGCAAAATAAATGCTAGATAAACCTCTGGAAAGCGATGAGCAGGGCCCCTAAAAAAATGATAGAGCTGGCATCATAATCATTCACCTTGTCACAAAGCACAAGTTATAACTAAGGGGCTCGATGAACAAAACATTGAAAGTTTGGGTCCATGACCAGGAAATTCACCAGCTCTGTCTCATGAAAGTGGAGACCAATCACCAGTGTTGTAACTATTCTGGTGAATGATACACGTCCCTGGAGCATACCGATTTGAAATGCCCCACTGTGTGAAGCCCCCTGGATTGCCAACTCAACTTCCTGCAGTTCTCATGGCGCATGCGTGGGGCGATTGGCCAATCAGAACTTTATGCCATGCATACTAATGCACAACATAAAGCCATTGTTTTGTCTGCATAGGGAGCGGGGGGGGGTGTCAGCTGCATCCCCAGTCCCCCTGCGGACTGGGTGGCCGATCTGCCTCGACGAGGGGTCTGCTGGGATGTGGCCCCTGCCCGTAATCGCAGCAAAGGAGGGTTGGAAAGGTAATGGGTTGTGGACGATCTGTTGGGGGCTCACACAGTGGGTTATCCCGAATCAGGATGCCCGAAGGGCACCTAATCAGCCATCTCTGGCCATGCCACTGATTGAGCAACTTTAAAGTGGACCAAAACCCACACCAATCGGCCCAGGAATCTTATCAATTCCCTCCCCCCGGAGAACCCAAAATCAGAAATGCCCCGCTGTGTGAAACCCCCCAGGTCGCCCCATACATTAACCTTGTTTCTCAGTCCAACGGCGCATACATGAGCCACCGTTGCATCTAGCGGGGTGCGTGCCCATGCCAGGCATTTGTGAATGGCCGGCACAGGCACGCTTCCTGTTAGAGGGAAGCGGGGAATGTGGCCGCTGGCCTTCTATGAAGGCTTACATGACATGACACATGAGCCGTAGGACCGGGAAGAGGAGAGTTCATAGTCGTTCTGAGGGATTTCCCACAGCGGGGTGCCCAAGGGGAAAGGACCTAAACCCAGGATAGCCAAAATCCTCGGTTTTGGTTCACTTTAAGGATGAGTGGTCAGCACTAATTAGGCAAGAATGAAGTGCAATCAGTGGGGTTGGCCCAGAAGTTGATATCCACCTTGTCAGTGCAAATTGCAGAAATATTAAAAATGTAAATGCAGAGTCTTGTATTGAATCTTGTAAAGGTGTAAACAGAACAGTGCGCCCCCTTCTGGGCTTTTGTTGAAGTCAGTGTTTGTCCCTCATTTCTGACGGGGAATATACTGTGAGTCTTACAGTGAACTAAACGTATGAATCCATTATGGTCAAACACTAATAAAAACAAAAGTCACTAGCACTAGAACCGTACATGTGACTCATATCATATGAAGGATTTCTTATCACAGATCCGGAAACTGAAGTTACATATTTATAAAAAATAGTTTATTATTAACTACAACCAGCCTGTAGACAGTGACAGGAAAGTGATCGCTCTGCTGCATAAATCCCAGGTGCTTCAGTTGTGGATGATCATGTGATGCGCACCCTGCTGCCAATCAACAAGGAGGACTGCTCCCTCATGACATTGTAACAGGGATGCACACAGAAACCATCTGATTTAACTGGAACTTTTTGTAGGGTTTTAATTGCATTACTAATAAATGAATATACATGTTATTAACTAGTTTTCTACTACGATGTAATTGGCCCAGTAGAGATTATACAACCACATACTTCATCTTATCATTCAAACAGCCTCAAGGACACAGATCCTGAAGCAGAAGTTACACATTTACCATTAACAACTGGCTTATATACGAGCTGACAAGGTGACACCAAAGCCATCCGTCTTGCCCTTCTCCTTGTATCACACAGGGCTTGGGATGACCACAGTACAATAATAATCCATAATGCATATCAGAACTAATAGGTCAAGGCAACTGGTCTAGAAATAAGCAGTAATAAAATCATGTGAGCAGTACTCACTAGTGACGGTATTGTTGGATGCAGTCAGTGCAGTGAGCGTATTTACATCCCAGAGGAAGATCTGTCTGTCCAGGCCGGCGGAGGCCACCAGTTCCTTGTCTTTTGCATAGGCTAATGCTTTGACATAATCCTAGAGAAAAAAAAAAACATAATGTGAAAAAAGAAAAGAAGAAGCAGAACAAAACCCTGTGCGTCCGACCCTGGAATATAAAACATTCCAGGGCTGGGCACTGGCCATCCAGATTTGGGATGCCCCAGCTGTGTGAACCCCCCTCCCCCGGATCGGCAGTAAGAGTTTGCCTATCCCCGGTCCAATGGTGCCTGCACAGGCTTTAGTCCAATCAGAGCCGTTTGCCGTGTCTATGTCATTTGGCAAATGGTTTGGATTGTTTGCAACAGGGAGTGAGAGTGGCCGCATCCCGTGCATCTTCGGGCTGTGCGTTCGCCCCTGCCATTCCGAGAGGCTAGGATGGGAGCATGCACACTGCTGAGAATGCGCCACCTAGCGCTTCCCATTGAAGACTATCAGAGCCGTTTGACAAATGACGTAAGTACTGCAAACAACTCTGATTGGTCGAGAGTTCATGCAGGTGCAGCTGGACACAGTGGGGCATCCAAAATCGTACAACAAAAGCCAGGATAGTCAGAATTCTGGGTTTTGCTCCGGACCTTCACTCTGAATAAGAGTCTATCTTATATGTTTCCCACACCCTGTACATAAAGATTGCCCACATTAAAAATCATCCTACCTGCATCTACTGCATGTTATGAGCCTTTAAACATCCAAGATGGCGGCTTATGGAAGCTGCCATTTTATCAGGCAGCCTGCAAACAGGAAGTGCCTCCTGACTGTGCTGCTCGGCATTCTGGGATTGCTGACCTTTCCCTGACCCCAGCTCTGCTCTGTCTGAGCAAAGCACAGCTATAACCTGCCCCCCTGTACCTTATCCCACTCTCCTCTCCTCAGTAAGTGTGAGTCAAGATGGCGGCGCCCGTATCCTAAATTCCTGAACAGTTGCAGCCCAGTGGGGGAAAGAATAATAAGTTAGTGACTAAAAATGTAAAATATATTAATTTTAGATGCTGGGGAATCGTTTTTTAAGAGTTTGGGCTTTTCATTAAATCATGGTGAAGGTCCGGTTTAAATAAAATAAAAAAAAGGAAAAAAAAAAATCATAATTCCTGGCAGAGGCAGCTGCTAAGCTGTGCCCTGCTTTCATTGTGGGAGAGGAGGAAATTCAGATGACCTTTTACCCTTTAATAACCTAATCTGGCAAAGCGCAGGCCACAAAATCAAATGTTAAAATGTGCCATTGCTCTGGTAGCAGCAGAAGCTTGCCTCATCTGGCCCAAAACAACTCACCCAAATTGTGGTGGCCTGGAAATACTTACAGTCCCTGTCTAGGCTGAAAACAGTGTTACTTACTCTGACAGCTCCTCACCTGGCCTCTGTGAGGGTCCCTGCTGCCAGTCATTGATTTGCATTCAGTGTGGGATACTCCGAGCAGGGTGGGGGAGAGCACTGCTGGCACCACAGCTAATAGATCTGAAACCATCAGGCTGCACACTTTAAAGTGGACCAACACCCACCGCTGATCGGCCCGGGAATCTATAAGTATCCCGGGCCGATCAGCTCCCTGCCTGCGGGGCGCTGTGTGAAACCCCCCAGGACGCTCGCAAATCCTACCTGTTCCTCGTTCCAGCGGCGCATGCACGGGCCGCCGCCTCTCGCGCATCCCTCTAGCAGGGCGCGCACCCGCGTCGGCCGTCTGTGAATGGCCGGCGCGCTCCATGTAAGAGGGACTGGCAAGAGGCAGCAGCGGGCGCTCTCACCTTGTCCGTCGGCAGTGATTGGTGGAGCGAGTCACGTGGGAGCGGGGTCAGGTGAGTTTTTGGGGCTTTCTGGGGGGGTTTCACACAGCGGGGCACCCGCGATCCAGTCTTTCTGTAAGAACAACATTGCTGGGACTCACTGCGGCATATCTCCAAATTCTAAACCTAGATCAACATGGGGGTAGCAAGATAAGATCACTTACCTTGTGCGTTCTCAGGGTTGACATGCAGAATCCCTTGTGTGCATTCCATACTTTAACAGTAGTATCGGAGGATGCGGATATTACTGCCGGTCAAACAATCAGGATCATTACAGAGATTACAGAAGGCCCATCTCAGCACATTAAAAATGTGCCCAGATAGAAAATACATAAAAACTTTTATAGGACTACACCAAAAAAAGGCTTATCACGTCAGCTATCCAGCACTGTCCCCCTGGTGACTCCAGCGTCCGACACAGCCATCTTGGAGAGGCTTCACAAAGTGGTATCATCTGGCCCCACCCGCCCATTCCCTTAAATAGGTGAGCAGGAAATGGATTTTAGACAATGTAAGGATTTTTACCTTGTTTATTTAAACCCCTCCCTTAATTCCCTCTAGGGCGAGGCATGCTCCCGTCCACAACCGATCTGAATGGCTGGGCACCGGAACGTGCCTCAGCAAAAGGGAAGCCAGGCTGGGCAGTGGGAGCCCGGGGAAAGGAGAGTTATAGGGGTGACCGAATCAGAATGCCCTGGGGATAGAAAGGCAGCTGACCCTGGAGTTGTTTTTAGACTCTAGGGACGCTGCTCGCAAGTTGTGATCAGCATTAAAAGCAGAAATAATAACTGTGCATTAGGAGGTTGCTGTTTTTTCAGGGGGTCCGTTTTAGTGCAGGAGGTCATTTAAAGCGGGTCAAAACCTGCTAGAGATTCCAGATGTAATCTAAAAGATTCCAGACTGGGCCGCTAGCCTACCCTCAGGGCATTCTATACTGGATACCCTGCTGTGTAAAACCCCTCGGGCTGACGGTGATCCGTGGTCGTCTGTATCCCCAGCTTCTGTGTCCCCATGCCCAGCATGCCCGGGGTGCAAGCCAGTCAGCTGCACCACGTCACAGTGGCACTGTCACACTGTCAGAGCCAATGGGCTCTCTCAAAAGTGTCGCGGTGAGTGGCTTCGGCAGTGGAAAAGCCCGGTTTTCTTTGAAAACCAGACCACCGCCGAGCCAACAGCAGCACTCGGCTACTCGGGCGAGGGGGCCAAACAATGGGTGGTGGACCCAAAATTGGGGTGTCATCCGCTATGAATATAGTCACTGGATCTTTTTGCAAGCTAAAGTGAAAGATTTAGGTGTTAATAACCAACCAGCACAAATATCTCACGTCTTTCCAGGCTCCAGAATGATAAATCTGAGCAAATTTCCACTCCCCTGCATCTCTTTACATGTTAATTGTGAGGAATGGCTTGCCTGCAGTCCCAATCAGTTAAAGCTGACCAAAACCCACATTTTTAACTCACATCCCCTGAATTGCTGCCCCCAAGAATAGTAACTTTTGCCCATTTTTAATGATCACGCTTGACTCTAAGGCCAGATAATGAGGCCTGTTTTAGCTGTAAAGCTCAGCCTACTCCTTTCATTGCCCCTGCTGTGCGTGGCAATTACGTCAATGCCCCTGCTGTGCGTGGCAATTAGGTCATTGCCCCTGCTGTGCGTGGCAATTAGGTCATTGCCCCTGCTGTGCGTGGCAATTAGGTCATTGCCCCTGCTGTGCGTGGCAATTAGGTCATTGCCCCTGCTGTGCGTGGCAATTAGGTCATTGCCCCTGCTGTGCGTGGCAATTAGGTCATTGCCCCTGCTGTGCGTGGCAATTAGGTCATTGCCCCTGCTGTGCGTGGCAATTAGGTCATTGCCCCTGCTGTGCGTGGCAATTAGGTCATTGCCCCTGCTGTGCGTGGCAATTAGGTCATTGCCCCTGCTGTGCGTGGCAATTAGGTCATTGCCCCTGCTGTGCGTGGCAATTAGGTCATTGCCCCTGCTGTGCGTGGCAATTAGGTCATTGCCCCTGCTGTGCGTGGCAATTAGGTCATTGCTGTGCGTACCTGCAAGCCTACAGAGAGGGAGAGCAAAAAAAAACTGTGTTCCAGTGAGATTTGATAAGCGAAAATATCCATTTCTAATTCTACACCATAAGAAGAGAGTATTGGTGGGGGCTTTGGTCAAATGTATTTCCCAAGTTCAGTGGGTTTTTGTCCGCTTTAAAGGGATGCCAATCATATAAAGACATGGCGTTCTGAGCAGAAATTCACAAAAAAAAAATAACAGCACTAGAGCCAAGAAAGTGGTGAGATTTGTAACCTTCTCTTTAGTATATGAACACTGGGCATCCCAAACCAAGAAGCCCCCAGGGATCTTACATGTTCAACCAAAACACTTTTCAGCCTTTTGTTCTGGTTCAATGGCTCTCTTGCCTTATTCAAGAAAAAAAAAAGGATATATAAACTTATTTTCTGGGGATAGTTTAAAGGAAAATTTACGGAATTGGGGCAAACGCTTTTTTTTCCCATGCACTTGCTATGTTTTGTTTTACTGCCAGGAGGATAAATACACAGAAAATTAAAAACCACTATGAACACATGAAGCACTTAGTGAAAAGTGTATTCCTTCATATACGTACATGTTTTCCCATTACAGCATAGCACAATGTCATTCACCCAGTCTGTGTGATGCTCCATAGAAGCTATGTAGGGGTCTTGCTAGGAGAAGAACAAAACAGATTAGCAGGGCACTACTAAGCCACTTTGTTTTTTAATATAATAGGTATTTACCAAACCGCCTTTCATTGCATTGCATATATTGAATAACAACCAATTTGGGAAACACTGGGGATTCTGAAAATGTTTTAACAAGCCTATGAAATTTTTGAATGATCCCAAAGCATTTCAATAACCCTCCCTATCTAAAAGTATCCATGCCACGTTATCAGGTCTATCCATCATGTATAGACTATATTCTGGTGATCCTTTTATTCATTTTATGACATCATAAGGTGATTTACATAGACACAGATAGGCAGCAGTCATCTGGCATCTGACACTGCTGAGTGCGGCCACCGGTGCGGACATCAGCGAGGGGCAGGAAGAAGCTGAGGGCAACTGTGGTTCACACAGATGGACATCCTGATTTGGGATGTTTCAGGGGAAGCCCAGCACCCAGTGGTGGAATTTTTTAGAATCTAGGGCTGGTCTGTGCAGTATTTTGTACCTCTTTTAAAGGAGCACTATTGAAAAAAAATGGCCCCAATGATAAAAATCCATATTAATATGCTGGATGAAAGGAGGAGAGATCACTTATACACCCAGCATCAAGGGGTTCTGTCACCCCTGATACACTTAACCTGTCTCCCCTGGATTTTAACCCTGCCAAGAGAAGAAAACTACAAGCTTGGTGGAAATCTTATTCAGCTTGGAGTGACAGCTCCTCTCATTAGCCAACGTGTTTATAAGGTTTTCATTGCCCCCAGCTGCCCGTGGCAATGATGGCATTGGCCCCCAGCTGCCCGCGCCAATGATGGCATTGCCCCCCAGCTGCCCGTGGCAAGGATGGCATTGCCCCCCAGCTGCCCGTGGCAAGGATGGCATTGCCCCCCAGCTGCCCGTGGCAAGGATGGCATTGCCCCCCAGCTGCCCGTGCCAATGATGGCATTGCCCCCCAGCTGCCCGTGGCAATGATGCCATTGGCCCCCAGCTGCCCGTGGCTGTGCTATTTCTAGTTCTACACCCTAAGAAGGAAATACCGATAGGGGCTTTGGCCAACTGTATTTCAAAAGTTCAGTGGGTTTTGGTCCGCTTTAATGGTTTGTAATTTAACTCTAGAAAACGTTAGGATTTTTAGAGATCATGATGCCGAGATATTTTATAGAGCTATCATCCCACTTAACTCTCTATTTTTAGCCTGCCTACTTATGTTTGTTTAGGTTTATTGGCAGCATAAAGCTATAAAGTAAAGTCTAAGTAAAAAGTATATAGTATAAATCATAAAGCTCACGCTGACCATGCAGGGAGAAAAAAAAACTCATAGCTTAATATGATTAGGCGTTAGTTCTTACTTTGTGCTGATTTACACTCCATATTCTGATGATAGAGTCTCGGCCCGCTGTAAAGAGCCTGTTTAGTGCAGGATCCAGCTGCAGAGCATTCACACCATTGCGGTTGTACTTCTCCACTTCATCTCTGATCACATATGACACCTACAAAGAAACACATCACAATGATCACATATATACAGTACATAGAGCAAGATGCACAGACCACCTACACTATACATAGTTTGGAAAAAGATGCTTTAAAGAGGAACACACCCAATTTTCACCTTTTGGGGTGGCACTGAACAGTTGTAACTTTGCCCAATATTAGGTACTTTCATATTTTCTGTGTAGTAAGAGTAAGGAGATCTCTAATCATTATTGATTGGAGGTTCGCATTAACAGCAGGCTGTGCGTTGACTTCTCCCTAAGTAACAGCTTTAAAGTGGACCAAACCATGGGATTTTCACTATCCCGGGTTTTGGCCTGTCCCCAGGGGCACCCTGGTTAGGGGTCCCCCACTGTGTGAAACTCTTCCTAGGAAACGTACCTGTCCTTAATCCAACGGTGCATGCACGGCCGCTCTGAATAATGTGCGGAGGGAGAAGCTGAATAGAATCCCCAGCCACATAAATCAGCAGCGCATGGCATTCACTCACATCCTTCGGCTGCGTGTGGCCATTCAGTTGCATCAGGTTTGGTCTGGTTTAAGTCATTTTTGACTGTTAATCCGCTTTAAGTGGGACTGCTCCTGATCAGTGCCATTTTAAAGCATTCACTTTGACAGGAGGTCTTCTGAAAGCCACACCACAGATTGACCTGATATGGGGCAAAAGTCATTACTAGGACCAAGCTTTAATGCCGGTCTTGTGACCCTTGTCATAGTAGCTGCCCCCAGCGATGGAGCTGTCCAGAGGTAAGTACCTTTTCCCAATATCAGGTGTGCTTTGAGATGCAGTGGAGCATCCCAAATGGGGATGCCCCTGGGGGGTGCATGGGCGGGAGGACCGCTATTCATTTTTGACTGGTGGTGCTAATATAAGTGGCTGGGGGGGATGGAGTTTAAAGCGGACCAAAACCACTTTTAACTAGTATCCCCTGAATTGCTCCCCATATGAGGAGCACCTTTGGCCAATTTTCACTGCCCCTACTTCACTCTAATACCAGATAATGGCGCCTGCTTTAGCAGTAAAGCTCCGCCTGTGCGGCAACTATATCATTGCCACATTGATGTAATGACTGATCACCTGAGGAACAGAAAACAAACAGTTTTCCAGGATGATTCAAAAAGTAAAAATATCCATTTCTAGGTCTACACCCTAAGAGGGGATTACTGGCAGGGGCTTTGGCCAAATGTATTTCACAAGTTCAGTGGGTTTTGGTCCACTTTAAGGCATTATCTGGGCCAATATAATAAGTTGCCAAGTTTATTCCATAATGTACCAGTAGCGTGCACACTCATGGAGATTCCTATTGAGCAAACTGGGAGATACAACTCAACTGGTCTCCACCACAATGAGTGCGGTCAAAAGAAGCTGCTGTGGGGGGCGGCAAAAAGTGAGTATTAGCAGATAATTTTAGTCTGGAGGATAAGCAGAATTTATTTACTTTAGGTCCACTTTAAAGCAAGTACTGCTATGCGCAATGAACAGCTGCAAACTTTTGCCTGGTGACTGAACTCACCTTCCCCGCGTCTGCATCCCTGCTGTGCACGATCACAGCCAAGACACACTTGGACAGAGTTGCAGGCCAACATTGATATTTATTGAAAAAAAGGTCTATCCAACGGTGCATGCTGCAGCCAATCAGTGTCCTCGGCTCCATTTAGCTTTTCTTCACTGTCTTTTCCTAGTTTTAGCCAACGAGAGCTCTTGTCAGCTAAGGGCAAATTGAGCCTAATGTGCCGCTGGCCACATCCCCTGCTATGTTTGTGCTGGGGCGTGCCCATGGCAGCTATTCACAAATGCCCAGCTAAAGGTATAGCCGAAAAGGACAGATTTAGCCCACGGGGCAGAGATTGACACGTGTGCATAAATCACTGATTGCACGAGAGCCCATACATGCGCTATGTGAGCAGCGGAAAGGTGAGTCAATTGGACGACCAGAGGGATTTTTACACAGCAGGGCATCCAAATTGGGAGGACCAAGCATGGGGATAGTCCACTTTTAAGTGGACCAAAACCCAGCGCAATTGGCCCGGGAATCTATAAGATTTCCGGGCCGCTCCCCCCCAGGGCATCCAAAATCGGGATGCCCCGCTGTGTGAGACCCCCAGGTTGCCCTGTATACTTATCTTGCTTCCCGGTCCTACGCCGCATGGGGGAGCCGCAGCCACATCCCCGCTATCCCTGTAGCAGGGCGGGTCCCTGCACCTGGTATTTGTGAATGGCCGGCACAAGCGACGTGATGTCAGCGGTTCCAAGCACGCTGATTGGACGAGTGCCCACACATGCGCCGTTAGACCGGCAAGAGGCAAGTTGCGCCTGGCGATCTGGGGGATTTCACACAGCAGGGGGAACCCAGATCGGGGTGCCCCGGGGGAAAGGACCAGAACCCAGGAGAGTCGAAAGCATGGGTTTTGTTCCACTTTAAGACTTACTAATCTCAAGAATAGGTCCCTTGGTAACCAGCAGGTGCTAAGACAGGCATTACCTGGCACGCCCCTTCCATAGCAGTGAATAGAGTGGGTGTGCTCGAGCCACAGTGACTAATATGGGAACGGGGTGACATCCCATATGACCACAGGTTCCTAGTGGAGGGGTACATGCACACCACAGGACACATTCTCTTAAATGCATTTTTTTAAGTAAAGACTGTCAGCAGTGTGGAATGAGGGTGAGGAAGGTGGTGACTAGATGCCAGGAAAAAAAAGACAGCAGAGAAGAATGGTGCACAGCAATGTGCAGCCTCCATCACTGAGGCCAGTCTGGGCCCCTCAGCTCCTGGCACGACTCCTGCCCTGCATGCAGCCATCTTGTACAGATAGGCCCAACATGCAGCCTCACACACCCCCCAGTGCCCAGGCTCGCCCCGGCCTCCATGCATTCCCTCCCTGCCCTGTCCCCCGCCGCCATGCCTACCTGAACTTTCCTCCGCCCCGCTGTGTTCTGCCTGTGATGAGCTGCCATCTTGCATGTTGACACTCTGTCATCACATCCGACCCGCAAAATCTTCCTCCCGTTACTTCCGCCCTCACTGTCCCCTCCAGGCACCACAGAGAGACGCCACTTCCGCCACTACTTGTGGCGCCTACCCTAACCGGAAGTACAAGGGCGCTCACTGGTCCATGTACTGCGCATGTGCATTTTGGTAACGAGGACTGTGTTGGGTTGCTGCTGGTAGCTCCCTCATGAACTGGCAATATTCTCGCCATTTGATATGATGCACAGCCACTAACCCCCAACACGTGACCCCGTGGCAGGACAGGTTTGATGCTTCTGCAAGTTTCAGGGGCATTGTAGGCAAAGGGTTAAATAAGCCTGCTGTCTACTCCCTTTAAAGTGGACCAAAACCCAGGATTGTGATCTTGGCTTTTAGTCCTTTCCCCCAGGTTTCTTTGCTATGTTGAACCCCCAGGGCGCCCAATCTCATTAACCTTTCCATTATCCTACTGAGCATGCGTGGCCTCGTCCATGCAGATCCGCTCCTGCTGCTTTGTCTAAGGGAGCAGACCTAAGCACGCCCAGGGCTGCATCCCCTGCTACCCTGCCAAAGCAATAGTGTGGAGTGGCTGGGAGAGAAGGTGAGTATACTGGGCAACCTGGGGGCTTTCACACAAGGGGGGGGGGGGTCAAGCAGCCCTGAAATCGTATAAACCTGGGAAGTTGACTTTTCCCGGGTTTTGTTTTGTGCCCCAGGGCATCCCTAATTGGGATGCTCCAGTGTGTAAAAGCCCTATTTGCCCATAAACACTCTCCTTTCCACGCTCCAGACAGCGCATGCCCAAGCTGTCTTCCAATCATCTTCTCTGGGTACGCATATTGTGCTGCTGGAGAAGCGGAATGCAATCCCAGTCTCATATTCTCCAGGGACGATCTTGGTCCACTATATGCATAATGGCCCTTTTTCAGGGGCATCCCCCCGGTTGCCTGCAAAATATACCTTCCTAAAATTTCAAACGTCAGGGAACCTGGATGCCCTGGGGTTATCTAATTGGCTGTCCCTGGAGCCTTTTATATTCCAGGGGCACCACAACAGGTGGTTGGTCCTCAAAGCCAATTGGGCTGATTCCCTGTACCTCTGACATTCCAATTTGGGATGCCCTACTCCATAAAAGCCACCCCTAGTTCTGATATATTTACCAATCCGGTGATCCCACCGCAGGTCGTGGCAGCATCCCTCCGAATGATGCATGCTCCTGCACCAGGGATATTGCTAAGACCCGGCACAAACCTTCATCTTCATTCATCATTACATGCACTGTGGGAGCAAGGTAAGTTCTAGTGATCCACAGGGATTCACACCAAATCGGGGTTTCCTAGTACAGTGGATCACAAGTGGGGTATCCTGATTCGGGATGCACTGGGGGCATGGAACAAAACCTGCGAAAGTCAAATTCCCTGGGTTTTGTTCTGCTTTAAGTACACTAATGAAGACACAGTAAAAACACAAAGCATGGGGCGCACCGCGCTGGCAGTATAGAATTAGCAGCCGTTGTATTTCATGTACTTAGTAGTCGTTACCATAGCGACAATGCACGTTTTGCTAATTGGTTTTGGCAGTCCCCACCTATTTTCTGTGTTGGATTTTTGAATGGCTGGCCTGGACACGCCCACAGCTAGTGACCGGGGCAAGCTGCTGATTGGCTGTGTTGCCCAAGCATGTGTCTTGGGAATTGGAAGATGTGTTTTTGGGCGATCTGGGGGATACACCGATTTGGGATCCTCCCAGCAGGAGGAACAAAACCCAGGATAATGAAAATCATGGGTTTTGTTCCTCTTTAATGCAGTAAAATCTTTTCTAAACAGATTGCTATGGCACCTTCTGCTGCATGCAACTGCCGTCAGTCATTCTGATGTGGTGGTGTGCGCGTTGTAAGGGGGAGTGCTGGGGATGTTGCTGTCATAGGATTGAGTTCCAGTGGTGAGTATATGGCAAAACCACACAGTGTCACACAGCTGGACATCCTAAAATAGGATGCCCCAGTTCAGATTCCAGGGCAGAGGCAGTGAATGCAGCCACTCTCCCTCCCCTTTGTAAGCAATCAGAAGTATTTGCCAAATAGGCATGCCAAATGGCTCTGATTGGATGTGAGCCTGCGCATGCGCCGTTGGACCAGGGAAACAGACCGGCGATCTGGGGAGTTTCACACAGCTGGGCATCCCAGTTCAGTCTATGAGGCTCCAGGACATGCTTACTCCCTTCCCACGAGGTATCCTGAACTAGGATGCCCTGCTGTGTAAAACACCATTGGGTGCCTGATATTCTTACCTTTCCCTCAAGCCCAAGGCGCATGCGCGGCCGGTATCATTGCCCCCCTTCTCAGCTGTGCGAAGCCACATCTGCAGCAATTTAATGGCCGTGCTTGGGTGAGCACAGCCAATGAAAGAAAGTGATGCACCGCGCCGCCAATGTGTGTGCGCCTGGGGATTCTTTTCAGCTTCTCCAGCCACAGATTAATATGCGCAGCTGGAGAAACAGATTGGACGAGCAGCCGTGCCTGCATCATTTGCGCGAGAACAGGTGAGTTTGCTCGGCATTTTGAGGGGTTTCAAACAGTGGGGCACCCCAAACCGGTGTTGGTCTGCTTGAAATCTTGTGCATGACCCAGCGAGCCTTCTGCACTTGCTGCTAGGGGTCCTGTACCTGTAGACAATTAGGCCTCTGCTGCTTGTTGCTGCCAGCACTTGTTTTTCCCTGTTGGCTGTCCCAGTACTAGTGAACTTAGGCCTGCTGCACCCATGTTCACTGCAAGAAATGTATTTATCTTATTCCCAGGGCAGCCTCGAAATCCACAGCTTATATGTAAATATGTTATGTATTCTAAGTAAAGATGCTTTCTTCACTTCAATTTCTGGGATTTGGCTGAGCTGGGAAGGGTCTGTCATGCTACAGCTTTATTAGTCTTGCTCATACTCTGCAATGCAACAGTTGTGGGACCACAACTCACGCTGAGGGGCAGAAGCACTGTTAAACCAATTTTTGCTTGGAACTGGAAAAATAAAATTGAAAGGAGGGGAAACTTTGGAATTCTGCTACAGCTTCTACTCTGCCCTGCAGGAAATGGAGGAGAGATATGCTGGACAGGCATCTAGTGAGTTGCTTGCTGCCTTATTATTACCATTGGGTTTACAGTTCATTTAAAAAATGACCTGCCTGCTGCTGTTAAAGCTGCCACCAAGGCTGTGACTGACTGTGCAGTACCTGACTGGGCAGTCACAGTCAGTGTGGCAACTCAGAAGTAGAAGGCACTGCTGCACAGAGCAGCAAAAAAATCCCTGTTAGTCCTACCGTTAATGGTATTTCTACGAGTCCTTCAGGACGGCCACAGAGCTAGCTCTTCCCCCTATAGAGGAAACACAAGTGGAACAAGTTAAAGCCTCACCCCTGACCCCCAGTCCCTAGTATTAAACAAGTTTCAATTGGTGGTGAACCATAGGATCTAATTTATAGGGGGCGTTATAAGGGCCATCCTGAAGAACTCATAGAATACCATTATGATAAGACTAATCATCCTTCAGGGCGGCCACGGAGAGAATATGCAAGTACTTTAGAACTAGGGATGGGAAACTGCCTGTAAGACCCTTCGACTGAAGGCTGAGTCTTTGTCAAATAATACATGTAGTCTGTAGTGTTTGAGGAAGGTGAGGGGAGATGACCATGTGGCTGCCTTGCAGATCTCCTCAATTGAAGCCCCTGACTTCTCCACCCATGATGTGGAGACTGCTCTAGTAGAGTGGGCTCTGATGTAGTATTCATGGATGTATAAGATAGGGAGATTGCCCGTCTGATCCATCTTGCTAGGGAAGCTTTAGATGCTACCAGGCCCCTATTCTTTACTGAAAAGAATATAATAAATGTATCCAACATACAGAAGTCATGTGTGCATGTAATGTAGGTAATGAGGTATCTGCTAACATAAATAGCTTGTGTGGGTTCTACCAAAGTATCTGGGACTGGCAATATGGAAGAAATGGTTATGCCTTGGGAACGGTGAGTGGTAGAGAACATCTTAGGCAGATATAGGGGATCATGCCTAAGAATTATTCAAAATATGAATGGATAGGCAGTGTGGCATTTCCCCCATCCCATTCCCCATATAGGCAGCGTGGCATTCCCCCTAACCGATTCCCCGTATAGGCAGTGTGAGATACCCCCATCCCATTCCTATAAACAGTGTGGGATGCCCCCCCCCCATTCCCTATATAGGCAGTGTGGCATTCCACCTAACCCCCCAGAAAAAGAAAAAAAAAGTATATTTACATGAGTACGTCCACGCTCTGGCTTCCTACGCCACCACCGCTTCCTGGGCCGGTGCGCGCTGACAGCCAAGTGTTTATGTCAGAACCCACTGAACGAGGTGCAATGGCAGAGCCTGTTCTGTCTTCTGTCAAGAAGAGTCTGCTTGAGTGTGTCTTTTTCTATATAACCCTTGAGGTTAGAGTGCTAGGCCTCAAGGTTTCTAGCCACATAATCTGAAGCTATCATGGGATTAAAGTGGACCAACACCCAGGATTTTGACTATCCTGGGTTTTGGTCCACTTCAGGGGGGCACCCCGCTGTGTAAAACCCCCCAGAAAGCCCCCAAAACTCACCTCACCACGCTCCCACGTAGCCACGGACAAGCGGGTGACAGCGGCGGACAAGACAGCGCGTCCGCCGCCGCCTCCCGCGCGCCCCTCTGACAGTGCGCGCGCCCGCCGCCGATGAGGTACGTTTTTGGGGGGGTCTCGGATGTCCCGCGGTGAGGGAGGTGATCGGCCCGGGAATCTTATAGATTCCCGGGCCGATCACCCCTGGGTGACAGTCCACTTTAAAGGCAAAGGCTGCAGCATCACATGCCCTTCTAAGGATTCCCTCTGTGCCGTGATCCATATGATCTCGTTATGAATGAGTGGAATCGTGACACCTGAGCCATGGAGGCATCAAGTTTAGGACACTTGGTCCGAAGCTTAGACTCTACATCATTAAAGGGGAATTTCCTCTTCAAGGAACTAGTCAGAACTTTTTCTCTGGAAACTGCCACTCATTTTTCATGACATCAAGTAGGGCAGAGTGAACCAGAAAGGCTTTACCTTTCTTAACCATTAATTTACGGTATAAAGAATCTTGGGCAGATAGTCTTTTCTTCAGCATGAATCTGCATAGTATTATAAACGTCCTCCAGAAGTAAGGAGGCTTAATGCTCAAACCTCTGGGGTCAGTCTCAACATCGGGTCCTCCTCTTAAACTGGACCAACAGCCTGGCACAGTTGGAAAAGAAAGGCAGTGTCCATTTTGGAGCTTCCACCCCCAACTGACATAACTGACAATGAACAGTAACAGGAAGCCCGGCAGCACTTCCTGTTTGCAGGTGCCTGCAAAATGCATGAACCGCCATCTTGTTTTTAAGATTGACCCCGGCAGGATTTAGAAAAAGGTAAATGAATTTTTATGTGCAGCAATCTATATTGCCCTGGGGAGGGAAGCATATGAGCACTTCATCCCAGGAAACTAAGCCCTCACTATTCACTGACTCAGTGGCTCAGTGAGAGGCTCTAGGTATAGGGAAACAGAGCTGCGCTGGATCTGTGTGAACATGACTATTTATCCCCTGAGACTGAACAGAGGTAGTGTCACTGGAGGAAGACACCTCAGCCCTGATTGTAGGCCTACAGACCTCTAGAGTAGAGGCCATGTCAGTCTGCATATTGCCCATCATCTGTATAAATTGACTTGCTGCTTTGTTTTCCATCTTGTGTTCTAAGCCTTACAGAAGGATCTATTCTAGGAATCTACCAGGATCGTGGGACAATTTAGACAGTTTAAATGTCCAATTTGGGCTTGAGAGGGTCTTAATCCTTTCTCTTCCCTTTTCTCTTTCTCCTTTTTAGATGAAGAAGGCTAAGAGATAACAGAAAAGTTATACCGATTAGTGAAACTGTTAGGGTGCTAGGGTCATACAATAGGCCCTTTTAACATGTGTATCCCACCAAAACAGCGGAAAATATATTCCAATGAGGCATGCTGGCACTACCGTCGGCTGTGAGTAGCACCGCTGCAGCCCGCGTGCCTACTGCTGCTGTTCTGACTGTGTCTGCTCAGGAACGCATGTGATTCTGGGCGGAAGTGACCTCCCAGCCCAGAAGTTGTCATGGAGATGCGGCTCCAGTAAACTGCTTTACCTGACCACCTGCAGTGCAGAGTCCCGGTGTCCTGACCAGTGATGTGGTGCGTGTTTTATGGAAGCGGTTTACAGTCAGTGCTCAGTAGGTGACATATGAAATCTGCGGAATATAACCTAGGGAAGGAAGAATGGTCCTAGCATAGGAAATGGTAGAGCCCCCAACAGCACTGTCTGCAATGGATGAGCCTGGGCCACCACCACCTGTCCAGAGCCTGCCATGGTCGCAATGCTGAGTAATGGCAGGTACAAGTCAAATGTAATGTTTCCAGTTGAAGAATGTCCCTGACAGGTCTGGAAACGCATATCTGGCTGCAATAATTGCAAAATGTATTTAGTACCGATCCTAACATATGTGGTATTGATTTATTATGGAGCTGGAGTTTCCCTTTCACATAAAAGAAATGGTGTCATGCATTGTGACACGGAGGAGCTGACATATCACTGTGTGTTTCAACACATTACTGATAATTAACCAGGAGAGCTTTTTGCTTTGTTTGAAGGGTGAAAATGAAAGCCAGCCGAAAGACTTCAAAATCAGGTTCCAGGAAAAAGCTGTGAGAGGACCGGACAGGGGTGGTAATCCTGTATGAAGTGGGGTTAGGTGAGGACAGGAAATAATACTTTGTGGATGGGATATGGGAGCTGTACATAAATGCACTACTGAAAAAAAGAAAAAACTAGCTTTACCGAATTTGGATGTGTCTAATCTGACTAATGCAGCTATGTTATCCCTATTGTGTTCTACATGATGGAATATCAAGAAACCCCCATATAATGATTTTCAGAAAGTCCATCCTCTTCAGCCAATATGCTACCAGAATTACAGACATAGGAGGTGATTTACAATGTTCGCGAGTTTGCACGACCTTCCTCTTCCATACCTTCGCCTTATACGCTGGGAGAGGGGTTAACCATGGCGAATGTTGCTCAATTTGAAGTGGTGAACATTTGTGACAACTGACCTACACCGTGCATTTTCACTGTTTTCACTGCAATTTGCTGGTGAAAAATAATGGCATTTATATTTAAAAATAGTTTGGCGAATGCCAGTGAACTGCTATAGCAAATTTTGTAAAACAAAAAAACTGAAATCTTACTGAAACACACACTTCTACAGCATATGTTGACATGGGAGGGGTCTCTGAATATATGTGGGGTGTACTGGGAGTGTCTTGGTGGTTTGAAAAGATTAAAAATAAAGTTTAGTGACAAATATAAAAGTAATGTGAACACAGTATCATTAGCTGCTTTTCAGATACTAGTTACCCATCTGACGTTCACACTCAAAAAAAAAAAAACGCTAAAAAGGCCTAAAGTGACAATCTCTCCCTAAATAACATTGATTCCTATTGGGTTCGCCACTAAAAGCATTCGGCAGGCCAAACTGATGTTGATGTAAACCAGGAAAACATTGACATTGCAACATTTTGCTTGGTAAATGCGGAAACTAGCATAAACCTGGTGGATGCCGGATTCATAAATTAACCCCATAATACATTAATGTACATACAGATGTACGTCCAAACAGCTTTAATGCGAAACTAAACCCAGCATGGCTAAATCTAAATGCCCTGCTGTGTGAAACCCCCCAGTTTTCCTGTAACAGCTTACCTTTCCCTGGTCCAACAGCACATGGTCGGGCTCTCGTCTAATCAGAGCCGCTTGATGTGCCTATGTTATTTGGCAAATGGCACTGCCCTCCTGCAAAGGGAGTACAAGGGGCTACATCCCCCGCACCAGTGCACACTCTCTTACAGCTTCTCTGAATGGCAGGGCGGGGGCCCGTCCTAGAGTCTAAAAGACTTTAGGGCCAGGTCAAATTTCATCCTAGGGGCAACCTGTTTTCAGGATTAAACCCCCAGGATACCTGTATTCTCACTCCCAAGAAACATTCACAGGCCTCTGACGTCATCCCAGTGCACCCTTGGGGTTTCATATACAAAGGCACCCCAAAGGCAGATCAAACCATGTTAAAGGGCAAGTACTTTTTTCCTGATATTTAAACCACCCTCAGGTCAGGTATGTCATCGAGGCACAATGCTCCCCATCTTACCCATTGGCACTCCTGCAGCTTCTCTGGTGGCCCCTAGTGTCTGATGTTGGTCACCATACTTCTGGATGCTAGCCTCAAGAGGGGCGTGTGCGGAGTACGAGACCAGACAGGTGCCTGTAATTCTGTCCCTGCACAAGCAAATGTGACTAGACCAGGTCAGTCACCAAATCCCAGCAGCAGCGCTGCTCTTGAGATTGGGTTACTGATCTTTCACTCAAGGTCACATCTTTCCGGTGGAGTGCCCCTACCCCCTACATGGATCGTAGGAGAATCATGGTGATCAGATGAGTTTTTATGCTTAATGTGGGGATGGAGATCTGGTTCAAGGTCCTCTTTAAAGGTAAAGGGATTTTCAAGACTTCAGAACTGCGCTTTCCACATTCCAGGCTGGAGGTGGGTATCTGTTTATGAGGCGTGAAACCTAGCCTGTCCATTTTTCTCTATGGGCTTTAAGGGCTCTA
This sequence comes from Gastrophryne carolinensis, assembly GCA_027917425.1. Classification (NCBI taxonomy): domain Eukaryota; kingdom Metazoa; phylum Chordata; class Amphibia; order Anura; family Microhylidae; genus Gastrophryne; species Gastrophryne carolinensis. The sequence continues at coordinate 93,520,760 of CM051239.1, forward strand.
TGGGCCTAGTAAAGTGCAGCTCCTGGCAAAGATAGGCTACAAGACCAGGTAGGAGTAAGTATGAGAGCATCATGCCTCTTATGAATCCCCTGATCCGAGGTCTGCCTGTCTGGAAAGTCCATGGCCAGATAAGATTTACTTAAAGAGGACCAACACCCAGGGGTGATCGGCCCGGAAATCTATAAGATTCCCGGGCCGATCACCTCCCACCCCGCGGGACATCCGAGATCGGGATGTCCCGCGGGGTGAAACCCCCCAGAAACCCCAAAAACATCTTACCTGATCCGCCGCCGCCTCCCGCGCCGAGAGTGACGCGCGGGAGGCGGCGGAAGCGGCTTGGACGTTCCTGATCCCCGCCTGGACGTTGGCGGGGATTGGCTGCGGCGTTCACGTGGCAGTGTTGAGAGGTGAGTTTTTGGGGGTTTCTGGGGGGTTTCACACAGCGGGGCACCCCCGATCGGGGTGCCCCGCCGAAGTGGACCAAAACCCAGGATAGTCAAAATCCTGGGTGTTGGTCCACTTTAAAGAGGAACAAAACCTTGGATTTCCACTGTTGCTTTAACTTCTGCCTGGTGCATTCCCATTTGGGATCCCCCTAGATCACTCATAAATGTACCTTTCTTTTGAATAAGCAGCACAGAGCTGACAGTAAAAAAGTGCAGAGTAGGGAAGTTTTTTTTTTTAAGTAATCAAGAGTAAGCTGGGGGGGGGGGGGATGGAAGGGTTTATCAGATATTGGTGTTCTTTAAATTATATTAAACCCTAATTATTAGCCATGTAATAATAATATCAGTTGCAGTATGATCATATTACTAACCAACAACAATTATCATATTATTAACAATCAGTGTATATTATTATATATTATTATCACCACTCACCAGCCACAGCATCATATCATTCTTCTGCAGAGTGATCATATTAAGTAGTGAGCCATCATTATTTCCAAGGCAGCATGATTATCAGCCAGCAGCATAATTCTATTATCCTCAGCAAAGTGATCATAGTATCAGCCAGCCATGGAGTCAGAATATATTATCAGTGGCAGGATACTTTTTTTCAAGAAGCAAAGACGTTATCAGTTATCAGTGTAGTGAAATTATTATCCTGCAGCATATTATTATTTGTCGGTGAGATCTTGTTATCAGCAATTTATTTTATTTATAAGACCAGCACAATGATATTACCAACCAGCAACGTAATCATATTAGGGTGCACCTCTATAAAGTTTTGCTATATTTGTATAAGCAACACATTCTGATGTCATACCCTGCAGTTGAACTGGACCTTCAGCATCATTTAATGAAATCTAAAATGAACATATTTTAAGTTTTTAGTCGCTTACTTATTATTCTCCCCCCATCCGAGCTGCAACTCTGTTCAGGACTCTAGGATACGGGTGCCGCCATCTTGCCTCAGAAGCATCACATACTGAGGAGAGTTGTCAGGAACCGCTTACCTGATCCCCGTTCCAGCGACGTCTCCAGGCGGCCAGCTGCAGCTGTCGCTGTGCGGCGGCCGCGCCGAGCGGCGTCGGCTCGAGCGGCGCCCAGCTCAGCCACGCCCCCCGCTTCCTCCTCCAGTAGACGTGCTCGCGCGCGGCCGCGAGCATGTGTCTGTTATGCCCTCCGGCGGCGCTGTGCTGCGCGCACCCGCCGGAGGATCAGTTAAAGGGTTAATGAATCCTAGGGGATTGAGGGCTTCGCCCTCTTCTGCTCTGCAGCCAATTACCCTTGGAATCCTATGTGCTCCAATCAGTACACTGCTTCCCTCAGACCTGTCCCTATAAAGGCAATTCCCTCTCAGTTGTGAATTGCCTGTGATAGCGCTCAGAACCCTGTGTTACCTACTCCTGTGAAGTCTAGCCTGTTGCCGATTTGATTGTACGACCACTCTCGATCCTGAATCCTTGTTGCCGACCTCTGCCTGTATTGACGCCTCTTGATCCTGATTCCTTGTTGCCGACCTTTGCCTGAACTGACGCTTCTAGATCCTGATCCCCAGTTGCTGACCTCTGCCTGAACCCCGACTACGTCTTGCCTGACCCCTGGTGCCGCTATGATCTCTGCCTTCCCGTTATCGACCTATTGCCTGTCTCTGGACTTCCGTCACTCACGCTCTTGCTATTGGTTCTCCAGTCCTCCCACATATAAGCTTACATCCTTTGAGCCATTAAGTCCTGGGGGCAACCGATCCCGGGTAGGCGTATCTTGCGTCCCGGCAAGCGGGGGCTCCTACAGGTGAAGCTGGCTGTGGAGATTGGGGGTTGTGAGCTCATTAAGAGGGCTGGAGTTACCCCGAGCGTGACATTATCACAGGCCCAAAAAATGGATGACCTGGTACAGCAGGTGCAAGCTATGGCCACAGCGATCAACCAACTCGCTCAAAGAGTGGCCACTCAGGAATCTCGTCAAGTGCCAACTTCCTCTGTACCACCTCATTTCTCCGAACCTAAGATTCCACTGCCTGAGAAATTTTTTGGAGAACGAGCAAAATTTTCCAATTTCAAGAATGCCTGCGAACTATATTTTAAGTTAAGACCTATCTCCTCTGGCACAGAGGTCCAACGAGTAGGCCTAGTCATTTCCTTGCTTCAAGGAGACCCACAGTCCTGGGCCTTTAGTTTACCGTCCCATGACATTGCTCTACAATCAGTGACTGCCTTCTTCAATGCTATGGGCGTTTTATACGCCGATCCAGATATACAGTCTACCGCAGAGAATAGGCTTCGGGCCTTAAAACAAGGACGGAATTCGGCTGAAGACTACTGTGCTGAATTCCGCCGCTGGGCTATCGAAGCTAGGTGGAACGATCCAGCTTTGTGTAGTCAGTTCAGGGTGGGACTGTCGGATAGCATCAAGGATGCCTTAGTCAATTTTCCCCCGCCAGCGGACCTAGATCAATTAATGCAGGCCTCCATTAAAATAGACCGACGTCTTAGAGAAAGGGCCAGGGAGAGAGTCGGGGCTCTCACGTCCTTTAGACCAGTCCAGAGTCATAGATCCCCGGTTCCCCGTGGAGAAAATACCTCATCATCTTCCCAGGAAGAACCTATGCAATTAGGGAGAACCCGCTTATCCCAAGAGGAGAAACAGCGTAGGCGATCCGAGGGGTTATGCCTGTATTGCGGGAATTCTGGTCATTTTGCAGGGTCCTGTCCCAACAAGGGGAAACCGGCGGAAAACTTCCGCACCCAGACCAGGTAGAGAGTACTGATCTGGGTGAGTCAGTTTGTAACTCTCGCCAGAATAAGATGCTTGTACCTATTGATTTATTTTGGGGGTCCTCTAAGCAGACAGTTTCCGCCTTCATAGACAGTGGTGCGGCTGGAAACTTTTTGGACAGGAGCATGATCTCCACCTTAGGGATCCCTGTAGTTCCTCTTGAAAGATCCCTACAAGTTTTAGCTATCAATGGAAAGGCAATCCAGGGAGGTCCTATAAATACCAAGACCCCACCTCTCAGACTAATTGTCGGCTCTTCTCACTCTGAATTCTTAGAATTCTTTATTTTTGATTGTCCGGAAACTCCGGTGGTTTTGGGATACCCCTGGTTGCAACTCCATAATCCGGTGTTAGATTGGCGGGCTGGGGAGTTGGTCAAGTGGAGTGACCACTGTAAAGGTCACTGTTTTAATACAGGCCTCAGAAGCGTTCAAGTCTTACCACAGGAATTACCTCAGCCATACGCTGATTGGATCGATGTATTCTCTGAACGCTCTGCTGATACTCTTCCTCCACATCGGTCCTATGACTGCCCCATTGACTTGCTGCCTGGCACTATTCCCCCGAGGGGAAAGATCTATAACCTTACCCTGCTCGAGGAGCAAGCAATGAGGGAGTATATTACCGAAAATCTTAGGAAAGGATTTATCCGTCCCTCTACCTCGCCTGCTGGGGCCGGGTTCTTTTTTGTAGAGAAAAAAGATGGTGGCTTGAGACCGTGCATAGATTATCGAGCCTTGAATAAGATCACTGTAAAAAACCGATACCCCTTACCCTTGATTGGGGATCTGTTCAATCAAGTCACAGGAGCTCGAATTTTCTCCAAATTGGATTTGAGAGGGGCTTACAATCTGATTCGCATCCGACAGGGGGACGAGTGGAAAACTGCATTTAATGTGAAGGATGGGCACTATGAGTACCTGGTCATGCCCTTCGGTCTTTGTAATGCGCCAGCCGTTTTCCAAGATTTTGTTAATTATATATTCAGGGAATATCTCGGTAGATTTGTAGTCATCTACTTGGATGATATTCTCATTTTTTCTAATTCTTTACCGGAGCACAGACACCATGTTAAGTTGGTGCTACAAAAATTAAGAGAGAACAACTTATTTGCTAAACTGTCTAAGTGTGTGTTTGAAGTCACTACAGTTCCCTTCCTAGGGTATGTTATTACCAACCAGGGTTTGGAGATGGACGCGGGGAAGGTTTCAGCAGTTCAGGATTGGGTCCAACCCAAAACTTTAAAGGAATTGCAACGTTTTCTAGGTTTTGCAAATTTTTATCGGCGTTTCATAAAAGGCTTTTCCCATGTTGTTGCACCCCTTACCAACCTTACCCGCAAGGGGGCTTTTACTGCTAACTGGTCCCCCTCTGCCTGTGAGGCCTTTCTAACATTGAAACGGGCCTTTACTTCGGCACCTGTCTTAGTGCATCCAGATATTCATAAAGCTTTTATTATTGAAGTGGATGCTTCTGAGCTGGGAGTGGGTGCAGTTTTGTCACAATATTCTGGTAACCCTGAGCGTCTCCATCCATGCGCTTATTTTTCGCGTAAATTCAGTACCGCAGAACAAAATTATGATGTTGGCAATAGGGAACTATTAGCTATTAAACTGGCATTTGATGAATGGCGACACTGGTTGGAGGGTTCATTACATCCTATAACTGTGTATACCGATCATAAAAATCTCGAATACATAGGTTCTGCCAAGAGGCTGAACTCTCGTCAGGCACGTTGGGCATTATTCTTCTCGCGCTTCAATTTTATTATTACTTTCAAGCCGGGTGTAAAAAATACTAAAGCTGATGCTCTATCTCGCATGTTCGGTGAATGTAAGGATCGGGGTGATTCTGGTGAACCAATTTTACCCACAGGTTGTGTGGTGGGGGCGTTACTTCCTGATCTCTCCAATACCTTGGCGCCGTTTCAAGATGAATCTCCTAGTGATGTACCCTTGGGGTGCCAGTTTGTTCCGCCGCACCTGCGTTCGGATGTAATTCGCGTAAGACGTTTATGCTTGCCCGTCGTCATGTATGGTGGCCTACCATGAGACGCGATATCACTGCCTTTATCGACGCTTGTGCTATTTGTGCTCGAAGTAAAGGAGTTCACAAGGCTCCTAGTGGCAGTTTGGTTCCTTTTGAAATTCCTGCTGAGCCATGGACCCATATTTCTATGGATTTTATTGTAGATTTACCTCTCTCACATGGTAATACTGTCATTTGGGTGGTCGTAGATCGTTTCAGTAAGATGGCACATTTCGTTCCTTTGGCCAAACTTCCTTCTGCACCTGAGCTTTCGCGGCTGTTTACTTCGCATATTTTTCGTATTCATGGTATTCCGTCCAATATAGTCTCTGATCGGGGTGTTCAATTTACTTCCCGTTTTTGGAAACACTTCTGTTCGTGGTTGGGAATACAGATCTCTCTTTCTTCTGCCTACCATCCCCAGACTAATGGGCAGACGGAAAGAACTAATCAAACTTTGGAACAATACTTAAGGTGTTATGTTTCTGATGCCCAAGAACAATGGGCGGAATTTATTGATTTCGCCGAATTTGCTTACAATAACGCGCCTAGTGAGAGTACCAAGGTATCTCCTTTTTATTGTAACTTAGGGAAAAATCCTAGAGCTTCTTCCCTTTCAGGGTCACCTTCCAATCTGCCGGCGTTGGAGGAGTGGCTTCAAGAACGGAAGAATATCTGGACACACGTTCAGGAGATTCTTAAGACCACTGGTTTGAGGTATAAGAAATTTGCCGACCGCCGCAGATCACAGGAACCTACTCTTCGAGTAGGCGATCTAGTTTGGGTCTCCACTAAAAATATTGCGCTCCGTCAGCCATCTAGCAAATTAGGTCCAAAATTTATTGGTCCTTTTCCAATCGTCAAGAAGTTGAATAATGTGTCTTTTAAAGTTCAACTCCCGCCGACTATGAAAATACCTAATTCCTTTCACGTTTCACTGTTAAAACCGGCGAAGAATGCTCCTCTTGCTGGTCCTGCACCAATTCTTCTTAATAATGAGCCCGAGTATGAAGTGAATAAGATCTTGGATTCACGTAAAGTGCGAAATTCTTTACAGTATTTGGATTGGGTTGGCTATGGTCCGGAGGAAAGATGCTGGGTGGCAGCGAGGAATGTTCATGCCGAGGCTCTTGTAAGAAGGTTCCATCGTGACAATCCAGGGAAACCGGGTGAGGGTCCGGAGGCCCCTCGTGAAGGGGGGGGTAGTGTCAGGAACCGCTTACCTGATCCCCGTTCCAGCGACGTCTCCAGGCGGCCAGCTGCAGCTGTCGCTGTGCGGCGGCCGCGCCGAGCGGCGTCGGCTCGAGCAGCGTCGGCTCGAGTGGCGCCCAGCTCAGCCACGCCCCCTGCTTCCTCCTCCAGTAGACGTGCTCGCGCGCGGCCGCGAGCATGTGTCTGTTATGCCCTCCGGCGGCGCTGTGCTGCGCGCACCCGCCGGAGGATCAATTAAAGGGTTAATGAATCCTAGGGGATTGAGGGCTTCGCCCTCTTCTGCTCTGCAGCCAATTACCCTTGGAATCCTATGTGCTCCAATCAGTACACTGCTTCCCTCAGACCTGTCCCTATAAAGGCAATTCCCTCTCAGTTGTGAATTGCCTGTGATAGCGCTCAGAACCCTGTGTTACCTACTCCTGTGAAGTCTAGCCTGTTGCCGATTTGATTGTACGACCACTCTCGATCCTGAATCCTTGTTGCCGACCTCTGCCTGTATTGACGCCTCTCGATCCTGATTCCTTGTTGCCGACCTTTGCCTGAACTGACGCTTCTAGATCCTGATCCCCAGTTGCTGACCTCTGCCTGAACCCCGACTACGTCTTGCCTGACCCCTGGTGCCGCTACGATCTCTGCCTTCCCATTATCGACCTATTGCCTGTCTCTGGACTTCCGTCACTCACGCTCTTGCTATTGGTTCTCCAGTCCTCCCACATATAAGCTTACATCCCTTGAGCCATTAAGTCCTGGGGGCAACCGATCCCAGGTAGGCGTATCTTGCGTCCCGGCAAGCGGGGGCTCCTACAGGTGAAGCTGGCTGTGGAGATTGGGGGTTGCGAGCTCATTAAGAGGGCTGGAGTTACCCCGAGCGTGACAAGAGTAAGGGGGGTAGGCAAGTGCAGGGGGGGGCGAGTTATAGCAGAGCTGAGGTCAGTAAAAGGTCAGCAATCCTTGAATGCAGAGCGGCATATTCAGAAGACACTTGCTGTCTGCAGACAGCCTGAATCTCCATAGACCGCCATCTTGGGTGTTAAAAGGTTAGAAAAAAACTGCAATAGGTGTAGGTAGAATGATTTTTTAATGTGGGCAATCTATATGTAGGGAGTGATGGAAACATACAAAATAGACTCTTATTCAGGGGGAAAGTCCACTTTAATGTCATTAAACCTCTGGCATGGGAGCTGAGCGGGAGATTAGATACTGTCTGTTCCTGCAGTGGTGTCTAAAATTCATTGTAGAGATTCCTGGTGAAGATCAGACTTCTCCTTAGTTCCTTCACTCAGCAGGTGGTGTCCACACTGGAGTCATTCAGCTGGGTGATCAACCACCCCAAATCTTCCCTGTCTCCTTCCATGGTGAAGTCCTTTCTGGGCATGATTCTGGATTCATCTCAGGTCAAGATCTTTCTTCCTCAGCAGAAGGTGGAGATCCTTCAAGAGAAAGCTCAGCTCCTGCTGTCTTGTCCTCACCCATCAGGCAGGGAATGCAGCTGGTGGGTTTGATGGTGTCCTGCTTCGAGGCGGTTCCATATGCTCAGTTTCACATGAGGCCTCTTCAGCTTCACCTCTTGTCAGTATGGGATCGGGACCCTGTGTCCTTGGAACAGATGTTTGTCCTGTCCCCTCTGGTCAGGCGTTCTCTATCGTGGTGGCTGGACTCAAGGAACCTGCTGGGGGGCAGATCCTTTCTGGCCCCCTGCTGGGAGATTGTCACCACAGATGCCAGTCTGACAGGTTGGGGGGGCTTTTGGAAGTCCCTGAAATTCCAGGGTCAGTGGGTCAGGATCATTCTGGAATTGAGGGCGATCAGGTTGGTTCTCGCCCACTTAACCCCACTCCTTGGGTCGGGCTGTTCAGGTACGCTCGGACAACCAGACGGCGGTTGCCTACATCAATCATCAGGGAGGGACCCGGAGCAAGAGGGCCCTCAAGGATGTGTCCCTGATACTGTCCTGGGCGGAGGAGAATGTTCCCTGCATCTCAGCTGTGTACATCCCACAGGTGGAGAATCTGGAGGCAGACTCTCTGAGCAGGGGGACCTCTCATCTGGGAGAATGGTCCCTCAGCAGCAGGGTGTTTCGCTCCCTGTGCCACCGCTGGGGTCAGCCGGCTATGGATCTGTTTGCATCCCGTCACAATCACAAGCTTCCAGTCTTTGTCTCTCTGTCCCAGGATCCTCTGGCCTTGGCCATGGATGCCCTGGCAATGTCTTGGACGAGGTTCCAGCTATTGTATGTGTTTCCCTTGTTTCCCCTGCTGGGCAGGGTGCTGCGCAAGATAGTTCAGGAAGGGGTGCCAGCTATCCTGGTGGTCCCCTGTTGGCCAAGAAGAGTGTGGTTCGCAGACATTGTGCAGCTGGCAATAGATCAGTACGCCCTGCCCCGGGTTCCAGATCTGCTCACTCAGGGGCACCTACGCCACCCCAATTTACAAATGCTGGCTTTGACGGCCTGGCTGTTGAAACCTCCATCTTGATGGAAAAAAGGCTGCCTGCCTCAGTTGTAAATACCATGATCAGGGCTAGGAAAAGGTTCTCTTCTTCCATCTACTACAGGGTTTGGCGTACTTACATTGACTGGTGCGAGTCTAACTCGCTTCCCTGTCGTGTGTTTTCTATTCCTAGGATTCTGGAATTTCTCCAACATAGTTTGGATCTGGGTCTTCAGCTCAGTACTCTGAAAGGTCATGTTTCTGCCTTGGCCATTTTTTTCCAAAGATCCTTTGCTCAGCATCCCCTGGTCAAGGGGGTTACTCACATGTGTCTCCCACGTAAGCCTATGTTACCAGTCTGGGACTTGAACTTGGTCTTATCTGCCCTGCAGGGGTCTCCCTTTGAGCCCTTGCAAGTGGCGCCTTCGTCCATTCTTACGCTTAAGGTGGTCTTTTTGGTGGCTATCACTTCTGTTAGGCGTGTTTCTGAATTGGCGGCACTTTCCATCAAGCCTCCTTATTTTGAGAGACACCAGGACAAGGTGGTGTTTCGTTTTAAGCCAGATTTTCTGCCTAAGGTTGTTTCTGCCGTTCATCTCAATCAGGACATTGTTTTGCCTTCTCTGTGTCCTAATCCTAGTAACCCTAAGGAGAAGGTTTTACATTCTTTGGATGTAGTCAGGACTCTGAAGTTCAATTTGGTGGCTACTGAATCCTTCAGGAAGTGGATACGTCAGGCTGTGATACAGGCCTACTCTGCTAAGGGGAAGGAGCCTCCCTTCCGCCTTACTGCTCATTCTACTCGTGCTATTGGTGCCTCTTGGGCTTTTCAGCACCAAGCTTCTGTTGAACAAGTTTGCAAGGCCGCTACTTGGTCTTCTGTTCATACTTTTTCAAAGTTTTACAAGGTTGATGTTAAGGTCTCAGCTGATGCTGCTTTTGGCTGCAAGGTTCTGCAGGCGGCAGTGGTTTAAACTGTCTGCTGTTACTTTTGGGGATCCCACCCTACCTTACGGACACTGCTATTGGATGCCCCAAGTGTAAGGAATATCTTCTGGAACAGGACGTGCTGTATACTTAGAATAATACAATTCTGTGATTACTCACCTGTGGAATTGGTATTATATGTATGCAGCAGGTCCTGTTCCACCCCACCCTTGTTATCATTTTTCTTAGTTACCTCTGTATGGTGATTGTTCAGTTTTTGTAATGGTTTTAGTTCTCCCGGTTCCATTTTAACTGCTTTTCCATACTGGGGAATTTGTGGGAGGTCCCTGGTATATATGGGGCCGGGAGGAGCCACTTTTCTGTCTCTGCAGTCCAGCGCCATCTACTGGATGTATAACCCAAGTGTAAGGAATATCTTCTGGAACAGGACGTGCTGTATACATATAATACCAATTCTACAGGTGAGTAATCACAGAATTGTATTTTATTCAATCATTGTTTGAAGTTTCCTTTTATCCAGCTATTTCCTCTTATCCAGTCTTATCCTTCTCCCATATCCTGACCAAGCTAAACAAGGGATGCTAAAGGATGCACTGTAATGCATGAAGACAAAGGCATTTCAATGAATGACTCTGAGCTGTGCTGGTCAGACCTTCTCTGGCTTTAAAAAGGTAAACAGCAGACAGTAATTGATAAAAAAACACAACCCCGACAGAAAAATTAGGTAACAAGTTAACACCCCTAGTTAACCATTTGCCTGTAACGTCCACACCAAGGCAGTACCTGGCATGCCCCCTCTACACAGAGTGGATGGAGCTGCATATTCCATTCTGTGTGCTTAAATATATACTAACAATGGCTGCAGAAAGAACAATTGCAATGGAACCCATGCGGTTGGGAGACTCATCATGACCCCCTCACCCTCTTTGTATAACACCTCTTTGTAATTTCCCAACCAGTCATCAGCTTTTATTCAGGTGTCAACCCCCCGGTCTTTAGACCCCAATCAGCCCTGGTATTATTTGCTGTCTGTGAACAACGGCTGCAAAGACAGCGTTGGTCTCTGCGGCAATATGACAGGCAGGGGGGAGGCATCCAGAACGCTGGAGCCCCCTGCACACAACCACCCCCCCAAACACCTGTAAATCTTATCTTTACCACTGTTCCCTGCCGGGAAATCAGTGCAGCGATTGGCTGGCCGTGGTCTACTTAGGTAGCGAGCAGCGCCATTGTTCAGGCCACAGGAATGTGCTCCTCATGTGGGCGCTGGCAGCCAATCGCTGCGCCGGATTCCTGTCGGGGGACCGAGGGAAAGGTAAGATTTATTTTACTCGGTTTTTCAAGGAGTCACTCGGTTTTACCCTCTCACCCTGTTAAACTACAAAATCACCCTGCAAAACATGAATTTCTTCCTTCTTCCCAATGATTGGCTGACAGATCTTGAAACCATGTGCTTTTGTCTAGCAGACACCTCTAAATGATTGGCTAGCTGTTCAGCCCCTTATCACTGTCTGTCAGTACCTCTTCAGCTTTGATGATCTATTAGGCAAACCAGTGCCTAAAAGGTAACATTTTATTCAAATGATAACAGATTTAGTTGTAGATGAAGTCCTGGTTGTATTACAAATATACTACCTCTGGAGCAGACGGATTCCTTCTATGGTAAACCCCAGGACTCCAAAAATGAAATAGACAAGCTATAGTATATATCTGGTAAGAGTTTTGTTGCTAAGCAACCCTAACAAAAGTGCTGTCGCTAAACTGCTTGACTGGGTAGGGCAATATGGTTGGCGGCCTGGCAGGTCAATTGCGGACTGATATAGTAACACGACACTGTCAGACTTTTATCTGTAATTATTGGCTTGAACCTGCCTATTTTCCTGTTCTGCCGGAGTGGCGGCGCTTCATATTTTTATTCTTGCCGCTTCTACATTTATTCATAATAACTGATATTTCCAGCTAGATGAGTCACCGAGCCATTACCATATAATTAGTACACTTTTAAAATCCCGTGTTTGTGCAGGTCGGATCTTTTTCGTGAATGAATGCTCTAACAACCGTGGCATGGACTAGTGCTCAATACAGTGGTGTACAGATTGATTGTATTATTATGTTGCCTCGGAGAGGTCTATTCTATTGAGCCGCTTTATATTTTAATTAACATCCATTTGTGCTGCAAAGTAACACCGTCTCCTTGGAGCTTTCGGAAGCCATTTGTCAATGGGCAGAGTGACGCATTTGGGAAAGACAAATGAGCCAAGTAAAGCGTTTGAGTAAATATCAAGGTGCCCACACACTAAACAATACGATTGTTCAATTTTGCTACTTTTTTATAGTAACTACAAGTATGTGTTGGCTATCATGTCAAATTTTAGCATAAGCAACTGAGGTGGGATGCTTGTCGGGATCAGAATCAGAATTGATTTAAAGCTGTATGCAAGGCAGATCATGAAATCACAGTATGATTATTCATCTCTCCTCTCGCTCTGTTTCCCTCTGTCAGTCCCTCCACTGGCTGCAAGTCCTGCAGATAATCCTGTTTCAATATCTACCCTACTAAGGTCTCTTCAGCCAGGCTCCTCCCTATATATCATCTTTAAATTGGACCAACACCCAGGATTTTGACTATCCTGGGTTGTGGTCCACTTCGGGGGGGGGGGGGGGGGGCACCCCGATTGGGGGTGCCCCGCTGTGTGAAACCCCCAGAAAGCCCCAAAAACTCACCTCACCACGTGACCGCGCCGTCCAATCCCCGCCGACGGACAAGCGGGTGACAGCAACAGACAAGACAGTGCGTCTGGCGCCGCCTCCCGCACGCCACACGCGCACGTCTAAGGTAAGGTTGTTTTGGGGGGTTTCACGCCACGGGACATCCCGATCTCGGATATCCCGCGGTGAGGGAGGTGATCAGCCCGGGAATCTTATAGATTCCCGGGCCGATCACCCCTGGGTGTTGGTCCACTTTAATCCAGCAATATCAACCTAGATGCAGCCTCTGCTCTGCCTCCGACTGTCTCCTGTCCCCACCTTAGTCACCTCCTCTCCCTCTCGCGTCTTGGACTTCTCCTGTGCCTCCAATTTCCTAAAATGCTCTTTCCTGTTCAATTTTCCATTACCCAACTCTCCCCTCAAAACCCACTTTCCCTGTCAAGTCGTCCATTCAGGGACACTAATGATTGGTTATTGCTTGTGGTCGATAGGCAGGACTAGAAAAAAATCTCCTCCCTGTTGGCAGCTCTAGAGACTCCTCCCTGTAGACAGGTCTTCCTGATAATATGCTATACTCATTGATGTGAGAAGACCTAAGATAAGTGTTTATGGCGGTGCACTAGGGCTGTATATTCTAAGTATGTCACACATCCCGCTTCAAAACTATTATTACACTTGGGTTTACCTACCTGTAGAGGGCGATATTGCAGAGAAGTCAAAGAAAAAAGAGAGCCCCTCCCGGTCCATAAATACCTGGGACCTCCCACTATATCCCAGTGTTCCTTCTCTGCAGATCGGCGACAAGTCAGAAGAATGAAGTCTCCTGCTTGCAGGTAGCCGGGGTAACTCCCGGCCCCCCTCTTGGTTCTATTACTGTCCGGCACTCTGTTATATTCCCTTATTGAAGCCTCCCAGCTTAGGCTGCGGGGCCGGGCGAAGGTAGACGGCACCTTATGGTGCTTAGGAGCCTAGCTCCACCGCAAGGCTCCATACTAGGGGGTAGGCGGTTATCCGGTCTGGTGATCCCAGTTGGGGATGCCCCGTCCCTAATCTCACCCCTTGGGTGTTGGTGTTTCTCCCCTGCTTGGTCCCCGATTACTCCCTTCGCAAGGGGGGAGGGGGGGTCTTCCCTCGCGCGTGTGTGTGTGTGTGCTTGTGCTTCTACTTCTGTGTGTGTGTGTTTTTTCGTCTCAGGCCGCTGTATGCGGCGCTGCCAGTGGCTTTTGGGGAGCTTCTCTCCCTCGGGTGTCTGCAGGAGGGTTGGGGCGGGTCTTGGCGCGCGAGCCGGCGGCCCGCCCCGCTTCTGCTGTTGGCGCCATGGAGGAGCCCGCTCTATGGCCGGGCTCCTTACTTGTCTCGGGGGGGCGGGGCCGCCTCCCCTTGCTGCTTGCTCTGCGCGCTGGCCCGGTGTGGCTGGGGTTTGATTGAGGAGCGGGCTGCGCATCACGCGGCCCGCCCTGCTCGTGTGCGCATCATGGAGGGGGCGGGGCTGGGGCGCTACGCGCGGGTTTTTGTGCTGGACCGCCCCCTTCTCCTTTTCCTGCTGCTGTGGACGTCGTGCTCAGTGCCATCTTGTGAGTTTGTTTCATTCTTTATTGGCGCTGCCCTTGTGGGTGTCCATCTGTGTCTGTATATGTTTCTATCAGGTACATGTGCCTTGAGTTTTGTAGGTCATCTGCTGCCTTTTCTGTTGCATGTTTAGTATATATATATATATTTCTATGTATATTGCATATCTGTGTGGGAAACATGATCCTGGAGTGATTGTTGTCTCTTTTTCCAGGTCCCCTGTGGCACGTTAAAGGGGTCCCCCGGTCTTTAGATACCTGGGTAGTCTTAGGTTTCCCTGCCAAATTCTCCCACGTGGGACATTAAAGGGGCATCCCGGGTCGCTTATTGCGTAATTCCCTGGGTCATTGCGACTACCACAATTTCACCATATGGAGGCTTCTGACGATACCGGAAATGGCCCCTCGGGGCAATCCAGGAAATGTTTGGGGTGTGGGGCTCCCCTACCAGGGGATAATGTTATACTCTGCATTCCATGTGCTCAGTGGAACATCGAGAGACAGTCCGGTAAGCTGGCGTCCGGCTCCTCTCCGCCTGTATCCTCACCTACCCTTCCCCGCCTGTTCCGTACCCCGTGTGACGTTGTCATGGGTGGGGAGTCGCAATCTGAGGTGTGTGCCAGATTGGCCAATCTTGAGAAACTGTTTTCTACTGTGGTTTCCCAGAAGGCCCCGGCTAAGCGGAAGCATCTTTCCCCAGCCGCGCCGGCCTGTGCTGTTGACGAGTTTGACTCGTTAGACTGGTCCGATTGCTACCCGCTTGAGGAGGGTGAGCTCTTGGACGAATCGGACGAGGCTGGCGACCAGCAATTCCTTGGTGCAGCTGATGAGCAGGTGTGGGGGGATGTCCTTGACACCCCTTCAGTCCTGGCTCAGATGTTTGAGGTTTTGGCTATTCCTCCTCCTGAGCTGACTCCTCCTCCAAAAGGGGAGTTGTTTGAGGTGTCCAAGCCGCGCTTGGAGTTTCCCCATCAAAAGCATTTTGACGATGTCATCCTTAAGGAATGGGAAAGGCCTACTCGGCTTCCAGGTGTTCCTCCGGGTTGGGATAAGAAATATCCTTTTCCAGCGGACCTGGTCAAGCGCTGGTCATCCCCTCCCGAGGTTGATGCTCCGGTTTTGGGGTTATCTAGCACTGCGGTTTTGCATTCTCCTGATTGTACTACCATCAAGGATGGTGAGGATAGACGTATTGACCAGTTGGCTTGCCACGGTTTTGCCAGTGTTGGGTCGGCCTTGAGGCCTATTTGTGCTTCGGCACTGTTGTTGTTGGCTTCCATGTCGCTTGTTAAGGATCTGTTGACTTCTTCCGGTCTTGACCCGTCTAGTGATGAGTTCATTACTCTCAAACGTTGTGAGTTGTTTTTGTCTTTTGTGCTTACCGCTCAGGATGACACTGTGGTGATGTGTAGTAGGACTACGGCCTTGTTGGTGGCTATCCGGCGGTCGGTTTGGTTGCGCCAATGGGCGGCTGATTTTGTTTCTAAAAGGTCTCTTACTGGCTCCGGGCGGCTGTGAAGATATGGCAGTCGTTTGCCCTGTGTCTTCTGTGGAAAGGGGCCTGGGCTACTATTCAAATCTGTTCACAGTGCCCAAAAAGGACGGATCTGTCCGTCCCATCCTGGATCTGAAGCTCCTCAACAGGTTTATTCGTTCTCGGAAGTTCCGCATGGAAACCCTGCGCTCAGCCATCAATTCTCTTCGTCAGGGGGACTTCATGACGTCCATAGACATCAAGGATGCTTATCTACACGTTCCTATCTTCCCGGCACACCAGAGATTTCTCAGGTTCGTGGTGGAGGATCGGCATTTTCAATTTGTGGCTCTTCCGTTCGGCCTTACCTCGGCTCCAAGGGTTTTCACCAAGGTGCTGGCAGGGGTGATGGCCCTCCTCAGGGCACAGGGAATTCGCATTGTGCCTTATCTGGATGACCTTCTCATTATGGCTTTGTCGCTCAGCCAATCGGAGACAGACACCAGGACGGTGGTAGCCACTCTGGAGAGAATCGGCTGGTTGATCAACTATCCCAAGTCCTCCCTCTTTCCGTCCAGGGTGGTGTCCTTTCTGGGAATGTCTCTGGATTCTTCCCAACACAGAGTGTTTCTTCCTCACTCCAAGGTTCTCTTGATTCAGGAATTGATTCAGCTTCTTTTGTCCAACCCTTGCCCGTCTATCAGGCAGGGAATGAGGCTGGTGGGATTGATGGTGGCCTCGTTTGAGGCGGTTCCCTTTGCTCAGTTTCACACAAGGACACTTCAGCTTCATCTGTTGGCGGCTTGGAACCGATGTCCAAGGTCGTTGGATCTGTCCTTCCGGATGTCCTCCCGGGTTCGGCAGTCTCTTCAGTGGTGGCTGGTTCCGGCCAATCTCTTGAGGGGTCGGTCTTTTCTGCCGCCTCTTTGGGGGACAGTTACCACGGATGCCAGTCTGTCGGGGTGGGGAGGTTTCTGGAAGGATCTTCAGTTTCAGGGGCTGTGGGGGCCTCAGGAGGCCCACGTGCCCATCAATGTTCTGGAGCTGAGAGCCATCAGGTTGGTTCTGTCTCACTTGACACAGCAGTTACAGGGCTTGCCGGTTCAAGTTCGGTCGGACAATCGGACGGCGGTTGCCTACATCAATCACCAGGGAGGAACTCGCAGCTGGAGTGCCCTCAGGGAGGTGTCTCTGATTCTGGCTTGGGCGGAGAGCCATGTCCCTTGCATCTCGGCGGTGTACATCCCGGGCGTGGAGAACACTGAGGCGGACTCTCTGGGCAGGTGTTCTTCTCGCCGGGGGGAATGGTCTCTCAATCCAAAGGTTTTTCAGTCTCTTTGCCTCCGGTGGGGGACACCGGACGTGGACCTGTATGCCTCTCGTCACAATCACAAACCTCCGGCCTTTGTGTCTCTCTCTCAGGCTCGTCTGGCTCTGGCAGTGGATGCCATGTCTCTGAGCTGGAGGGACCTGGGGTTCCTTTATCTGTTTCCTCCGATTCCCATGGTGGGCAGGGTGTTGCGAAAGCTGGCTCTAGAAGGGGTTCCCGCCATTCTGGTGGCTCCAAGGTGGCCAAGGCGGGTGTGGCAGACATCGTCCGGCTGGCAGTGGATCAGTTCGTTCTGCCTCTTCGGCCGGACTTGCTCACTCAGGGTCAATTACTTTACCCCAATTTACCAACGTTGGCTTTGATGGCTTGGCTGCTGAAACCTCCATCTTGAAGGAGAAAGGTCTCTCTGATTCGGTGATCCAGACTCTTGTTAGTGCTAGGAAGAGATCTTCTTCTACCATCTACTATAGGACTTGGAGGTCTTATATTGATTGGTGTGAGGTCAGGGCCTTGCCCTGCAGGGTGTTTTCTATTTCTAGGATTTTGGAATTTTTGCAACATGGGCTGGACTTGGGTCTCCAGCTGAGTACCTTGAAAGGGCAGGTCTCTGCCTTGTCTTTCTTTTTTCAAAGGTCTTTTGCGCTTGATCCTTTGGTTAAGACCTTCTTCCAGGGGGTTTCACATGTGCGACCTCCTAGGAAACCTATGCTCCCAGTGTGAAAACCTGATTTTCTCCCCAAGGTGGTTTCTTCCTTTCACCTTAACCAAGACATTGTTCTTCCTTCCTTGTGTCCTAAGCCTAGGAATGACAAGGAGAGGGTTTTGCATTCTTTGGACGTGGTACGTTGTGTGAAGTACTATTTGCTTGCTACTTCTCCTTTTCGTAAGACTGATGCTTTGTTCGTGGTTCCTTGTGGGCCTAGGAAAGGTTTGGCTCCTGCTAAGTCTTCCATTAGTAAATGGATTCGCCAGGCTATTGTTGGGGCCTATTCTGCTAAGGGGAAGGTTCCTTTTCGTGTTACTGCTCATTCTACCCGTGCTATTGGATCGTCTTGGGCTTTTGAGCACCAGGCTTCTGTTGAACAAGTTTGTAAGGCTGCTACTTGGTCTTCTGTTCACACCTTTTCCAAGTTTTATAAGGTTGATGTGCGGGCCTCAGCGGATGCTGTGTTTGGCCGCAAGGTTCTGCAAGCTGCAGTGGTTTGAGTTATGCATCATTGCCTTGTTGGATACCCGCCCTTTGTGGACACTGCTTTTGGATGTCCCAAGTGTAATAATAGTTTTGAAGCGGGGTGTGTGACATACGTAGAATAATACCATTTTGTGAATACTCACCTGTAAAATGGGTATTATAAGTCACACACACCGCTTCACCCGCCCTTTTTGGTATCCTGGATTCTTTATATGGTGAAATTTTTTTCAATTTTAAGGTTTACAGTTGGATCTTCCTGGTCCCTTTGCCTTACTGCTGTTTGAAAACTGGGATATAGTGGGAGGTCCCAGGTATTTATGGACCGGGAGGGTCTCTCTTTTTTCTTTGACTTCTCTGCAATATCGCCCTCTACAGGTAGGTAAACCCAAGTGTAATAATAGTTTTGAAGCGGGCTGTGTGACATACTTATAATACCCATTTTACAGGTGAGTATTCACAAAATGGTATTTTTTGATGCTGTTTTCTCTTATTCTTTGATTTTCACAGTATGTTAGGTATACAGGGGTCACCGCAGGGGACGTCGACTCCCTCCCTCAAATACCACTTGTGGTAGGTTGAGTCTTAGTCTGTGGAACCATACATGGAATTCCATGGCTGGCTATTTCCACTGATAAATGGAGATTAGTGTGATTAGCAGTGTTCGTCCAGGACAGTCCATGTGATTTTACTATGTGTCTGACATCAGATATGGGCGCAGGTCACTGTACCTTGAGCACAGCAGTGAATTGTTCTGGGTGCCTGGTTCAGTTGATGGAAAAGGCCCAGTGTGTGGGGCTTGTTCTGCTGCTATGGCGCACATTCTCTTCAAGAAAGCTGTTATGACTACTCAGCACTCCCGGGTGGGGGGTAGGTCCTCCAGATGGGTTACCCCAGTTGGGACATTACTCGTGTTCTCTGGAGTGAGGGCTTCCTCTTTGGATCTAGATGCCTCTCTTGGAGCTCCTCAGTCCCAGAGCTTGTCCCAGGATGACTAATATCTCCTCAGAGACAGAGCGCGTGGTTCCTCTGCATGCAAGAGGGTGGCCCAGAAATGGAAACACTCTGTGACGGTCTCCTTGGCCCAGTTTGATTTGGAAGAGGGCCTTGATTTCCAGTCCAAAGAATGCGCTCTGACCCTGAGAAGGATGCTTTGATGGATGAACAGAGAGAGACACCATGGATGACCCCAAGATACCTCGGTCAGGGAGGCTGTGACCTCTGGGTACAGGATCAAGTTTGTGAGAGGGCCTCCACCCAGTTTCTTGGTGTCCTGAATTCCCTGCTCGCTGCAAAAGCATCCACACTGAGGTTAGCTATCGACCTACTTCTGCAGGAAGGATCATATGCAGTCTGCAGAGTCTACTGGTCAGAATCCAATCGGACAATGTGACAGGGGTTGCATACGTCAACCATCAGAGGGGCATCAGGAGAAAGAGAACCTTTTGGAAAGCTGCCAGGATAATTCATGGGCAGAACAATATGTTCCTGTATTTCAGCTTTTCAGCTGAACTACACCAGTACTGACTTGGGAGAGTGGGCCCTCTATCTGGTGGCATTTGTCATGATTTGCCACAAGAAGGGGGGGGGGTATAGCTGAGGTTAATCTCTTTGAGTCCAGACACAACAGTAGGGTTATTGTGGTTTGTGGCCTGCATGTGAAATCCTCAGGCCTTTGCAGTGGAGGCTCTGGTGATTCTATGGTCCCCGTTGAATCTTAGCCATTGTATCAAACAGTAGGTTTCTCATACCTATTCTACAAAGGTAGAGTCAACTTACTCTACTAGAGCTGTAGGTACATCCTGAGCCTTCTGACACCAGACTTTGGTAGATTAGGTGTTTAAAACTGCCACCTGGTCATCTGTTCACACTTTCACTTCCTTCTCTAAGGTGGACATGGGAGCATCCGTGGACGTGGTATTCAGAGGGTGGTTCAGCTGTTTCTTCTGCTACAACTACGCCGTTCACCACCCGCATTGAAGGACCTGGTCGCTGAGTGTTAGAAAGGGGGGGGGGGGGATGCTGCTGATGGTGGCCCTGCTATAAGGCCCCATCAGTGCTATGTATGCACCTGTTCATGGGATTCATTTGCTATGTTGTTTTCCACCCTTAAAGTGGACCAACACCCAGGATTTTGACTATCCTGGGTTTTGGTCCACTTCGGTGGGGCACCCCGATCGAGGGTGCCCCGCTGTGTGAAAACCCCCCAGAAAGCCCCAAAAACTCACCTGTCCCCGCTCCCACGTGACCGCTGCAGCCAATCCCCGCCGACCGACAAGCGAGGTCCGTCGACGGGCAAGCGAGCGCGCCCGCCGCTGCCTCCCACGCTTCACTCTTACAGGGAGCGCACCAGCCATTCACAAACGGCCGATCGGGGTGTCCCGCAGGCCCGATGCTGATCGGCCCGGGAATCTTATAGATTCCCGGGCCGATCAGCATCGGGTGTTGGTCCACTTTAAGGACTGCTTTGAACATCCTAATCATCAGTGGTCAGTGTCCCTGAATGGACAGCTTGAAGGAGTAAATACAATTTTTGTACTTACCCTGAAAATGGTTTTCCCTTGGTTGGACATCAGGGAGACTGCACCCACCCAAGTTTGTTGCAACTGCTGATGACATTTTAGGGCTAAAATCAACCATGGCAGAAGTTACAAATCCAGAGTCCAGTGCCGCAATTGGCCACCTAGTGTTCACGTTTGCAGGACATTCAGTTTGCAGGACATGGCTGGAACGTCACTTTCGATGTGAGCGCCGGGTGGCCAATTAGGGTGCTGGATTCTTGTCAATGGACTGAGGTAAAGGTAAGGATCATGTGCGTTCTGGGGGGTTATGTGCGAGGGGAGGGCTATAGCATTCTGGATGCCCCCCATACTGTCGTATAGTGGTGGCAGCTGAAACCAACACCCTACACCCAACAAAACACACAAGCAACTGTTATAATACATTTACTTACATACAACATGAAAGGTTACAAAGAAAGTCCAAGCTTTTTGTTGTCAGTTAACTTTGCAGTTTACAGAAAATGCAGGAAAAAAGACAGACAAGCAGAATAAGTAGCAGCGATTCATCCCTGCACACGCAAGCAATGACGTATCCCACACAGTCTCATGCAAGAGGGGCGGAAATAGGTCAACCTCTTGATGTTAAAACTAGTGGTCGAGAGAATAACTATGGACAGGGCTATAGAAGAGGGGCTGAAACAACAAGTTTATTTAGCAGTGCACTAGGTTGAATCCTCTGAATGGCAGATGTGCAAACAACGATTTGTTTATATACTTACAATCCCTTTAAAGATATTACCCGAGGAGGGGAATGGAAAGCCATTTTACAGAAATACAGTTATTTGTTCAACAGACACGGGCCAAAATCTGATTTTACCCAGATTTTACTGGCCCTGGTGAGCCCTTGATCAGCCTATAAGGCACTAAGCCTGGTTCCCAATGTGCTTTTCATCTGGTCAACAAGTGTGTTCATCAGCTGAGGCTATAGCATTGCAAGGATTGATCATTGGCATAGGTGATATGGCCAAGTGTTTTCCGTGCACAGCTGCTGGCCAAACTCCACTGGCTGTGAGTTGCACAGTGGGATGTATCATCAGTTGGTTCAAAAGACATCAGAGGTGAGTGTAGCAGGCTTAGAGTCAGGCCCCAAATTTCCTTTCCCCACAACCCCGCTGCCAAGGACACGCCCACCTGACATTTTTGAGCTTGCCAATAGGTTGATATCAAGAATGCTGACATGACCTGTTCGCATCCCTACTCTACCTGTAGACCTGAATGGCTGGGCACATGAGCGCCCCACAGCTACAGAAAAGCCCAGGATGCAGCTGTGGTTGTATCAAAAACCATGCTCACACATTTGTTTGTTTGCAAAGGGATTGATTAAAAGCAGTGGGTGAGTATTATTTACTATTATTTATTTATTATTGTTTTGTTTGTAAGTGTCCAATTATGTGAAAACAGAATTTAATTCCGACTTAGAATCTCAGTGTAGGATTCCCCTTTAGTGTGAGTCAGTTGGCATAAGATATATTTTGGAGGGAAAACTACCACAACATTGTATGGAGCAGCAGTATTATAAGGAAAGGCCTGAGTGATAGACTGGGAGATCGTCCATAATCATGCTAAGGGGAAGACTAGTGTAGCCACCTGTGTAAGACATCCGGTGGGGCTACTACAGAGATGAGACCCGGGTGCAGATGGAAGCGAGTAGGAGGACATTGCTGTAGTGAAGCAGAGCTGTGCTGAGTTGCAGAGGGAGATAGTGAAAAGGCTGAGGTGGGGGGAATTCCACGCAGAGAGGAGGGGACCCTGGCGGGAAGAAGCCCAGGGAGGTCCTGGCATTGGATGTGACAAAAGAAGCGCAACTTAGAAGTAGAGAGTCCAAAGGGACTGACAGGCCGCTGTGCCTAAAACTCCGGTAAGGTGTGGCTGCCCCTGTCTGAGGCCCCTGCCCTGCAGTGTGTGAGTGGGAAGCTCTTGCGTTGGGGGAACGGTGTAGATGTACTCGCAGGCAGCCCGATGGCCCCTCTGCTGATGTCGTGCAATTCCATGTCCTAGTCTGGGATACCCCATAGACTTTCTCCACAACAGGGAGGCGCTCAGTTTAAAGCGGGGTGATGGCCTCCTGAAAAATGGCCTACATTTAATTGGGACATACAATACTCCCTATGCAGAAATGTTCTGACAAGCAAGAGTACCTGAGTTCTATGTCTGATGGACACAAGCCTATTTGATCCTTCCACTGAAACAACCTTATAAAGCATGTCTGCCTGTGTTTTCTTTTATACAAGCTATGAAAGTTTATTTGGAGTGTGAACTGTGTATTTGACCGTGACGTGGAGTAAAGCAACTTTCTTTTCATGACCCTGCAATAATAAAACAAGCTGATGCTTTTACTTATCCTGCTTGCCGTTGAGTGTCTGTTTGCTGTGATGTCATCTTGTCAGCTCCCCCTGCTGTGGTTCCAGTTAACCCTTACCCTTGGGCATCGGCTACCATACCTGTCTGCTGTGTCTTGAGATAAATTGACACCATGACATACTTTGGATTGCAATTTAAGCTGACTGTGATTATTGCTGGTTAACCCTGATAACTACCATCGCTGGTGAAGACAGCCAGGGCCGGCTCCAGGTTTATGTGGCCCCTTGGGTGGTATGTTCTCTGTGGGCCCCTTTGTGGTGAAGAGTCGCGTAACATCACCGAGGAACGTCCCAAATCTGGATACCCCCTGCATGCACCTCCACCTCGGTCATTGCTGGTGCTCTGCAAGGAGATGTGGGCACCAGCTGTGGCGGTGACCTTTCAGTCTGCTGGTCAAGCGCCATTGCACACCCCGAAGGCCGGCCCTGTAAGTGGGCCCCCCTGAAGGCCAGGTGCCCCAAGCAGTTGCCCCACCTTGCCGGGTGTTGACGCCAGCCCTGGAGACAGCGTCTTGGGACCCCTGGGGATTCACACAGTGGGACATTCTGCTTTCAGATGACCCAGGGGCAGGCTAGCGGCTGAAAGGCTTCAGGGCGGTCGTTTTGCCTTTTGAGATGCTTTAAGTCCTAAATGAAAATTCATCATCCAGGGCAGGACCACAATCTTTCAGGATACATTTCTTTTTAAGTGGTCTAATGCTGTTAGCTGTAAAACATTTCCTTTCCATAAGAAGCAGCTTGTGATACATACTCATAGTTATCATCTCTGGTCTAGATGGGGTATAATAAAATGCAGACCCACCCAGCCTGGGCTGTATTTTCTACAAAATAGGTACTGGACTGCATTGGGAAAGAGTTGAGGGATATCCAGATTGCTGGTTTTACTAACCTGCAAATGTATGGTTGGATCATGGTGCAACTAAATGAAACTGGGGGTTGCAGGGGTGTATGCGTGGGAAGGGGGGTCCGGCAATCTGGATGCCCCCTCCAAGTCTGTCCCAAAGAGGCTCAGCATCAATACTATAGAAAATAGGTGTTGGGCCGCTTTCAGGCTTAACGCAAAACTTTTTCGGGTGTATAGTATTGTATCGTTAGTACCTTAGGTCTGTTACCAGATAAAAGGGCAAACGTTGTGACTATAGGGATTGCTTCTATTTGTCAATGCTTATTAGATTTCTTTTGGTGACACAACCTGCCATGTGAGGTCAGTAGGCTTCCAGTATGGTTGAAACAATAGCCTCGATTCAGAGACACATTCGTCCGGGCTTCCGTAGCTGTCTGTGAAAGTTTTGGTGGGTGTTAGTCTTTTTTTTGCTTTTTTTTCGTCCATTTTCTACTCGCACGAAAGTTCGGGAAAATGTGTATATGCTCTTTCGATGAACGGAAGCAAATCGGAACATTTCCAAACAAAATCGGAAATTTTCCGTTCGTTCAGATAACTTCCGTTGTTGGGATGGTTTCTGTCTGATTCAGAGAGCTGATTTCCGACGGATCTCCACCCTATAAATCCGCTTCATTTCCGATCCACTTAGGAGACCTTTGAGGGCTCGGATTGCTATTGTTGAACATGTTTTGTGGCTATGTGGAGGAGTCTGCGCACCTTTAGCACCAAGGCATTGCATGTATCAGCATGGCCGAGGCCATAAATTGTATAGCAATGCATACCTGAATCAATACATTTCATGTATGCCTTATAGATGCATTTTAATGCTGACCTAAATTAGTCCTTAGCATGTAAACATTTATTTTCCCACACATCCATATAATTGCTATATTTTTTTAGACTTATGTCCTTTGTGAATTATATTAGGATTGTTGAACTTGAATCTTAATTTGTTGTAGGAGTTATTGTTTTAGTTGTTACCTTTGCTTTGTGTAATTATTTTATATTTGGTTGCAGGAACTGCAAGATGTGCCACTCGCCCTTGCTCCTGATGCCCGTTCTTTGCCTGCAGAATGCGGGCCAGGGGTTCTCTAATCGGGCACTATGCAAAACCCGGGCCGTGGTGGCAAGGGCCTTCTGGCTTTTGAAGTCCAGATTTAGGTGTTTGGACCATACAGGGGGGGGGGGGGGGCACTGCAGTATGACCCCAACAAGGTTATACCAAAATTTTAATTTACGTTTTTATACAGGGACCACACGTGCCAGAGTGGCACAACTGAGTGTGAGGGTCCTTCAGTTGGTGGGCGAGATGCAGGAACTGCGCAACCCGTTGGGGACCACAGATGAAGAATAATGTTCAGTGGCCTGCCATTGCTATGTATTTTGTTTTTTATAGTAGTAACAATTTTACATTTTCAAAATTTTTTAAAATTTTATATTTTATGATGGTATAAAAAAAAATGTTACATTGTCATTTCATTTACAAAATACATTAACACAAAACTAATGGGCCCAGAAATATTTAAAGATGAATATTCACATCACCGAGAAGTGATTTGGGTAAGTTTTAGGGGGCTAAAATGGAAGAAGAACCTAACCGAGAAGTGGTTTGGGTGAGCTTTAAGGGTCCAAAAGGGAAGATGGAGGATAGTGCTAAGTGGTTTGGGTGAGCTTTAAGGGTCCAAAAGGGAAGATGGAGGATAGTGCTAAGTGGTTTGGGTGAGCTTTAAGGGTCCAAAAGGGAAGATGGAGGAGAGTGCTAAGTGATTTAGCTAAACATTGTAGTAGAAGTGAGGGTGGCAAATATGTAGGCAAGCACTTTAATGAGTTAAGTTTGTAGTGCGCAGGCGCAAGATGGTAAGGATTTCCGTCTGGACGAATATTTATTGAAAAAGGGAAACAGAATCGAATGGGAAACGTAAAGGATTCGTTGGAGGATACGATGGGAAAAGGGCAAAAACGAAAGCCTACGTTGTAACATGTGAAAATGAAACGGAAAAGTCTGGATGGAAAATGACATCCTCGTAATTCGTAATCTGCCGTACGAACGGACGGAAACTTTACAGAAGGTTTTCAATGCATGCATAGAATCGCTCGTACGCTCATACGAGAACGGAAACATTTCACAAAAAAAACAGATCGGCACGAAAACTGAAGTTTTTTTGTGTCTCTCTGAATCGAGGCTAATGTCACCAACTCCAAGCAGATGTACAGTAGCCTTGCAGTTGCTCAGCTGCTAGTGCTAAGACAGTTGACTAGCCAGCCCTCACAGTGTTTTCATTTCTCTAATGGAGTGCTAAACAGAAGGACTGACAACATTCTTCTTCAACCCCTTTCACATCTTCCAGCTGGTGTCTCATTGGAGTAGAAATACTCTAACATGTCACAAGCAGGAATAAAACACTGTCCATAAAAGTAAGCAGGCCACATTGGATCAATAAGTTTTACCTGCAGCTCAACCTAAAGTAAGGCCATACAAGTCTATGGACAGACAGGTAAAGTGCATGTATTCCGCTATACCTGCGTTGCGGTGCAGTGACATGGCCATACTCCCCACCCTCTCCTAGTTCTTCAATGCTGGTCCCACTGGCCTCCCTCCTCCAGTCCAGCACCTGCTACAGCTAACTTCTTTGGGTCCTTTTGTCAGGTTCTTCATTATTCTTGCTGGAGCAGAAGAATGAAGGTCCTGGTGGAAGAACCCAAAAAGATGGCAGCAGCAGGCACCAGAATGGGGGAGCATGCCAGGTCATGCCGCCTCCTTGGTTATCTTCTGCACTGCCGCCATTGTCTCCTGCTACTACCGCCATTACCTCTCGACTGCAGGTGCTGCCGCCCCTCCCTGAGGGGTGGGGGGTGGTCCAACAGTGCTATGCAGGACAGCATGTAATGCAGCAGAGACACAACACAGTACACAATAGCTCTGCGCAACATTCGTACATTTCTGCTGTTGCCTCTTTGGCCGCTGTTCCTCTTTAAAGTGGACCAAAACATAGACAGCCCTGGAATCTATAAGACTCCAGGGCCACATGTTTCCTTGCCCCTGGGGCACCCCGGTTCAGGATGCCCTGCTGTGTAAAACCCCATAGTCTCCTGTAAAACCTACCTTATCTCCGATTCAATGGCGTATGCACAGGCCACGGTGGCACTGTGCTAAACGCCAGGCATTTGTGATCCAGTTAGAGGCTAGCAGGGATGTGCCGCAGGCTGCTTTCGGCTAGATTAATTCCTTAGCTGATTCTTAGCCAAAATTGATAAGCGCTGTTCCCGTACATGCACCACCGGGCAAAGGTGAGTTTTCATCCAAAATCAAAATAACACAGATGTTGAAACCTGCAGATATTTTGTTTTTCTATTCATACTGGTAAGTTTAAAATAAGTCATGTGAGTTAAAAAAAATATCCCCTATTTGCAGAGATGCCA
This sequence comes from Gastrophryne carolinensis, assembly GCA_027917425.1. NCBI lineage: Eukaryota > Metazoa > Chordata > Amphibia > Anura > Microhylidae > Gastrophryne > Gastrophryne carolinensis. The sequence goes on from CM051239.1 coordinate 93,548,095, forward strand.
ACCTGACCCATTCCTGCAGGGTGATTTTTCTCCAGTCGTTCGCTGCATAGCATTGACCATGTTCGTGAGTACATCTGGGCTCAGCCAATTTTCTGGGTTGAATAGGAGTTCTAATTATCTAGCATCTGGTGAACATCAGGCGCTGTACGCAAAACCACATTTATGAAAGCGATTCTGGTGAGCGACTATAACAGCACCATGTAGCGTCACATGTATTGGCGGCTCAGCGTATAGCGCTATCGCTTTCCCATACATTTCAATGGACGTTCCTTTTCTTCTGTTTAAACAGAATTCATTGTGTCACCTCTCCTGGCCTACAAAAAGTCATTTTTGAAAACTTTTTGGATTTTTTTGTTTTTTATGCAGAATTGTTATTACAGGTCTGCCACTAAAGTGTTAATGTCATAATGTTACAACAATGTCATTCCATGTTTTTTCGCTTTGTTACTGGTGGATATGTGTTCAAAAACAGACTTTAATCACAGCGTCTGGCGCTCTATGCTAAAGCGGCCAGATTAAGAGCACAGACTCTGTGTGTGTGTAGTTTTTGCTAAGTATGGTGTGAGTCGCTGAGAGTCAGTCGCACTGAGCTGGCGCTACCTTTCACTCCCTGCAGCGCTATACTGGTGTTAAATCACCCAACATACATCACATTCATCAATGTCGGCCAGGTTACTACAGCGACTGAGGCGCTCTGTTACAGCACCTGATGCCTGCCTACAGCGTCTACTAGCTCTAAGCGCCGCTATACAGACACTCATCTGCCGATACCTGGCGCTAGTAATGAATAAGCCTCCAAGTCTAGGTGTGTTGAGGTAAATGTTCAATGTAAAATACAGGGCTGGAGAAAAATCACCCTGCAGGAATGGGTCAGGTTGACATCTCTGTATAAGTTAGGAAACATCTTATGCATGGAAATATCATGTGATTTTACTAACCTCTCTTATAAGTTACTGTGGCAAATATCTGCTATTAGGAAATATCACCTGTAAGCTAGAAATATTTTCTCTACATCAGCACAGGTTTTCTATGCAAAAGTAACCTCTTATGTGGTTTAGGAAAGATCAGGTTTAAATTACAGTAAAAAAATCATGTGAGTTATCAAATATCCCCTGATAATTAGTAATCATCTTTTGTGGGTATCAATGTTTCTTTTAAGTTAGCAAATATAGTTTGAGGATAAGCAAACATGCAAGATAGGAAATTTCTAATGTGGGTTAGAAATACCACCTGTGAGACAACCTATATCCAGAGCCGTATTTCCCCTAAGGCAATCCTAGGCACGTGCCTAGGGCGTTGCCCAGGCATGAGGGCGGTCTGATGGCGGCTGCAGTAACTTTTTTCCTTTTGTAAGCATTGGTGGGCAGTGGAGGTCGTCGCCTGTTTGCGCGAGCAATCGCGCCCCAGGGGCATCCCCCCTCCCCACCTCTTACCTCACCATCCGCTCGCTGTGCAGCTGTGAGGTAGATGTGAGTGTGGCCTGCCCGGCTGGCTCCGCCCACTTGATGTCCTCCCAGCACAGAAGACACGTGAGTTTGCTGCCTGGGCGGCTCGATCTCTGAGGTAAGGAGGAAGTGGGCGGGTAGTTACAAAGTGGGTTTTTTGTGTTTCAAGGAGTAATAGGTTTATGTGTATATGCATGAAATGGGGCCTTACCTGGGGCGTTCCATATGAGGATGCCCCACTTCGTGCAACCCCCTCCCCTCGGGGTTCTGCAGTGGATTTTGTTCCCCTTCAATAAAATATAAATATATAATACACCATGTTTCCCTGCTCCAAAAAAACCCTCCCCCGGTCACCACAGAACTCACTTGCCTCCTGGCACCCTAGGCTGGGGGCAGAAGCATCCGCACTGCTGGGTATGCGAGCGCTTGCCAAAGCCATGCATATGAACAGAGCCATTTGCCAAGCATTACATATGCAGGGCAAACGGCTCTGGTTGGTCAGGAGTTTTTGTGAGTTTTCTGGAGGGTTTCACAAAGTGGGGCATCCCAGTTCGGGATCTTTATATAATAGGGAGGGGGGGGTGTATTGGTGTGCATATGTGCATGGGGGAGGGGACACATGGATTGGTGGGGGGGCCTAGAAGATTGCCTTTTTGTAATGTGGGAAATCATCCTTGGATCTCCAGTATTTTTACCTCACTGGCGATCCCACTGCACATGTGCGGTCTCTCTTACATTCAGGTTTCCTAGTTGTTCATATTAATGAGCAGTTAGATTCAGATAGGCCTGGTGGGAGAGCACGCAGACACTGGAAGGATGCCACTGAGCGTCCAAAGGCACATGCGCAATAGGATCACTGGCGAGGTAAGTAATCACAGCAATCTAAAGGCTTTTACATCTTGATTTGGGATGCCTTGATGGGCAAAATGATTTTTGCTACCTTGTTAATAGGTTTGTTTTCCTGGGGCATCCCGATTTGGGATTCCAAGCCGTGTTAGACCCCCCAGATCTCCTACACAACTCACCTTTCCTTTGTTCCCATGGTGCATGAGCAGGCTATTCTCCAATCAGCAGTTTATGCCATGCATGGTGTAAAGCATTGTTTTGGAGTGAGCCTGGCATAACAAAGGAGGTGCAGCCGCATCCCCAGTCTCCCTGGAGTCTAAATGATGCTGGAGTGTGCCTCTATAGGGATGCTGGAGATGTGGCTGCAACATGGGGGCCACAGGAAAGGTAAGTGGTTGTGGGCCTGCGCGGGAGGGGGGGTCCCACAGTATGTCATCCTGAAACGGCATTCCCCAGAGGCACATAGTCGCCTGGGCCTAGAAACTTGTTGCACAACCTTATTGTGGAATTCATTGATGATGGGAGAGTACAGGTTAGGTCCTTGTGGGTGGGGTTTAGACCGATTTGGGATGCCCTCTGTGTAAAAGCCCCCACCTATGTAATCTCACATGGCTCTCAGCCAATCAGTGGTTTGCATTCAATTTTTTTTTTTTTGCGCAGCTCAGAGCTGAAAGAAAAGCTGAATGGCGCATGAACCATTGCTGGCACCCCCCATTTCACCACACACTTGCACAACCATTTAGAAATGACTGGTGTGGGTACGTGCCTAGACTAAATGTAAAACGGGTAAGTAGTGTGGGCTCACCGGCGAGGTGAGATTATCCCTGGGGATACAGAGGGGCATCCTAACTCGGGATCCTTCATAAGGAGAAGGACCACTGGCTCAGGAGTTTTTAAAGAGACTGTCCTGTTTAATAAAAATCCCTTTATTTCCCACAGAACATCAGTGCATTTTGTGCTTAGCCACTCGCTACTAATTACTGCATTAAAGCAGAATTCCTGCCCCTTCCTGCTGCTTATTTTCCTTCAACTCTGCCAGTTCCTAATGGCCACTGCGCTCATTTTCTGTAATTCCTCCTTTCTACCCCTTTCCTGCTGTCCACTGTTGTCTCTTTCCTGTTACCTGTCATTTCCCCTTTCTTCTCCCATTCTTGCTGCCCACTGTGCCCTCTTCTTGTTTCCTGTTTTTCTCCTTTCTGCCCCTTGTTGCCCACGGTTCGCCCTTCTTGCTGCCCATTATTGTCATCTTCTTGCTCAGTGCTATTCCTTCTTTTTGCCCCATTCTTGTTGTCCATTTCCCCCCTTTTTGTTGCCCATTTGTGCTGCCCATTCTTCTGTCTTCTTGCTGCCTGGTAGTCCTCCTTTCTGGCACCTTTTCTTTTACACTGTGCCCTTATCTAGTTAACCATGGTGCCCTTTTCTTGCTGCCTGCTATTCCTTCTACTGCCTTTATGCAGAACACTGGGCCCTCGTGACTTATTTTATTAGCTTGCTATTCCTCTTTTCTTCCCTCTTATTGTTGCCCAATGCCCTCTTCTTGCTGCCTGACATTTCTCCTTTCTGCCCCTGCCCTGCTGCCCGTGGTCCCCTACCTTCCAGATTCCCATTTACAGTCGCCTGTTCAGCACAATAGCATTTTGTTTTCTGCCGTTGACAACTTGTGAACATTTTTCATGCCAAATATGGCCCCTTATGTCACCTTCCATGCAAAGAATGACATCTATGCATGGTAAGTGACACAAAGGCCATACATTTAATTACAGGCAACAATGAAGCCCCCTTTAATTAGCAATATCCACATCTTCCACAAAAATATATTAATCATGTGTGTGTATGGGGGGGGGGGGGTCTGGCAAATTCATCATAGCATATGGGTGGCATAACCTAGGTTATAAGTACTCAGGGGACCATGAATCCTAAATACGGCCCTGCCTATATCTCCAATGAGGAGCCATATCATATGAGAAGGGAAAAGATAGCTGTGGTAAACAAATATTTCCTGTGAGGAAATATATTATGTGGGTTAGAAATAGCACCTGTGAGACAGCCCATATCTCCTATGAAAAGCCATCTCATATGAAAAAGATAACTGTGGTAAACAAATATTTCCTGTGAGGGAATATATCATGTGGGTTACAAATATCACCTGTGAGACAGCCTATATCTCCTATGAGGAGCCATATCATATGAGAAAGGAAAAGATAACTGTGGGTGAACAAATTTTTCCTGTGAGGAAATATATAATGTGGGTTAGAAATGTCACCTGTGAGACAGCCTATATCTCCTATGAGGAGCCATATCATATGAGAAAGGAAAAGATAACTGTGGGTGAACAAATTTTTCCTGTGAGGAAATATATCATGTGGGTTAGGAAATATCACCTGTGAGACAGCCTATATCTCCTATGAGGAGCCATATCATATGAAAAAGGAAATGGTAACTGTGGGTGAACACATTTTTTCTGTGAGGAAATATATAATGTGAGATGGAAAATATCACCTGTGAGACAGCCCATATCTCTTATGAGGAAACATCTCTTGAGAGACAGAAAATGATAAACAATATTTCCTGTGAGGAAATCTATAATGTAGGTTAGGAAATATCACTGGTGAACTACAAATACTGCCTAGGTGTTAGCTTATATCCCCTGTAACTTAAAGTGGAATTCCTGTTACAATATGTTTTTCTTTCAAGTGATTTTACTGGTTCTACAAACAGAATGCACAGCATAAAGACACCCCTGGGCCAATATGTGCCAGGGGGCGAAAGAGAACTGTCACTAGACAGGTGCTGTTTGGCCACCTTGAACATTCATTTCGATGGACGGGAGCGCACAGTGAGACGGGGAAAGCTACTCCGGGGGGTGCTTTCGGCAAGATGGCGGCGCCCAGGATCTGGAGCGCTGGAGGAGCGACGTTGGCATAAAGGAATGTTTTTTTTCTTTGTAACCCCTCCGTCCTGTCTCAGGGTATGGTGGCAGGGTGGGGGGTCATATTGTGACCAGAATTCTGTTTTAAAGTGATCGAACCCCAGGATTTTCACTAATCTGGTGGTTTTGGTCCACTTTATAAGCATGTCCCATGTGTGAAATCCCTTGGTCCATTCACTCACCTTGATCTATTCTCCCACGGCGCATGCCCAGGCATGCCCAGGCTCTTCTACATTCAGAATTCACTACTATGCATATTCATGCCCGGAAATGAGTTTTGCATGAACAGATTACCGGGTGCCTCCCGCTGGCGGGGGTACACGCATCAGATGTGATGTGATCAGAGTGCTGGGGTTGCTACTGGAGTCCCGCAAATGTGCTGTGTGATCATGAGGTAAGTGTCTGGCAAAAGAAGAGGGTTTCACACAACAGGGCATCCCCAAAGGAAAACTGTAATATGGCCCTGGAGCCTTTTATGCTCAAGGGTTTGTGTACACTTGTATCTTGCAAAGGGTAGGGAAATTTCCCCTGTGGGTTAGCAAATATCTGCTATGGGTAAGATGTCAATAGTGAGTTAGAATATCACTTGTTGTGTTGTGTGTTTGCAGAGGGCATCCCGATTAGGATGCCCCTGCTGTGCGAAATCTCGGGTTCACCTTCCCTATTAAGATAGAGAATTGTTTCCGTTGAAATAAATGGGCTATTTCACATATATGTGCTGTGTTGTGCTGTATTTGGCAGTGGCTGCCACCTAGGACTGGCGGACCCAACAGGGACACATGACAGCAGCAGAAAACATTAGTGATAGAATATCACCTGTGACTCAGCATATACCTATTATAGGGTAAAGCGGAATGAAACCCCAACAGGGACAACACCCGCAAACTAAAATATTCCAGGGTCAGTCAGTGGCCTTCCCCTAGGGCATCCCAAATCAGGATGTGCTGCTGTGTACCCCCCCCCCCCCCAAGGTAGCTGCAAAACTCTTCTTCTTCCTGATTCCTTTGCCAAAGTTAAACCGGACCTTCACCATGATTTAATGAAAAGCCCAAACTCTTAAAAAACTATTTCTCAGCATCTAAAATTAATATATTTTACATGTTTAGTCACTAATTTATTATACTTTCCCCCACTGGGCTGCAACTCTGTTCGGGAATTTAGGATACGGGCGCCGCCATCTTGACTCAGAAGCATCACACTTACTGAGGAGAGGAGAGTGGGATAAGGTACAGGGGGGCGGGTTATAGCTGTGCTTTGCTCAGACAGAGCAGAGCTGGGGTCAGGGAAAGGTCAGCAGTCCCAGAATGCAGAGCAGCACAGTCACTTCCTGTTTGCAGGCACTTCCTGTTTGCAGGCTGCCTGCAAAAATGGCAGCTTCCATAAGCCGCCATCTTGGATGTTTAAAGGCTTATAAAATGCAGTAGATGCAGGTAGGATGATTTTTAATGTGAGCAATCTGTATGTACAGGGTGTGGGAAACATATAAGATAGACTCTTATTTAGAGTGAAGGTCCGCTTTAATGTCAGCAGCTGCTTCCCCTGCATCTCTGGGCTGTGTCTGTCCCTAACAAAAGGCTGGGGGTGGGAGGGTGCTGGGGGGGGGGGGGGGGTTCACATAGGGGGGCATCCCATATTGAAATCAGAGAACATGACTTGGGGTAGTCAAAATCCTGGGTTTTGTTCCACTTCCAGAAATATAGTATATAATATGTGAGATATCAACTGTGGGTCCAAAGGTGGGCAACAAAAATTGTAGAAGGACTTAAACTTAAAAATTATTAGGAGAGACTTAAAGTGGACCAAAACCCAGGATAGTCAAAAGTTTTGACTATCCTGGGTTTTTGTCCTTTCCCTTGGGGCGCCCGATCGCTGTGTGAAACCCCCCCAGATCTCCTCAGCAACTCACCTTATCCTGGTCCCACTCTGACAGTTGCATCCTCCGCCTCCCTCTAACTGGGAGCTTGCCTGCGCCATTCACAAATTCCTGGCACAGGCATGCGCACTGCTAGAAGGGAGCAGAGGATGCGCCCGCCAGAGCCACTGCTCTTAGATGCGTCGTGGGACCGGGATAAGGTGAGTTGGCAGCGGCAATCTCAGGGGTTTCACTCAGTGGGGCACCCCCGATCGGGATGCCCCTGGGAAAAGGGGTTCCACTTTAAAGAACTTAATACGTACAGAGGAAAGAAGGGAGAGAGGGGACATGATTGAGACCTTTAATTATTTGAAAGAATTAAATGTGCTTCAGGAGGGAAGTGTTTTTAAGAAGAAACTTAATAATAGAACAAGGGGGCACAACCTGAAGCTAGTTGGAGGGAAGATCAGGAGCAATGTTAGAAAATATTTTATTACAGAAAGAGTAGTAGATGCTTGGAACAAACTTCCAGCAGAGGTAGTTGAAAAATCGTCAGTCAGTGAATTTAAACATGCCTGGGATAAGCACACATCTATCCTAAGATAAAGAGTACATACAGTATACACATAAGGGCAGACTAGATGGATCGTATGGTCTCCTTCTGCCATCAGGCTTCTATGTTTCTATGGGTTAACAAATTCCTCCTGTGATTAAAAGATCTTTCACAAAAGTCCTTTTAAAGTGGACCAAAATCCAGAATTTTGACTATTCCAAGTTTTGGTCCTCTTTCTGGGTCATCCCAATTTGAGATGCCCCACTTAGTAAAACTCCCGTGGGTCATCCTAAAAATGTACTGTAACACCGGCCCCACAGCACATGCCCAGGCTCTCGTCCAATCAGTGCTCTTACCGTATTAATACACAGTATTTAGCTCTGTTTGAAATGGGAGCGGAAGCTGAATGGCTGGGTGCAGGAGCATGCATCAACCACAGGGAGGCTGGGGATGCGGCCCTTGAATGAGGTGTGGGAGCACCAAAAAGGTGAGTGATTGTGGGGCCATCCCAAATCAGGATGCCCCAGGGGAACCTAATTGGCTGACAACTGGTCTTTAAAAAAAGGCCAACCATCATGTGGCCCCTTTGCAGAGGGCATCCTGATCTGTTATGGCTGCTGTGTCAACCCCCGGTTTTCTTTATTTACTCACCTTTCCGACAGTCCCACCGTACATTGTGGGCACACCCACTGCAGAGCATCCATGGGACTGCCCACACTTGTACTCCTCACCACGTGTGTTTTTCCACCACAATGCAGTGGATATGTAGTGGCCCTAATTTAAAGCCTAAAACTGTACATAAATACCTGTGCCTGACTACAGCCACTCCCACACACCATGTGACCATCATTGACCAGTCAGATCAGTTATGTGGAGTGCCAGACAGGCATGGGAACAAAGAACCAGTAAGTTCTGACTGATTTGGGGGCTATATGAGGGGAGGGGTGCCCCAGGATGCCCCAGGGCTGGGGGTGGTGAGCAGACCTTCATTCATTTTTATTTGCTTAGCTCTGGGGCTTGTCTACTGATAAGAAGGTGAAGATAAAAAGAAATGTCAGATCATATCAGCACCTTCTTGCCTGAGCTCCTGTCCAAGGTGCTGAAAACTCAGGCTGGGCTCCCCCAGAAGACACTGACCAGACTAAGCATCAGGCTCTGAGCTGGCTGCAGCATGGCCACTGGAGTAAACTTGCTTTTCATTTTCTGGAGATTAAAGTGTAATATAATAAGACTCACAGGAGACATTGGCTATCCAAGAAAACTTGCTGCAGTCTGCGAGAGGAAGCTGCAAATTTTCTGCAAACCAAGGACACTTCCTGCATGTGACCACCAGAGGGCGCCCATAGCTTAATGTCTCAGTCAGCCAGGGAGCCATATGTTGTGGGAAGTCAAGGCATGTGGAGTATCTGCTGTTGTTAGAGCAGCTGTCATGTGCACGGTGCAGTCAGAACCCTCTGATACTGAGCCCTCAATGTGACCATTTAACCCTCGGTGTTTAAGGAAGGTGGCAGCACATAGCAAAGGGGTCAAATGCATAGCCCGAGTTCTTTTCTTGCATTAGTCTTTAAAAAGCCACATTTAGACTGCCTTTATAATGAGGTATCCTTCTAACCTGTGCCTGCCGGAATAAATAGACTGATATACAATACTGGTTATATAAGACGCTTCCTAAAGCCAGGCCCAGTGTCATGTTGTATTTACTAATCAGTCCATGCCCAGGAAAAGGCGGAAGGAGGCCTGGCTTTAGTTTATGATGGGAAAAGTTTCCGGTGGTAATGTGGTTGCTCTCTATATGCCTCTACCCTCACCCTTTTTTATTTGCTCTTCCTTTTTCACATTCCTTCCTTTTTTTCTCTTTTACAAATTCCCTCCATATTTCTCTTTTTCAGGTTCACTCCTTCTCTTTCTTTTCCACATTCCTTCCCTCTATATCTTATCACTTTTTTACATTCCCTCCATTTTTCATTCTTTTCACATTCCTCATTGTATTACCTTCTAATAACTTATCAATTTTCCCCTACATTCCCTTCTTTATTTCTTTTGCACATTACCTCATTCTTTCTCTCACTAGACCCTTTCTGCATCTTTCGCTCTTTTCCACATTCCATCCTTCATCTATCTTTTCCACATTTTCTCCTTCTCTGTATTTATTTCTCAGAAAGGATGTCACTATTGGCACCAGGGAGGGCCTGTGCTACCACTGGCATCAGGGAGGGTCTGTGCCACCACTGGCATCAGGGAGGATCTGTGCCACCACTGGCATCAGGGAGGGTCTGTGCCACCACTGGCATCAGGGAGGGTCTGTGCCACCACTGGCATCAGGGAGGGTCTGTGCCACCACTGGCATCAGGGAGGGTCTGTGCCACCACTGGCATCAGGGAGGGTCTGTGCCACCACTGTCATCAGGGAGGATGTGTGTCACCACTGTCATCAGGGAGGGTCTGTGCTACCACTGGCATCAGGGAGGATGTGTGTCACTACTGGCACCAGGGAGGGTCTGTGCCACCACTGGCATAAGGGAGGGTCTGTGCCAACACTGGCATCAGGGAGGATGTGTGTCACTACTGGCACCAGGGAGGGTCTGTGCCACCACTGGCATCAGGGAGGGTCTGTGCCACCACTGGCATCAGGGAGGGTCTGTGCCACCACTGGCATCAGGGAGGATGTGTGTCACTACTGGCACCAGGGAGGGTCTGTGCCACCACTGGCATAAGGGAGGGTCTGTGCCAACACTGGCATCAGGGAGGGTCTGTGCCACCACTGTCATCAGGGAGGATGTGTGTCACCACTGTCATCAGGGAGGATCTGTGCCACCACTGGCATCAGGGAGAATGTGTGTCACTACTAGCATCAGGGAGGGACTGTGCCACCACTGTCATCAGGGAGGATGTGTGTCACTACTGGCATCATGGAGGATCTGTGCCACCACTGGCATCAGGGAGGATGTGTGTCACTACTGGCACCAGGGAGGGTCTGTGCCACCACTGGCATCAGGGAGGGTCTGTGCCACCACTGGCATCAGGGTGCATGTGTGTCACTACTGTCATCAGGGAGGGTCTGTGCCACCACTGGCATCAGGGAGGGTCTGTGCCACCACTGGCATCAGGGAGGGTCTGTGCCACCACTATCTTCAGGGAGGATGTGTGTCACTACTGTCATCAGGGAGGGTCTGTGCCACCACTGGCATCAGGGTGCATGTGTGTCACTACTGGCATCATGGAGGATCTGGGCCACCACTGGCATCAGGGAGGGTCTGTGCCACCACTGGCATCAGGGAGGATCTGTGCCACCACTGTCATCAGGGAGGATCTGTGCCACCACTGTCATCTGGGAGGATGTGTGTCACCACTGGCATCAGGGAAGATGGGTGTCACTACTGGCATCAATAAGGGTTTGTGCCATCACAGGCACCTGAGAGGGTCTGTGCCTCCCCTGGCACCAGGGAGGTTCTGTACCATTGGTGGAATCGAGGGGGGTTTGTGCCATCAATGGAATCAGGGAGGGTTAGAGCCACCACTAGCATCAGTGAGGATACGTTTCACTACTGGCAGCAGGGAGTATGTGTGTCGTTACTGGCATCAAGGAGGGTCTGTGCCATCAATGGAATCAGTGAGGGTCGGGGACACTTGCATGAGGGAGTGTTAGAGTCACTACTGGCATCAGGGAGGATGAGTTTCAGTACTGGCATTAGGCAGGGTCTGTGCCACCACTGGCATCAGGGAGGATCTGTGGAATCAGGAAGGGGCTATACCATTATTGTCATCAGGCACGGCCACATATTAGACACTGTGTGTTGGGTGGCCACTAATTAAGCTTCTTTCCCAACCCTTCTTTTTCTAAGGAAAGAGCCCTGGCACCATAGGTGAGCCATGAGCCCATGCCACCCTTGCTTTCAGCTCCTGCTAAGCTCGCCGCCTATTCCCCCAATCCAGAGTCCTCCGCAGAGCAACACGCCATGTACATAGGAGAGGAGGCAAACGGAGAATGTTTGTTTTTAGCAAGGGCACCTGCTGCTGACCCTGCCCAGGTCCTCCAGGGTCACGTTTGTGTTTTGCCAAGAAGCAACAGGTTTCTGAAAACAGTTATGACTACAGGGTTAGAGTGGGGTTAAACACTTGCTAGCTAGATGGACCATGTTTTTATTTTACAATTGCACTTGCAAATACAGGAACATTTGCATTGACATTTGCTACGGTGAACTCACCTGTGCAGACTGCCTATTGGCCGCCCTTACCTTGTTTGGAGAGCACTGACAAGTCCTTGAATGGCAACAAATGTGCACGAACTGCATCAGCAAATGTTCTATGGGTGACCACATAATCCACCATGAAGGTCTTTGGGAATGAGAGTCAATTATTTACTTACGTTGACTTTACTGTAACTAAATCTGATGATATTCACAGTTTTGATATTATCTTAGGTAGAAAGGTCATCTTTTAAATAATGTTGGTTGGTCTGTCATTAGCCAATCACACAGTGAAAAAGAATGCTAAAGAGCTTACAATCTATTAAAGCATGCCCAATCCCTTAAACTCAAAGTTGGGAAAGTCGGCCCCTTCTAAACAGGAGCTAGGGACCAGATCTGGTATTGGATCAAGGAAACATACCACAGGATTAGGTAGGTTGACACGGTGATAATGGTGCAAAGATTAGATATGTAGCTTTCCAACAGTCACCTTTTCCTAAACCCAGTAAAGTTAATGTAGCTAGTAGTAGAATGAATGTAGCTCCTCTGATTATCATAGGTGGACTAGAGATTAAATAGGAATTCCAAGCTTTTTGTAACTCTGCAACCACCCTGCCCTACTCCTGTGCTAATCCCAATCTGGGCATTAAAATAGTCAGGGGGCGGGACTGTGAGTGACAGACTTGAGTGACCAGTACACTGTTACATGGTGCTTAAATTGTTTTCTCCTGAAACTTGTCCCTTGTAACCGGGGGGAAAAAAGGAAAAATTCCTTGTGCAGCTATTGTTCTGTTCTAATTACAGGGGTGTAACTTGAGGGGTCACAGGGGGTGGGACCACACCAGGGCCCAGAATGTCAGAGGGCCCCATCATTGTTGCTTCTCCACCTTATTTCTCATATATGTTCTCATTTGGCATCATTTAGAAAAATGGACCAATCACCAGGATTTTCTACAGAGTGCACGCAAGGATGCATCCAGCAATTGCGGTGAGGGACTGGCAGAAAGGTAAGGAGTTTGCGGGTGATCTGGGGGGTACATACAGTGGAGCATCCCAAAAAAACAAGTCTTTTAGCCACAAAGGTGACTGGTCCCCCTTAAAAACAGAAAAAGTTTATTGCATGAAAGGGCCCCCTTTAATGTTCACAAGAGGCCTGTCACATTTAGGGGTTTATTCATCAAGGGATAGCAGCAGGTAGTGTCTCGTAGCGTCAGGCAGCATCTGGTAAACGCCGGGCGCTGTACGCAATACCACATTTATGAAGGCGATTCTGGTGAGCGACTCTAACAGTGCCATGTAGCGTACGATTCATCATTACAGGCAGCTCAGCAAATAGCGCCGATGCTCTAGCTTCCAGAGCGCCAGATATTACCTGTCGTTACCTGTCGCTCTCCCATACATTTCAATGGATGTTCCTTTTCTTCTGTTTTAACTGTTTTTTTTTTCTCTCAAATAATTGTGTCATCTCTCCTGGCCTAGAAAGAGTCTTTTTTGAAAACTTTTTAGATTTTTTTATATTTATACGCAAAATTGTCATTACAGGTCTGACATTAAAGTATTAATGTCACAATGTTACAACAATGTCATTCCACGTGTTTTCGCTTTGTTACTGGTGAATATGTGTTCAAAAACAGACTTTTTTCACACAAAAGGCCGCTCTATGCTATAGCGACCAGATTTAGAGAGTCGACGCTCTGTGAGTCGGTTGCAATGAGCTGGCGCTACCTTTCGCTCCCTGCAACGCTGTACTTGTGTTAGAACGCCCAACATACATCTCATTCATCAATGCCGGGCAGGTTACTAGAGCGACTGAGACACTCTGTTACAGCGCCCGTCTATTAGCAGTCGCTCTTAGCGCCTCTGTACAGACGCTCATCTGCCGATAGCTGGCACTAGTAATGAATCAGCCTCCCCGTTACTGTGTATTTACATTATGGTATTTATGAATGCTCTTTCACAAACCTAACTTCATATTCATGCATAGTGTAAGTTTAGATTTATATTAGCCATTTAGCCTTAATAAACATTAGCTAAGTAAAGTTTACCTTTTAGATCAAACTGACGCTGTTCGGAACAATTTAAATAGCATATTACATTGCAAATGTTTCCTCCTTTGGCCGCTAGGTGGTGACAAAGCTCTAGCAGTTGAGTCTTGTTGAGGGGGGCTGAGCCTTGTAAGGGAGTGACAAGCTGAGGGGGATCCTCCAGCCTGCATCTTTGCTGTTAGTGACAAGCTCCCTGCTGTCCCTGTTCTAATGATTCTATGGTAAAGCTCACACCTGCACCACATATTCATTGTCAGGTGGAAAAAGGGTGCTGATTTCTGGAGGACAAGCCAGCTTTGTGGTCCTTGCCTAGATACAGAGCTTCAGAGAAATGAAGACAGAAGTTTTGCAGGATTGCTGGCTGATAGTGTCTTGTAAAGTTTCTTTTTGTGGGATGTTTCTGCTGGAGATCTACTGATGTCTGTGGGGACTGTCTGATAACAGAAGAGGAGCATCAGCCTGTCAAGGAGCTTGCAAGTGGTCCTCGCTTTTATTGGGTTATTTTCTAAACTTTATGATCTACAGGTTCCGAGGACCAAAAACTCTAAACCCTGAGGTTAAGCAGTGATGGTCGCCTGAAGGTGGTACGAGAGTTGACATGACACAGTTGGCGTTATTGTTCTGCGCAGCCAGGTGAGGCTGTTTGGCTTCGCACTGGAATTTAAAGGGGCTTGTACCAACATGACTACCTGATTCTAAAGCTTTGTAGCCATTCGATCAATCATGTCTTGACACCCTCAGGCTTAGAGGGATCATGGATTGCCATCAAAAACTCTGATGACCAATTGTTGGTGCCTGATATGAGAGAGACCTCCCAGCCCTGTAAGTGCTAAAAGCAGCTGCTGCCTGGCTCATTCATAGGGAGTGGTTACCTTGAGAGCAGTCCTGACAGGCTTTGCAAAGCAGAGATCACACATCCTAAAACCTAGGAGGGGTTCCTGTGACACCAGCTTCAGACAGGTAATTAAGGCTCTTCTCTTTCCCTCCAACCAACTACCCCCTCTCCGTTTATCCTTCTTTATTCTATAGATCAGCTTGGAACAGACCTGCCGCTGGGGGTAGACTTCCCCTCTCTAATGTGTAACTCCCCCAAAGCAACACGAGCAGGTCTTTTAATTGGACTAAGCATCAGGGCTAGAGCAGAACACTTTACTGGACTAACCTCACATACAGGCAGCTTGAGAAATTCAGATCTGCTGGACCTGCTTTACTTGTGAGTATAAGCTGCTCAATAGCACATCCTGGACCCTTTATGTCCTAATGATAAGTTAACATAGCAAACCCACCTTTAAATAATTTCTGATTTCCAGGAAAAGTTACTGCTCCTGTTCTATGCCAAGGCTAAATTAAGATAAAATGTACTTTTTATTTTTTTTTTCTTGACTATGTTTTGATGTGTAAGTTAATTTTCTATGGCTCTGCTACAAAAACAGGTCCTAATAAGGTGAGTGCTCAATGGCCATTCAGCACTGTGACACAACAGAATCTACAGACATGTTGTTATTAGTGACAATGGCTAAAGTATTCATTAGCCCGATTAATTGAAATAAACAATGGCCCTTTGTTAACCCGGATGGAAATATTAGTCTAGAGTCTAGTTATGAGGCTGATTTCTGCTTGCCACTCCTTCCTGTAATTAACACTTTTTCAAGTCTGTGGTTAGATGAAGAATTAAGACCTGTAGCTATAAATGAAAGAGCCTTGTTGACATTCTTTTATCCATTACTCTTGTGGTAAAGGCTGGCCCCAAGATGGACTACATACCAGATTTATTTGACAGCGCGTGTTTAAAATATGAGTGGAGGACCTCAGCATCATTGCAGTAGTCAACTCTGTAACCTGGTGGATTAAAACCCATTAGAATGTCTCTCCCTTCACCATAATGACAGAGAAATTAGATTAGAGGGATGGTGCATGAGACATAAACACGACAAGGGGCAGATGTACAAATCTGCAGCTGGATGGATCTCATCCTGACCATGTGATCACGTAACCCTATTATCCCAACTATTGCTGCTGGCTTCATTGGAAGTGTCTTTGACTTTAAAGGCATTAATCTAATGGAACTGATGATTTTATTGAATTTGAAAGTATGATTCACTCTGCTGATATATGCCGTTGCTAATGCTGGAAATTACTATCAATTAAGTGTATATACAATTTTTATTACGAATAACACTAATAATACCAATATCTGATCATTGATATTATTTTATCAATAATTTGGGTGACAATGCTTATTGTCTTTTAGTGTATAAGATGTATTTAAGATTCAATGTACTCTCCCTGGAATCTAATAATACTAAAAAGACTTTTTCAGATGCTTACTGTTTTTTGTTTTTAAAACAAAAAAAAACAATTTTTTTCTTGGTTTTCTGAGTTCTACATTTTCAAATTTTTTTTCTTTTTTTTTACACTTTTCATCAATTTTATTACAGTGCTTATTGTTGTATTTTGTGTGGCATCTAGTCTTTAACAGTGTCTTCTAAACTGGATTTATTGGCTTTTATTATTATTGTTTGTTTAAATGTAATGGTAAATATTGACTTATTTTACCAAAATTTCATGTCATTCAACTTCTATTTCACAACTCAATCCTAATCCTAAATCAGTTATTATTATTATTATTATTATCTTTACTTAGAATCTTAGTTGGATTCAAGATCACATTTACCCTTTAATCCATTATGCGTGCATTATTATTAGTAGTAGTAGCATTAGAAGTGATAGTAGGATTGACATTATTGTTTTAGTAACTTGGTATTTTGTAGTAAATAGAATCATATGTTTCTCAGCTCCCTGACACTTCCATTTGGCTACTTATTGGATTTTCTGGCATAGCAATTTATTATTTATGCGTCATTATTATTAGTTGTAGTAGTAG
Organism: Gastrophryne carolinensis; assembly: GCA_027917425.1. Taxonomy (NCBI): domain Eukaryota; kingdom Metazoa; phylum Chordata; class Amphibia; order Anura; family Microhylidae; genus Gastrophryne; species Gastrophryne carolinensis. The sequence continues at coordinate 93,564,835 of CM051239.1, forward strand.
CAGCATTGGCACTATTATTTAATTTACTTATTCAGGGCTGTTTCTTCTAGTAAAGAAATTCATATCTTTATTAATACTGCCATCTGGCTACTAGATTGTATTACTCCAGTCATTTATCTAATAATAATAATAATAATAATTTATATATATATATATATATATATATATATATATATATATATAATCAATTAGCAATGTCCAAGGTCAAATAACTATTTAAAGTATCTTGAATGTTACTTGAATGATACATACTGTTGATGCTTCATTATATATATTTATTTATTTATATATAATTGCAGTCACTTGAGAAACACTTAGTGGATATGGACAGGTCATGGCATTAAACTGTCTTCAGAACAAGGTTTATTGATTATTTTATTCCATAGGGTGAATAGAGGACTGTCAATATAATATCAAGTTTCTGCTTTCAGGTTGGGAATGTTTAAGTGAGCCAGATTGAGTGACAATCCTGGAGATTTGGGATTGGAAGTCTCCATTGTTTGATTTGTTTGTGTTCGTTATGCTCTATGCTGCGTAAACTTCTACATCAGTGAGATGGTGGTCCATAGAGAAAGTAAATGTGGGTTGTGGTGGCACAGTGTCTTCTTTTCAAGGGAAACTTTAAGAAAATTGGTTGCTGTGAACTATAGAAGGAAAACAAAAACTTTTCACATTTCTCAACTTGAATTATAGCTCTAAAATAATAGGTTAGGATGTGGGTGATTTACTAAAGAAGGAGTGACTATGTCATTTAATGATGATTTCAGTTGTGTGTAAAACTTTAAATATATGGCCTGAGAACGACAGGTCTTGTGCAGTGGTTTGGAAAAAATGCCTTGAAGAGAGCATTTTCTTATTTAAATCCAAAATATCCAGAGGCCAAAAGCAGGTACCTGGAATGTTAATTGTTATGTATTTCCTGCATTTCTGTCCCCGTCTAGTTTCTATGGCCCCCGGGGCTTTAATGTTGGTATAATCAGCCCTCAGGACAGGACTTTACCTGGCTATTTAGAGGATGCATGGGGGGGCAGGGGCATAGCTGAGCTCTGTTTGGACAGGATGGTGTCCTTAGTGAGAACCTGTCAGGACAGTTAAGGTCATCATGGCTAGTGATTGGTATTCTACTAGAAGATATAATAGTGAGCAGGCTGATTCTGTAGTGATCCTGGACACATCATACAGAATATATACAGTTCATCATAAGCCTTGTTAGGGAGAGACCCATAGTAGTTTTGTAGAGAAGTTTCAGAAGAGCTGTTTCTAGAAGAGGACAAGCAGGACGATCGTCCCCTGGGCACCAATGCTATTTGGGGCTCCTGTTTTCTGCAGATAGCTCAGGGCCACTGTTAGTGGTACAGGGCAAAAGACAGGCCATTCATCCCCATATTGGGCTCAATCATGGGGAGGGGGGACCTCATGCTACTAAGGTAGAGGCATATAATAGCATATACGTGTATAGGACAGCAGCAGCACCATACGATGGGAGAGGAGGGGGCAAATGTTTACCTCTCTCCTCTGAGCGCTATTTTGCCTAGAGTTTCATTACAAATGGCAACTTTTCAGTAATCGAAAACATCCTAAAAGGTACAGTGAAAAGAAAGTTATTAAGTGGTGTGCCTTTATTAAAGGGCATTTTACTAAAGTGTTGACAAAGTCTCTATTTTATTAGATAATTTCTCCACAATTTACAGTAGTATATAGTATATAACCTAAACAGTATCTATGCATTCTATGCTTGTGTGGTTCTGCACATCGATAGCTTTGGCTTTACCACTTTCTTCTGCCTTTGCAAGTCATCTGATTGGCTTGATGATGTTGAGATGACTTTTTTGGGATCCATTGGAGTATGCTGTTGGCTACAGATTCAGTGCCTTTGGGTATGTGTTTTTAGTTTGTGGCATAGAATTAAGTATGTACCAATCACCCCCTCCCTGGTAACATTACATGATGGATAAGAATACACCCATACTTCTCGGCAGTAAGGACACAATTCGTTTTGACCAAATAACCTCATTAGCAGGAAATGCATCCTCAAACCTGCAGGGATTCTCCACCACTTATGCTTTATCCTGTTTACTGCATTTCCTATGATGTTAGCATATTTAATACTGGTAGAAAAACTATGTTGCTCACCTACTTTGCTGTGCATAGAAATTCTTGATGTTTTGTGTTTTTATATAGTCCCTCAAGTTCACTGCCAGTTCTGAAATCAGGGGAGAATATATATTTTTGGACAGTGATATACTGATGGCAAGGTGGGGAATCCGTAGGATGTCCCACTGAGTTATTAAATATTGACAAGAGCCTGCAGAGACAGGTGGGAAGCCATTCCCAGACACAAATCTTGAGGCTAGAAAAACCTCAAAAAAAGGGACAGGGCCCAACTGGGTAGTACCTATTTCTCCTATACTCTGCTCCACCTCGGACGGGAATACATTTTTCGTGAGTTGTCTCTTAGCCATTAGGCATGTCTGCAAATATTTAAGCTCCTCCCACATAGCCTATATAGGGCTGGTTACCCCCACAGGCCCTAAACAGAAGAAACTGCCATGAGAAGAGCTAATATAACTAACAGAAAAGTACAGCCCCTGGGTGACCAACTAAGGAATCACCATAACATTGGCAACAAAAGCGACAAAGTAGTCGCAACAATACAAAAAATTAAGGGTGACGACGTCCCAGGTGGAGCAGAGTACTATGGAGAAATCCATTTTACAGGTGAGATCACAAAATGGTATTTTTCTAAAAATGGTCACCACATAGAGGAGGCAACACTCAAGGACACTCTGACTCTAGCTCAGCAGCCTTCAGTACTGCTTTCCAAGAACATTGAAGGATGTACTTCGTTAGCTCATATGATCAGCCTCAATAATGATGTTTATTTCGAGTGTTGCTTGAGTGTCCACAGTTAGTAAATGTGGGTGGTGGTCATCTTAGAAAAGCATGATCTTCAGAAAGACATCATGCTTTCCCTAATAGAGAAGTCCAGATTAGTCATGATCTGCAAGGGAAGGTAATAGATTACCTACTTCAGGTCAGAGGCCAAGGTTCCCAATAAAGTAATATCTTGCCCTGTTGCTAAGTGAAGAACGGCGGAATAAAGCCTGGATTTCCAAAATATTGGGCTACTATGGTTGTATTTACATATTCATATCTGCTCCTGACTGTGCTTTTCCTTTTGGCAGTTTGACATATATGGTGACACTCAATAAGTACATTTCTGTAGGTTCGTATTAGCTTGTCAGGAGAATGCTGCGATGGTGCCATTCAATGCTCATGTCAGTTACAAGATGTCTGATGACGTGTGTCTTTGCAGGAAAACCACATGACCTGTGCATGCAAACCTGTTGACATTACATATTTTCTATCATCACTCTATAGACATCAAAGGCCAAATGAACAGTTAAAGGGCAATTCTACTTTTGGTGGTATGTTTTAAAGCGGACCAATAACCACTGAACTTGTGAAATAAATTTGGCCAAAATCCCCGCCGATATTCTCTTCTTAGAACTAAAAATGGATATTTACGCTTTTTCGAATCATCCTAGAACCCTTTTATTTTTGCTGTCCCTCTCTGTAACATGGCAGGAGATCAGTCATTGCATAGGTGTGGCAATTACATCATTGCCACACTTAACAGTGGCAATGAATGGAGGAGGCGGAGCTTTACAGTTAAAACAATGGCCGTTATCTGAGATTAGAGTGAAACAGGAGCAGTAAAAATTGGCAAAATTCACTCTTCATAGGGGAATGCTAGGTAAAAATGTGGGTTTTGCTTCACTTTAAAGTTTCCATTATTGTGTGCCAAAATACTGTCTTCAGTGTGCTAAGCTTATTGTTTTTATTTTCTATTGGTTTGCACCTCTGTGTTATTAAAGTGGACCAACACCCAGGATTTTGACTATCCTGGGTTTTGGTCCACTTTGGGGGGGCACCCCGATTGTGAAACCCCCCGCACGTCACTCTTACAGGGCGCGCGCCCGCGCCGGCCATTCACAAACGATAAGGTAAGGTTTTTTCGGGGTCTTGCGGGGTGGGGGGGGGTTTCACGGTGAGGGAGGTGATCGGCCCGAATCTTATAGATTCCCGGGCCGATCACCCCTGGGTGTTGGTCCAATTCAAAGAAAACTGTTTTCCAAAGCAAAAATGTGTTTACCGTAGCAATGTACATCAACTGGTGCATTAGATGTACAGACCAGAGACATCCTCACACTAGCTTGCTAAACATCTGGCTAAGGCAGGGATGACAGGCTTAACCCATTCTGCTGAAATTCATCTTCTTCAGTTTGTGAGAATTTTGTGTTCCAGTAGCAAAAGAGTTACTAGCAAGTTCTCACCTGGCGAGGTCATTATGCTGCTTAGACTTTTCTGGGACTTGTAGTCCACAGTTTTTACTCAAGGCCATGCAAACCACTCTCACTATAAAAAACATACAGGCTGATTCATTAATAGCGCCAGGTAGCGACAGATGAGCGACAGTAGCGTTATTTTCACAGCGCCCGCTAGTAGTCGCTGTGCTTGGCCGTTGTTCGGTGTGCGGTAATGTTGAATACGGGGTTATGAGTCGCTGTTTGACAGGTTCCGCGCTGTATGGGAGCGCATGATAGTGAACGGCCATAGCGAACGGCTCCCAGCATATTCATTAACAAATCACGCTCCAAAAATTCTCGCGCTGTGAAATGCTTGTTTAAACCCCAGAGCGCTGGCGGCGATGGGTTAAAAGTAGTTTTTTAACCCCCAAACATCCATATTTTTAGAAAAAAAAAAAACATGTTTTTCAAAACAGTTTGTAATATGAATACATTAATATCAGACCTGTAATATCAATTCTGCACAAATTTTTTTTTTTTTTGCTTAAAAAAATATCTAACATTGCAGAAGTGGTCATGGGATTTTTGACATTATGTGGCATTATGTGACGCTATGTGGCACTAGAAGGGGTTAAGCAGACCTCAATTCTTTGTGAAAACATGCTGGAAGAAGCTACTGACTGATGGGCCATAGGCTGTATAGTAAGCTATTCACCTGGACTGACATTGATTGTTCTTTATTAGGGACTGCAGAATACCAGCGGAGAATCGGAAGCCAAATGGTTTAGGCCTTTTTCTCTTCTGGTAGTGATTGCAGATACTCTGCATTCCAGTAAATGCACGCACATTGTCCAGGGGACCCGAGAGATATCCATACATAGTTGTATCCGAGAGACCTTCCTGCTTCTAAATGCCATTGCGGATTTATTGTTGACGCTCTTGGCACCGCCGCCTAACAAGGGTAATCACTGGAACCGTCCGGAGTGTGGCTGAATGACATTGATAGTTTAATAGGTTATAGCTCCATCATTAAAGTCTATGCAACACCATTTATTGTTGACATGTCCTCATGATCACCTGATTTTACTAACTACAAACATTTAGGCTTCACTTACATTACATGTTGTTTAACCATTTATGGTTTACTATTTTTGTATTGGTTGAGGCCCTTATTTTCGAGCCCTATATACATTTGTCCTAGCCAATCAGAAGACCGGGCCCTGGTACCGACAATTAAATACGTCTCTCCTATGGCTCATGCAGTAATACTTTCCCTGTTGCTTTAGCTGACTTGAATATAGGTAGGACACTAAAGCAGAGATGAATGGGGTTTCTCTTCTGTCTGTAAGCACAAATCTGAAAAAATAGGGTGGAGGAGCAACAATGATGGCCCCCCTGACCCTGATGGAGTCATTACCTCTACGCTGCCTGTAGTTCTGCCCCTGCAGATTATAGTCTTTGATTGGAGTTTTTTTTTGAGATGCAGGTAGAGTTTTTCTCACTTAAAGTGGCACAAAAGCCTTTTTTGCCCTCCCCAGCCGGCATGGTGGTGGCCTGTTTTTTTTTTAACTGTTTATTCCACAGCTGAGACCTTGACCACCTAGAAATGTAGAGATCACCAACTGGCTGATCTGAAGAGTGTCTGGCTGATGTGACCTGCCCGCTGGCTGCACCCTCAACTTCCCTGTAGTCTGAGGGTGGATCACGCAACACCTCCATGGAAGCCAGGGATGCAGCTGCTGGCAAAGACAGCATGGTGGGAGCCGACAATAAAGGTGAGTTTACTGACAATCCCTAGGTTTCACACAGAGGGACACTCTTATTTTTGGATGCCCTGGGGCAAGCTAGCAGTCGGCCCTGGAGTCTTTTGAATTCCAGCTTTTGAGCCACATACAATGATGTTAAATATAGAATAGCATTCCTCTATTTAAAAATCTAAATCTTGTGATGGGGCAGTTCTGCTGAGCTTTTAGAAGCTTTTATTTTAGAAGCTACAAAACACTAGCAGCCTATAGGGAATGTGTGGCAAACACATTAAAAATTAGCCTCTCCAGATTTGTTTGGATTTCCCATAGGCTGATGTTATTTTGTAATGTTTAAAATCTCATTCAAAATAATTACATCACCTAAAAAACTCCCTCATTGCACTTGATTTAGAAAACTATTTTTTTTTTTTTCGCTTTATTGTGTACTGAATGAGAAAAGCTCTGGCTGCCTCTTCAAACTCTACCTCACCAGAAAAATCCAAATGTATTTGGATAAGCCCCATTGCTGGCCACCACTTATCTCTGTGTAGCCATTAAGATGACATAGGCTGTTAAAGCAGACCAAATCTCTTTAAAGTGGACCAAAACTCCGGATTTTGACTATCCTGGGTTTTGGGCCACTTCCCCAGGGCACCCTTATCGGGGGTGCCCCGCTATGTGAAACCCCCCAGAACGCCCAGATCAACTCACCTCACCCCGCTCCTACGACGCATGCACGGCCGCTCGTCCAATCAGCGCGCTCTGAGCCGCTGAGCTATGCACGTCAAAGCGAAGTCTTAGCTCAGCGGCTCCGAGCACGCTGGCAGCCGCATCTCGCGCTTCCCTCTAACAGGGAGCGCACCCGCCATTCACAAATGGCCGGTGCGGGCACTCGCCCTGCTAGAGGTTTACGGGCGTCCTGGGGGGGTTTCACACAGCAGGGCATCCTGATTTTGGATGCCCCGTGGGGAGGGAATGGATCGGCCCGGGAATCTTATAGATTCCCGGGCCGATCCTGCTGGGTTTTGGTCCACTTTAAGTCCTGGCCCTGGATACTAAAAAACTCCAGGGCCAGGTGATTCCATGTCTCATGGGCATCCCAGTGTGGGATCTCTGCTTTGTTAAACTCCCCGATATGCTTACTGATCTGCCAATCCCACAGCACATCTGCAGTTTGCAGAGGGGGGAGGCGTCTGACACTTCATTCCTTTAGAAAACATTGCTGGGTGACGCAATCTAATCTTATTGGCAGGCCGCACATATACAGTGGGATCACCAGACAGGTAAGAATATAAAGCTTTCATAGGGTTTTCCCTAGTCAAGCAGGCAAAAACCCAGGTGAGTGAAAAAATAGGGTTTTGCTCCACTTTAAAACAGACCTACTACTAAAAATCATTCATCTTTACTGTCTCTGGACAATAAACATAGCACATTGTTATTTGTATAGATACAACCCTTTATTTTTGTTGAATGTTAAACATAGCTGTGATCTATTTTAAAGCTGAACAAACAATCCCCCCAGAGACTAAATGACTCAAGGGGAGATGGTCTACCTATTTATGCTAAAAAATGTGGTAATTCATGTGAAACCCACTCAAAGTTTCCCCAAACCCTTGCTGCAGCCACACTCCTGCTATACCTTTAGATAGGCGCATTCTCGCACCAAGCCTCACCCAATGACTGCTGCAGGCAGGCCGCAGCTAGAGGTGAGTGGGAATGAGGCCAACATCCCATCGCTCCATTTATATTGCCTTGCTGCTCTGAGCCTAGAGGACCGCAGGACCGCTTAGCATATCAGTGGCCCACATTCCATTCAGATTTCTTTTGATAGATGCGCTGTGGGAACGATGAAATGGAGTTTATGGGTGATCCTGATGGATACCCAAATCAAGGTGTCCCGCCCAGTAACAAAACTCAAGATAAAGTAAAAATCTTGGGTCTCGTTCCTCTTTAATGCTGACACAAAGGACTTTTGCTAAGATAATAATTATGAGGATCAAAAAATCTAGTCCAATCCCTGTGCCATCTATTGTGGCAACTAATCCTAGTAAGATCGGATGAGGATGAAGATGGTGGATGATGATGGTTTTTAAAGAGCATACTGAAAAAGCTAGAGTACTGTAAACCAATATCATATCACACCTACCACTGTGCACCTACCAAGGCCGAAAAGCCAAAAGGAAGCCTGCATAAATGGAGTCATTGAGATCTTTTTGGGCCATGATTTCTGTGGCCGTCCTGTATGGTCACCACAAGAAGTGAGGCTTATTTTCAACTTGGTCTTAAAAAAGGAAACAATAAAATAAGAAACGTTTGGCTATAAGTCATCCTATTCATTATCTCTCCTTTATAATCATTACTGTTGCTTAACTTTTCCGGGCTCCACCTGTGGACTATGAGAACCAATTGTCCTTTCTTTTGGCAGAATTTTTCATTCTAATTAAGGGCACATATCCCCAGGTTGTGAGTCTGTTAAGGCATGTTGTGGTATTATGTATTGCCACCCTGTAGCAATTACAGGATTAGACCTAGACTTGTTGTGATATGTCCTAATGGGCTACTCTTCTTGTAAATAGGTTGATCATGTTGCTACCACAAGGTCAGCCCTGCTTCGCATTGAGGGTCATGCTAAATATTTGGGTAAGCAAGATGTGCCTTGCAACCTGTGTCTGAGTTAGCTTTTTCATTTTAACATGTGCAAAAAAAAAAAATTCTTTAAATCTTTCCCAGAAATCACCTGTACCTGGGATGGGTCATTTTTACAGGTAAGGTACATCCAACGAGGTAAGAATATTTTTTATGAGGTTTGAAAAGACAGCGCCCTATGGGGTATGCAAAAACTAATGCCACATTTTTCTTCATAGCCCGTAGGGTGCTATTGTTTCCAAACTTTTAAAAAATGCTTACCTCATAGGAACAATTAGGTATTGCATTTGTAAAACTGCCCTATCACAGGTACAGGTGAGTTTTGGGGAAAAAAAAATTAACAAAAATATTATTTGCAATTTTTTTGTGCGTTTACAGGACAAGGCACAACATCGATAATAAGACAGCATAGGGGTATACCTGTCCCATGTGCCTCTCCTCCATTTTCTGCAGAACCCTCCTTTCCATTCTATTCCTCCACGACCACCTTCATATGTGGTCATCCGGTCACACCTTCTTTAGTGCTCCAAGTGTGAACAAGCACAGCAGTCATGCCTACCCAGTTTGGGGGTGCTAAGGAACTCAGATGGCTGTGCAACTACATTTGGAGGTGGTCAGGGAGAAATGTAAAGGCAAGAAGGAACAAACTTAGGAGACCTACTACAGGAAATGGTTTAGAGCACTGTTTATCAACCTGTGGTACGTGTATTTATCAACCTGTGGTACGTGTACCCCAGGGGGTTCTCAGAGATGTTCAGGAGTTAACCTGCAGGGACTGTCTGACAGGACTGGTATATTATTTTAACAACAAAACATTATTCTTTTTTTTCTTTAAAAGTGCTTTGATGCCTGTGGCCTACTTATTTTGCTAATACTTAGAATTCCCCCCCCCCCCGGTGTTGTTGTTACTTCCTGTCTCTAGGGGGTACTTGGCGTAAAAAGGTTGAGAACCACTGGTTTAGAGGATGATGGAATAGGCTTCAGTTGAGCTCCTTGCCTTTGACTAAATTGTCCCTTTAAAGTTAAAAAGCTCACTGAGATGCAGGTTGCGATTCACGCTGTAAGACACACCCAAAGTGCACCTTGGTTTACCAAATAATTAGCATGATTCACCCCCGCTGTTGGTAGTTCAGCTACACTACTGTTTGCTAGTTCATTTTCACCCATGGATTCTTCTTATTTGAGTTTTATTTTACATTTCCGCCTCTCCGCCCCCCTGACAACATTGTCCACCAATCGAGTGCTTCCAGAGTGCGCATTCATTCATATTCTTGCACCATATACCTCCCCTCCTGTCTTAATGTGGTGGAAATGCTAAGTGAGAAAGGGGCCTGTGTTGTCACACACCCCGCTTCCACTATTCATGACATATGGGTTATGGTCCAGTAGAGGGCGAACTTCTGCAGAGATGAAAGCAAAAAAGAAGCCCCTTCCCGGTCCATATATACCTGGGACCTCCCACACATTCCCCAGTTCGTTCTCTGCAGGACGGCGATCAAGTCAGAAGATGTCTGCCTCTCTTCCTTGCAGGTAAGCCGGGCTTACGCCCGGCAATTTTTTGCCCTATATCTGCCCAGACCTTTATACATTAAGCCCAATATTAGCCTCCCAGCCTTGGCTGCAGGTCCGGGTGAGGGTAGGAATCACCTTAATAGGTGTTCAGGGAGCCATGCTCCCCCGGAATCCGGGTTGGTGATCCCGGTTTGGGATGCCCTGTCCCTAATTGCATATATATATATATATATATATCCCTTACACCATACTTGGTGCGGGATTATCCCCCTTCCGGGTCCCTCTGTTAACCCTCCAGTGGGGGGGGGGGGGCGGACTTTTCCTTTTTCCTTCCTGTCATTCAGGTGTGAATTTGTGTGTGTATGTGTGCTTGGTGCTTCACATTACAGGCTGGATGCCGTTTTTTGCTCTGCTGAGGGGAGCTTCTTCCCCTCAGGCTGCGGTGTTCAGGGGACGGGCGCTCGCGCTGCCACGACCCGCCCCCCTTCTGTTTTGGAGCCAATTGCGGTTGTGAGAATAGGGGGCGGGGCTAGGCGCGGCGCGCGATCCGCGCTGGCCCGCCCCTTCTTCTCCCTTTCTCACTCTCCTTCTCTGAGCTGCTGAGCGGTGGCAGCCATTGTACAAGACACGTGAGTGCCCTCCCGGGCTCCCCCTTTTGTGTACCTGACTTAACCATGTGCCCCATTCTGACTGGGGACAGCGCTAGTCCCTTTTAATTTTTTCTTTGATTTATGATGATATATATATTATATATACATGTATATATATGTGTGTGTGCATGTGCTTATGGCCACTCATTTGTGTCTTTCAGGAGGACTCCCTGTGCCTTGCTTAAAAGGGGGTTCTCCCGGTCCTAGGGTCCCTAGCAGAAATTTGGGGCACTTATAAATCCTCCCATTTCGGACTTAAGGGGCATCCCGGGTTGCTTACCAGCGTAATTCCCTCGGGTCCTTGCGACTACCTTAAAATCACCATATGGAGGCTCCACAGGATACTGGGCTCGGGCTCCCTTCAGGACAATCACGGCTATGTATGGGTTGTGGGGTACCCCTTACGGGGAAGAATGTACTTATTTGCATACCATGTGCGCAACAGGCCATAACGTGGCAGTTGGGACCCCAGGCTTCTGGGTCAGTGCCGCCCGCCTCACCTACCCCACCCCGCATCATCCGTACCCCAAGTGACACTGTCATTAGTGGGGAGTCGCACTCGGAGGTATGTGCTAGGCTGGCCAACCTTGAAAAAATTATTTCTAGCTCAGTGGGCAGAAAGGCCACTGCTAAGAAAAGGCATCTGTCACCGGCTGCGCCGGTAATTGATTTTGATGATTATGACTCCCCTGACTGGGCCGATTATCCCCTGCTTGAAGAGGGGGAATTGTTTGAGGAATCTGAGACTGAGGAATTGCAGTTCTTTGATTCTGATGCCGGGCAGGCGCTGGGGGATGCTGTGGATACCACCAAGGTCCTGGCCCATCTCTTAGAGGTTCTGGATATTTCCCCACCAGTGGAGGCCCCTCCGAAGAAGGGGGAATTCTTTGGGTTCTCTAAGCCCCGCTTGGAGTTCCCAAATCAGGATCATTTTGACAGCATGATTCTTAGCGAATGGGAGAAGCCGAGTCGGCTTCACGGTGTTCCTCAGGGATGGGATAGGAAGTATCCCTTTCCGGTTGACGCGGTGAAGCGCTGGCCTTCCCCTCCTGAGGTCGATGCGCCCATCTTAGGATTGTCCAACACCTCTGTTGTACATACTCCTGACGCCACTACCCTTAAGGATGGCGAGGACAAGCACATTGATCAGATGGCATGTCATGCTTTTGCCAGTGTGGGTTCAGCCTTGCGGCCTGTCTGTGCATCGGCACTCGTGGCTGTGGCTACCAGGTCTGAGATTAGGGACATGTTAAATGGGTCCCAGCTCAACCCGGACAGCGTTGAATTCACAAGAGGTGTGAATTGTTCATGAATTTTGTTTTGTCAGCTATAGACGACACTATTACCATGTGTAGTAGAACTTCGGCTCTGTTGGTGGCCATGCGCCGATCGGTCTGGCTGCGCCAATGGACGGCTGACATTGCGGCCAAGAAGTCATTTACAGCTTTGCCCTTCTTGGGAATGCGGCTGTTTGGAGACAAATTGGATTCTGTGGCGAAGGGTGGGAAGCTACCTCAGCGTAAGAAGCTGCGTCGCTCCTTTCGCGGTGCCAGAGGGCGCAGAGACCTTGCCTACTCTGGATTTAGAGGTGATTCCTGGAACAGAGGTAGAGGACGTGCCCGCCCAGTCTCTACCTGGGGTTCCAGACCCAAGCCCGCTGCCAAGCCGGTTCAACAATGAGGAGGCACCCTCACCTTTGCGGGTGGGGGGACGGCTGCAGCCCAGGAGGTCACAGACAAGTGGATATTGGAAGTGGTCTCGTCTGGGTACAAACTGGAGTTCGAGTCCCGGCCTCCTCCCAGATTCCTAAGGTCTCGTGTGCCATCGGATCCTCGGGCGGCGCTGGGGCTCCTGTTGGCTGTATAGAATCTCCTGGAAATGGCGGTCATATGCCCGGTGCCTCTTTCAGAGAGAGGCCGGGGTTATTATTCCAACCTCTTCACGGTTCTCAAAAAGGATGGCTCCATAAGACCCATCCTGGATTTGAAGCTTCTCAACAGGTTCATCAGAACCAAGAAGTTCCGCATGGGGATTTCATGACGTCCATAGACATCAAGGATGCTTACCTTCATGTACCAATTTTCCCAGCACACCAGAGATTTCTCAGGTTCGTGGTGGGAGATCAGCATTTTCAGTTTGTGGCCCTCCCGTTCGGGCTGACCTCGGCACCGAGGGTGTTTACCAAGGTTCTGGCGGGCATAATGGCCCTGCTCAGAGCCCAGGGCATTCGCATTGTGCCGTATTTGGACGACCTACTCATTACAGCTTCTTCCCTCTGCCAGGCGGAGTTGGACACCAGGACGGCGGTGGCGGCGCTGGAAAGGTTTGGATGGGTGATCAACCACCCCAAGTCTTCTCTCTCCCCGTCAAGGGAGATCTCCTTTCTGGGCATGAATCTGGATACCAGTTGCTACTTCTCCTTTTCGTAAGACGGACGCCTTGTTCGTGGTGCCTTCTGGGCCCAGAAAAGGTTTGGCGCCCGCCAAGTCTACCATTAATAAATGGATACGCCAGGCCATTGTTGGGGCCTATTCCGCAAAGGGGAGGGTTCCTCCTTTTAAGATCACTGCCCATTCTACTCGTGCTGTTGGGCTTCCTGGGCTTTTCAGCACCAGGCTTCTGTTGTTTGTAAGGCTGCTACTTGGTCTTCCGTTCATACTTTTTCAAAGTTTTATAAGGTTGATGTGCGGGCCTCAGCGGATGCTGTTTTTGGCCGTAAGGTTCTGCAAGCTGCAGTGGTTTAAATTGGTGCATTTTTTTGCTGTATTTGGATCCCCGCCCATGCCGCACACTGCTATTGGATGTCCCATATGTCATGAATAGTGGAAGCGGGGGTGTGTGACATACTTGGAATAATACCATTTTGTGATTACTCACCTTTACAATGGGTATTATAAGTATGTCACACACCCCGCTTCATCCCGACCTTTAGGATTCTGGATCCTTTATATGGTGAACCTTTTATTGTTAAGAAGTTTTATTAGTTCTTCCTGGTCCCCTTACTGGGGAATGTGTGGGAGGTCCCAGATATTTATGGACGGGGAGGGGCTTCTTTTTTGCTTTCATCTCTGCAGAAGTTCGCTCTCTACTGGACCATAACCCATATGTCATGAATAGTGGAAGCGGGGTGTGTGACATACTTACATAATACCCATTTTAAAGGTGAGTAATCACAAAATGGTATTTTTTCCCACTTCTTTTTAACCAGTCCTCCTCTGTGTCCAGTGTGCAAATTTGACTGTCCTCAATGAAATGTGTGCTTTGGTTATTAGTAAGGATGAGCAAACTTCCTAAAAATTTGATTTGAGTGATTTGCCGAGTTTCTCCAAGAAATTCGGGTTCGTCCGAATCGAACCTTTGAGAATGGCTCATCTCTAGTGGAATGTGTGATACACATAGCACGGTGGGAGCGGGGGAGGCCGGCTGGACTGTCAGCTGTTCAAGTAGGCGTCCGCTGCACACACTGGATCAAAGCGTGGCACTGGAAAGAGAATGGTGCTCTTTTTTTTAACCCACCGCCCAAGGTGCCAGTGAATTTCAGGGAAAATTCGGTCAGCACGAACCCCAAAAAATTTGGTTTTGTGCCGAATCGAATTTTTCCTGAAATTCGGAATTAACCTGGGTTCAGACTAACCAGTTCGCTCATCTCTAGTTATTAGATGTGCAATAGTTCTGCCCATAGGAGTTGGCACCTCTGCTCTGGGCATTACATTGCAGTTTTCAAGTCTTTTTCTTTGTCATTTTGTTATGTTACGCTCATGAAGTGGCTGCCTCCTTTTGTTTCTGGCTTACCTTAGATCTTTGTCAGAGTTGAGAGCATGGTTAACTGCTAGTTGTTAAGGATACATCATTTATACAAAAGTAAAGTCACTCTGTATTCCTTTGTAAAATATAACATGATGCTTTTTCAGTCAGTGTATATCAGACAATACCTCCCCCTCCCAGCTAGATTATGAACGTTGTTTTCCCATATCAAACTATTTTACCGATAGTTAAGTGCTTAAGTGCCTTTAGGTAATACAGCGGCAGTGTGAACCAATGGGGCTGAGCAATTTAAACATTTAGATATTATCATTTACATGCTGTATTTATCATAACGTTTCCTCGGTAATGACTCTTCTACAAAATAGTTTATAATTTGTAATTTAAATAATGGGGATCTTTAAGGCTTATGTAAGCTGACTATGGCATATTATTAATGTTTTAGGATAATAAAATGTTTCATGAACACGCATTTTATGCTGCTTTTTTATAGTTGAACTCATATAAGCTCAAATAACTGGTTACAGTTTTCTTTATTTTTTGATAATTTTGAGAAGGATTAGTTTAGGGTTTTTAACCATCTGTGCTATTATCTAGCCCCACTTTCATCACTGGTGACAGAAAGTCCATGGGTGTCATCAGAAAGAAAATGTGGCACACCCCATTGGTTAGCGCAAAGTCTTTTTGTTAGATGAACTGCATTTATAACTGCATGTGATGCTACTAAGTATGTATGTGTGTAAGTGTGCTACAGATAACTTTATGAAGTGTGACAAATACCTCCCCAACCTGTTAGTTCTTTAAAAAGAAACATTGCAGGTATTGGGTAGTTAATAAAAAGTCCCCAAACCTGGCTTGCTCTGCCGCCCCTGCCCCTCTAGTTTCACATTATACAATTTTTGACTTACCTGTCCGGTCGCATTGCATTCTGGCATACCTCTCTCCGATGGTGTCTCCATTAGGCAGCGCCATCTTGCTGTCCCATCATGCAGTGTGCCGCCCCCCCCACTGCATAGGCCACAAAGATTTGAAGAGTGGCACGGTACATTTGAAGGACGACAGCGAAGGGTAAATACGGCTAAGGCTTGCAGCTTTCACTCTGGGATGGCTAAGGGGGGGGGGGGGGAGTGTAAATTTGCCAGGAATGCTGGCGGATGTTGGCATTTAGATAACGCCGACATCCAAAAGGCAGTGAGGGAGGGGTGTTTAGAGAGGAACATCAGAAAAGGTCTGATGTTCCAAGGGAAATGGATTTCAGAGAAGAGCTTTAACCATGAAACAGTTAAAAATGTACTACTAACCAAATCTATCTGGTCAAGATATTGTATTTTACCTTCAAACCTTAGGAAAGTTCTTTCCCCAAACAACAGTATAATCAGCTGAATTTGGCCTAATTCCCCCTATCACGTCAAGGCAACTCACTCATTAGAAATAAAACAAAGCTAAGATATCCTATGGACATATGGTTTAGCAATTCTCTGTGGCAACAAGGTAGAGAAACTTGCTATTTACACTGTTAGTTTTCCTCCACATCTATTGTTGGTGCTGCAACGACAGGGGTAGGAAGTAGGAGTGTACTGGTGAACCGCCCAGTGTCAGACTGGAGTATCTTGGGCCCACCCAAGGCAATCATTTTTGGGTGCACAATATAAAATGCTAGGTTTATCTATAAAATCACATCACCTCAGGCAAACCAAACGCTGTGATAGTCTCTTTTTGATTGACCTTTTTGTGAATAGTCGAAAGATATTACTCTAGACCTGCCCTGACCTTGTCTTATCTTCCTGCTCATTTAGGCCAGACAGCTGCTATAGAATACAACATAGGCTGCTGGTGTGGGGCTAAAGGCCAATGTTAATAATGCACTGAGCTCGGTTGGGTTGCTACCAGAGTAATACTAGCTAGAACCAAAGAAACACACAGATTACAACATGTAATCTCTCTGCTAAATGACTGATGATGGCAGTGCATCAGTGTAAGAACACATGTATGCTTGTCAATGTAGAGTACTGAGATGAGGCTGGA
Source organism: Gastrophryne carolinensis (assembly GCA_027917425.1). Classification (NCBI taxonomy): domain Eukaryota; kingdom Metazoa; phylum Chordata; class Amphibia; order Anura; family Microhylidae; genus Gastrophryne; species Gastrophryne carolinensis. The sequence continues at coordinate 93,581,485 of CM051239.1, forward strand.
GGAACTTGTCGCGTCGATATGCTCAACAAATTCTGAAATGACATTGACTGGAGCTAAGAAACATAGTTAGAGAGCCCAGCTGTATCTCTGATGACAGGGTTCTAGGCTAAAACAAACACTTGCTAGTCAGCTAACTCCCACTTCTGCATCTACCCCTTGCTGTAGCATTAAGCTGTAGCCAAGCAATAGTTGCCTAAGCCTGTTTAGTTGCTCTTTAGAAAAAAAACAATTAGCCTTTGACAAGAGGTTCCACTCAAGGATAATTTTCACTTTAAATCTCTTTCATGAAAATGTATTTCACGAGTTGTATTGAAATTCTAATATTACAATATAATATATAAATGACAATAACTAGATTTGGGAATAAGAACTGGCCCTTCAGAATTGGTTCAGTTAAATAATACTGAAAACATATACGAATAGAACAGATAAGGCATTAAAACAACTTTAAAATTCTAATGTTCCATTCTTGTTGTAAATTTAAAATCCTTCCTGTTTTCATCGCATTCAGTGTTCCCCTTCACCATTTTACTGAACTTTCAGAAAGTAAGAGCAGGTAATCCACTTACGTCATCAAAATAGAATACACAGGCTCCACATCCGCATCAAGTGCACATCAAGGCCTTAACACTTTCTGTATAGGAACCTAACACCCAATGAAACATTAGTAGTTATGCACCTATTCCCTCAATTGTACAGAGTCTCAGGTATTTATCGAAACCCAACTCCTCACCATTTTGGACATTTTGGTGGAGAAGGCTTTAAGAAACGCGTTTCATGTCAGCTGGATTTTGACTAGGGTCTAGACCAGGTATGCACAATCTGTAGCCTGGGGACCTTATGTGGCTCGCACTGCCAGTGCCTATAGGGAGTTGGAGAGCTGAGCTTACCTTGCCTGCAGTGGTCAGTGCATCACTAATTCTCTGAAGAGATTGGTGGCACACACATGCTACTGATGTGTTTGTGTTGGATATTTAGAGATGCCTATGTAGACGCTTCTGTTCACCTCACCTCTGTTTAGCTCTTCCCACCTTACCTGTGCCCATATCACCTCAATTAACCATTTTCTACCAGATTTTCCCCCACCTCACTTCTTCTCCACTTGTTATACTTTAGCTCTGCTTGCCTCTACCCACCTCACCTCTGTCCATCACTTCTCTTCCTGTCTTACCTCTGTGTTCCCATCATTCCTCTGCTCACCTCTGCCTTCCTCTATCCACCTCTGCTCACCTCTTCCTGCCTCAACTCTGCCCATGTCACCTCTGCTCACCTAACCTCACCTCTTACCGCCTCACCTCTACCCATTTCTGTTCACACCACCTGTTTCTGCCTTACCTTTGCATATGCATAAAAAAATGCAATGCATTATGGTTAAAGTGATTGCCCACCTAATAGAAAAATCAAAAGGGTGCTCACCTTTTGGCCCCCACAGCTGATCAGTCCTAGTCCAGGGATCAGCAAGGCACCTGAATGCTGGATCACTCCCATGCCCTCTTTATTTATTGCAATGGAGGGGGTGTACAGAATCCTGACATGCCCCTCCATTGTAGTGAATAGAAAGGACATAGCTGTGCCCCTGCGACTGATGGCGGGGGGCGGGAGCAGGACACGAAAAGTACCACAAAGGGTAGCCGGTCATAGGCTTTATGGTGAGCCTGCTAGGAATGCAGAGTTCCTGTCCTGGCTGCTGAGGGGGTGAGTGTTTTGGGGAGTTTGGGGGGGCAGGTGGTAGTTTGTGTGTTTTAAACAGTTTTTTGTATACTTTTGTACTGCGCTCCACGGCGGGCGGCGCTATATCTGTGAGGCGTTTTTTACTGTGTGGATGATGTCGGCGAGGTCACGTGAACGACGTTTTTGCTCTCTTCGGGGGGGGGCGGGGCCGGCGGATGACGCGTATCGCGTCGTTCTCCCACGCCCGCCCCTCAAGGTTCCTCTGCCGGCGCCATCTTGCCTTTGCTGCGCGTCTGGGGCCCCCTTCATCTCCAGGCTGTGGCGGTGATTTCTGACTGCGTCGCGCCCTCCGGTGGTCTGGTGGCTGGCGATCCTTGTCCTGCTTGGTTCGTGAGTCCCCTCTGGGGTTTTTTGTTGTTCTTGTGGCATGGGCTGCGGGATACTTATGTATTTTGCTTATGTCTTTCAGGCGGGTCACCCGTGGGTTGTGGTTTCTCCCGGTCCTGCTCCTTACACCCCCTTTCATCTTCCTTTACTATTCCGGGGGCATCCCTTGCGCCTGTATTAATCACCATATGGAGGCTTCTGGGGATAACGTGCTCGGGGGTCCTTCGGGACAATCCCGGCTGTGTTCCATGTATGGGGTATCCCCTATCAGTAATGACATCACAGTGTGTGGGCCGTGCGCCCATGCTGTCCTTGCGCTTCAGTCTGAGCTGCCTGCTTCTCTCCCAAGCTCTGCGCCCCCTTCGGCATCGCCTACCCCGCCGCACCTGCATTTAGCTCCCAGTGTAGGGGATTCTAGCAGGGGGTCTCAATCTGATCTGGCACTTCATGTGGCCAGCATTGAAAAACAGCTTGCCAGGCCTGTTCCACGTAAGGCCTCTAGCAAGAAGATGCACCTGGCTCCCATGCCTGCACGGTTTACTGAGGAGCAGGAGGAAATTGATCTTTTTGATGACCGTTACTCCCTAGAGGAGGGGGAGCTTTTCCCGGGCTCTGATTCCTCTGGGGACCAGCAGGTGGGCTGCGACAGTGACCCTGGGTCAGAGGATTCCTGGCTCTCTGAGGACACTGCTAATCTGTTGTCTCACATTTTTGAAATCTTGCACATTGTCCCCCCTGAGGTGGCTAAGAGGAAACAAGGTGAGCTTTTTGTACTGTTAAGCAGCGTCTGGAGTTCCCTGAGCAGAGTCATTTCACTAATTTGGTGCTCAAGGAGTGGGAACATCCTAGTAGATTGCCCGCGGTGCCCAAAGGGTTGGATAAGAAATACCCATTTCCTGCTGACCTGGTTAAGCGATGGTTGGGTCCCCCGAGGTGGACGCTCCCGTTCTAGGGCTGTCCAACACCTCAGTCATGCCTTCCCCTGACACTACTACACTGCGGGAGAGCGAGGACCGGCATATGGATCAGCTGGCCTGCCATGCTTTTACATTTGTGGGGGCTGGGCTGCGTCCGGACTGTGCCTCTGCCATTACAGCCATTGCTATTAAGAGACAGATCAATCGTCTCCTTGATGGCGCTACAACTGGTAGGGAGGAGTATAGGGCCCTCTTGCTTTGCTCTGAATTTGTTGCCTTTATCCTTATTGCCATGGATGATGTGGTATGGTTGAGTAGTAGGGCCTCTGCCCTTTTGGGGGCTATGCGCCGCTCTGGTTGCGTCAGTGGGCAGCTGACGCTGCTGCTAAGAAGGCTCTTACTGGGCTCCCCTTTGTGGGGCTGCAGCTCTTCGGTGAGCGTCTGGATGTTTTAGCCAAGGATGGTAGGCTGCCTCAGCGTATGAGGCAGCCTCGGCCTTTTCGGGGGCCCTCCACTTCCTTCTTCTCCTTTTGTGCCCCTAGAGGAGGTTGAGGCCCCCTCTTTTCAGGTATCCGCAGGGGTTCTTGGGGCCGTGGCAGATCCCGTGGTCGTCCCGGGCTCTTATGGGACCCCAAGCCCAAACCTTCTCCCAAGCCCCCTCAGGCATGAGGAGGCACCCTCACCCCATCTCAGACCGGTGGATTCAGGAGGTGGTGTCCTCCGGTTACAAGATAGAGTTTGCAGCCTGGCCGCCGCCCAGATTCATCAGATCTCGGATGTTTCACAACTCTCTGTCAGCTCAGGAGTTGCACCTTGCGGTTCAATGTCTGTTGGAGTCAGGAGTCATTTGCCTGGTTCCTCCCCAGGAACGGGGTCAGGGTTTCTATTCCAATCTGTTCACGGTCCCCAAAAAGGACGGGTCCTTGAGGCCCTTGAGGTTCAAGCACTTTCGCATGGAGACCCTTTGCTCGGCTGTCAGTGGACATCAAGGATGCTTATCTCCACGTGCCAATCTTCCCAGGTCATCAGAGATTTCTCAGGTTTGCTCTGGAGGATTAGCATTACCAGTTTGTGGCCTTACCGTTCGGTATCACCTCGGCGCCTCGGGTATTCACCAAGTGATGGCTCTGCTGCGGCATCAGGGCATTCGCATTCTTCCTTACCTGGACGACATTCTGATTGCGGCTCAGTCTCTTCCTCAGGCCGAGAGGGATACTCAGGTGGTGACCTCCACTCTCGAGTCCTTCGGCTGGGTGATCAACTACCCCAAGTCTTCACTGTCTCCGTCTTTGGTGAGGTCTTTTCTGGGCATGACACTGGATACTTCTCAGGTCAAGGTATTCCTACCTCAGCAGAAGGTGGAGGGCCTTCCCTCCATCCGGCAAGGGATGCAGTTGGTGGGCCTGATGGTTTCCTGCTTTGAGGCAGTCCCCTTTGCTCAGTTTCACATGAGACCTCTTCAGTTGCACCTCTTGTCAGTTTGGGATCGGGACCCTGTGTCCCTGGATCAGGATTTTGCTCTGTCCCCCCTGGCTAGACAATCCCTCTCGTGGTGGCTGGACTCAAGGAACCTCCTGGTGGGCAGGAGATTTCTGCCCCAGTGTTGGGAGACTGTCACCACAGATGCCAGTCTGACCGGTTGGGGGGGCTTTTGGAAGTCTCTGCAGTTCCAGGGTCAGTGGGGCCCCCAGGAGGCCCATGCTCCCATCAATGTCCTGGAACTGAGGGTGATCAGGTTGGTTCTTTCTCAGCTGACCACGCACCTTCGGGGTCAGGCTGTTCAGATCCACTTGGACAACCAGACGGCGGTTGCCTACATCAATCATCAGGGAGGGACTCGGAGCAAGCGAGCCCTCAAGGAAGTGTCCCCTGATACTGTCTTGGGCGGAAGAGAATGTCCCTTGCATCTCTGCGGTTTACATTCCGGGAGTTTAGCGGCTTGGCTGCTGAAACCTCCATCTTGATGGATAAGGGTTTGACGGCTTCTGTTGTTGATACCATCATTAAGGCTAGGAAGAAGTCCTCGTCCTTTATCTACTACAGGATCTGGCATGCTTACATTGCCTGGTGTGAGTCCAAGTCTCTTCCTTGTCGGGTGTTTTCTATCCCCAGGATTCTGGAATTTTTGCAACATGGTTTGGATTCGGGCCTTCAACTTAGTACCCTCAAGGGACAGGTGTCAGCTCTGGCAATTTTTTTTCCAAAGATCCTTTGCCAATCACAGGTTGGTTAAGACTTTTTTCCAGGGAGTTACTCATGTGAGTCCGCCACGTAAGCCTATGCTACCGGTTTGGGACCTGAATCTGGTGTTGTCTGCTCTGCAGGGTCCTCCCTTTGAGCCTATACGTGGGGCTGCCTTGCCCATTCTGACTCTTAAGGTGGCCTTTTTGGTGGCCATTACTTCTGTCAGGCGAGTTTCTGAGCTGGCGGCGCTTTCCATCAAACCTCCTTATTTTGAAAGGCATCAGGATAAGGTGGTGTTTCGGCTTAAGCCGGATTTCTTGCCTAAGGTTGTGTCTGCTTTTCATCTCAATCAGGACATTGTTTTGCCTTCCTTGTGTCCTAAACCTGCTAATGCCAAGGAGCGGACCTTTCATTCTCTGGATGTTGTTAGGGCTCTGAAGTTTTATTTGGTTGCTACTGAGTCTTTCAGGAAATCTGACGCTCTTTTTGTTCTTCCTGCTGGACCTAGGAAGAGTTTGCCTCCGGCTAAATCCACTATCAGCAAGTGGATTCGTCAGGTGGTGGAGCAGGCCTACTCTGTCAGGGGGAAGTTTCCTTCTTTTAGGGTTACTGCTCATTCCACTCGTGCTGTTGGTGCGTCTTGGGCCTTTCAGCACCAAGCTTCTGTTGAACAAGTTTGTAAGGCCGCAACTTGGTCTTCTGTTCATACTTTTTCCAAGTTTTACAAAGTTGATGTTAAGGCCTCAGCTGATGCTGCTTTTGGCCGCAAGGTACTTCAGGCAGTGGTGGTTTAAACTGCCTGCTGTTACTCTTTGGGGATCCCACCCTACTTATGGACACTGCTTTTAGAAGTCCTAGATGTAATGACTTTGTGAAGCAGGACGTGCCATGCATTGGGAAAAAGACAATTCTGTGAGTACTCACCTGTAGAATTGCTTTTACCATGCATGGCACGGCCTGCTTCACCCCACCCTTGTTACGTTGTTCTTGGTTTCCTCTTTATGGTGATTGTTTCAAATTAGTTGGGGTTGTTATCTTTATTAGTTCCCGGTTCTTGTATCACTGTTTGCCAACTACTGGATAAGTCTATGGTGATTCCGTTTTTATATGGTACCGGGAGGAGCCACAACTCTTCAGCAGTGCACTGCGCCACCTTGTGGCGGAATACCCAGATGTAATGACTTTGTGAAGCAGGCCGTGCCATGCATGGTAAAAGCAATTCTACAGGTGAGTACTCACAGAATTGTCTTTTTTTTGTGTTATGTGCAGAACACAAAAAGTCATGTTCCTTTTACCCTTTCACTTCTCAGTGTTGTGTTAGGAAAAGTCCTGCATGCAGTGTTTCCATTGTAACACATCTCAGCCCTATAGAAGTCACAGGTAACACTGCGCTTGCGTTGCCATTTATTATAGTAGGTTAAAATAATTCTGCCCCATTTGTCTTATTTAATTTTTTCAATAGATAAGGCAAAATTCATCAAAAGCACAATGCCAAAATGTACTAAGCCTCATAGCATAAAAATGTATTTTCTATAGTGTTTTTATTTTTTTTTCTTATAATACTTTTTATAGTCTATTTAAGTACTGGTGTAGTCGGCACACAAACGATAATGTTCAGCCGGCCTGGTAGGTGGAATGTAGCGTGCCACAGGGCTCCTGGCATTTCCGCTTATTTCCCATTCGGAGAAGGAAAGGCCACGTTCTTGCCTGTCACACGTCTTGGCAACAGCTGCCACCCTCTGCAGCACCAGGGCCCTTTACACGGGCTCCAGGAATCAATCAGTGCACACTGCAAGGCTCGGGAGGTTGGGAAGCTTGCTGACTTGTTGTCTCATGTTAATATAGTTGTTGCGGTTTTCAAATTGTTCCGCTTCCCATGGCCTCTCAGCAGCAGCTGTTAATACAATTCGTCAGACTGTCAAACAAAAAGCTGTGGAAAAAAGATGAAAATGTGTGTGTTCTCCTTGTGAGGGAGATGAATGGTGGTGCAGATAATTGAGTTTCCACATCTGATGTATATAACGCTCTGACACTTCACAGCCATGTGTGGTCAGCCGGCTTTAATGTTCAATTTGAAAATAATGAAATAAAGGTAGACGTTGTCTTGGAAGATATATATACAATGTTAACTACCGTATTTGCTGGCGTATAAGACGACGTTTTCCCCCTGTAAAACATTCCTCCAAGTGGGGGGGTCGCCTTATACGCCGGTTGCACCTGGGTCACATACATATAAATGTACTTACCTTCACCAAGCTGGGCAGCACGATTGTCCTCCTCCTGCAGAGCCATGCTCTTGCTCAGGCAGCAGTAGGGAGAGACAGGCAGCAGTAGGGAGAGACAGGCACTGTGTGGGCAGGCAGGGGGCTGGCTCCTGACATCGCCCTCGCTGCTCTCCACTTTGAAGGGGACTCTTCAGCATCTGATCTGAGGTGTGATTTATTTAAGATTTATTAAAAAAAAAAAAGTTTGAGCTCTGGGAAAAGGGCCAGTTGGGGGGTTTCACACAGTAGAGGAAACCCAATGTGGCATGCCCCTGGAGTAGGGAACAAACCCACTGGGGCATTCCAATTCAGGATGCCCCACTGTAAAACCCTCCCTATTGGCCCTATTCCCAGAGCCAACACCACATTACCCTGCAGCTGTATCCCTACTATGCCTTTAGCTGGGACGCATTCTGAATAGCCAGCACAGGCACGTCCCCAACTAAAGGCGAGCAGGGATGCAGCTGCAGTGTGATCTGATGTGCGCTCTGGGAAAAAGGTCAGTCGGGGGTATTTCACACAGTGGGGCTACCAAATTTGGGAGGCCCCACTGGGTTTTGTTCCCTACTCCAGGGGTATCCCAAATTGTGATCCTCCACTGTGTGAAACCCCCCATCTGGCCCTATTCCCAGAGCCCAAACCACATTATACTGCAGCTGCATCCCTACTATGCCTTTAGCTGGGACGCATTCTGAATAGCCAGTGTGGGCACATCCCAAACTAAAGGCGAGCAGGGATGTGGCTGCAGTGTAATCTGATGTTCTTTTACGTTTTATTCGGTGTGCGGAAGAGTAGTCTTATACGGCGAGTATATAACAAACTCTATATTTTGAGTGGAAATGTTGGTGGGTCGTCTAATACGCCGGCAAATACGGTATTTATGTTCATGGCCAATTCCGGGGCTGTAAATGTGGTCCTTACATAATGACCTGATGGCCTGCAATGTAGCTATGAAACCAAAGAGCCAAATGCATATGAACACTAAAGAGAATAACGTTGATTTCAGATTCTTGGGGCCCAGGGCCACACTTTGTCTCAAACTGGCCCTAGGAAAAATTAAGATTTGGAGCCCCAAAGAAATCACCAGCTGCTCTCTGTTTTTTTTTTGTCAGGGTTTTTTTTCAGAGAGGTGGTTGTCCTCTTCCACCACCACCCATTTTGGCTTTATTCTCCTGGTCCAGGCCCGTATCCAGGGGACAGGAACCAGAAGCCACATTGAGCACCCACTGGCTGCTGCAGTACATGCTCCAATGATACTGCTGGCAGCTTAGCAGTGGGATAGGTTAGTGGCTAGGGGAAAATAAGGGCAGGAGCCTCAGATCACCTAGAGCAGTGTTCCTTAACCCTCTCTTCAAGAGTCACAAACAGGCTATGTTTTGCAGATCTCCACCCAGAGGCAGAAGGGCACATTGACCTAGTCAAAGAGGAGTGTACCATCATGAAGCATGGAAGGTGTCACACCTATGGGGAGCCTGTGGCTGCTCCCCACATGTTCTCTATCTTGCTGCACTGTGAAGTCTCCTGACATACAAGCACCTAACTAACAGAGACAGAATAATGCAGTGTGTGTGTGTGTGTGTGTGTGTGTGTGTGTGTGTGTGTGTGGGGGGGGGGGGGGGGGGGGCAGGAGTGCTGTGCTCAGCTGTCTCATTCTGTTGTGTGGATTGTCCTTATTACCTGTCCATGGCCTCCTGGCTATGGTTCCTCAGCACACCATCATCTGCCCAAGTCAAGAAATGACCCTGGCACGCAGATCAATGACTACACGGATGCTATTCTGTACAGCTCGCTCTGCTATTATACTGCATTTGAACATTGCAGGAACTCAGAAGAAGTTGAGTATTCAGGCTTTTCTGTATATGTACCCACTGTGGGAAAGAGCTTTTTGAGTGGACCAGAAGGTTTCTAGTTTGCTTTAAATCTAAAGGGAAATTCTTCGAAAATTGGAAGAGAACCTTCTTCTAGCGATGTCGCACCTCCTTGTATGTGTGGTAGACTGTTTATTACTCCTTCGCCCTGGGCAATATTAGCACTCATTTTAAAGGGGCCATATCACTCAGCGCCGTTAGCTAGCAACCAATCCTATAATTTGTCTTTAAACGCAAAGATCTTGGTTGCCACACATCTGCTGAAGCTGTACCATCAAATGCCAGGGTGCCTCTGTGTAGGTGCAGTCCTAACTCTAATCAATACATACAATGCAATGGATAAATTGGGAGCAGCTTACCTGAGGTTGCCCTATAACCTCGAGTGCAGGGTGATCAAAAGCTTCCCCCATACAGCTTCAGAACCCTACACTATGTGCTTGCACAGGATCAGAAGATACAAAGGAGGGGTGGCAGCAGCTCAGACCAATTCTTAACTAACCTGGAAGGTGCACATCAGCAGGGCATTTAAAATACACACACATCTTAAAGGGACCATAACACTCAGTCCTGTTAGCCAGCCAATCAAATCTGTTTAAATAGAGGTCTCTAGCACACATCTGCAGAAGTGTGTTGAAGCTGCACCACGAAACGCCAAGGTGCCTCTGTGTAGGTGCAGTCCTAACTATGAGAGCCCACTTTCAGACATTCTTTGCAATAGATACATTGGGAGCAGCTTACCTAAGGTTGCCCTATAACCTCGAGTACAGCAAGAGAGAAGGTCAAAGGGGGGGGGGGGGGTCAAAAGCCTTCCCTATTACTACTCAGAATAAAGATTCCTTGTCAGAAACTATGGTGGGCTGAACAGAGTAGAACATTCTGGACCCCCAATATTTGGTTTGTACTGGGCCCAGAAAATTATGTTGCAGAATTGCATTTCACTTATATTTTAGCGACACACAGCAAAGAGGGCATGCTTAAGCTTTGTCAATCCAGGGGGCGATATATATCCAGGTAGATATATTGCCACCTGACCGGTATAGACCGATACATACTGATGACTCACCTGGCGATGAGAGATCTGTTTTTTTGGTAACTGAGGATGGGTAAAGTATACCCACAATTACCAGTAAAAAAACGAATACCGCCATCGCCAGGCCAGTGGCCAGTAAAGGGAAAAAAAACTTCAGCTTTATTTTGACTGTAAGATGCACCTACACCTCAGTTCTGCAGGACTGCCTCTGGATAGGGTGTCTGTAGTCAGTAAGTAAGTCCTAGAGAGGCCTGATGAACGTCCGGAGCCTCTGTGATCCTGTGAGGTGAATCTAGTAGGCAGAGCAGGTGTGACAGTGCGCGGTGTGTACTGAGGTGTGTAGTCCTCTTTGGTGCTCAGATACTAGACTACGTCACCACTCATCTGCCAGTTCAGCCATTAACTAGGCAAACGAACAATAAACAACTGCTAAAAAAAGATCCCAGATAATTAAACATCAACTCCAGGCACCAAGGGAAAGGGATTATACACAAGGTGAACATGGGGGAATTGAGCACATGACAATTACCATACCTGCGATTTAAGCTCCTGGAAACCAGAAACTATTGTCTGCCATGTATAACCTGTATACAGATTTTTACAAATCGCCTCATTTCACTGCACCGTGTCCTGATGCTGAAATAAGGTCACGTTTTCATTGCTTAGAGATGTTTTTTATTGGACATGCAAAAAATAAAAACAATATGCCCATATGTATTTTGTGTTTCAAAGCAGCATAAATGTGTATATATGCTATAATGTTAAAAATCCTGGGATGGAAAAAAAATCCCCCCCCCCCCCCTTCCTCACTCATCCTATAGGTCTACTCGCTTCCCTTACTGGTAGCTGCCTTGTTATGCCTCCTTAGCAGCAGGCTGTGCCCGCTACCCAAGGATGACCCCATTGTTTAGGATGAGGGGCCTGCTGAAAAGTTTGGGTTTGCACCGGGTTCCCAAACCTGAACACGGACTTCAGTCAGAAGTCCCTGTACGAACTTGAACACGGACTTCTGGCTGAACCCGAACTTTGCACCAGGCTCCTCTTCTCCCACAATGGGGTCATCCTTGGGTAGCGGACACAGCCTGCTGCTGAGCAGCCCGTCAACCAACTTAAACTAATGCAGAGTGCAGCAGGAAGTGTCTGTATACTTACCTAAGCTGATGACCCGGTCAGCAGTCCGTGTTCTTTCCTTTGTCAAATTGGCTAAGGCTGGGGCTTCAGAAAGATGGCCGCCACACTCATGAGTGGGGACATCAACCATGGACCGGATCGCTGCCCAAACATCAAACTTGTACATGGACTTCTGGCTTTAAGTCTGTGTTCGGGTTTGGGAACCCGGTGGGAACCAGAACTTTGCGGCAGGCCCCTCATCTCCCACAATGGAGTCATCCTTGGGTAGCGGGTGCAGCCCATCAACCAACTTAAACTAATGCAGAGTGTGCAGCAGGAAGCTTCTGTATACTTACCTGAGCCGGTGATCCGGTCAGCAGTCCGTGTTTTTTCCACTGTTGCTAACATAGACACATTGTTGCTACAGAAAATGGTTTTCTTTTATAACTAAAAGTTGCAAACCAACAAAAAAGAAAAATAACAATAGATATGTTCAGCATGTTGAACACATCATTTTGGCTCCCAATAATGGAAACTTTTAAAAAGGCCATTGAAAGTGGAATTACCCTTTAAACAGGACCAATAAACAGTGCTCATATGCATCCCTCCCCAGGGCAATTCAGGTTGCTGAACATAAAGATGCATTTACCTGGGCGCCAGGGCCAGGGCGCCCCGCCTTTATCCCAGCCATCCTGTTTTCAGCAGATGAGTCAGGGCCATTATTCATGGTGGCGGTCATAACACAATGGAAGGATGGAATTTGATCGGCCCCAGCCTCAACAGATAATAGTAATAAATAACAAGTGCAAACTAAGTCCCCCATCCCTAATCCAGGTCTTAGATTTTCCACCACAATCGAGCTAGCAAAAGAGAGGGAGGGGAGACAGGCCAGAAGGCTCCGATTCCTCCCGATACGGAGAAAGCAGAAGCCAATTATGAGATCAGCCGCATCCCTCCCAGGCCTAGGAGCTCAACTGGGCTAACCGCCAGGATCCAACTAACCCCCTTCTGCCCTCCCCTCCCCCCACAGCTCAGTCACCTACCCTTCTGCCCGTTTTCAGTAGAAACAGACGCTTTCTTGACTCCTCTGGTTCCCCATTCTCTGTGCTTTCTCAGACCCGAACTTGAAAGAGGAGACTGCCCAATGACTGTGACAATAGAACACATCCCTAAAAATCAGAGTAACTAAAAACATGTAATAACAAATACAGGATATATACGCATTGACATAAAAATCCAAACAATAAACATATATTTATACATAAATATATAACTTTTGTATATATATATATATATATATATATATATATATATATGACCAACACCTTGCTACCACTTCCTCCCTGAGTAGCGTCTTTAACGCCAACGCAGCTCGACCCGTGCCACATACATTCTTTTATTATAAAGTTAACAAAATGCAGTGCAATACCTAACTGTCCTTCCACTGTTCCAATTAAACCATTCCATCCCCCAAATAGAGGGAGGGAGAGTGGGAAAGCTTGTTCCAGGAGGAGATTGGGGGTCAAAGAGGAAGGGGAGGGGGCAGCTGACCCCTTTATACTCCCCCTCCCCCCTGAGGTCACTTCCCCCGATCTCCCCTCTCCCCCATTACCATGGGTGGTCACCTTCCAGAGGAAGCAAAGGCCAGCCATGGAGTTGCTGGCCTTAAGGGGCCAGCGCCCCTTTTTCCCCCAAATTGGGCTCAGTCATGGGCAGGGCCGTATTTGCCACTAGGCACGTGTAGGCACGTATTTGCTCTCTCTATCCTGCCTCTGTTTGCTTAAAGAAGAAAAAAACCCAGACTGGGATTTTGACTTTCCCGGGGATTTTAGCAAAGCCTTTGACACTGTACCACATAAGGAGCTCATAGATAAGTTATTGAAGGTAGGACTCAATCCCTGGATAGTTCAGTGGATTTCCAGTTGGCTGAGGGATCGGTATCAGAGCGTTGTTGTAAATGGCGTGCAATCTGAACAAAGGCGAGTTACAAGTGGTGTGCCGCAAGGCTCTGTCCTGGGCCCCATTCTTTTAAATATATTTGTAAATGACATAGGAGAAGGCTTGGTAGGAAAAGTTTGTGTCACGGACCGGATGGAGCGGACTCGGGTGTGGATCCGCTTTAACTGTGGAACCGATGGCGGGTACCGTGTCAGGGGAGCGGAGTCTAAGAGGCCACCGGTATTCACCAGAGCCCACCGCAAGGCAGGTTGGTCTTGTGCGGCGAGTGACCCCCAGGTCGCTACCCCCTAACAGCGGCCCAGTCCCACAGTCAGCCGAGGTTCAGTGAGGTACACAAGTTGCAGGCAAAAAGGCGTAGTAGTACAGGCAGAGATCGGGGCTGGCAGCACAGGTTCGCGGTAAAGGTGAGTAGCCGAAGTCGGGGCAGGCAGCAAAGGTTCAGAGTCGGGGACAGGCAGAGGTCGGTACACGGGTGAGCAATCCAAGAATGTCTGACTTTCTACAAGCATGGAGAGACCAAGATCCGGCACAGAAGGAAGGAAGTGCCTGTTTAAATAGGGGAAGAGGATGCAGGATTGGATGACATAAACACCAATCCGTGCTGTAAAGGCCCTTTAAATCTCAGGGATCCTGTGCGCTCGCCCTCTAGTGGACGGAGACTTGTGCGCATGCAAGGAGGAAGCACTGGGGGAAGGGCGGCAGCTGGAAGCAGCCCCGAGGGAAGATGGATGACGGCTGCATGCAGCCATGGAGGTAGGTGAAATGCTGTGAGATGGGCGTGCAGCGCTCGCCCTAACAGTACCCCCCCCCTTGGGCCTCCCCTTCTTCTTGGGACCAAGAAAATCTGAGATGAGACTACGGTCTAGAATATTCTCTTCGGGCTCCCAAGATCTTTCTTCAGGTCCACAGCCTTCCCAGTCGACCAAGAAATATCTTTTTCCTCTGGAGAGCTTAGAAGCCAGAATCTCCTTCACTGAAAAGGTATCCTCGGTGCCCGAGATTGGGGCAGGCACCAAAGTTTTAGGAGAGAATCGATTGACAATAACTGGCTTCAACAGAGAGACATGAAAAGAATTAGGAATTCGCAGTGAAGTCGGTAGGTGAAGCTTATAGCAAACTGGATTGATCTGTTGTTTGATCTTGTATGGCCCCAAGTAACGGGGGCCCAATTTGTAGCTAGGAATTTTGAAGCGGATGTATTTTGCCGACAGCCACACCTTATCTCCTGGAGAATAAACAGGCGGAGCTCTTCTCCTTTTATCAGCGCTAACCTTCATGCGGGCGGAAGCTTGACAAAGGGAACGCTGTGTTTCTTGCCAGATGGTGGAGAAATCCTGTGTGAGATTGTCCACGGCGGGCACTCCGGAGGACGTGGATAAAGGCAGAGGCGGAAGGAGTTGACGGCCGTACACCACCAAAAACGGGGACTTCCTTGTGGACTCAGAATCCTTAAAATTATACGAGAATTCCGCCCAAGGTAACAGATCGACCCAATCGTCTTGACGCGCTGAAACAAAATGGCGAAGATAATGCCCGAGAATCTGGTTGACTCTTTCCACCTGGCCATTAGACTGGGGATGATAAGCGGAGGAAAAGTCCAGTTTAATTTTCATTTGTTTACAAAGAGCTCTCCAGAACTTGGACACAAACTGCACACCTCTGTCAGACACAATATGTGTAGGTAGACCATGAAGTCGAAAGATATGCTTCAGGAAGTATTTTGCCAACAGAGGAGCTGACGGGAGACCGGGCAAAGGAACAAAATGCGCCATCTTAGAAAACCTATCCACTACCACCCAAATTACAGTATTGCTATGCGAAGAAGGGAGGTCGGTAATAAAGTCCATAGCAATGTGTGTCCATGGGGTATCTGGAATAGGAAGTGGGTGGAGTAGGCCAGCAGGTCTTTGGCGAGGGGTTTTGTCGCGAGCGCAGGTGGTACAGGCCTGAACGAATTCGGTCACATCCTTTTCAAAAGAAGGCCACCAATAATATCGAGAAATGATAGAACAAGACTTCCTGATACCGGCATGGCCGGCTACATGGGAAGAATGCCCCCATTCTAATATTTTGCGACGTTGGCGGGCTGGCACAAAGGTCTTTCCCGGCGGTGCTTGTACAAGAGTAGCGGGGGCAGAGTGGACAAGGCGTTCAGGCGGGATGATATGTTGTGGAGTGGATTCAACACCAGAGATGTCAGAGGAGCGAGAAAGGGCGTCTGCCCTGATGTTCTTAGCGGCTGGCCGGAAGTAGATTTGAAAATCAAATCGAGCGAAAAACAACGACCAACGAGCTTGTCGTGGATTCAATCGCTGGGCAGTTTCTAAATAAGATAGATTTTTGTGATCAGTAAAGATGGATACTTGATGGGCAGAACCTTCTAAGAGGTGTCTCCACTCCTCCAACGCCAACTTGATGGCGAGTAACTCCCGATCTCCGATGGAGTAATTCCTCTCCGCTGGCGAAAAGGTCTTCGAAAAGAACCCGCAGGTGAGAATTCTGCCAGTAGACGATTTTTGAGTGAGCACCGCTCCGGCTCCAATGGAGGAGGCATCTACTTCTAGGGCGAAAGGCCGAGATGGATCTGGCCTAGACAACACTGGTGCAGAGGAGAAGGCCTTTTTTAGAGCAATGAAGGCCTCTTCAGCCTGAGGAGGCCAAGACTTTGAATTGGCGCTCTTCTTTGTGAGGGTCACAATAGGCGCCACTACAGTGGAAAAATGAGGAATAAACTGGCGATAGTAATTGGCGAAGCCCAGAAAACGTTGAATAGCTCGCAGGCCAATAGGACGGGGCCAATCCAGAACTGCTTTCAACTTGCTGGGGTCCATCTGAAGGCCACGAGCTGAGACAATATATCCAAGAAAGGGTAAGGCGGTTTGATCAAATAGACATTTCTCCAGTTTGGCGTAAAGATGGTGTTGACGGAGACGAGACAGGACTTGCCGGACATGACGGTGATGTTCTTCTAGATTAGATGAAAAGATGAGTATATCATCCAAATATACAACAACACAGGAGTAAAGCAAGTCCCGAAAAATGTCATTTACGTATTCCTGGAATACAGCGGGTGCATTGCAGAGACCAAAGGGCATTACTAAATATTCGAAGTGGCCATCGCGGGTATTGAAGGCGGTCTTCCATTCATCGCCCTCGCGTATACGTATCAAATTATAGGCTCCCCTCAGGTCAAGCTTGGTGAAGACCCTGGCCCCACGCAGTCGGTCAAATAATTCGGCAATCAAGGGCAAAGGGTATCGATTTTTAACGGTAATCTTATTGAGGCCGCGGTAATCAATACAAGGGCGAAGAGAGCCATCTTTTTTCGCCACAAAGAAGAACCCCGCGCCTGCCGGAGAGGAAGACTTCCGTATGAACCCTTTATGAAGATTTTCTCGAATATACTCCGACATGGCTTGAGTCTCAGGAGCCGAGAGAGGGTAAATTCGGCCACGAGGAGGAGTGGTACCCGGTAGGAGGTCTATAGGGCAATCGTAGGGGCGATGAGGCGGAAGTACCTCCGCTTGTTTCTTGCAGAATACATCAGCATAGGTCTGGTAGATCTCAGGCAAGCCAGGTAATGGTGCTGAAGCAGGAATAGGTCGAACAGGAACAGACTTCAAGCACTTCTTAAAGCACGCTGCACCCCAAGTCTTGATATCACCGGTGGTCCAGTCAAGCGTGGGATCATGACGTTGGAGCCAAGGAAGGCCTAGAAGAATCTGAGAGGTGCAATTAGGGAGGACGTAGAACTCAACATTCTCTTGATGGAAGAGTCCAATTTTTAATTGGAGGGGAACGGTGCGATAGCGCACAGTACAGTCCAGCCTATCACCATTGACTGAGGCGATAAATAAGGGTGTAGCAAGGCGATTCACAGGGATATTATGTTTATTGATCAAGGCAGCCTCTATAAAGTTCCCTGCAGAACCAGAGTCCAAAAAGGCGGTTAAATTCAGGGAGGTGGAAGGTGAGATGGAAAGTTGAACAGGAACAGTGAGCCGTGGAGAGGAGGCACATACACCCAGGGACGCCTCTCCCACCGCCACTAGGTGCGCCCGTTTCCCTGACGTGGAGGGCGAATAGGACAGTCCTTCAAAAAATGCTCAGAACCACCGCAGTACAGACAAAGGTTCTCGTTCCTTCTGCGAGTTCTCTCCAATTGGGACAAACTAAATCGATCGACCTGCATGGCCTCCTCACTGGGAGGTACATGTGCAGACAAAGGGTTTTGAAGTACTGGAGCCAAACGGGATGCCCTCCTAGGGCGCTGAGAGTCTCTTTCTTGGCGGAATTCTTCACGCCTCTCAGCAAAGCGCACATCAATGCGTGTGGCCAGATGGATGAGTTCAGTGAGAGATGAAGGCAAGTCACGAGCCACAAGAGCATCCTTAATTTTACTAGAAAGTCCTTTCTTGAAGCAGGCACACAAGGCCTCATTGTTCCAAGACAATTCGGAGGCTAGAGTGCGGAACCGAATGGCGTATTCACCAACGGACAACTCGCCCTGGACCAAGTTCAAAAGGGACGATTCAGCAGATGAAGCCCGGGCAGGTTCCTCAAAGACCTGGCGAAACTCTGAGACAAAGGTGTTAATACTGGAAGAGACAGGGTCATTGCGATCCCACAAGGGAGTGGCCCAGGCCAAAGCCTTTCCAGAAAGCAAACTGATGACAAAGGCCACCTTAGCTCGTTCAGTGGGAAATTGATCCGCCAACAACTCCAAGTGCAGGGAACATTGGGCAAGGAACCCTCGGCATAACTTGGCATCCCCATCATATTTAGCCGGCAAGGAGAGACGGATTCTGGCAGAAGATGTTACCGGGGGCTGTGGCGGTAATGCTGGAGCCGGTGATGGAACTTGCTGTTGCTGAATCGTTAATAATTGCTGCATCATGGCAGAGAGTTGATTAATCTGGCGGGACTGCATAGCCACTATAGCAGGCAATTCAGTGGCATCCGGCAGCGGCACCTCAGCGGGATCCATGGCCGGATCTTACTGTCACGGACCGGATGGAGCGGACTCGGGTGTGGATCCGCTTTAACTGTGGAACCGATGGCGGGTACCGTGTCAGGGGAGCGGAGTCTAAGAGGCCACCGGTATTCACCAGAGCCCACCGCAAGGCAGGTTGGTCTTGTGCGGCGAGTGACCCCCAGGTCGCTACCCCCTAACAGCGGCCCAGTCCCACAGTCAGCCGAGGTTCAGTGAGGTACACAAGTTGCAGGCAAAAAGGCGTAGTAGTACAGGCAGAGATCGGGGCTGGCAGCACAGGTTCGCGGTAAAGGTGAGTAGCCGAAGTCGGGGCAGGCAGCAAAGGTTCAGAGTCGGGGACAGGCAGAGGTCGGTACACGGGTGAGCAATCCAAGAATGTCTGACTTTCTACAAGCATGGAGAGACCAAGATCCGGCACAGAAGGAAGGAAGTGCCTGTTTAAATAGGGGAAGAGGATGCAGGATTGGATGACATAAACACCAATCCGTGCTGTAAAGGCCCTTTAAATCTCAGGGATCCTGTGCGCTCGCCCTCTAGTGGACGGAGACTTGTGCGCATGCAAGGAGGAAGCACTGGGGGAAGGGCGGCAGCTGGAAGCAGCCCCGAGGGAAGATGGATGACGGCTGCATGCAGCCATGGAGGTAGGTGAAATGCTGTGAGATGGGCGTGCAGCGCTCGCCCTAACAGTTTGTCTGCTTGCTGATGATACAAAGGTTAGTAATAGGGTGGATATTCCTGGAGGTGTCTGCAACATGGAAAATGATTTAGCTTTACTGGATAGATGGTCAAAACTGTGGAAACTAGAGTTTAATGTCTCTAAATGTAAAATCACGCACTTGGGTAGAAGGAATCCCTGCTCTGAGTACCGTATGGGCAGCACTGTGTTAGCCAGGACCTCGGAGGAGAGAGATTTAGGGATACTGATTACTGATAGCTGCAAGATGAGTGGACAGTGTAGCCAGGCAGTGGGAAAAGCAAGCAGGATGCTCGGCTGCATAGCTCGAGGCATCACCTGTAGGAAGAGGGAGATTGTGATGCCGCTGTATAGAGCCCTGGTAAGGCCACAGCTAGAATACTGTGTGCAGTTCTGGAGACCTTACCTGCAAAAAGACATTATTCAAATAGAACGTGTCCAAAGGCGGGCAACAAAAATGGTGGAAGGACTTAAACTTAAAACTTATCAGGAGAGACTTAAAGAACTTAATTTGTACAGTCTGGAGGAAAGAAGGGAGAGGGGGGACATGATTGAGACCTTTAAATATGTGAAAGGATTGAATAAGGTTCAGGAGGGAAGTGTTTTTAAGAAGAAACTTAATGATAGAACAAGGGGGCACAACCTGAAGCTAGTCGGGGGGAAGATCAGGAGCAATGTTAGAAAATATTATTTTACAGAAAGAGTAGTAGATGCTTGGAACAAACTTCCAGCAGAGGTAGTTGAAAAATCAACAGTCACTGAATGTAAACATGCCTGGGATAAGCACACATCTATCCTAAGATAAAGAGTACATACAGTATACACATAAGGGCAGACTAAATGGACCGTATGGTCTCCTTCTGCCGTCAACCTTCTATGTTTCTATGTTTTCTGTGCCGCTGTGTGAAACCCCTCAAATCACCCTGTGACACTCACCTCTTTCCCGTCCAATGGTGCATGTGAATTACAAATGCACAGCTAACAGATCTGAGAGCCTGTCATTAGAACGATGAAAGGTGAGTATCGGTGACCTTGGGGGTTTCACCCATAGCAAGGACCTATCACCAGAATAGTCAAAAGCTTTAGCATGTTAAATAGGCAGTTCAGGACTGGGAACAAAAAAAAACAATATTACTTAAACCGGACCTTCACCCTGATTTAATGAAAAGCCCAAACTCTTAAAAAACAATTCCTCAGCATCTAAAATTAATATATTTTACATGTTTAGTCACTAATTTATTATACTTTCCCCCACTGTGCTGCAACTCTGTTCGGGAATTTAAGATACGGGCGCCGCCATCTTGACTCAGAAGCATCACACTTACTGAGGAGAGGAGAGTGGGATAAGGTACAGGGGGGCGGGTTATAGCTGTGCTTTGCTCAGACAGAGCAGAGCTGGGGTCAGGGAAAGGTCAGCAGTCCCAGAATGCAGAGCAGCACAGTCACTTCCTGTTTGCAGGCACTTCCTGTTTGCAGGCTGCCTGCAAAAATGGCAGCTTCCATAAGCCGCCATCTTGGATGTTTAAAGGCTTATAAAATGCAGTAGATGCAGGTAGGATGATTTTTAATGTGAGCAATCTGTATGTACAGGGTGTGGGAAACATATAAGATAGACTCTTATTTAGAGTGAAGGTCCGCTTTAACTCTCAGTCAGCAGGCTCGATCTCTTGGCTGCAGCTCTTTAGTTTCAGAACAGTCAATTCTAATCACCTAATGAACCGCCCGCTGCCCTGGAGCTGAGAATTCCTTACCTCACCCGAGATCCAGTGACATGAATGAATGGATAGGGCCACGCACAGAGAGGGGGGAGTCTATGCAGCAGATCCAAGATCCCCCTCCCTGCATTGCTGTGTCTATTTAGCAATATAAGGCGGGGGGGGGGGGGAAATTGAAAAATTGTGCCTAGGGCAGCATGAACCCTAAATACGGCCCTGGTCATGGGGAGGGAGCATTGCCTGCTGCTATGGTAGAGTCACAGCATGGCACATGCCTACCTGTATGGGACAACAGCCGCATCATAGAATGGGTAAGGTGGGGCAGAAATTTTCCTTCCAACATTGAGCACTATTTTGCCTAGAAACTGCCCTGCAAAGAACTTTTTCAGCAGATAAAAGTAAACAACAATTTGCTTGTTTCAAGCAAATATAGTTAGATTTTGTGTAATTAAGTGTAATTGGAGTTTTAATTGCAAACTTTAAACAGTTAGGAGCAGTAAAAGACTGAACATGTCTAATGTCTGGTTCCAGCTGGCGCTGTCTGCATTCCCTCTGCCATGTTCCAGGCATCAGCTTTTATCTGGATGGCTGACCAGTGGATGGTCCATGTTTCCATACTTGTGATGGTATGGTCTGACAGCTCCCATTCTTGTAGTTCCCTGCTAGGACATAGCCAGAATATTTGGATGCTGTCTGACACCAGGAAGTTCCAGTCTAATTAAAAGTTGGAGGGATTATATTAAAAGAAATCTTGATTAGTGAATGCGTTTGAGGAATCTGACTTATGTCTTCTTAATGCATTTGTTGTGTAGCTGAATGCTTCCTATTGCTGTCATCTGAATTCAGGCTACAGAGGACATAAGTGTAAAGGGAAACCTCTGTTGTATGGTCTAGAGATGGTCTGAATGGAACACAGTTAAATATATAAGCTTGAATCTAGGGGCCATCTTATAATTTCTGGGGGCCCTGATCAAAGGCGTTTTTATATAACAAAGTACAATAATAAAGAGGAACAGATGAGGGAAGAAAGTTGCTTCTTTCTCATGTTGCCTCAGCACTGACAGCATCACCAGTATTACACCACTATTACATGCCAGTCGCTTCACTCAGCAGAGTTCTGGGGGCCCTGAGAGGTGGGGGCCCCATGCTATCAGCGAATTAGCCAAGAATTGTTTGGTAAGGTTCACTTCTATCCGAATAAGCTTGTTCCAAATCAAAGTTGCTTCCATTGCCTTTAAAAGTTCTGTATGACATTTTGAGGTTTCAAACAAGGGTTGTGTGTCAAATGTTTGACAGTCACTTAAATGGAAGACTGACTAAGGGGGTTATTTAAAGTGGACCAACACCCAGGATTTTCACTGATCTCGGATGCCCCGCTGTGTGAAACCCCCCCAAAAGCCCCAAAAAACGTACCTTTTCGGCGACGGACAAGCCGCCACCGCCGCCTCCCGCGCGTCCCTCTTACAGGGTGCGCGCCCGCGCCGGCCATTCACAAACGCCCCGCGCGGGCACGCGCGCTGCTAGAGGGGCGCGCGTGAGGCGGCGGCGGCTGATCCGTCGCCGATAAGGTAAGGTTTTTTGGGGCTTTTGGGAGGTGATCGGCACGGGAATCTTATAGCGTATCTTGCACACGCACATCCCTCATTGGCCCCTTCAGCTGATCCAGGCCAAAGAGTGTCTGTCTGTGGAATGTTCCTGTGCTGCGCGCTCGCATCCCTCGCGCCTCCTCCCACTGCTCCAGCTGATCCCAGCCGGTGAGTGTCGGCCGGTGGGGGTTGCTTATAGGGCTCCATCAGGGCTTTGTATGTCCCTGATTTGGGCAGATATTTATAGCGATTGATGCTGCTGCTCCCACAGACATTGAAATGGAGTAGATCACTCTAGTAAAAGTGGAATAGTACACTCAAAAACCTGCAAATTCCTACCAGTAGAAGAAAACTACAAGTTTGGGGCATATAAGTAACCCCTCGTCACTCTATCTAGCATGTTCTTTTGGATTTTTACCGATAAAGCTTGTTTAACTATCTTTATTATGTTTTGCCCCTACCTGCCAGTCTGCTATCTGTCTGAGCTATAAGTAGATGTTGTCTCCATACTTCATCCACTGCAAATAACTGCTGCATTTCATGATATGTTTTTTTGTAGCTTCAAATCATGATTAGTGGCCAGACCTATAGTCTTTCATGATTGGCTGTCTGACACCCCTATCAGAAATTGCCTCCTGCAAGTGTACCTGTCCTTTCTGTTTCTGTCTGCAAACGTTTGCTATCCACCATTGTAATTGATTTATTGCTTACTACCAAATAAATGTTTTTTGGGAAGATCCTTGGGTCGTGAAATTCATAGTAGGGCAGAGTTGGGTGTTGGTTTATTTCTGCCTTTTGTGTCCCCCTATGGGCAACTTCCCCTTAGTTACTGTTGTGTTGACCCTTTAGGGTCAGATACTTACTTAGTTTTGAGCCCCAGATTTTAATGAAAACCATATAGGGGACTGTTACTGCACTTGACATGGATTCACGGTATGTACAGAAAGAAGAAGCTAATAGCTCATTGGCTCATTCTGTGGATGTCAGTAATGGCTCTAGTCTTTCGAATCTTGTTTATGGCCTGAGATGTCAAGTTACTCTGAGATGACAGAGGATTGGGGATCACCCAGTCTGAACTGGTCTGCATTCTGTGTGGTTAGTTAATAATAGGGTTGCTATGATTCCCTATATTTATATTATGATTAATGATTTCTTTATCTCTGTCTTGAAGTGAGTCTTTAGATATAGGGCTGGCAATCAGAACAGTTGAAATACCATCATATACCAAGAACACTACAGTTTGGACTGCAGCTAGTTTGGACTGTGTTCTTGTATCATCATGATTATTTTTAAAATACCACCACCACTTTGGATTTACACCCCCCCCCCATGTATCCCACCCATTCTTCCCCTTGGGAGATATTGTCTGTTTGTCTTTTACACTCCAGGGCCTATGCTAGGGGGTTTTGCTCTGCCTTTAAAAGTGTTATTTTGAAAGCCTGCATGAGAGGCCTGCTTTAATAATTATTCTTTAGACTAATTAAAATTTGTACCGAATAGCGATTTTCTTAAAATAGAAAAATGCGGCTAACAAATGTGGAATTTGTATGTTGATCTCATCAACAATTCTAATCGAGTCCTGAAACTTTATCATCAGTATTTGCAGAATGTGATTAATACCTCTGAAGCTAACGTCAGTTTGGCTTGATAAGTTCTTTAATTGATGCTTTCCCAAAGCCAGTTGTCAGTCTTGAAAACCAGAGCTATATTTAGGGGAACCAAGAGACAGTGGAGAGACTATAAGCTGTTATTGCATGACATTTGCTGTAACACTTATAAAAATACTGAATATAAAAGTACCCAAACTAGCTATTTAAATGCAAATTAGCTGATAAAATATCTGCATATCTGAATAAAACATGAAAACATGTAATAAGAAGATAGATAGATAGATAGATAG
This sequence comes from Gastrophryne carolinensis, assembly GCA_027917425.1. Lineage (NCBI taxonomy): Eukaryota > Metazoa > Chordata > Amphibia > Anura > Microhylidae > Gastrophryne > Gastrophryne carolinensis. The sequence continues at coordinate 93,605,763 of CM051239.1, forward strand.
ATAGATAGATAGATAGATAGATGTTAATATAGATACATACATAGGCAAACAGACATAAAGTTGGGTTTGTAGTTAGATAGTTAAAGAAATAACCAATAATTTTTTACCCTTTAGAAAAATAGATTGTAGTTTTAATGCAGAAATATAGTAAAGTAAGAAGTTTTGCAAATGTTTAAGCACTACTTGAGATAGATTGAAATACACATTTTTAGACAGAGTGGCCCTGGGAAAAGTTAAAGTGGACCAATCACCACCTTTGCCAGTTCTGGAGTCTAAAATACTCCAGGGCTGGGCGACTAAGTACCCCTCACAGTGGCCTGCAGTCACTTATCTTTCTGCCGGTTCCTCTACCCCATCATAGGCTGTGGCCGCATCCCTACAGCTGAGGCACGCTCCCATGCCCAGCCATTCAGATCGGGAGTGTGTACACGCCGCAGGGAAATCAGGGATGCAGCATTAGTATGCACGGCATAAAGCTCTGATTGGAAAAGAGCCCGTGCATGTGCCATGGGAGCTGTGGAAAGGTGAGTTGAGTGGGTGACCTAGGGGGTTTTAAGTTCCTCATAGCTGATGTCCTCCTCAAGCAGCCCATAAAAATTATGTCTGTTGAAGCTAGTGCAATAGCTTCTAGCATTGAAGCCAGGGCTACCTTTTGTAATGGGGCCCTGAGCATCAGTCCTGTTTGCCACTTTAGATAATAGAAAGAATGAAAGAAAGATTGATAAATATATCAAAAGAATTGAAATGGAAATGGAACATTGAAAGGAAGGTAGGTAGATAGTAAGAAAGGATAGAAGCCCCCCATTTTCACTCCATAAGATGCACTTCATTAATTCTCACTAACTGATCACAGGCAGGTCATAAGAATGCAGAAATCTCAGTTCTACCTGGCTAGTGATTAATGTATTGTGTATCTGATTGTTACGCCAGGACCGGTTGTTGGTTGCTATTTGTTCAGACTGTGAAGGCAGATGTGGACAGACAAATTGTTTGACCATCTGACAGTAAAGATAAGAGAAAGGAGATCTGTGCTGGCTGCTGAATCTCTGCAGACAACATGGACATATTAAGTGCTGCGTATGGGGGGGGGGGGGGGGCTGTGGCACAGCTCTAGTTATTAAGGTTTCAATATAGCGAGCAGACATTAAGCAGCATTAGGGATCCTGGAGATGCCACAGAGAGCAGGAAATGCAGAGATGGACAGTCATCCCGCCCTTGCTTTTTAATGCTTCATAAGAGCTTCAGCAACCAATAAATATGTTTCTAGAAGTTACATGCTCTCAGATCACACATAATGTTAGTTCATGGAATACAATTCTTATATGAGGAATGGAGAACATACTAATGTACAGTATAGGTCAGGTGTTTCTGGAAGTTAAGGAGCAAGTGGACCACTATCACGAAAAAATGGACCGATGATAGAAATCCATGTAAATATGCTGAATGGTGGGAGGAAAGATCACTTATAGACCCGACATCAGCACATATCCAGACAGGCTTGTTTTTTAAATTTTAATGGAAGGAAGAGGAAATCGGGGGTGACAGGCTCTGTCACCCCTGATAGACTAAACATGTCACCCTTGGATATTATTCCTACCATGAGAGAATAAACCACAAGCTTGGCAGGAGTTTTATTCAGTTCGGGTGTATACGTGACCCCTCCTCCCATTAGCCGATGTGTTTTTATAGATTTTTAATATTACACAATTTCGCTATAGTGCTCCTTTAATGTTAGTGGTCTGAAAGCACTTTTTATTTGAAGGATGGAGAAAATACAAATGTATAAGTCAGGTTTTTCTGGATGTTGGGGACAGGTGCATGAAATAGTGTTCATATTGGTGGATGGAGAACATATATAAACATAAGGTATTTTTGGAAGTTTGGGGGGGTGGGGGGGCAGGTGCACATAATGTTAGTGGATGGGAGGCAGTTCTCATATGGGGAATGGAGAACATACTGAGGTATAAGTTGGGTGTTTCTGGAACTTAGAGGCCGATTCATTAATAGCGCCAGGTAGCGACAGATGAGCGACATTAGCGTTATTTTCACAGCGCCCGCTAGTATTCGCTGTGCTTGGGCGTTGTTCGGCTGTTGACAGCGACTCAGTCGGTGTGCGGTAATGTTGAATACGGGGTTAGGAGTCGCTGTTTGACAGGTTCCGCGCTGTATGGGAGCGCATGACAGCGAACGGCCATAGCGAACGGCTCCCAGCATATTCATTAACAAATCACGCTCCAAAAATTCTCGCGCTGTGAAATGCTTGTTTAAACCCCAGAGCGCTGGCGGCGATGGGTTAAAAGTAGTTTTTTAACCCCCAAACAACCATATTTTTAGAAAAAAATAAAAACATGCTTTTCAAAACATTTTGTAATATGAATACATTAATATCAGACCTGTAATATCAATTCTGCACAAATTTTTTTTTTTTTTACCTTAAAAAAAAAAAAATCTAACATTGCAGAAGTGGTCACAAAATTTTTGACATTTAAAAAAAAAAAAAAAAATTAATAGCAATTAATTATGAATATTTAAAGATTGCTCCATTGAAATGCATTGGAGAGTGGCAGGTAGCGAGAGGTCATACCTGTCGCTGTTCAAGGTCGCTCGCTGGCGCTGTGGGGTGAGGCTGGAATAATGATGAATGATTCGCTATCTGGCGCTCTGTCAGTCGCTAAGCAGGATTGGCTTGATAAATGTGTGATTGCGGAGGGGAGCCGGCGTTCTCGTGGCGGTGAGCGTCATTACCGGTCGCTCACCGTTCGCTACCTGGCGCTATCCCTTGTTAAATAAGGGCCTTAATGTGAAGGTGAACATAATGTTATTGGATGGAAGGCACTCATTTTATGCAGTTGGAGGACATATATAGTAATTCAGAATCCAGAATTCAGGACAGGTGGAATACTATAATGCTAGTGAATGAAGACACATCTGGGGGAGGGAGAACATTTTTATGTGTAAAGTCAGGTGTTTTTGAAAGTTGGGGGCGGTGGACATAATGTTAGTGGGTAGAGGGCACTTTTTTTGTAGGGATGGAGAACATATCGAGTAATTTACAATACAGTTAGGTGTAAGTTGGGGGGCAGGTGGAAATGATGTTAGTGGATGGAAGACACATCTCATATGGGAAGGAAGAACATTATAATGTCAGTTGTTTCTGAATTTTAGCGGACAGGGGAACATAATATTAGTGGATGGAATGGCACGTTTATGGAGAACATACCAATATACAGTGTAAGTCATAGTGTTTCTGGGGCCTCTGAAGCAGAGCCAGAGCTGGCCAACACAACCTGCTTATCAGAGAGGAAACAACAATATAGTTTTGGTTGTGTGAGATGGCTTCATTCAGCTATTGATAATTCTCAGTCTTTTTGTTGAGTATGAACTGAACATGGCATTGCTGTGATAATAGTCTGGACAGGGTGGTGGAAGAAAACCAGTAAAGCTGTTACATAGCGTCCATGTGCTTCCACCAAAAATCCCAGATTCTAGTAGTTAGTTTCAAAGCCTGTCCTATTATTTATGACTACTTCCATTCACAAACTTTCCAGATACTATCAAGGGAATTCTAACATAAAGATATGAGTCAGCCAATCCCTCTGCTATTGTGACACCTTCATGAACATAACCTATTTCACATTCCTGAATTGGGATGCCCTGCTGTGTGAAACCTCCTAGTTCACCAATAGAAACTCACCTTTCCAGGCTCCAAAGGCGCATGCCCGGGCTCTGTGACTACATCATACAGCAGGCGGCTCTCATTGCCTTAAATAGATGGGGCAGGAGTGCGCACATGGCGCTGGGGGTGCAGGGAGTGCGGCAATGTGCACAATGTGAGTCACCTACCGAATGACAGCAAGTGGCTCTCATTGGATGAGAGTCGCGCATGCGTCAGAGCCTGGAATAGTGAGTGTTTATAGATGAACAGGGGGCCAATTTCACACATTGGGGCATCCTGAATTAGGGAAAAGCCAGTGTCTTGCCCTGGAATCTTTTAGATTTCAGACCGGCTACTGCTGGGTTTTGTTCCACTTTAACAAAGTTCACAGAGCAGTTTAAAACTTGTGGCCTCCACTTGTCACGCATATTGGGTCCAAAAGTAACCATGTACAGTGGGGTCTGTTCCTATGGGACGCAATGTGGAAGGAATTATGCTGCTCTGTGTATATTTTGTCCGGTTGCACTGATTCCCTTTTAAATTGTTTGTTACTCCTATTCTTTTTATTCCTGACCATGTCCTTCAGTTTTGGGGGTTCACAAAAAACTGCCTATCATGGAGTTATAGTGGAACCCATGATATTCACCAATATCAATATTCAAGAAGACCAAAACCCACAGCCATTGGCCCTGGAATCTGTAAGAATTAATCACTAGCTAGGTACAGGGCAGCTAGATTCTCTACCCCTTGAGGCATCCAGAACCAGGTGTGTGAAACCCCCCAGGTCACCCAGAAGCTCACCTTCTTCCCTGGTCCAACAGTGCATGTGCGAGCAGCAGCCGCATCCCCCGCTATCTATTTAGCCGAGTGCATTGGCCACACCAGGCATTTGACTATGGCCGGCGCAGGCATGCTCGCTGTTAGATGGTAGCGGGGGATGCAGCCGCTGGTGCTCTTGGTTCTGCTCCCTTAGACAAAGGCTTAGATGAAGGGGACCGGAGCGGATCCGAGTGCATGGATTGAACGAGAGGCAGCTCGTGCACTGTAGGACCTTGGAAAGATTAGTTAGTGGATAGTTGATGGATGGATAGGAGATTGATTGGATAGGAGAGTAACAGTTACAACAATAAAATGAATCATTTATTGATGCAGATCTGCATGTCACACCTCAAAGAGGGATAATAAGAACGAGGGACAGGGGGACATGGACTCAAAAGTGGGACAGTTCCTACAAATCAGGGACACTTGGGAGGTATGCAGTAGGGGGGCATCAAGCAATGTGCAAAGCCCCCCCCCCCCCCCCACACTATTTATCAGTCAGCGGTCTTATCTCAGAATTTTATGCTAAACTAATGAAAGACAAAGCCTGGGTGCTTTTTTAAGCTTTTTTAACCACTCGTGAAATAATATCACAGAAGATTCTAACAAATATATCAGTGTCACTGGCATGAACTGGCCAGAGCAGCTTTTAAGCTGAAGAGCTTAGTTCTTACCCAGGGAGACTGTGCGCAATATGGCCGAGGCTCCGAGCGCCAAGCTGAGTCTCCGAGACAGACAGCATCTCGCCAGCAAATGGCACTTGACAACATTTTGTCAAATAAACCAGTTTTGTCAGCTGTCAGACTTGTTTATTTTAGAGACAAGTTGCATAAGATGAGACATTTTGTAATTTAGGACAAACAAAGAGGTGGCTTTGGTTCCGTGGGATGGTTATAAAGATGGATTACTCTAACTAGGGATTCTCGCAAGCTTAGATCCATGCAGAGCCTGTGTGCACAACAATTTAGAGGCTGATTTAAGACTAGCGCCACGTATTGCCATTTGTGCGTCTATGCAGAGGAGTAGATAGGCTTCCTGGCCCCCCGGCAAACATTCAAAATGGCGCCCCCCCACCTGTTCTCAGGTCCCCCTTTGGCGCTCCCCTGACCTGCTGCACCCATGGCAAGTGCCCCCCCCAGTTACCCCCCTGCGTCTATGTAGCTGCGTTCAGAGCGCCCAGAAGTGGACGCTGCAAACCGGGCTCTGGCTCTGTGACCTAGCTTCGCCACTGGACAAGTAACGCTGTAGTATCCTGTCCAGCTTTGATAAATGTAATGTCTGGAGGGCGCTGTAGAAACACTCTCCCTGATTCACTGCAGCACCTGAGCTTACCAATGCTGCTTCATGTTTCATGTAGCGTCCCGGGGGAAAGCAGGCCACGGCGACGCCACATATAACAATAGGACAACACTGCAACGAACGATAGGTAGTGCCAGTGAAGAGCAGCCGGTGCTCGGCGCTGAAGAACATATTTAAAGTGGACCAATGGTTCTGCTTACGCCCCATCATCCAAGGCGAGCAGCTCCGAGCACGCTGATGGCCGCATCCCCGGCTACCCTCTAAAAGGGAGCGCGCCCGCACCGGCCTTCACAAGTGCCTGGAACTGGCACGCGCCCTGCTAGATGGGTAACGGAGATCTGGCTGCTGCTCGAGCATGTGCCATTGGACCGGAAAAGAAGGTAAGTGTATGGACAACATGGGGGGTTTCATACAGAAGGGCATCCTGGTTTTGGATGCCCCGGGGGGAGGGAATCAATCTGCCCAGGAATCTTACAGATTCCTGGGCTGATCGCTGTGGGTTTCGGTCCACTTTGAGACCACAAAACAAAATGGCAGTATTGGCGCTCTAAAACTGGATTATTTGACGTGTGCCGTGGGGGCGGGATGCAACAAAAGCAAAATGCATGTAAACCCCTGTTTGGGCAAAATGAACAAAAGTATAGATACTCATATTTGTTCCGCGCAGCTGGTTCACCCTATAGCGGCATTTCATACTTACTGACAACATCATCTCATTCCCGCTTGGACCCGCCCATTTGTGTCAAGCACAGTGACTGGCCACACCCCTCCATTCACTACAATATAGGGAGCATGGCAGCCCTCAGCATACATCCTCCATTAAAATGAATGGCGTGGGTGTGGCCAGTTGCTTTAAGTGAATCCAGGAGACTGCCGTGGCTGTGATCTGGGATGGCACGACCTGGACCTCTGGTGATGGTAAATATAAACCCTTCGGTATAAGGATGATCAGCTGGGTGGGACTGTTGGCGGCACCTTTTTTGCCTATTCAATCCCTTTAAAAGAACAGTCCTGCTTAAATAACTCTTGTGGGTCAATGGAGCAGCCATGATGACATTACTGTTGTATACCATCCCAATGTCTTGACATGTATAAGACAAAGCATTCCCTCCCTCCCTTCTCCTCTCATTAGAATTAAATGGAGCTGAATGCCACAGTAAGTTAGACTGGACTGTTTCTTTAAATATAGCACAAGGCAGGACACTACACATTCACAGTAGAATAAAGCACTGGATTTTCACTATCCGGTGCAGGATTTGGTCCTTGTCCCAGGGAAAGAGCCTTTCAGCTGTATGGGAGGTAATGGAAATATGCTTATTAGCTGATATGCAAATTTACAATAATTTAATAACGGATGCCCTTTAAATATATCTAAATAAAACAAACCAATTGTAATACATTGTTATTAGTTTTTAGTAGTAGTGACTTAAGTGATGATTCAGCGCTATTATTATTATCCCCATTCCACCCTTTCCTGCCTGTTCTTTGGCAGCTTTCCCATGTTCTGCTATTGGAAGGTTTGCTGCCACAGAGTATCCATAGTCCATTATTGATGAACAGTTCCGCCTCAATACTCTTCCTAATGTCATGATGAGAATGAGGTGCTTCAAGGTCTGCTACAGGGACATCATATGTGCCTGAAGCAGCCCATATGTGTTCAATGATGCTTTATTACTTTAGAGGAATTGTCAGTGTAGGTGTAAAACAAAAGTTAAAATGTCTTACCTCCCCAACAGCTGTTTTCAGCCAGTCTGCAGTGTCAGAATTTTGTTTGCTGGATTATTATCTCCTGTTGTTAAAGTAGACCAACCACCTGCTGTAGACACCCTGGAGTCTAAAAGCCTCCAGGGGTAGCCGATTTGGGGATGGCCCTCTGTGTGAGCATCCCCGATCGACCATCATTTACTCACCTTTTCTGGGACTCATAGGCTGTGCTCTCCGACTGCGGATGTATCCCTGACCTCCTTGTAGATCCAAGGTCCAACCTACTTTCCCGGTCAATGGCCCATGCGCGAGCAGCGTCCGCATCCCATTCACAAATACCTGGCGCTGGCACATGCCCTGCTAAAGGAATAGCAGGGATGCGGACGCTGTTTTTGCATGCGCCGCTGGACCGGGAAAGAAGGTGAGTTTCCGGGCAACATCGGAGGTTTTAAACAGTGGGGCATCCTGAATCTGGATGCCCCGGGGGGGGGGAGCGACACCCTACTATGCCCAGGGTGGGTTTTGGTTCACTTTAAACTTCCGAAACTGGCTGAAATCCATCTCATGAATGAATAATCAATTTTAGTCTGACATTAATAAATTCCTTGCAATATATATTGTTTAAATCAAATCCCCCCCCCCCCCCGCCCCCTGTCATAATAGACAGTAATGCTCCCATAGGGTTCCTGTATAACGGGCTTGTTCTGCACCGACGAGCTCTGTAAGTGAACACTGATATGATGTTACATTATATCTCCAGGCTCTTAGGCTCTACATAGTTATCTCCGAACGGTCTGTGAATTATTAAATATCACTGTTGGGAGGCTGTATTGATAGTTTCGTATCTTCATGGATCGGGAGGCCGTCTCTTCGCAGGGCTCCATCTCTCCACCCCTTTCCTATGAAGCACCACTTGGTGTGAGCGGTGGAGAGCTGCCAGCCCGGGACAGCCTGGAGAAGGTGCTAACGGAGGACACATTCTGATAACTGGAGGTGGACCCAGAGCTTTGGGAAAACAATCCGACGCTCTGCGGGGACGCGCTTGTGGGATTTGGTCGCCAGGAGCTTTGGGAAGCAAATGATTTTGTGATCGGGATCTTTGACTCCATTAAACATTTGTGCCAAGGACTCACTCTCACTGACAACTGTGTAAGTACGCAGAATGCTTTTATCTCTTTGCCATGGGCTGGGCACGTTGTTCTAGTTAAAGCTTTTATTTGTATGTACAAAGAAATGACAAGACATTCTGGGACGTGTAGTTCACCAGTAGCTGTCAGAGTCCATGGTTGGTTTTGAGCTCAAAGGATGTGACTGGTGTGCACGTTAACATTAGTTTAGTTTTCATGCTCAATATTAGAAATGTGACTATTTGTGATCGGGTCCCGGTGCAGATAATAAGTGAGGCCTCGCCATAGCTTGAATTTAATACAGTTAGACTATTAAAAACCCAAGCAGCAGATACAAATGTTACTTCTTTTCTGTACACAATGATGGACATTGGACAATGATGGAGGTTCCTGACCTCATGGGCCCCTGTGCGATTTCTACCTCTGCACCCCTTATGGTACTGCCCCTGCTCAATTGCATGTAACTGAATTAGGGAGTTATTCCTGAAAATATGGCAAGATCACCGTCTCATGTGGCACAACTCCCATAAATTGACCAAAGCCCATTATCCCCCAGGGTCCCTTTAACAAACAGGGATGCCCCTGAGTGTGAAACCCACCGGCTTGCCCAATACTCCGGCAATCCTACACAAACCCCCTGCAGCATCCCTGGTGAGCACATTCTATTACGAAACTGAAAGTTCACTCCACATCCCCATGACGCATGCATAGGCTCTCATCCAATCAGAATAGATTGCACTGTGCTAAACTATTCTGTATAAAAGCATTTCCGGCGCCCCTCCTGCTGGCTTCTCCCATCCAGCTGCGTGCACCCAACATCCATTAATATCTCCTGGTGGGGGTGTTTGCATTGGATAGAGAAGTGATGAGTGGTGATGTCGTTGAAGGCCCAAACTGGCCCAGCCTCACTCTGTATAGAGGACGGTGGTCTATTAGGTGGAAATTTAGTCTGATTCGGAATGTCCCTTCAGGTAAGAAAGTCAGATGCCCAAAATCAATAATCACCTTTCTGTATTTCATAAGCATCCGGTGGTGGGTGCAATTAACATATGCTTAGGGTAGATACATGTACTGTGTACCCACCCACCTGGTGAATCACAACACTGGGATGTCCCAGGGGGTGGCGTGTAAGCAGACCTATGTTGCATTGCTGAACCTTTTACTTTCTCTACTGCAGCTGTGTCTCCCCCTGCTGCAAGCCGAGGGTCAGGAAACTCTATTGACCTTTCTTCTAAGCAAGCATGTGCTAGAATAACAGCTTATTGCTATTACCATTATTCTGATGTGTGCATATAAGGCATACGTACCAACTTTTCAGGGTGGGAAAGAGGGACATTTGTTAAATTAGGCCACGCCCCCTAATTGAGTGATGGATAGGAGATAGGTTAAAACAATATAAACACGTTTAATAGGCAAATTAAACATTTATCGATGCAGATCTGCAGGTTACACCTCAAAGAGGGACAAATGAGAACAACGAGGGACAGGGGGACATGGACTCAAAAGAGGAACAGTCCCTCCAAATCAGGGACAGTTGGGAGGCATGCCTATAAAGGGGAAGTCACAGCCTAGAGGTTAAGCAACCAATTTTGTGACTGGTGGAGTTCCGGTATGATTCCCAGTGGGGACATGACTTCTTATGTGTGTCTCACTGCATAGATTAAATGCAAAGGGAAAATTCCTATGTGTGCACCAGCCATATCTGCACATAAATACATTTTTACCCATCATGGTACTGACTGATATTAGAATGGTTAATGCTGCTGCTCCCCACATGCTGGCTCAAGAGACAAGCATTGGAATGGGGAGATCACCCCTGTAAAAGTAAACTCCAGGGCTGGCTGCTTGGCTATCCATGGGGCATCACAATCTGGGAAGCTCTGCTGTGTAAAACCCAATAAAACTCACCAATTCCATGACTCCCATGTGCATTTTTGTGTCCGACTTCTCTTTAGCTGGGTCGATCTCCAATCAGGGGGCAGGAGCACGCCTCGGACTAAAGGGAAGACATTGATGTGGCCATCGGGCTTGTAACATCAGCCAGAAAATCTGAGATGGGGCCAATCGGCAATCTCAGATCTGCTGTCTGGGCTTAGCTACGGTGATGTAGAAGGCCATTTTTTAAGTGGACCAACCATCAGCATTTTGACTATGCTGGTGATTGGTCCCTGCCCTTGGGGGCATTCTAATGTAGGATGTTCCCCTTGTGTGAAACCCCCCAGGTTACCCACCCTCATCACCTTTCAGCCTTCTCCATGGTGCATGTGCGGATGCTTATGCAATCAGTGCTTTATGGCGTGCATAATAAAGCTGTTGTTTTGGACCGTGCTTCGGCATATGGAATGCCGGTGGCCACATCCTCATCTCATTTGTGGAGCGTGTGCTCCTGTGCGCCCAGCCTATCTGAATGACTGAGCGTGGGAGCGCACACAGCTGCATGGATGCCAGGGATGCAGTGGCAGCCCGTGATCACGGGGAGGGACCGGTTAAAAGGATAAGGGTTTGCGGGCCATCTTGGAAGGTTCACACAGGGGCACCTAGTCAGCAAGGCCAGATGAGCGGTTATTGGTCCACTTTAACCTAGGCCGCCGCAGAGCCAGTACACTTACCCGAAGTAAGGGTTTGTTTAGAAGGAATATGGCAGGGGGTTTAGATGGTTTTGGTCCGCTTTAATTGCACTTAAATCTATTTAGGACAATTGCATCTGTAGTCCAGGATGATTGCAAGTAGCCCAAGCCACAAATGGACGCGTGACCTTATATTCTCTTCTGGGGGTTATTTAATCCATCATCCACCAGGGACAGGCGGCCATTTACATACATTGATTTCACGACTCAGAAAAGGTAACTTGATCAGGCTCATCTATCTTCGCCTTGAGTTTTAGTCTTTCGGAATCCGTGTCGCGCCGAATGTTTCGCTATCTCTGAGATTTCTGCTTGGTGTATGTATGAATAATTAACACTAAAAGTGAACTGCTATCAATATGGCATGAGGGAATGAAGCGGCCTGAAGTGATTAGGCCATTGCCTTTCCAGTAGCAAGTATATCAAAGTAGACCCTGTAGCTTTTAGTTCTCTGTGGTTGACCCCTGGCGAATGATGGGAAACTCTCCATCTTGACAAATGGCCTGATAGAAACAGCAGTAAAATCACACGCACGGCAGACATAATAACGCCTGCTGCAGAAGGCTACAAATGACTCTTAACGGCTACTCTCCTACGTGAGGCTGGACGGAAATTCAGTTAATGTGATGTTAATGAAATCCCAGCATTGGTTACTTTTCAAAGTCGAGATGCAGGCGCTAATGGAAATGACTGGCTTTCCTTTTATCTGGAGTGGCCTGATACAGACAGTGCTCCAGATTTCCCGAGCTTTTCTGGTAAAGATATCTAACAAACACTCCTAACAATGATAGAAAAATGCAGAAAAATGAGCTCAACGGCTTCAACTGTGTAAAGAACATCCTACAAATGTTAAACTTTTTTTTAAAGTTGACCAAGATTTAAAAGACTCCAGGGCTGGTGATCGACTGTCTCCAGGGCATCCCAACTGGGGATGTCCTGCTGTATGAAATCCCCCCCCAAATCACTGAGTATGCTCACCTTACATACACAGGCCCTGGTGCCATCCCCCAAAATCCCTATTGCTCCCACTGCAGGCCTATCTGAATGTCCAGTGCAAGCACATACAGGGGAGCGATGCCGGACACTCCCAGCATTTTGTGCCAGGCTCTGCGTGTAAACAACGTTCAATGCTGTTCATTCATATGAATGTCATTGAATTTTAGTGGAACAAAAGCCTGCACATGTGCAGTGGGGTCTTCGGTGAGAATTCTAGGTGAACCGGGGGTTTCACACAGAAGGGGCATAGCGATCAGTAAGACAAATGTTTTTTATTTATTTAAAGCGGCTATAAAGGGTAAACTCACCTTTCAAGGCAGCTCCCATGGCACTGCTTCTGCCTGTGACCACTTCCCCGGCTTCCCTTTACCTGAGGCATGATCCTGCACCCAGCCAATCAGCAGGAGTGCTTTCCAGCCTAGAGAGAAGCCGTCATACTTAGCCAATTATTGATCTAAAAAATGCCTGCTGGGCATGGCCACAACAGTGGAAGTAATGTTTCTTTTTTTAAACCGGCATCGCCCCAAGTTACCGGGGGGGGGGGGTGCTGCTTTAAAGATTAGACCCAAAACCTGTCCTAGACCTGTAGTCGCAAAAGTCAGGCATACTTGCTCCCTCCGGGGCACCCCGATCGGGGGTGCCCTACTGTGTAAAAACCCCCCAGGGCCCCGAAAACGTACCTTCGTTCCTGGACCAACGGCGCATACGCGAGCAGTGGGCGAATCCCCACTATCCCTTTAGCAGGGCCTGCCTACGCGCCAGGCAATTGTGAATGGCCGGCACAGGCACGCTTCCTGTTAGAGAGTAGCAGGGGATGTGGCCATCAGTGTGCTCAGATCCGCTCACATTCAACAAGGTCCTTGACGACGAGCTTCCCAAGCGGATCCAAGCACGCTGATTGGACGAGCGTCCGAGCATGCGTCGTGGGACCGGGAACAGGTGAGTTTGTTTGGGCGACCTAGGGGATTCCCACAGTGGGGCATCCTCGACAGGGGTGCTCCGGGGGCAAGAACTAAAAACCACTATTAAGGGATTTTGACTAAAAGTCTGGTTTAGGCATGAGCTGTGTTTTCAGAGGGCCAGGTCTAGAGATAGAGGAGCATCTAAGAATAGCCCATCAAGTGTTATTTGTACTCCAGACAAGCTGACTTTATTTATTTGAGCAAGATGATATGTTTTGATATTATTTCTGAACTTTATTTGGAATATGTCCATATTCTCAGCAGATACCCATACAGGATCAGATAGGACCACATAGGTATCAGGCCCCTGGGGGCCCCCATCACCAACTATCCTGCCAGAGGGGTGAGAGGCTTGTTGTGTCTGAGGTCAGATTGTGGGCTATAGCTGCCCATTGGCATATGAATGGTTCTCCATTATTACCAAAGCTAATTCCATAATGACAATGTTGTGGTGCACCTTTAGGCAGCAGTTATTGGCTCATGTTAAAGTCATCTGGTTTGCGCTGCCATTGGGTGTCCTGCAGGACATGTCATCTCTAATTAGCTTCATGATGAAGGCCATATCATAGATGACACCAGCATCTCCAAATATAAATTCCAACAATATACAGGAAATACCAGTGACCACCGCTCTTCCCTTTGTGCATTCATGGTCTGGAATTAGAGAGCATATTGTTAAGCCAGCAGGTGTCTGAGGACACTTATATGTTGCTGTGTCCAATAACACTTTGGGGGCCATTTTGCAACTCCCTGGGGTACCCACAATCGCTTGAAATATGAATCCAGGCATCAGGAGAAACCTTTCTTTGTAAATATCTCCTTCTGGGATCCTGGTTATGTAATGCAGTCACTGGTTGCTGTGGGGACTACTGCAGGACTGACATGCTAAGAATACTTCACTTTTCTTCAAGGTGTCTGTAAATATTTTTCAAACAAACAAAGTGGACCTATAGTTTGATTTTTTTAAAATCTTTTTAATTCCTACTATTTTTCTGCTAACCTTGATTTTCTATATTAACAAGGGCGTAACAATAGGGGGTGCAACCACACCAGGGCCAAGAAGGTCAGGGGGCCCCCATCATTTTTCCTTATTTATCTTCCATCCGATAAAAGACAGAAAAAAGTTTGCTGCATGAGCATTGACAGTGTCCCATTTAATATTCGCACCAGGGCCCCATCACATTTATTAGATCACTGCATATTAAATAAAATAGAAAACTAACCTGTTCCACTTAAGATGTCTTTTCCTCCTACAGTAGTTGGGTTCTGGAGGAGGAGGCATGTGCGCAGCTGGGAGCCACAGAGGATCGTGCATGACTCTTTCGTCACCCAATCACTATAACAGCGGACCTATTTCAGTAACCTATAAAAAAATAAAATGAAACTTTAGTCTGAAAATGTAAAAATCCATTCTAACCCTTTTCCTGATAACCCAGATTTGGCAAATTAGGACTTCTCATGTGGAGTGGGTATTTGTTTCCATCTAAATTTGGCTTCTATAGGGCTCTATAGTTGCGTCTAGAGAAGTTTCAGCACTTTCAGCACTTTATGCCATATGTGCAGACCTTTGTCCATTCAGCACTTTATGCCATGCATACTAATGCATAGCATAAATCGAGAAAGTGGCGTGAGAGTGCTGGAAAGGTGAGTGTGGGTGATTGGTGGGGTTCACACATTAAGGCATCCCAGCACTGCTATCTGTGCCCAGGCCCCCCTGATCTGCTGCACCAAGGACCTGTGTTCCCACCTCCGCTTCACCCCTAGCTAAGCCTCTGGCTTTGGCACCACAGGGGATCACAAGTGACCCTTTCAGTACAAAATCACTGTAGCAGCTTAGACACTTCATTAAAACTGACCCTTTCAATCTCCTTTAATGGCAGCCTCTTTCCACCCCAAGTAAATGGTCCTTGTCTTCTCAAAGCACATTGGGGTGCTCAGTAGAAATGTGGTCATGCAATGGACAGGGTCGGTAAAATCCCAGGCCGATTCTTGTCTCCAGTCCACCACTCAATCATAGGTGACCTTTTCATCACCTAATCTCTGTAGCAGTTGACTTGCTTTAGTAACAGGTATCCTGCAGGTCTGCTTTAACGGCAGCCACCTTCCACCCCAAAAATAAATAAATAGTTCCACTATCAGCAACAGTCATTTTGAACATGGCTCCTTCCACTAATGGTGCATTATTTTGGAAGATGTCCAATCTATAAATGTCTGTAATCTGGTCCTAGTGCCAGGCCTCATGCAAAGCCAGAGGAAGCCTCTGTTTTTTTGTGCCTGAATCTACACATTGTGAGCATTTGCTTGGCACTGGCCCATGTCTGAAGGACGTGATATCATATCAAAGGAAGCGTCCTGTGAGACTGAGTGCTGACATGACTGGGTGTCTGACGGAGCTGTTGGGATTGACAGAATATCACGTGTCATGTGAATCATCATTCCTGGACATGTCGTTATGTCAGAGTATTCCTTACAGGGCGTCCTTAATTAATTGCAAAGTTCTCTTTGTACGCTCATTAATTAATCATCTAAAAAGAACAATCCAAATGCATTTTTTTCATAAAGGGCAGGCAATTTTCATACTTTGTGCACGATAAACTATTGTTCATAGAAGTTTATAGTAGACCTTCAGTCAACAATGATGGAAATTGAGCAAAATAAGTCAAAGGTTCATGTTCCTGTGCCACTTGCCTGTCCGACATGACCGCTTACAAGTAACTGCATTTGTCAGCTAGGCAAGCAGGGCACCATGCATTGTGTGGGAATATTGGTCGCCGGTGGACTAGGGAATGCAAGAGTGGCTGATGAGCACAAATAAGTTACTCAGGGGTAAGTCCTGATTTGGGATGCCTCAGCTGTTAAAACTCAGGGAAACATACTTATCAAAGGTGGGGTAATAAGCTAAACCTCCAGTCATCAAGTCTGCTATAAAGCTATACTATGAATCAAACTTTTTTACTATTTGTGGGACAAGGTTAGAGCCCTTTTCTGTTTCTTTTTGCTTTCTGTAACCTCAATAAATCTGTTTAGCCTTGCTTCCTGTCTGTGGTGACTAAAAGAACTCCTCCTAGCACAAATTCCATGAGTGTCACAGGGATTAGAAGGTACCACTCATCCAGGAACACATTTTTTTTTGCTGGTCACCTCCATTTGGTTCCCAAGACACCCATTTATTTTTTGTCATGGTAGAAGCACACCTACACCCTAGACCAGCGGTACTCAACTCGTGGACCGTGGTCCGAATGCGGACCTCTGTGACAAATTTCTGGACCCCTGCCCTGACAGCCCTGCACTCAGTTGCTTCTGTGTTGCCATGCTCAGCACTGGACCCTTTACTTGATCGGCAATATAGTGCTTAGTCTCCCTGCCAGTGTCATGACTTTGCTGCCTGGCATCTAGCATTGCAATATGAAGTACTACACGGGCAGGAAGCGGCATTGCAAAGTACACACAAACTTTGTTTCTCTTGTCTCTTTTCCCTATCCAACTCCTGTCCTGCTGCCCCAGCTCAATCCCATGTATCCCTGTCCCACCATCTTGTTCCTCCAGCCCAGCCCCAACCATCCCTGTCCCGCTATCTCTGCCCCATCCATCTCCATTCCCCCAGCTCAGCCCATCCATTCATGTCCCCCTAGCTTTACCCCATCTATTCCTGTTCCCCCAGTTTTGCCCCATCAATCCAATCCCCAACCATTCCTGACCCCCAAGCTCTTCCCCATCCATTCCTGCCTTTTTTAGTTTTGACTGTGGAATCTAAAGCCCCCCCCCCCCAGTGTGCAGATTTCTAACTATCCATCCTCCATAACAACCCCCCCTCCTGCTTGGACCTTCGCCTCTCACCGGAGGCCTGTGTATGGACCTTTATAAGAGGTGGTTGAGTACCCCTGCCCTAGATGTTTATAAGCACCCCAAGCTCTTCTTATCATCTATGTTTTGCTGCCACTCCCTACATGTATCAGATGCATATGTGATGGGGATGACACTGGAGATACACACATGTACCGTGGGAGCGAGGAAGATGGTAGACTTACCACCAATTACAGTAAACCACTAAAACCAGGCTTGGTGCAGCTGCTTTATGATATACATACCCAGAGGAGTAGCTAGGCTTTCTGGCACCCGGGGCAAAGATTCGAAATGATGCCCCCCACCTCTTCTCAGGCCTCCCTTTGGTGCCCCCTGACCTGCTGCACCCGGGGCAAGTGCCCTCCCCGCTCTCCCCCTAGTTACGCCCCTGCACATACCTGACAGAATGACAAACTGTGATTTTGCTTCATTGGAGTCCTGCATAAACCCATAGCTCCCAACTGTCCCCCATCTGGAGCAGGACCCAAATGCTTCCGCACATTTCAGGTCTGATGTTTAGATCTGCATTATTAAAGATTTCCTTTACCTCCTGGAAGTGTCTTTGCACAAGAGTTACCGTTAGCCACGGAATGACTGTACTGCCTATTTGGATGGATAGTAAATTAAGTGCGTGCCTTTCACCTGAATAATTTTGTGACCAAAGCTCAAAAACCTGGGAGGTATGACTGGCATTGTCTAAACAGGCCTACAAGCCCTCTGTGACAGACATGGTGCCGAGACACACAAAAGCACTTAGCTCCAGTCAACAGCACCTGTCATTTTTGAATTATTTTGTCGGCTCACACGTAATTAATGAGATTTGTGAAAGCAGAAAAGACTGGGAAAATACTAAGGTGCTAAAGACATGTTTATTTTCATTCATTTTCCACAGGGTTTCCTATAAGGATTTCCCTGGATAAAGGACCAACACAACACACACAGGGACTTTACTGTCTCCTTGATTTAAAGGCAGCCTGGGAACGCACTTGCTCTAATTGCTCATGTTTAGGCTTATTGGCTAAGGAGGTGCTAAGACCCCCTAACCCCTTACACGCTATCGCATTTCAGTCTGCTGGTGTCAGTAAGTTCCAGAAAACCTGACACTAACCTGACATAGGGGGTTGTATAAATGTGATCTATGTGCTGGAAAGTATTACTCACACACTGGAACTAGCACTTTAAGTGTGACTGTGAGCTGGTTATAGGGCAGCTGTCACAAATTCACTGTAACATAGAAAAACACATTGACAGTCTAGATAGTGACATGAGAGGTTTCCTAACACACCATGAATACACCAGGTTGTATTGCTTGATTTTACTGGCATGAAAAAAACACAGGGTGTCTAGACTTGACTGTGACTAGACACATTTTGCATTCCTTGTGATTAGTGATGGGCGAACCGAAAAGTTTGGGTATGGCAAGCTTGGCCGAACTCTGAACATATGTTCAATTCAGGAACCCGAGCCTGACCCCAAACCTGAACCCCATTGAAGTCAAAGAGGACCTGGGGGCCCAAAAATGGTTGTAAAATGGGGGTAGTAAGGGTTAGAGAGGGCTAAGTAAGGGGTAAGGGCACTTGCCCTGCACAAAATGGGGTAGGGACAATACTAATATTATGAATACTTAAAAAAAAAACAGAACCCTATAAATGGCAGTGTGACAGAGCCCCCCCCCCCCCATCACCAACCTAGCAGACTGTGTGACAGAACCCCCCCATAACAAACTGTGTGACAGAACCCCCAAATCACCCCCATAGCAGACCTGTGTGACAGAACCCCCCCATAACAAACTGTGTGACAGAACCCCCAATCACCCCCATAGCAGACCTGTGTGACAGAACACCCCCCTCACCTCCAAAACAGACTGTGTGACAGAAAAACCTCCATCACCCCATAACAGACTGTGTGACAGAGCCCTCCATCACCTCATAACAGGCTATGACAGAGCCCCCAATCCCCCCCATAGCGGACT
The DNA here is from genome assembly GCA_027917425.1 of Gastrophryne carolinensis. Lineage (NCBI taxonomy): Eukaryota > Metazoa > Chordata > Amphibia > Anura > Microhylidae > Gastrophryne > Gastrophryne carolinensis. Next base: position 93,624,764 of record CM051239.1, read on the forward strand.
GTGCGACAGAACATCCCCATCACCCCCATAACAGACTGTGTGACAGAGCCCCCCATTACCCCCATAGAAGACTGTGTGACAGAGCCCCCCCCCATCATCCCCATGGCACACTGTGTGACAGAGCCCCTCGTGACTCCATAGAAGACTGTGTGGTAGAAGACCCCCCCCATAGCAAACTGTGTGAGGCTCAGCCGCAAGAAAGGCGCTGTAGTCCATGGTGGCTTGCGGCCTTCCCTGTTGCAGCCCATTCCCATTTATGCCATGCCTGCTCCCCTTCCTGACTGGTTAGGGGGTGTGTCTGGGCGGGACGGGAGGGGGAACTTGGTAGGCCTGCTGGCCGACCTTATTGGCTGAGGGGGGCTAATAGCGCAGCAGCCCATCAACTAGCTTTAGTGTTGACGCCTGAACGCTGAACTGGAGCACGGACGTCTGGCTGAAGTTCTTGTCCGTGTTCAGGAAAGTTCAGTATGAACCCGAACTGTGCGGTTTGGATTCGCCCTACACTACTTGTGACCCCTGTCATACAGCACATACCTTAATGGAGTTCTGAAAGAGTGGATATTCCACCTAACTTACAGTGCCCCTTAACACTTGGTATCCCACAGGGTGCAGAAGCATTGGTGAACTGGGTCCAAAAATTATCCCAGGATTTTACAGGCTCGGCTAGCTCAAGACCAATCTGACACATTTCTGCTGAGGTTTCCACTATATCCCCCATTGTGCTCCCTGGCTGGTCAATGGATGCACTCCAAGCCTGAGGCTATAGCTATTTAGGGACAGATAATGTACAGGGTTGGATATAGTCAAATTATTGTACTGAATATTTAATATTGTAAGGGCAGATAATGTGGGAGGTATAAAGCTGCGTCTACAACATTGGGGGCTAAACATGAGCTGAAGCTTCTTGGCTTGGCGGGCAATGGGGCCAGGTACAGAGGGGGGACTTGGAGGAGACTAGGGAGGCAGGAATTTGATAGGGATATCAAGAGCTGGCCCCAAAGAAGTCCAATCCCTGGGAATACCCCTCTGTCTGCTGCAGGGAAGGAGAGGCAAGGTGACAACATTACCATACTAGGCAGTAGGGCCTCCAGTAGTACTTAGAACAGTAGCACCAGAACATTCTGAACACAGAGGTAGGTCAAGGGCACAAAGTGACAATTCAATTTGAAAAAGAGGTGGCTCAAAATACAAGTAGTAAAGGTTAATGGTCAGGCAGCTAAAGTTATAAGTAGGAAGCAGTACAAAAATGTTAAAATCTAAAAGAGAAAACCTGGTCAACAGAAGTTTGTGAATGCAAACATGAAGAACCACCAATCCTCAGCACTGCCAGTGGATTCCTAATGGCCGATCAGAGGAAATTATTCTGGGGGCATGCTTGGGCTGTGGGATCAGATTAATGTGTGGAAGGGCTGCGGAATAGTAATGGCTGAATCTGAATAAAGGCACTACAGCCACTATATACTTTCATGACTAGAAACCATAAAAGAATTTAATCTTATTAACTTATTAACTGTGGGGTTTATTCATCAATGGATAGTGGCAGGTAGTGCCTCGTAGCGGCAGTCTGTACGCAAAACCACATGTATGAAAGCAAATCTGGTGAGTGACTCTAACAGCGCCATGTAGCGTCCGATTCATCATTACAGGCAGCTCAGCGTATAGCGCCGGCGCTCTGGCTTCCATAGCGCCAATTATTACCTGTCGCTACCTGTCGCTGTCCCATACATTTCAATGGACGTTCATTTTCTGTTTAAACAGGGTTTTTGGTGTTTAATTTTTATTTTTTTTTTGCTCTCAAATAATTGTGTCACCTCTCCTGGCCTAGAAAGAGTCATTTTTAAAACTTTTTTGATTTTTTATATTTTTATGCAGAATTGTCATTACTAGTCTGGCACTAAAGCATTAATATCACAATGTTCCATTGTGTCCATTCCATGTGTTTTCTCTTTGTTACTGGTGGATATGTGTTCACAAACAGCCTTTAATCACACAGCGTCAGGGCTCTATGCTATAGCGAACAGATCCAGAGCGCCTACGCTCTGTGTGTCTGTTGTATTGTTGAATATGGTGTGAGTCGCTGAGAGTCGGTCGCAATGAGCTGACGCTACCTCTCGCTCCCTGCAACGCTGTACTGGTGTTAGAATGCCAAACATACATCTCATTCATCAATGCCGACTAATGAGATGCTCTGTTACAGCGCCGGATAGCCGATCACAGCTTATACTAGCGGTCGCTGTGAGCGCCTCTGTACAGACGCTCATCTGCTGATAGTTGGCTGTAGTAATGAATCAGCCGGCCCATGTACAAAGGTTCCTTATTAGCTAACTGGCATGTACCTATTTACATCTAGAACCCAACACGTGTCTTGTGACAAAAGGGTCAGCTGGCAGGCGCAGACAGCACATACAATACTACTCTGACACCACAATTGGGGAAAGTGCACAGTCCAATACAATCTGTAAGCCAGCAAGAAGAGAGTTTTTGAACTACCAAACCTTCAGCTCCTCAGAAGGTGGCTGATCCATTTTCCTGCAGGCTAACAACAGAACCAGGAGGAACCTGAGCTTTGTGCTGCCCTGTGGGGGCAAGTATCTAGCATAACTGGAGGAATATAAAAAATTGTAGTGTTACTTACCAGTAAAAGAAACGCGACAAACATTTTTATTACTTCTTAGGCTGCAAACATGGCTTTTTTCTTTACATTTTTCCAAGTTTAGAATAGGTGACTACTAAGCCGTGTTCCCTAGTGGCCATAATGAAAGCTTCAAAGCCTTTGTTAGGTTTAGCCAGAGGAGGACAACAAACAAGGTAATTCTCCATCAGCTGATACAAGTCTTTTAGATTTTGTTGTTTCTATGGTAACCTCACTTTTGGTTAAATGCCATCTGAAAAGTTGCAACTTTGTTTACGAAAATCATAGTTCAAAAAAGTGATTTTATTCTGCTAGTAAAGATAGGAGTGGATGTGGAAACACCACACCTCTCTCCAAATGAGGAGCACCAACAACCATATACAAAAACCGAAATGCAAATCAAAAATGTATTTCTATTCCAAAACAACCAATTTAAAAACATTTACATATACGACACAAGACATTTAAAACCAAGATGCTGCCCCCTGTATTTATAGTAAATATATAGTCTCATAAAGTACCATAGTGGAAAAAAACATATCCATGGCTAACTGTCCTGCATGAGCCTATTTAGAATATTTCTGTGCCGGCACAAAAAGATTTTTATAGCTAAAAAATGAAAAAGACCAATTCCTATGTGTGTACCACAAAAAATCTCAAATATTAAAGTGCAAGAGAAATCTCTCAATAAACTATATTAATAAAGCTCAAACAACCACTAAAGTGCAGTGCAAAATAAAGTGACTAATGCATAATTAATTCATAACCATAATTCATATAAACATGTACACTATATATAAACATATGTTGCACAAAACGTCCACTACAAAATGAACCGTGTCCCCAAACAAATGCCAACAATACAGACAAAGACAACAATACAATGTGCCAGTAAGTACTCCAAAGGTTACCACTTAGACATCTGACAGTCTGCCAATACACAATGTCAGGGGGAAACGAGCATCAAACACCCGTGCCCGTGGCTCCCATGCCACTTCAAAGGGTGAGGGTAGGTAAGGACTGTGTTCTAAGGCTCTTAAATACTTACCCCTTCACCTGCGTGCTACCGTCCCGTCCCATCGCCGACTTGGCGCGTTCTGCTGTTGCCGGAAGTCACGCCATACAATGTCCAGGCGTGCATTCAAACAGCCCCACATGAACAATCACGTGGTGTCTACGTAAACCGCGTCATATAGACGCCGTCTACTGATCACCACCGCAACGGGGAACACAGAATACAGCGCCATACCTGTAAGACGCTGTCTCGCCTCTTTAAGGAGATCAACCTAATAGAAATTGGTGTGTGTATCCAGTGCCTGGAAGCGGACAGCATCAGTCCTGGCTTGGCACTACTGGCTCCAGTGGCAACAGTGTGCTCCTTAGCAGTTCAGCTTTGTTACCTACCTGCTTCACAGGAGGAGACTCTTTTGTTCATTGGCAGCAGGGGGCATCCACCGATTATAAGTGCTTTATCCACAGTGGATTCTTATATGTGTGCTGGGACACTTGGCAACACGCTCTGCAGGCAGATTGGTTTAAGCATGTGATCAAGCGTGCGGGCTGTTGCCAGTCTAGTGACTCTTTTTTATTTGTGGCTTCTTTTCAGCAACCGTAAAATGGGCCACTCTCTTAAAGCCTTTTCAGTGTTTTGGCCGGCTTCCCTGGCTCGTCCCACGATGCATTTATCTTGAGGAGTTCCTGCACAGGCAGCCCTCTGGATTTCAGCATTTACCCATCAGCCCGTCTGGTGCTGAGTTTCCTCTGAACCACCATGCTTGGGTTCTGGCCCCACCCCCCGTCATGTTGTGGCCACACACAAAAAAATAAAAAATAAAAATTCAGAAAAAGTTATTTTTTATATATAAATAACATTTAAAAAAACTGTTAATTAAAAAAGTTAAAAAAAAAACAATATGTTTTTTGCATATTGCAGCTATATGCTGCTTGGTGGTGCAACTATGCAACAACACAAAGCAGACGGAAAACACAAAAACAGGGGTGTAAAACACAACACCAAAAAACAGATGGTGGCCTAAGTAGGAGGTGGGTAAAAGCAGACGACATGGCAACCAAGGTACAAACGTAAGTGTGTGCAATGACAGTATATGCTAGTCTGTCTTGTTGGAGGAGTCCTGGCCTTCAAAACCCTGGAGAAAGCTTGCATATTCTCTTGGCTCTTAAAGAAGGAACTAGCTCCACAGTAAATGTACAGAGATAGTTGAGGCCAGTAAAGCCTCTGCATAGCAACTTTTGGTCCTCCAGTAATGGCAACCGCCATCTATTTTACTTTTAGGGACCAAGAATAACATTGCCACCATTTGGGGGTTTCCACCACCATTTAACAAGGGCAGCAATTAATCTACACCGGCTTAAGGGTGGACTCAACTGGGGCCTCCACCTCACTTAATCCAGTGCAGGACAATAAGACACAAGCGTACATGGATTTATTTTAAAAAGTTAAAAATCTCTTTTTATTCCCCCAATTACCTACCTCCCCCATTGTATTTGCCCAAATCTGCCTGTCCTATTGCACTGTTGGCAGATTTGAAGCTCCATCATGGGTCTGAATGTTGAAGGAGCAAATGATCAGAGGCAAACGAGAATGGTCAGCTGCATGGCTGATATTTATGAACACATTAGAACAATATGACCCCGGACCTGTCCAGCATCTGACTAATAATGTTTATAGATCACTGATCACTCTAGTCACGTTAAGCAGGTTAAGGTCATTAGGGCAGTTTGTAAAAGAACCCATCCATTTCTGGCTGAAGGGCATTTAAAATAATTATCTGGAAACTGTTGTTCATTTACATGAATAAAACTGAAACTCCCCGATCCTTTCTTTACTTAGAGGCAAGCAGAAACCATGATTGTAGAACACATATTAAAATGAGTCTGATTCACATTAGGTAAAATCAGTGACTTCCAGCCCTCCATTGTCAAATAACAATCAGTAATAGAATTGATTCAAATTCCAAAATAGAAAGTCATATGCCTGTACAATGCTGCTCACCTGCGCATAACATTCAGCAGAAACGTATTATTTGATTAACTTGTTGGACGTCCAACTTTTGTGATAGTGTTTGTGACAAGTATCCTCAAAGAGTACCAAAACATATGTGGTCTAGCCATTTACTTTTTTAGAGGTGTCCTGCTTCACATTTACTCAAAACTTGATTCGAGGGCACTGGCCTCCATGAGCCATGCTCACCCCACTGCCACCCTAAATGTTAGTAACCCTGAAAAGAAAGCTTTAGATGTTTTGATGAACATCTTTTAAATGATCAGTGCTTCATCCCAGCTACTGCACATTACATTGACTACATGGTACTAGGTGTACTACTACTTGCAATTGCAGTTAATAAACTAATGTCCCACTATAACAGCTGTAACCATGGAGATAACATCTATTGTTCCTATGGCATTTGCCTGTATGGAGCCTGTTATTATTATTAATATTAATAATTATAATAATAAAATGTTTGAATATAATGCAACCTAGGGTTGGGTTTCAGTTTGATTTAATGGATTTAAAAAATTTATAGTAACCTATGTAATAGAACTGGAAGGTTGTTTCTCAATATTCCTACAATTTTAGGGGAAATTCCATTTTCAATTGCACTTTTGAAAGTGTATATTATTGTGTGCCAAAAGGATGTCCTCAAGTTTCTGAGGTTATCTATCAATCTAATATATTTTTCCTGATGTTAGCGACTAGAGATTAGTGAACTTCTCAAAAATTCGATTCGGGCGATTCAACGAATTTCTCAGAGAAATTCGGGTTCGTCCGAATCGAACTTTAGCGAATCGCTCATCTCTGGTGGGAGCGGGGAGGCCGGCTGCGCTGTCAGTGGGCGGCAGAAGCCGGCTTCCGCCGCCCGCTGACAGCACAGCCGGCCTCCCCGCTCCCACCAAGCCCTGAAATGGAAAAAAAAAATGCCGGCATGGTGGGAGCGGGGAGGCCGGCTGCGCTGTCAGCGGGCAGCAAACACTTACCGGCATGGTGGGAGCGAGGAGGCCGGCTGCGCTGTCAGCTGTCATCAGAGGACGCGTCATCAGAGGAAGCCGGTCTCCCCGCTCCCACCATGCTGGCATTTTTTTTTTATTATTTTTTATTTTTTTTTATTTTTTATTTTTTTTTATTTCAGGGAAAATTCGGTCAGCACGAACCACTAAAAATTCGGGTTCGTGCTGAATCGAATTTTCCCTGAGATTCGGAGCGAATTCAGGTTCGTTAGAACCGATTCGCTCATCCCTATTAGCAACTGTATGTTGTATGTATGAAAGCGGTTTTCCCTAGCTGCAGTCTGTTGCTATTAACAGCCGTACACCAAGTCTGTACACAAAGATCTATAAAAATTGAGATGTGAGTCCAGTACACACAGAATGCTGCTGCTGGGCATGTGTAAACGTAAGAGCGCTCCCTCATCTCAGCGGCAAAAACATCAGTGTTCTGTGTGTGCATGTCCCCCTCCTGTCCACTTGTAAATCTTGGTGTACAGACAATTTCAAAAGATTGCAGATAGTAAACACAGCTTCCATGAAATACACATTTGCTAAAATTAGAAAACAAAAGATAGATAAGCTCAGTAACCTGAGGGCATCCTTTTTGCACACAATAAAATACACTTTCAAAAATGCCATTGAAAGTGTAGTTTGCCTCTAAGAATTTTCTCCACTCTAGGTTCTAATACATAATATAATTGCAGTATTGGGGGCAGGGTTATTTTGTAGAGTGGAGAGAACTTTTCCTACATTATTTCACAGAATAATTATAAATTGCATCTTTATAAAAGTTTATCTCCCCTCATTGGATGATGAGATGGAGAGGCAATTCTGCTAAATGATGGGATATGTGTTGCCCATAAGCCAATAACAAGACTGAGCAGTGTGGGGTGCTGCGGATTCTTTGAGATCCTGAGGGAACTGTGTATGGGGCAGCTGTATCTGCACACACTAGATGTCCCCTGAGAGGGGTCGCTCTCTTAGACAGTCTCTTTCCTTTGCTTTATTCAATACAACAATGTTCATTCCATCATCATCAGCATTATTGAAGACAGTCTCTGTATTCATGTACTGCTATAGGGGCTGGGGTCCACAAACTATCAGTACCTCATAGAATGTCTTCAGTTTTCACTGTTCCAATCCTTCTGCCCAACTGTATCATCTTTCAGAGCTGTGCCGACTTGCTTATTGTCTGGCCAGGATGTTCGGCTTCTCTCTGTGTGTTGGGTCCCAATCCGATCCACTTTCTCTGCGGGTCCCTTTAGACCCTGCACTCACCCATGTCTGACTTGAACTAACACATGGCTGACTCACATTCATGATGACACTGACTAAACCAGGAAGTGTAAGGATTATATATATATACTTTGTTTACCCAGGCTGCTTTGGGGCCTCTCACTGTGATGCCACCTCTAGCAGCTTCTGTCTGGTAACTCTCTAGCTGCTGTTACTTATTACATACAGCTTAGCTGCTGATTAAACAGAAATGTTTAGTGGTCTATTCACACACCTTTTTATCCAGGCCACACTCTCCCTCTTTGAAAATTATGTCGCCCTCGACATCAGCAGTTTAAAATGGTGAAGACAGGTTTATTGGGTCTACCTGATCAAAGTTATGTTCTGGTATAGGTTTCTACCATTTGAATGTTTTTCTATTGAGTGTTTGACTAGTATTCACACTCAATGGTCCCAGTGTAAGGTTCTTTCTGTGTTTCCCAGATGTCTGCTGTAGTAGGCTATTTAGTTGTGAACCTGACTCATTTTGGTTGGAAGGGAGGTGGTTGAACATTGAAACAAATGTAAATATTATAAAATATCAATAATGTCAGCAAGAATAATAACATCCTATGCTGAAAATTCTAACTACATTCCGCTTTAGATGTTTACATGAATGTCTTTTAAGTGATCAGTGCTTCATCCTAGCTACTGCACATTACATTGATTACATGTTACTAGGTATATTACTACTTGCTATTGCAATTAATAAACTATTTAATGCCACGCTGCACAACTGTAACCATGGAGATAACATCTATTGTTCCTATGGCATTTGCCTGTGTATAGCCGGTTATTATGATTATTATTAATATTAATAATAAAATATAGAAAATAATGCAATCTAGGATTGGGTTCCAGTTTGATTTAATTGGTTTAAAGTGGACCAACACCCAGGATTTTCACTATCGGGGTGAAACCCCGGCTATGTGAAACGCCCCAGAAAGCCCGATAAAACTCACCTCGCCCCTATGGCGCATGCACGGCCGCTCCTCCAATCAGCGCTTAGAGCCGCTGTGGTATGCACGTACAAGCGGCGTCCAACCAAAGCGGCTCCAAGCACGTTGGCGGCCGTATCTCGCGCTTCTTTCTAACAGGGAGCGTGCCCAGGTAAGGTTTCTGGGCGTCTGGTGGGTTTTCACACAGTGGGGCATCCCGATTTTGGATGCCCCGCGGGGAGGGATCGGGTGCTTGGGTGTTGGTCCACTTTAATATATTTATAGTAACCTATGTAATAAAACTGGAAGTTTGTTTCTGAATATTCCTACAATGTTAAAGGGAAAGTCCATTTTCTATGGCATATTTGAAAGTGTATATTATTGTGTGCCAAAAAGGATGTCCTCAAGTTTCTGAGGTTATCCATCAATCTAATATTTTTTTTCCTGATGTTGGCAATTGTATGAAGCGGTTTTCCCTAGCTGCAGTCTGTTGCTATTAGCAGCCGTACACTAGGAGGCCGATTCAGTAATAGCGCCAGGTAGCGACAGATGAGCGCCAGTAGCGTGATTTTCACAGCGCCGCTAGTATTCTCTGTGCTTGGCCGTTGTTCGGTTGTTGACAGCGACTCAGTCGGTGTGCGGTAATGTTAGGTTAGGAGTCGCTGTTTGACAGGTTCCGCGCTGTATGGGAGCGCCTGACAGCGAATGGTCATAGCGAACGGCTCCCAACATATTCATTAACAAATCACGCTCAAAAAATTCTCGCGCTGTGAAAAGCTTGTTTAAACCCCAGAGTGCTGGCGGCGATGGCTTTAAAAGTAGTTTTTAACCCCCAAACATCCATATTTTTTGATTAAAAAATTAAACAAGTTTTTCTAAACATTTTGTAATATGAATACATTAATATCAGACCTATAATATCAATTCTGCACAATTTTTTTTTTTTTTTTTACCTTAAAAAAAATATCTAACATTGCCGAAGTGGTCACCGAATTTTTGACATTTAAAAAAAAAAAAAAAAAAAAAAAAAAAAAAAAATTAATATCAATTAATTATGAATATTTAAAGATTGCTCCATTGAAATGCATTGGAGAGCGCCAGGTAGCGAGAGGTCATACCTGGCGCTGTGATGGGATTAGCAGCGGCGCTGTTCGTTGCAGTACGCTACATGATGAATCCCGCGCTAGCTGGCGCTCTCGCTGGCGCTAGCCTCATTTAGCGTGATAAATGCGTGATTGTGTCCGCCGCCTGGCGTTCTGGGGTCGGTAGCCGCCGATAGCTGGCGATACCTGGCGCTAGTGAGACACTACCTGGCGCTATCCCTTGATAAATAAGGCCCCAAGTCTGTACACAAGATCTACAAGGAGAGAGAAGTGAGTCCAGTACACACAGAATGCTGCTGCTGCTGGGCATGTGTAAGTGTAAGGGCACTCCCGCACCTCTGCGGCAAAGGCATCAGAGTTCTGCATGTTTCACTCCTGTCTACTTTTAAATCTTGGCATACAGAGAATTCCAACAGATTGCAGATAGTAAAAACAGCTTCCATGAAACACACATTTGCTAAAATTAGAAAACAAAAATATTGATAGATAAGCTAAGTACGTTGAGGACATTTTTTTGCACACAATAAATTACACTTTCAAAACATGCCATTGAAAGTGTAGTTTCCCTCTAAGAATTTTCTCCACTTTATGTACTTGCAGAATTGTGGGCGGGGTTATTTTGTAGAAGGGGGAGAACATTTCCTACATTATTTCACTGAATAATTATTAATTGCATCTTTATATGGATAAGTCTATAGTCCCTGTTTGGATGATGAGATGGAGAGGCAATTCTGGTGAATGACAAGGTATGGGTCCTTTTTTACAACCAAAGGTCAGTTTTTTGGGAAATAAGTTTGTACTTGTGACTTTTGACTTGGGGTATAGTATTTATATTGTTTGTGCAACTGTCTCATCTGCTATGCTTTTAGTAATTAAAGCGGTCCTTCACTCTGAATAAGAGCATATCTTATATGTTTCCCACACCCTGTACATACAGATTGCCCACATTAAAAATCATCCTAACTGCATCTACTGCATGTTATGAGCCTTTAAACATCCAAGATGGCGGCTCATGGGACATCAGGCAGCCTGCAAACAGGAAGTGCCTTCTGACTGTGCTGCTCTGCATTCTGGGATTGCTGACCTTTTCCTGACCCCAGCTATGCTCTGTCTGAGCAAAGCACAGCTATAACCCCACTCCCTGTACTTTATCTCACTCTTCTCTCCTCAGTAAATGTGATACTTCTGAGTCAAGATGGCGGTGCCCGTATCCTAAAGTCCTGAACAGATTTGCAGCCCAGTGGGGGAAAGAATAGTAAGTAAGTGACTAAAAACTTAAAATATATTAACTTTAGATGCTGGGGAATCATTTTTTAAGGGTTTGGGCTTTTCAATAAATCATGGTGCAGGTCTGGTTTAAAGAGGAACAAAAGTCAAGTCAGCCAAAGCAAAAATATTTGCTGCTCATATACATATGAGAGGAAGAGGAAGTGGTAAGCATTGGCTATTTTGACTTTAGTTGAGTGTTAGCAACTCAATTCCCTAAAAGTGATCTAAACTGATCTGTACTCAATCATTCCTCCTCCCGTGTGAACCCATATAGCCCAATTAGATAAAAACAAATTACTATCCAGGTTCTGGGTACAATTCCTTTTCGTCCCCACAAGCCCTGCTCTGTTCATTCTGTGGCAGATGCTGCTGTGATGTTCGAATTTTGAGTGACACTTGCTCCAACCAATCACTGCATTGGTCGTGGCCGCTGCCACTGCCGTTAAAGATGAACATCGGACCTAAAATACATTTACATTTTGGATGTCGCCGCTGCCGGCTACGGCAACATCCGGCTGCCTCAGGGCCAAATCCTCACCTCGCTGCCCGCTTAGCCATTTATTAATGACAAGCACAGCCTTAGTCGTGCTCATCAATGTCCCACTGCGATCTCGCAGCTCAGCAAAGTCTCGCGGGATTTCGGGTGGCCCCATTGCATCCCATTCATGGGCACTGTGCAGGTGCCAGAAGATGGATCCCTTGGTCAGGTGAGTTAATAATGCCCAAAGGTAAAACCGGAGGAGGGGGGAGCAGATCGGTTAGGCTTGAGGGAGGTTTTTGTTAAATTATCAGAACTGGTAGTACTTGTGCAAGGTAATATTTTTCTTGTTAAAGTTAAATGAGTTAATCTGTGTTAGCATGGGTAGAAGAAGTAGGACTGCGAATGAGCTGACTATATAGGGGGCAATCTTAGGAGCAATGTTTCGGACACATGTGTTATACCATTCAGGGGTCTGCTATAGCAATGACTCTGAACAAGAGAAAAAAAGTTTTACTTTGACTTTGCGCGACACTAAGGCTAATAAGTCAACATTCCCTGCTGCAAAGCTTAAAAATAGTTTGGAAGTCAAATGCATAACTGTAATAAAAGGGCATTTTCAATTTATAAATAATCTCCAGACAGCCATATCTCTAGCACAGTGTCTTGGTGCTCTATTCATAACATTGGCATAAATATCCAGTCCCAAAATATCCAGGTGGCAACCCTAAGTACAAGTCAGCTTGTCAATAGACATTCCTCTAATGCCTGCTATTGTTACCTCATAAGAACTTCCTACTGAGGTTTGTCTTCAAGGTCATAGACTAACAGCCTTGGATCAAGGAACCATCTGTCTTCAATTATGTGGTTGCTGTTAATGGAGAACAGAAGAAAGGTATTGGAAGGAGCTGAACCTATAGAGAGAATACTTATTCTAACTTAAAGCAGCACTATCGCGAATATTTGCATTAAAAAAGATAAATAAATAGCCACACAATAGCTTCTAACGTGTATAAATAATGTGGCAATTGTAAACAAAAAAAATTATGGCTTACTTTTGCATTTTAAAATAAAAATGGTTCAGTCCATTTGCTGAATAGGGGGATCTGCTGGGTTTTAGTCAGTGAGGTGATAGCAAACAGCCACAGCATTTAACCCATTGGTCGCAGTGTAATGAACTTGCTCCAGTTTTTTTTCACAGGCAGTTGCTGTACATGGCAGTACACTCTGTGTGTGAGAAGTGCTGCATCTGTGATGAGACCACCAGGTGACTCAATAAATATATAAAATCTCTACAAAATAAACTAAACCGACTAAAAAAAAATTCTAATTTGAATGACTGTGCAGGTATTAAAGTGGAACAAAAACCTGAATGGCCGACCCTAGAGTCTAAAAGACTCCCAGTATTGACCACTGTCCTTCCCCTGGGGCATGCCCACCCGATCACCTTGACAACGTCATAGACGAAACGGCCGTTGGTGAACCGATTTTCTATTGATTTTACAAAAGCTTTTCAAAGACTTAAATCAGGCAAGAACTTTGCTACTTTCCAGCCGTGAACCGGCTCTCCTCTCCGCCTGCCTGCCCGCCGCCTTACCTACGGTCGCCAGCTCAGATCTGACTACCCAAGGCAGCCAGACCGACGTCCCCTACACTTCTCCAGCCCAGAGGAAACCTCAGCACTGCTTCTGTCTGCCCCCTCTGCAATAACCGGCTTTTCCGTTTTTCACCTGCACCTTCTGCACTACAATTAATACCACAGCCCATCCAGGCTGTGGTGGTGAGTAATTATCACCGAGCATCAACTGTACTATTTTTCCTAGCAATTTTGATCAACTTACTGAAACTGCAATTCATACAATTTCCTTTAATTCGTTTACCATTAATTAAAAGGATATAAGTGTGGCGGGGAATAAAAAACACAGAGCATATAGTGTACTTATTGTTGCATCAATTTTAATCAACTTACCGAAACTGTAAGTCATACAATCTCCTTATATTTGTTTTACCTTTAATTACAAGTTTTCACACTTCCCCCCACAACGGTTACAAGCCTCACAACACATCTAAAATCAGAACATTAAAGCAGACCTCAACCAATTAATCTGCACTAACCACCAGAACCCTTTCTGATGACATAATCATCTCCATCCATCCAAAACAATCATCTACCTCAACTCACACCGCCTACCTGGACCTTAGGAACACCGCTTAATTCATTTCAGCGCCGACCCACAACCTCTAAACCATCTAGGTTCCACCAACCACATTGCTCCAACCCGCTAGAAACTCAACTCCTCTCCACGGCCTGAGGAAGTGATCCAGCAGGGATCACGCAACGCGTCGTTGTCTTTGCTCGTTCGGACCCCCAGGGGACAGCTCCTGATATCCGGTGAAGTACCTTATTATAGTTAGTTCTAATTGGTCATTCACATTGGCATTTCATTTATGTTTGATAACTATTCAGGCGATACGGTTCAATACACATGTTTGTTTGGCACTTGGCACTTTAATCTTGTTTTGCACTGATAGGTAGATTTATTTAGAAGTATTGTTTTGCACATAGTACAGTTTAGCACATATTATTTAGATTAACTTATTTGCATTTGCAGATTTAACCCATCTACATTTCTCCCAGGGAATACAGGTTTTTTCCTCAAGTAGGAGCTGCTCAAATTATCTAATTGCGCTTTCCTCAATCCAATTCACGCCCACCCGAGTGGCTGCGAAACTCAGGTGCGGTCCCACGGATAACCATTCAGATAGGCTAGGCCCCCAGGGATACAGCCACTCTGGCTCCCCATTGCTAAGCTCTGCATACAAACAGAGCCGTTTGCCAAGCAAATGGTGGTGATTGGATGAGAGCCCATGCATGCATCATGGGACACGGAAAAGTACATTTTATTGGCGAACTGAGGGGTTTCACATAGCGGGACAACCCAAGTCGGGATGCCCCCGGGGCAAGAAACAAAACTCGGTAGTGAAAATCATGGGTTGTGTTCTGCTTAGAACATACAAAGCTAAAAAGAAGAAAATATAGAAAATAAGGGAAATGACCTTGTAAAAATAAGAAAGAGAATACCGGAAAGAAAAAAGATACTGCAGACAGCAGCAGAGGTAACATAAAAGAAAAACTGTAAAAATAATAAATCTGGAGGGCAACGAAAAGAAGATGAAAACAGAAAAAAACTATGGGGGAAAAATCGTAAAGTGTTTGGCAAGTCAAAAATAAATATCAGTAGCTTACCTTTCATTGAGTCTCTCCAGCTCTCTTCTTCCTGCTATGTCAGTGTACTTAGTGAGGAAATCACTTCCTCATTCAGCTTTCACTCCACCCCGCTGATCTGGTCCTTCAATCAACTTTCAGTGGACGAGAATGGAAACACCCCCCACTCCCTCCCCAAACGTCCTGATTAGCTGCGTCTCTCTGCAGCTATGAAACCCCAACCTCCTCTCTGGTCACACTATGTGCTGGCATTAATAACTAGAGGTACAACGATGCACTCATGTTTTTACTATGATATATGTAAAGCACACAGTGTGCTCACATCACAGGGCTGCTGCCACAACCACTGTTTCTCTGCTCTTATCTTTCTTTTACAAATAATTTAGGAACTACAGGGTCTTTTTGAAAATGGATTGAAGTTTGGGATAGTGCAATGTGTAGCCCGAGACAACCAAGCTTGCTTGTAGTAACTTTAAATAAATATAAGCAGGGATTAGAACCCTAGACTCTCTGGGTCACAGTCCATCACTTTATCAACTGAGCCATCTAGCTTGCTGAAGTCACACTTTTAATAATAGCTCACAACCATGCTGCCACCCTATGAATTCAAAGTCTCTCTTTCTTTCTCTCTCTCTCTCTCTCTCCATCTGGCGATATCTTTCTTACCAGCCCACCGCCAGCTAAGCATACCCGGCAAGACAGAAGCTATCTAACTCTGCCCCCCTGACCCACAACTTCCCCCTCCTTGTCTTCACTTCCCTTCAACTACACTTATGAGAATCTATCCAATCACATGGTGACCTCTCTCTGCACCAACGGGAGCACAAGCTTACCAGCCCATAGAGCAAATGCCAACTCAGAATACCCAGAGATACAGGCGCCATCTAACTTCACCCCCTGACCTGGCACCGCCCCCTTCTCATCCCCACTTCCCTCCAGCTGCACTGCGGTGCTTGCAATGTAGCGGCAGGGGGAGAATCTCCCACGCAGAAGGCATGGCTTATTACTGGGTGGCGGGAGCAGCTTAATCCTTCTTTTTGGGCACACATTTGCTTGTCATTCCAACACTTACATACATGACAAGTATAATATAAATCTGACCCAAAATCTGTGCTAGTGCTCCTTTAACATTGAACTTGCAAAGACAACAAGTGCCTTATGAATATTGAGTCCAAAATGTTAACCCGTCTTATCCCAAATGTGTTAAACTTGATTAATTGTTGATTGGCCACTACAGCTTCAGATACACATTACATATTTAGGAATTGTGACCTCCTCTTCCTAGTTTAGCTCAGAGTATTTGGTATCCTCTAGGTCAGGGTTTTAACAATCTTTTTTCCCCATCCCCCAGTTATCTCGGGTACCACCAAGTACAGACTTTCCGGGGAGGGTGCTGATCACTGTTTATGGGGATGGGTACACTATGCTTACTCCAATGGGGCCAGCAATGGCATGCTATCAAAATGCTGTATGCCCTCACCACCTGCCCTCACCACCTGGCACATCCAACAAATCCAGGCTTCTCCAGGCAGGTCCTCTTTAAAGCAAAGCTATTCTCTTCCTGGAAAAGCTGCACCACAGTGGAACAGTATTCTTCCTAATACAAAATCTTAATTCCTACTACCCCCACAATGCAGCTTGTTTATAGCACTTCATGCCTCTTGAATTTTACCCCTGTTGGCTGTGAGACCAACGGGGGGTACTAGTACCAATGTTTAAGAAACATTGGCCTAGGCTTTATTTCAGTTTGGAATAAATAGAAACCTCATACAATATTTAGGCAACAAGGTTATTTTTCACGTTTATAATAATCCTAAATTTAGGAATTGATACTGATTGAAAACCAGATAGTATTGTGTGTAAATCATGCTTACCTAACTCCAGATGCATCTTCCATTGTTGTATGTGTTTTGCTGTAGGAGCCCTATATTTTCATCCTACGTCTCATTCTAAGAATCTACCTGTCCTTTGCTCTTGCAGACTTCTTGTAGACCAAGGTTCATGCCCAGCATCCCGGTAGATGTGAGGAAACTCTTCATATGCCTTGCAGAGGGACTGATATGCAATGCAGTATCAGTGGTTGTTTATGGTTAATGCCATAGTTCTCAAGCTGCCGCCTTTGAATCAGTGCAGCCTATTTGCACCTGCTGTACTGACTGCTGCTAGCATGTGCTGCATCCTGGGTGTTTACCTTTTGTGTTTTACCGACTCTTACCTGAACCTGACTACTTGCCCAGAATTAGCCCTTATTGTGGCACTTGGAGGACTGATTTCCAGTGAATGACTTCTGCTAGTGGTCTAAATACTAGCGTGTAACCTGGCCTTTCCCTGTATAATCCCTGCTTCGTTTACCCTAGCCTTTCATCAGACTTTGCTTTCTTAGCTATCATCCCTTGCTCATTAAAATCTTGGAGTGTAACTGTGAGTTAGGATGGCATATAGGGTTTCTTAAAACTGAACTGTAGGTGAACTGTGCAGGTGACATCAATATACTAATAGGATCTATATAGCCAATATATTATAGGCTCTATTACAAAGAAGAGTGAGGACAGGGCTGCCAGTTAGTAAAGTAGGATGATGGTACAGTATGTGTGTTTTGTTTTCTACCCCATGAACGTAAAAAAAAAGATGCCTGTTAGTTGCTTTAGGTTCTTCCAAAAAATGAGTTTCAGAATCATTAAAAAGATGGTTCAATAAGTTTATGCAATGCAGAGTATCTAATAGTAAATTAGTCATTAGATTCTGGTTTATTGTAAATAGATCTGTTAGAAATTACCCATGACCATCTACTATGGAATACTGCATGCTATACATTGCTCTTTGCTTTATTTAATCAACCTGGGTTATGTTCCTTATTTTCCCAATGAAATCTATTAGATTACTCTATGTTTTCCTTTCTTCCAGCGATAGCTGATACATTATTTATCCTCTCCTAAACATAATCCTCTCCGGTTGATCTACAAGTCACAGAAGCTTGAAGTCATGCAGATAATTGCACCAGGTCTTCTGCTCGGTCTCTGCTTATTCCATCTATAATTTAGTAGTGGTCATCTTGATGAATTGGTTTAGTCCATGTAGAAAGTTCATGCACAATGTCATCAATAGGTTCTTGGGGATAAAAAGAACAGACTCCTGTTGTCAAAATAAAATGTCTTGAGAGTCCTGGTTCTTCAAATCAGGAAAGATCATTAGACTTTCTTCTCCCATCAGTGGGGCCATTTAGAAACAGGCATGATGCTAGTTCTGAACTCAACCGTGTGGCAGCAGTTTGATCTTTCATGTCTGACATGAAACCGGAGATCTTAGGAGAAACTAACATCTACAGCCCCTAGAGAATTTGTTTCCGTAATTGCCAAAAAAAAAAATCAACGTAAAGCCCATCTTCTACTAGACATCAGATGCAAGGTCTTTGAGAATACAAAATCAATAAACTCTTCACATTTAATTGAAGAAAATGGTGGGATAATTTGTTGAAAGCATGTTTTTTTGCTAGTAGGCTAGTAGGTACATCTTTGCAAAATGTAATGTGTAGTTTATGTCCAGTAAAATACTAAAAATAACATATAATATAATAAAATAATAAAACAGACGTCTAGCCTAAATGAAACCCATCCTCAAGGGGACTTAGGATGACTGTTAACTGTTGTTTAAAGAGTATAAAGTCAATAAAGTGCACAGAGCTTCTATGGGCCTCCAGGTAGCCGTGTAGTTATTCTGTACTTATTCGCTTTCCCCACTGTGTAATGGTGCCACAATATCCAATTCAGTGACGTTTCCCACCCCAAATACAATGCTCTTACCAGAACATCCCGGAATAATGTGCCAAATCATCAATAAGTTCCCCCACATTCAGGATCGGAACATCCAAATATAATGTGCCAAATGATCAATAAGTTCCCATTCAGGATCTTGAATTAGTGATCAGCAGTACTTCAGGCCTTTTACAGTTGTGTCTACATCTAACGCGCAATGCTTCTCATGGCAACGCCCACTCGCCGTTCCTGCCTTTCTGCCTGTTGTTAAAGAGTAACATTTCTGTGATTTTCACTTTGTTTCCCCATGGAGGGCTGGTAAAAACTCACCTGGTGATCCCATGATCTAGTATTCCTTTTTTAAAAGGACATCCACTCAAAAATTACTAGATGTCGGATCACCCCGGGGCTAAACCAATGCCACTGGGTTGCAGGGTAATGTCTGCGGAAAGGTAACTATTTAAGTCAGGCCTTTTCAAGCAGTAAAATCTCACCTTCCATTAATCCCACAAACTTTTAGACTCCTGGGCCAGTGAAAAAGCCTTGTTCAAAGAGACCCAAAAATGAGTGGAGGTGGAATCACCCCTGCAACAGAGGGTGGGTATGCCATGCTACCCAGTGCTGCTCTGGCAGGCTAAACCAATTCCACCTGGTCTCAGGGTAATGGTTGAGGATAGGAACCTTTCAAAATCAGGCCTTAAGTTTGCTTGAAATGTAATAGTATTAATGGAGTCTTCGGTAGCTTTTGGAACGTAAATCACAATTAGGTTGTTAATACATGTTAATATATTAATCAACTCGTCTATTTTAAAGTATCTTTTTAAATTATTAAGATGTTAAGTAGCATAAGCACGAGGCTGATTATGTAGCTTTTCTGAATTCCTTTTTGTGTTTAACTGGGATTTGTAATTCACTTATACTACTGACCAGGTTAAGTGTCTCTTTGATGGCGCTTTCCAGAGAGACGTCCTAATGGATGCAAATAGGGATGCCTTTCATATTACTCGCTGGTCAGTAAATCCTGCCTTGCATGTCATGGATTAAAGAGAGTGGGTTGTCAATCAGTGTTCTCTTTAGTCATGGCATTTCTATATAAGCCCTCTCTAAAGCTTCTATGATGGAAGTGATTGGTCATGAAGAAGTACAGTACAGCATGGGCACATTTTTTTTAACAATAAGTGAATATTGATAATAAATATATATATATATATATATATTTATATTTTTTTTTTTATTGCGTGTATATATTAAAGGGCATCTGTATGTTATTAAAAAAAATAGTATTTGTATTACCTCTCACTAAACTGATCACTCATGGTTGTCTGTCTAATTGCTTGCCTAGTCTTTAGATCTAGGCCCCAGTCTTAGGTCACAACCTAAACTCCCAACACACTGTGTACAGGGAGTGTGTGTATATTGGATATTTTCAACTACTTAGTTTCCCGGAACACTGGTTTGCTGTCCATCTCCGCTGCCCCCTACATCATGATTTCTTTTCTCCCTGTAGCCCTTGAGATGTCCCATTGTGAATTTTGCACAATTTGGGTCAGATTTCATGCACGTGCTGTGGTTTTACCTTGAGGAAATTGGGTGGAGCGCCTCAGAGAGGAAACTGCCGTGATATCTCTGCTGTGACAATGTGAAATGGCAAGCAATGGTATCACCTGACACTCACAACAACGATTTAAACTGGACCAACAGCCTGGCACAGTTGGAAAAGGAAGGTAGCAGCCATTTTGGAGCCTCCAACTGACATAACTGAAATGCACAGTAACAGGAAGCCCAGATGACTTCCTGTTTTCCTGCAAGCCCATGAGCGGCCATCTTGTTTTCCAAATTTATTCCAGCAGACGTTAGAAAAAGGTAACAATTTTTTTCATGTGCAGCAACCTAAATTGCCCTGGGGAGGAATGCATATGAGCACTGTTTGTTGTGTTGGTCTGGTTTAATTCATGTTTGACTGTTGGTCCGCTTTAAGGTGGCGGGACTTCCAGGTAAATTGGGCATCAGAATGCTAGTTAACAGATTTTATGGTGAGTATCTTCTTTTCTATTTTCTACACTCATTCAGCACGTGAGAATTGTTTTCTCCCGTTTTTCTGGGGATTTTTTTCCTTAGTGCAATTTAGCTCTATTTTTAGAAGTGGACATTATTTAAAAATGGTGCTGAATTGCACTAAGGAAAAAATAATTATAAAAACATTTTCTCGCTACAAAACGTAAAAATAAAAATTCTCACAGTGTTAACATACTCTTTTGAAGAGTGTGTTGAAGTCTTTAAAGTGCCTCTAACAACTTCAATTTGATATACCTGTTACTAGATGGTAGGTTCATGCTCTCTGGTAGCAGTAGCAGCACTGAAAGGGTTATTGTAAGGTGGAGTGATTAATAATGTGGTTCTATTAGTCAGTCGGAACAAGTGACCTTTACACATAATGTCATGTCCTGCGTATGTCACTGTTCTATGAGGAGGCCTCTTCAGGTCTGCTGACAATGAAAGAAAGAGCAACAGTTCTTCCACAGACATTCAAGCACCAACATGGCTGCACAGGGGAGGGATTAGGTTGCACAATTCAGTCAGTCCTGCAGTCACTATGGGAATCGAGCACAGCTCGGGGGAGGGGATGTCGCTGTGCCACATTTAAAATCTTAAAAAGTCTTTACAGTTTTTAATACCAAATATAATCTTTTTTGTTAGGTTTGAAACAAACATTTTGGCTTTGATTCAAGAAACTTTACCTAAAATAACTCCTAAAACTAGGAGTTTTTCTTCCGCATTTAACCCATCTGTGCAGAAACACAAGCACACATGCCCAAAGCAGTGGGCTTCCCTAGTAGCGGCACCCGGGGAGCAGTTGGGGAGTTAGGTGTCCAGCTTAAGAGCACTTCAGCCATGTTCCTAGCGAGGACCCTCCGGTCACAAGGCTGCTTCTTTACCTCTAGACTAAGACTGCCCCATTAATTTTATACATCGTGGGTCTTGGCCCTCCCAAGAGGTGTGTAGGGTAAAAGCTAACTAGCCATGCACTGTGATACCCTCCATGAGTGATAATTACCTCTTCCAGGCTGGGGGTCCATTTGATGGGGATGGAAATCTGCAGCACAAACTGCAACAACTGGCCACTCCTATAGGAGTTCTTGATAATAGGCCAACAACTTGGGGCAGATCACAGGGCTGATTTTCAGCGGTCCCACACCCCTTTTCTACACAATGGGTGGGCCACATTTTGACAGTCCCAGGGGGCCATCCAGACAGTTCCCCTTTTGCCAGATGTAGTTCCACTTTTTCCTTTAGTTTATGATAAATACAGAGGTCCGCTTCATGACAAAGTGGTTATCCTTTCTTTTACTATATAATGTAACTTTCAGAAGAACCATAACATCAATCCACCATCTTATTGTGCCATAATTGGATGACATTGTAGTAGTGACAACAGTTGCCTTTTATGGTCCAACGGATGTACAGGCACCTCCACTGTCATGCCACATGGGTGGGAGAACAGAGTAGGGAAGCCCTTAAAGTACTTCTAAAAAACCATATAGAAATGAGTTTATTTGACATTTGGTTGCATCTCAGGACTTGGTGCTATAAGGCAAAATAATAGGACCAAAACAGATAGGCTTGGCTGAATTAGAGATTGTGAATGCTGAAAACAAAGTTAAAGAGGAACATCAAGGGAGGTTAAAACCTCCCCCAAACCACGATCTGCTGCCCCTATTTACTCACCTCGCTGGGGAATCCATCTTCTGGGTACCTCAGATTCCGGGTAACCTTCCTATGGGCGGCGCCATCTTGCAGCCCATCAAGCACTGCATGTGGCTCCCAATCTCGCCCCTGCGCATTGCCCATGAATAAGATGCAATTGGTCTGCCCAAATTCCATAAGACTTCGCTGAGTAGTGCGGGTATTTGAAGGGCGGCTAAAGCCATGCTGTCACTTACATAAGGCTAAGCGGGCGGGGGCGGCAGAGGATCGGGCTCTGAAGCAATCGGATGTTGCCACAGCAGGTAGCAAGGACATCCAAAAGGTAAGTAGGGGCTGATGGGGTGGGGGGGAATTGGCCCCTTTTTATTTTAGATCCGATGTTCCCCTTTAACACACAGTAGAGGTTTGTCCTGTGCTATTTAGTGGCAAGATAGTGTTTCTAAAATGATGGAGCCATAATATGTGAGAATAAAATAATATGTGAGAATAAAATACATATGTTTTTTGACTGCAAAGTTGTAATGTCCTTTTACTTTGGTGTTGCTTAGCTACTAAACGCACAAATTAATTTCCTATAATTTAATACTTTAAACTTATGTACTAGCGAAGCCATCTGCTAGAAAATAAAAAGAAAGTATGGCCCCGCTGATCTGCAATGGGGGGGTGCTTGTTACATTGCCACATGCGGAACTAACTGTACCTTCATCATCCTGAACTCTGTGACACACTGCTACTACTGCTTAGCAGAGATGAGTCAATGGACTCCTACCACCAGATTTAGACCAGCGATTCTGGGGTATGCTGTGCTCCATTCATTATGTGTGGGAAGTGGCGTAATTAAATTTGTCAGGGCAATTTAGGTTGTCTGCACATAAAAATTAATTCACCCTTTTCTCTCTATTGCTGTGGCAAATTTTAAATGACGGCTCATGGATGTGCAGGCCACCTGCAAACAGGAAGTGTTGCTGGGTTTCCTGTTACAGTGCATTGTCAGTTATGTCAGTTGAATCCAGGCAGCAGCATGGCTGAGATGCTGGGAAAGGAAGCTCCAAAATGGCCGCTACCACTAGAAGACCTGTGAGGAGGCGTTTTAGCTTTGATTGGATGCTAGAGCAAATTTAAGTGAATATTGGTAATAAATATATATATATATATATATATATTTTTTTTTTTTATTTTTTTTTTTTTTATTATTGCGTATTTAAGTGATGACAATGCTTAGGATCATGCATGCAGATGGGACAAGGACGTTTTGGGGAGTTTTCTTTTCCAACTCTGCCAGGCTGTTGGTCCAGTTTAAATAAAGCCCTTTCAAGACTCAGTAAATAGATACAGTAAACCTCTTTCTGTCTTTTAACTCAATTGGGTGCAGCTAGACAACTAAAGGCTAAAACAGCCAAGACAAATGGTGTGTCCTTTATCTAAATGATGCCAAGTGGGCACAAATATGGAGAGGCAACAATGATGGCCTCCTGGGCCCCAGTGCAGTCAGTCGCACCCCCTATAGTTACTCCCTTGTTTGTGGGAGACAGGTCACTGCTGCAGTCCCTATGTGCTATCCAAATTGCATTCCCTGGGTATAGTTCAAAATGCAATCCCTGGGCACTATGGGGGTGACTCTGGAGGAGGAAAAATTGGACTTTGGGAAAAATGAAGTGAAAAGTCCTCCTGGTGCTAAATAAACCCCAAAATGGACAATGATGAAAGACATGGCACTTTTTTAATCCAAAAAAAGAGTAGTAGTGCAATTTTTGCTACATCACCCATTCGAAGTTCGAGTTCCATTTCTTTTCATTGCCTACCCAATTCAGTGTAAAAAGAGCACTTCTATTTTATTTTTCACTAAATGTGCACACGCACTGCCTTGCTGATTAGTAAACCCCTTACGAATAATTCAAGTTATAATCAAATGTCCTCTTCCGGAGCAGCATCACAGTTGACTTGCCAGCCAAATGCACTGTCCTTAAAATAGCAATTCTATATAACTTTAGGTCTTGCTAACTTATTCTAAATAGCTGCGTAATAGAAGAGCTCAAATGGAAGATCTTGGTAGAACTCAACACACCATTAATGCAAAAATGAACTCCTGCATCTCCTGTTGCGATAGGACAGTTCTATAGTATTGAGCCTCTCCAGTTTATATAAATACCCTATATGGTGCTATTAATTACAGATTTGTAAAAGTGCAAAACTTCTGCTCCTTACCCGTAAAAGTGTGTAATGATGAGTTTACTGGCATCCCCGTTCGTTTTACCGATTTTGCACACTCTGACCTCAGTGGCCCTGATTGCAGGCTAGCTACCTGGAGTCTTTTATATTCATAGACCAAGGAGTGCATCTTTATAGACACTTTACATTAATTTTTGTTCATTGTTCTGAATTGACAATGTTGCAAAAATGTGCATTTGTGTAGGCCAACCAAAGCCCAGGAACACAGAAAAGTATTAAAGCTTTTGATGGATCATTAGCTAGAGGGGTCCAAGATGTGACCTACATATACAAGTGAGAGGAAAGAGGGAGGGGTTTGCCTAACACTGGATTATGTTAGCTAGACTAACGTGGTGTGTGTGAAATTATCCTGTCCTGTTGTGGCTTTTAAAATCTGTGGGGCCTGCAGCAAGCCTGGTAGTGTAAGCAGACTCTACCTTTAATGAGACGCAGAGGCAATGACATCATAGCAGGTATAACTATCTGATGGTGTCAGACTACACCTGCAATCAGGGCTTGATGGAGTGCCTGTATTGAATGGCATTAATACAGTACGTCATTTTCTCTACTAATGAATTGCTATAGTCGACATATTCTTAAAAACAGACATCTAAGAACAGGTTGTTTAGACATTAACTCAAAAATGTCTAAAAAGCTGGGGATTTGACTGAAATTTTAGATAAATGCGAAATAGCCTTTCTCTCCTGAGACAGAGGACCATCAGCTGGTGATTCTCTTCCGATCGATATCACCAGACATTCGAGACAGAAAGAGTAGGGGAGTACATTTGATTAAATCATTACGGTTTGGTTTGGAGGAATAGAAAAAGTGACTTTTACTATATGTCCTCCATATGTTCTTGGGAAAGATGCATTATCCATGGGGGTCTTAAACATTGCTTATGCTCTCTGAAGCATTACCTGTCGCAGAACTCTTAGATATAGTATTATATAGCATGATACATTGCTGGTTATTTGGAATAGAAATACATCAATGTTGCCATTGGATGGGAATGTACAACTTTAGTGTTTTTGCTATAGATATACTTCAGCAGCAAGAAGCTTTGCAATTCTTTGCCTTCTTTAGCCTCTTATTTTCTATATCACTTCAATGTATAGTGGAATTCTGCTTCATTAGACATGTTTAGTGATGGGCGAAACCGAATCTCAAAGTTTGGGTTTGTACTGAGGTTTGCAAGCTCGGGTCCCCATGTTGGTGTCTGGGGTTGGAAAATCTGGTAGATGGGCTGCTGAGCACTTTTCGGTCTTACGGCGCATACACAGACTCTAGTCCAATCAGTGCGCTCAGATCCGCTGCCGCGCCCTTTGTCTAAGCCTTCATATAGGGGAGCGGACCCAAGCGTGCCGGCGGCCACATCCCCTGCTAACTTCTAACAGGCAGTGTGCCTGCCCCGGCCATTCACAAATGCCTGGCACAGGCACGCACCCTGCTAAAGGGATAGTGGAGATGCTTGTGCATGTGCCATTGAACTGGGGAAGAATGTGAGTTTCTGGGAGACCTGGGGGGTTTCACACAGCAGAGCATCCCGATTCTGGATGCCACGGGGGGAGGGAATCTAGCCATCGACTGTGGGTTTGGATCCACTGTGGCTTGCAGTGGTTGCTCATGATGGGAGCAATAAAGGACAGAGTAGCTATTAGACCACTTCTTTGTGTGGTTCTGGAGTAATGGAATTGAAAGTTTGGAGACTATTTCAGAGGCTACAGCTTGCACCTGGCACGTCAGGAAATGAAGGAGAGATGCATGGGGCAGGCATCATTTGAGCTGCATTATTGTTGCTGTTGGGTTTACAGTCCCATTAACAAACTTCAGTCTGACTTGAAGGTGTCATTTCAGCAGAAGAGTTCCTTTTGGTCTGCAAACTTGCAATTAATTCTAGTGAGACAATTCGTTCTTTGGCATTCTCTAGTGTCTCAGCAGTTGTTCGGAGTCTTTAGACACATCTCTCGCTAGTTTAGAAATCTTGCGCTCCCTACCTTTTCCATTTTTTTCTGTATTGTGTGGCCCTCTTGGAATTTCTTGATAATATATCTCACTCCAGTTCTAGACACTTAGAAATATCATGATAACTTTTTACTGGATATACTTCTCCTGCTTTGTAAACATCAATAATTATTTTTCTCAAGTCTTAACTAATTTATTTAGTTTTTGCTGTTTTCTGAAGTGACAACTTAAACACTTACTGAAACTTGAATACTGTGTGAAAATTGTGAGATAACTCTCATCTGTCATAACAAAGTTAAAGCACACCATTGCACAATAGTGGTTCATGATATGGCTCAATAAAAAAGTCACTGCTTGATATTGTCCTTGGTGATTTTTGGTTCTTTTGAAAAAGTTCTATTATGATATGCAAATAAAAATGTATGCATGTATGTATGAGGCCCTTCCAGGTGGTGTGCTTGCCAGGCAGTCAATGAGTCAGATTCAGAGGTGAAGCTATAGCAATGCAGAGGTGAAGCTATAGCTCTGCAGGAACAGATCATGGGCAAGGGTGGAGATGACCACTCTTATAGCAATGGTTCAGAGACTAGTATATTGTAGAGGCAGATCATGCGTTAAGGGTGAGCCCCACAACATAAGATGTGACCCCCCAGAGCTATGGTGCTGATGTTATAGCTTTTCAGGGGCAGAACATGGGCTGGGGTGTACAGTGGAGCAGGATATTGGGTGAAGGTCTGAGAAGAGGATTTCAGAGGCAGAACATTTGGGGGGGGGGGGGGTGTTAAAAGTTGCAGTGTACCAACAGAAAGGTGTGAATTCTGGCACAAACCCCAGGATGCATGGGCTGGAGGTTACATTCAGCCCAGCAGGGCCCAGAGTGGTGCAGCCTGCCCAATTTTCCCTATGGTCAGTCTGCCCCTTGTCATAAACATAGTTGCTCTCTACTAAAATCATACCACAGTCACATGGGTATTTAAAATCACAAGAGTACAGTAATTGTTTAGTTTGTTTAGTTGTGATTGTTTACAGCCCTATTTAAGAGAAGTGAATTTGGTGGCTCTTCACCTGTACACACATTCTCTAAGACACATAGTGCCCCTTCCCGCAGACCGTTGAGTGACTTGATATTAGTTTCCTAGGTCCGGTGAATGACTAATTAGAGAGGAATAGTGCTACGGGTTGCCTGTGAATCTAGCTGTGCTTCTGTTAGACCATCGAGGAATCAACACTTGCTTGCAATTAGCCAATGAATCACCACTCTACTTCCCAAAAATCTGTCCGTGTGAATGTAGGAGAGCATGGTGTGCAGGTCCTTCAGATTTTCAGATAACATTTTGTTTTGGCTATTGTTTTTATATATAGGGATTATACATTTTTGTAAGGATTTCTTATCTTGGCATAGAAACATAGAAGGTTGATGGCAGGATCAATGAATAAAGAATAAATTTTTTATGAGAAAAGTTTCAGCCATAGATTCACCTTATTCAATGAGGAGTTTGTAATATTGCTATATTTGGTTTTGGCTCATAGCCTAATAAAAAGGCATCCTTGTTAAATGCAGATAAGGTTGTGTTCAAGCAAGTTAGTTTAACTTTTCATGTTAGAATCTTTGGGGAAGATTTAGTCAAATCTTTACACTCACAAGTTCAGGAGGAAATGTCTGCAAGAATCCTGCAAATTGGGTGTCAAAGCCAATGGTTGAAAATGGTTTGCATGATATCAATCCAGACTTATTTTTATTGCTGTTTTCAGTAGCATTTTAACAAGTTTTAATCATATTTTATTCGATATCTGTACTTACGCAGCCTCAGAATACCACAGTTACTTTGTCCTAAGTGGAGGTCACGTGAATGACATGCGACAGGCACATGTATTTTGTCACTGATCTCTCTATTCAGCCTGCTGAGTCCTGATATCACTTCTCGCTCTGGGCGGCAAACGCTTCTTGTACCGATAAACAAATCATTACATGGATTTCCCTGGAGCCTTGGATAAAATATACTCAGCAGTGGTTTGTGACTTCTATCTGCTTAAACAAAGTAATATACATATAGGGCCTGATTTTGCAACTGCTTTGTCCATATTCACCTGGTATTTACCATGATCGCCACATTTACCAAACAAAATGTGCCACCTTTGCCTGACTACGTTTGCTGTATTTACCACTTGTTCAGTTTAGTTGGGTGAAGACCGGAGAGACCCTGAGCAAACACCATCAATGGTTGTTCTGCCAAGATTGTCTCATTAGTTGAATTTTGCATTTGTACCTGATATTTTTAACTAGTGGCGTTGGGCAAACCCGAACCGTAAAGTTCGGGTTCAGTCAGAAGTCCATGTTCGAGTTCAGCATTTGGCCTGAACATGGGAATGCTGGTTAATGGGTTGCTAAGCAGCCCATCAACCCAGCTTATCTATGCTGAATGTGCAGCAAGAAGTGTAACTCACCCCAACCTCACAATCCTGTCGGCGTTCAGCGTTCCGGTTGTCAAATGGGCTATGGCCATGGCCACAGAAAGATGGCCACCATTCCTGTGAACTCAGGAAAGTTACAGTTGCTTCCTGTTGCACACTCTGCGCCCCCACACCTGTCATCATGATTGATTTCAATGGGGAACGGGTTTGGGTTAAGGTTTCCCTGAATCTGAACTTTAATTCAAAGTTTGGACGAACTTGCTGAACCTGAATCTTGGGGCGGTTCACCCAACACTAGTAACTATTATTTAAAAAAACAGCTAATGAAATATTTCTCTTTTTTAAAGACTAAATAACTAAATAAGGCTTTCCAAACAAAGACAAAGACATTACCAAGACACTACACATATATTATGACATAAACGGTAAAATTACATTTTCAGCAACATTTTATTAATTTTCTTAACCAAATCAGCCGCAGTAATAGTAGCTTTTAACATTTTTTAAGTAGTAGTAGTAGTTTGCTAGCTTGCACCAAACTGTTTTGGTAAATGTCAGTCTTTCACACTGGCAAAATAGCGTAATGCCAGTATATAGCCAGTCCTTTCTACTTTCGCCAATACAATCATAGCTCTTTTTGCTAGATTTATAGCTCAGGTTGCTGCTGTGTTCCTAAGTTGAAGAGCATACAGTTCACTAAAGGTAGCATGAACTAGTGCTAAACCAGTCCTAAACCAGGTCCATATTGTACATTATATTCACATCACAGTAGTCAAAATGGCTCGCTCCCTTAATCCATCCCAACCAACAGTACACAGTAACATATATGCCCCATGAAAAATGGTAGGGTGATGAGTTTTAGATGGCTCTCTCACTTATCAGTCCCAAACCTAATTAGATTTTTTTCAGTTGGGTTTCAATTACAAAAATTATTATAGCCTCTTAAAAGACAAGTCCACTTCTTTGGCCTTTTCCTCAGACCCCGGGTTTGGGCAGCGCTGGCAGTAACTAGAAAATCTTCTTACCCTACAGCCGGTCCTGCAATGCCAATAGTAGGCAGAGGCTGGCTAAGGAGACAGGCCATTAAAGTCTATACGTTCTCAAGCTTAGCTACATTTTATTGCAGTGTGTATAACTAGCCCCTCCTTCTGCAAATGTATGTGGATTTTTATGATTGAACCATATGATAGTGTATCTTTAAGTAACCAACCCCTTGCTATATAGCATGTTTATAGGGATTTTCAAATACAACTTATTTTAACATAGATCACCTTAAAGTGGACCAACACCCAGGATTTTGACTATCCTGGGTGTTGGTCCACTTAGGTGGGGCACCCCGATCGGGGGTCTGAAACCCCCCCGATCGCCGCAAAAACTCACCTCTCCCCGCTCCCACGTGACCTCGTCCGGCCAATGACAGCGCTCAGAGCAGCTCTGGTATCCGCTTGGACGCGCATACCAGAGCGCTGTCATTGGCTGCGTCTCTCGCTTCCCTCTAACAGGGAGCGCTCCTGCGCCGGCCATTCACAAAACGGCCGGCGCGGGAGCGCGCCCTGCTAGAGGGAAGCGAGAGACGCGGCCGCGTCTCGCGCATGCGCCGTTGGATCACCGGTAAGGTGAGGATTGTGGGCCTCCTGGGGGGTTCCTCCCCGCGGGACATCCCGATTTCGGATGCCCCGCGGGGAGGGATCTGATCGGTCCGGGAATCTTATAGATTCCCGGGCCGATCCCCCCTGGGTGTTGGTCCACTTTAAGTGTCTATTTTATCACAAATAATTCCTCTAATCTGATTCCAGATGCCTCATACTTAAGATTTTTTGCTCATTTTAATTGGGGAGATTACTGTTTGGGTTGGCCTATTATTTTTATGTTGAGTCATAGTTTTGCAGCCATTGATTTATGCTTTGTCTATATTTTAATGGTAATTGGGGAGCTAAAAATATAACGGTGTTGTCCTGTTGTACAGTGTTTGCAGAAATGCAGCTCTGGTCTGTAGTTTGCCATCAGTGTGGCTATAAAACATCAGAATAACAAGAGAACAGGCCGATTTAAATGCATGGCGAGCTATGTCCTGGTAAAATTACAGTATGTCAGCAAGGTACGGCAAATGATCTGTGCTTTTCTTCTGTATCTTGTCACAGGCTCATTTGGCTGGAGAAACATGAGATGAGGGGAAAATTCATTATCCAACAGATTTTTCTTTGTTATGGAAATAATTGCTTCCTGCTGTTTACTGCACATGCTTTCCATAAACTGGATCTTAAAGTGGACCAACACCCAGGGGGGATTGGCCCGGGAATCTATAAGATTCCCGGGCCGATCACATCCCTCCCCGCGGGGCATCCAAAATCGGGATGTCCCGCGGGGTGAAACCCCCCAGGAAGCCCAGAAACCTTACCTTAACCCTGTTCCAACGGCGCATGTGTGGGCCGCAGCCATGTCTCGCGCTTCCCTCTAGCAGGGCGCGCACCCGCGCCGGCCGTTTGTGAATGGCTGGCGCGGGCGCGCTCCCTGTTAGAGGGAAGCGTGAGACGCGGCCTCCAGCGCTCAGAGCCGCTGTGGTTGGACGCCGCTTGTACTTGCATACCACAGCGGCTCTGAGCGCTCTGATTGGACGAGCGCCCGCGTAGGAGCGTAGTGAGGTGAGTGTTTCCGGGCGTTCTGGGGGGTTTCACACAGCGGGGTGCCCCATCGAAGTGGACCAAAACCCAGGATAGTGAAAATCCTGGGTGTTGGTCCACTTTAAAGATATGTCTAAGACAAAATTAAGAATGCAAAGTCATTCTGTATTTTTGATAGGTGACTACAATGTCCCTCCTTAGGT
Organism: Gastrophryne carolinensis; assembly: GCA_027917425.1. Classification (NCBI taxonomy): domain Eukaryota; kingdom Metazoa; phylum Chordata; class Amphibia; order Anura; family Microhylidae; genus Gastrophryne; species Gastrophryne carolinensis. Next base: position 93,656,556 of record CM051239.1, read on the forward strand.
GGCCTATACCAGTTTACAAAGCCTGATTAATGAGCCTATATTTACTAGGCAATTCTGGTGGGGTAAACATTTTACTGGTTTGCTTATCCTTATTTATTTCTTTACCATCGGGAGAACATTTTTTATGCTGATACCCCCAGTCCACCGATGTCTAAAACTTGACTCTCTATATTATTGTTTGATTTTCCATAAAATAAGAACTCTGCAGTTTCTCAGAATTGTGCTCTTATGTCCAGCATTAGGATAGATTCTCAATTACTAATTGTGATTATGCAGTCTCTAATGCAGTGGTTCTCAAATTTTTCATGCCAAGTACCCACTAGTGACAAGACGTTCCAACCAAGGGGGTAATCAACTATAAATAGTATCAAAGAAGGTAGGTCACAGGCCTCATAGTCTAAAAGTCCAAATTCCAGTTCTGACCGCTGGGGCATACCAATTCGAGATGTGCTAGATCGCAGGCAATTGCTTACCATTGCGCTGCGCCGCAGCTGCATCCCCAGCTTGCCTGCAGCTGTGCACACTCCCAGCCATTTAGATTAGCTGGACACAAGGGGGAGTGCACGCCATAGGGAAACTGGGGATAAGGATGTCCCCATTCTCTATGCCGATGCTCTAGCTAAACCAACACTTTATACCATGCATTAGTATGCACGAAATAAAGAGCTGATTTGCTGAGAGTCCATGTATGCACCGCGTAAACAGCGAAAGGAAAGTTGTGTTGGTGATCTAGGATGTTTCACACAGCGGGGGCATCCTGATTTGCTGAGAACCCGCGCATGCACCATGTGAACGCCAGAAGCAAAGTGATGTGGGCAAACTGGGTGGCGGTGACAATTGGATTTCAGTGACAGCCCAGTCACCCAATCCAGGGCACTGCTTTATGGATTGGGTGACTGACGATCATTGAAGGTCCCAACTTAGAGCTTCCGCACTTCCAAGAAAAGAAGTAAACATGGTCAGGAAGTCTAATGTTGTGCAGCCCAGTGGCAGGCTTGAAAGCTACTTGTCATCCTGCTTTCTGAGTTTACCATGATGTGACTCAGAATTCTATTGCCTTCATAGATTCGATTGATGCATCTCATACTTTTACCACTAAGCTGAAAACCAAATGTATCGCATACTGGTATGAAGAGCTGCAATCACCTCTAACTGCTTAATGAAACGTTCCCGTCTTGCTGCCTGTGGAGGCTGGAGATCCGCATTCAATTAGTAGCTAGTAGCTTTATGTTGTAATTTTACTTGAATGCAAAGTGCATAGGACAAAAAGAGTGACACAAACGTGGTGTTGGTTGTGCTTTCATCTGCATTCTCATTCATTCATGTTCGTCCCATTTTTCTTGGTACTAAGAGATGTAATAACATGCCTCCTAATTACACAAGGAGATTGCTCAAACTAGACATATAGGACATCCACCTACGTATACATGCACCTTTTTGAAAATATAGCTTTCAAGTCAAGGACAATTTATAATTTTCACAACTTAAGGAATGAATACTGCAGGATGTATAGATTTATATAGATCTTTTCTATATGGTATTGTCAGGACCGTATTATGGGGGGGGCACAAGGGGCTAGAGCCCCGGTGCCTCCACCACTTGCCCTGCAAAGGGGGCCTCCAGCAACCTTGGGTTATGGTCTGATCCAGGAGGCTTTTCAGTCTTTGGTCTGATGGGCTGCGGGGCCGGCAACAAAGTTATCAGCGGCAGTGATAACAGTGATAACTGCCCTGTGATGGCCAAAGCCACCACGGGGCAGGATGGAGAGTCTAGAGCAGCAAAGCCGCTGTCAGCAATGCTACAGTGATGGGGGTGTGCAGCGCTTTAACTGCGCATAAGCCACCAAGCACAGCCCCTGGCAGCTTAATGCAGGGAACTGTTTTCTGATCGACCAGCTACACTACCCCCTGCCTAGAATGGCAAAGCAGGAATTCCAGAGCAGAACACACCCGCACAAGGGTGGCACAAGGGACTCACCTGTCTTTCCAGTAAGTGGGCAGGTGCCAGACAACCACCAATCAGTTACTTGGCTGGACTATTATTTTAAAGATTTTGCGCCCAGGGGCCTCCACCACACTTAATCCGGCCCTGGGTATTGTCACTTCAGCTCTTTACTACATGTAAGTAACACTGAAAAATACTACATTGTAACCCCAAACAACAATTAGGAGTTTGTTAAAGCAAGCCAACAGTCAAAAAATTAAGGTTTGGTAAATTGCTCCCCTAAAGCCCCCTACAGGGCTTAACGCCATGCGGATGTTCTGAAATAAAAGCTGATTATCTACATGGGAGTGGCCATCTTGTCACACACATAAGCATGAGGGGAGAGCTTAGCCAGCAGCAGCCCACACCTAGCAGAGAGATAAATGCCTCAGAAACATGGGCACCTTGTGTATTATGTTATATAAACCTACACACACTGAATAACCAGCTGCTAGAGCAGCGATACTCAACTGGTGGACCTCGGTGCCAGATTTCCGGACCCTTGACCTGACAGCTCTGCACTTAGTTTTTCTGTGTTGCCATTTTCAAAGCTGCCCTCTTTGTCAGCAATGTAGCGCTTAGTCTCCCTGCCAGTGTCATGGCTCCCTGGCACCTAGCATTGCAATATGAAGTACTGCACGACAGAGAGTGGCATTGCAAGGTACACACAATCTTTGTTTCTCTGTCTTTTTGCCCCATTCAATCCTTTACCCTGCCCCATCACAGCCCCATGCATTCCTGTCCCCCCAGCTTTGCCCCATCCATCCCAACCATTCCTGGCCTCCAGCTTTTCCCCATCCATCTCTTTCCCCTCAGCTCTGCCCCACCCACACCTGTCCCCTCAGCTCTGCCCCACCCACACCTGTCCCCTCAGCTCTGCCCCATTTAACCCAGTTTCTCTGCCCCATCCATTCATGTCATCACAGTTTTACCCATACAATCACCAACCTCGTATATTTGCCAATTCATTATGTTTTCTTCCAGCTCTGTCTATCTACCCCCCCAGCTTTGCTCATTCATTCCTGTCCTTCTAGGTCTGCCCATCAATCCCTCCCCCCAGCTCTCTATCCATCCCTCCCTCCTGTTCTGTCTACCCATCTTTCTTCATCGCAGATTCTTTTCCATTCATCCCTCTCCTCCGAGCCCTCTCTATTCATCCTTGTTACCAGACCTTATTGCCAGTAATATTTTGGGCCCTAGTCCACCCCTGTACATGGCTTGCACAGAATGCAAGGGGGGAGGTTAAAGCAGGGTGGCATGGGCCTGACCTGTAGTTTCCGTGGGGCCAAGAAAAAATGTTTTTTCCCCGTGCCCAATAAATTTTTTTGGCTGGGGAGGGGGGAAAGCAGCCTTTCTTAGTTTTGCCTGTGAAATCTATAGCCCCTCCCCCCAGTATGGTGATTTCTAACTATCCACCCCCCCATGACAGCCCCCCACCCAGACCTTCATCTCTCATTGGATGCCTTTAAAAGGCCTTTTACAAGAAGTATTTGAGAACTCCTGTGCTTGAGGGATTGTGTGTGTGTGAGCCTGTCAGGGGAAAGTTACAACAATGTATCTTTATCACTGTTTACTGCAGACTCTGGATTTACCGCAGTCCATTCAGTCAATGTAAACACTATGTATCTTATAAAATGATACAATTCTTTTAGCTGTGCCTCAGAGCATTGCGTCATCACAGCTGATGGCTTTCTACTAGAAATAAAGGAGGATTGCACAAATATCTGAGGCAATTTAGGTGTTCAATTTACTGAACTTGCCTGTTTATAACTTTTAGCTTACTTTAATGCTTAAAGGTACTCTTAAGTATGTTAATTATACACACCCAAAAAGATCATCTGAATGGAAACAAAATTGTATGGACACAGTCCTTTTTTCATAATTTTAAGGTAAATTTGGATAATTGTATTACATTGTTAGAGGTGTTTAAGTTAGTATTTGTTGTTAAAAAGTAAAAAACAGTCTACTTTACACAAGATATTTTAAGGCAAGTTTACTCAAGGCCATACTGTGACAGTATACAACCTTTCACTGTATGTTAGTGTTTGGCTAAGTCATTTACTGTATGTACTATATAATACTGTAGGGGCATATTAATTTTAGTCCATAATTGGTCACGTGAGAATGTTTGTGGATAGACCAGGCGGTTTCCATACTGGCTTTTCCTATTGTGGCATCTTAATGTAGCTTTATTTTCTTGCGCAATAAAGTCAATCTTCTCTACATGGGTTTTTTGGGGCACCTTTAGTGGTGCCATCATTGTTGATAAAGTCACCACTGTAGCGAGCACACAGTATTTGATAAAGTACAGCATGGTTTTTAACCCAAAACCGGACTCAAACTTTGTACTGTATATGCATTGCGTTTTAAGCAATCCTAAAGCTTAAACAACCCACAGGGCTGTTTTACTATCCACCCTCCAGATTGATTAGGAATTCTCACCCGCATGAATACCCCTAGAAAGCCTGAAAATAGGGATTAAATCTTCCCTAAGGGGAAATCCTTATTTGTTGTAAGTGTTGAGGTGTTGTAAAACAGGTTGGTACCTTCACCTCCTCCTTGTTCCTCCACAGTTGTAAGATGCGCCATTGCTCAAGTAGTGCCATCACTGTGAACCCTGTGTATGACCCCAGGCAATCCAATCAGGTTAGACCCTGCAGTGCATCTCAAATCGGGATGCCCTTTAGGGACTTTGTTTTGCCAGTTTAAATCTTTTTGGACTTTTACCTTGGTTTGCATCCTGATGGTATCAGAACAAAATATTGCTTATTGTCACTGGTTTAAGAAAATATAATGATGCCATACTGTAGAGATACAGAGGAGAACAGGGACAGACTGGCTACATAGACACCCACCCAGGAGAATCCACTGTAGGCTGCATGGTTTTGATACTGACATAGTTTCTACTGCTAACACCCCCATCCAATCCCTGCCTCCCCATTCTTCCTCCAGCTCTTTGTACTAGGCCTTACTGTACCCCCTCACAGCCAAGAAGCCTCAGCCCAAGTTCTGCCCCTTCAGTTATATATCTTATAAATCCCTACCATAGTATCTGCCCCTGCAACATGATCAGTCTACCATCTACCATAGCCCATATCCACCCCTGCTCATGATCTGTACCTACAATGCTATAGCCTGAGCCTTGCGTCGCCCTTGTTGATCAGCTGGGAAGCAAACTTGGAGACCGAGGCTTAGTGGGGATGGTATGAGTTGGGGGGGGGGGGGGTCTCTGTAAAAATCCCAGGCTGTTTACTATAAATAGTTTCAGTAAACTTTTTACTTTGGGAGTAGTTCTGTCCTTGATGTCAACCAAGTTAGTGTTTGATGTTTTATCATAAATTATACATATTTTCTTCATAGCTAAACTGTTCCCAATTATGTTCAATTATGATGTTTCCGCTCAGTGGGTGTATATATAATCTTTTTTTGGTTGGGGAACCAGTCAATAGGTGAAATAAAAGAACACCATGTTGTGGAACAGTCCATCAATATTGGCAGGAATCCTGTTTCCATAAAAATAAAACAAACCTCCTGAAATACAGCAGCGTGTTGTTCCTGGGATCTCTGACACGGCAATGATAGCTCTCTTCCGGCCATTCAGAAAATTCCTGTTAATTGCCTCCCGGGAAGTCTTACTTTTGTCATCAGTGGCTGTCTTTGCTCTCTGTAGATGAACTAAAAATAAACAGAGGTCTTGACAGATTTTACTTATGAGATGTCCTGTTAAAAAAGAAAAAATGGCTGTTAGCTTCCCTTGTTTACTTGCTGACAGTCCGTCTCAAGCTCAACATAAACTATGCAGGAATGATTACAGTGGCTTTAAAAGCTTGGGTGATTCGGGGAGGCCGATTCATTAATAGCGCCAGGTAGCGACAGATGAGCGCCAGTATCGTGATTTTCTCAGCGCCAGCTAGTATTTGCTGTGCTTGGCCGGGGTTTGCTTGTTGACAGCGACTCAGTCGGTGTGCGGTAATGTTGAATACGGGCTGGGGGGTCGCTGTTTCACAGGTTCAGCGTTGTATGGGTGCGCCTGACAACGAATGGCCAGAGCGAACGGCTTGCTGCAGATTCATTAACAAAACACGCTCTGAATTTATTCGCGCTGTGAATTCCTTGTTTAAACCTCAGAGCGCTGGCGGCGATGGGTGTAAAATAGTTTTTAACCCCCAAACAACCATATTTTTTGATTGTAAAATTATACAAGTTTTAATAAACATTTTGTAATATGAATACATTAATATCAGACCTGTAATATCAATTCTGCACAAATTTTTTATTTTTTTTTTTTTACCTTAAAAAAAAATCCTAACATTGCATAAGTGGTCACAGAATGTTTGACATTAAAAAAAAAAAAAAACATTAATAGGAATTAATTATGATTAATTAAAGATTGCTCCATTGAAATGCATTGGACATCGCCAGGGAGCGACAGGTCATACCTGTCGCTGTGATGGGATTAGCAGCGGCGCTGTTCGTTGCAGTCGGCTACATGATGAATACCGCGAAAGCTGTCGCTCTCGCCTGCGCTAGCCTCATTTTGCGTGATAAATGCGTCATTGTGACCGCCGCCGGGCGTACTTGAGTCGGTAGCTGCCGTTAGCTGGCGGTACCTGGCGCTCGTCAGACACTACCTGGCGCTAGCCCTTGATAAATAAGGGCCAAAGTGTAACAGCAGTCACCACTGACCTATGAAAATTGATAAGCATTGATAATTAGATCCCCTGATGAAGCATCATATGCATTTCATGCTTCGAAACAGGTTATTGGTTAGCCTTTAGGGTTCGCCATGTGACATCTGGTTTTACATTATTCATTGATATTTTGGGCTGCCTTTTTTAATTCTTTATGTGTTGTGTTTATTTGCGAATATTGACCATATTTTGTGTTGTATCCACTGTGGATTAAGTCTATGTGTGGCAACTGCACACCTCCTCTCTTCTCCAACCAGTGCTGTTACATTATATTGCCATAGTCCAGTCTCTACCTTTTGAGATGTAATAGGCCTCCAGGCAAATTAACATAACAGAGTGAACTATCATTTTAATGGGGTAGCACATGTATTTCTTACTTGACTGGTCTTATTACTGTGGGTTCAATGTATCTGTAGTACCCTTAGTAGTAAGTTAATTTAGTTAGGACAAGAGTGGTGGTATAGGGATTAGGGATAGGTTACCAACCCAGGAATAAATAACATGAGCTGGGTAATACTCTAAATGAGAATGTCTGAATGTGGGATGGTAAAGTGCGTAGTGCCAAGAGTCCTAGATGAAGGGTGGAAGGATCCCATTGACTAATATATACAGTGAAAATGTAGAGGATAACATATAGTCTGGATCCTAACAGACACTTGAATCTAGCATAGGGAAACGTATATATTATATTTTATTTATTTATTTATTTTTTTTTTTCGTCTGTTTATTGGTCTGTTTGTCTGTTTGATTGTTAGCTGTGCCCACTATGAGGTGTTCTGATGTTAGGGCTTGGTCATACCCCAAGGGAACTTATGGTTGCCACCGTGGGGCAGCATGCTACTCACTTAGGGACTTGGAAGTTGGAACCTCCATACTTACATTGTGATGTGTTAGGTTGTGGCATTATGCACGGGGAGTGCCCCTTTATGGTGGTAGGACCATATATGGAGGTAGAGGACGATATGAGGATAGCAGCCTAGCGCCGGGGTACTTGGCCAGGTGGCCGGGACCGGCGATTTGTAGGCGGGAGATGGATTGATTATGCCGGGGACGCTGCGGTGGGAGGTGGGGGGGGGGGGGAGGAGACCTCCGCTGTTATAGCGGTTAGCTGCGCCTTTTCACCTGCCACTAGCTGGCAAGGCGCAGGTACTGACGCGGCGGTTAGCGGGGCGTGGCATGTATGCGCCCGCCTCTCCCAACTGCGCAAGTGTCTTTCCCCCCCCCCCCCCCCTCCCCACTGCCCTCACTTCCTGGCCTCCAGTCCCGTCATAGCTGGGCGGCGGGCGGAGGCTGGATGCGCGCCTTCCGGCTGCAGCACGTGTGTAGTCTCGTGCGGCGTAGTGACGCCATAAGAGGAGGACCAGGGGGCTGAACACACACCTCCCGGCACCCAGCACGTGTTTTTACACGAGCGGCGCATGGACGCCATTAGAGACGGCTGAGGAGTGGACTGGCGACGGAGGGCAATATTGGTCCCGCTTTCAACGTCACTGTGTCTTCTGAGGAGAGAGACGGAGTGGCGAGCAATAGCGGGCAGTAATGTGTCAGCGGTCCTTCAGGGGCGGTTAGGAGACGAGCAGTCTGTCCTCTCAAGCTTAGCCACCACATATATAAGTAAGTACACTGCTTGGTTTTTTAGTAAGTAGCATTATTAGACCATAGTTTGGTACAGGGGTTCTATAGTGATATTGTTATGTATTCTGTCATAGGACAAGGAACTAGTCCAGAGCAGGTGACTGGAGGATTTCTTGGGTGAGGTACTGCAAATCGTGGGCGAAGGCGTAGGGGAGATTGGTTTCCCTCCTATCATCCAGGTACCTATCTATATTAGTACCTATGCTGTAGCTAGCTGTTGGTGGGCCAATACATCAGACACATCATAGTTCTCATATGTCTTTATGTTTTCTTTATGTGTGCACTAGCCCTTGATTTGAGTCCCGTGCATGGTATCCCAGACAAGAGGAATCAGTATGATGGATTACAGAAATAAGTGAAGTGGATGGGTGCAGATGAAGCCCCTTATGATGGGGAGAAACTAGTTCACCGCTACCACATAGTCACTATATTGTTAGCATACAGCTACTAGTTATGAGTATGTATTGGAACTAAATAACCTGTATATGTTTGTAATATTATTGGTCTGGGATAATACCAGCGATAATATTTGCTTTTAATACTTTGTATACGTATATTGCTAGCCTCTGCATTAAGGAAATGTCTTATGCACAAATTTGGTAACTATAACAATTGGAGGTAATCTCTGTTGGATTATAGACAAGAAGGGCCCATGTGTGGCCACGAGCATAATATCTTGTAAAATATATCATGTCAATTTTAAATTGTAAAAATCAATAAAGTAATTTGTATTTTTATATATATACAGGCACTGATTGTGTTTTTGGGGCGGGGTCACCCTGGAAGTTCTCCATTAATTACCAGGTCGGTTCATACCCGGTCATCCTTTCTTGTTCGCAATATATATATTTTATCCAAAGAAACCGCAGTGGCCCCCTGGGATGCCGATCAGGTGAAAAACCAATGGATAGTTTGCGAAATTGGAAAGTTATCACACTTTGTCATGTGGCTTTACAGTGGCCTCACGGTGCCACTCACATGTCCCACCTGAAATTTTGCAGCCCATGGGGTTTGCGGGGTAGGTGTGCTCCCAGCATACCCTATTGGTTGCAAGCACAGAAGCATGGAAGTCTGAGTATTCTGCACAGGTTTTAGTCTTCCTAGGGGGTTTCAAGGGAATAGCATAAAGGGATGTGGGAATAATACAATCCTATGGGCCATTTTGACTCATATGCATCCCTCCACAGGGCAATTTAGAATGCTGCACATGCAAATTCATTTACCATTTTCTAACCTTTTCTATAGTAAATTTAAAAACAAAATGGCCGGCTCAGCATTTCCAGGCCACCTGCAAACAGGAAGTGCTGCTGGACTTCCTGTTACTGTGCATAGTCAGTTATGTCATCCCAGGCAGCAGCATGGCTGAGATACTGGAAAAATAAGCTCCAATATGGCTTCTACCTCTCTTTTCCAATTGTGCCAGGCTGTTGGTCTGGTTTAAGATGTTCTAAATGTTAGGTATTGTCTGGTTAATAATGTATGCTCATACATAGTTATTTAAATCTACTTCAGTTATTTTACTTCTAAATGGAAGAACATGTATTATTAAGTGGAATTAATAACCAAATTAAAAGGATCACTATCCATTAAAAAAAAAATACATTTTTCTTTTTTTTTGCACTCTTTCCATTTAGAGAGTCTAGATAAGTCTAGGTACAGTATAAACAGTTCCTAGGGCTCTGAATGCTGTGCAGTGTAAAACTCACCAAGTCCAGTGATCCTGCATTTCTACAGCATTTCTGCCCCCTCCGCTGTGTGCACACTTGGCAGTGGACAGTCAGGGCTGCCGAGCCCTGTAGGAAGGGGTTTGTGCTGGATCTAGAGTTTTAAACTCTAGGCCTGGGGTTGGCTTCTTTAATTGCTTGCCTTTTGGGTGGTAAGGTAGCATATTGACATCTCAAATGTTGTAATTTTGAGACTTCAGAAGCACAGTTTAGAACATTTTAATTTAGACCCCCAGCCCCCAAACTAGTTTTTAACTTTCACCAACTGGTCATATTTTTAAGATATCCATACAGATTCCTGGGTGTAGTAATAGTGCTTTAACAGTGCTTTGGATGTGCTTGTTTGGAGATGGACTGGAGTGAGAAATGCTGATACACTGGCTGAGATCCAGGGCTAAAGAACTTCTCTTTCAGTTATTAATGGAAGAGAGGAACATATATCCAAGGAGAATCAAACATCAAATAGGAAATCCCTTATATCTTTACTATTGACTTTGGGAGACCTTGTCATGACACTTCATGAGAAATAAGGGTTATTCCTTCTATGAAACTATATCTTGTGCCCTTATTCATCAAGCGATAGCGCCAGGTAGTGTCTGACGAGCGCCAGGTAGCGGCAGCTAACGGCGACTACCGACTCAAGTACGCCCGGCGGCGGTCACAATGACGCATTTATCAAGCAAAATGAGGCTAGCGCCGGCGAGAGCGACGGCTAGCGCGGCATTCATCATGAAGCCGCCTGGACCGAACAGCGCCGCTGCAAATTCCCTCACAGCGCCAGGTATGAGCTGTCGCTCCCTGGCGATGTCCAATGCATTTCAATGGAGCAATCTATAATTATTCATAATTAATTGGCAATAATTTTTTTTTTTTTTTTTAAATGTCAAAAAATCGGAGACCACTTCTGCAATGTTAGGATTTATTTTTAAGTAAAAAAAAAAAAAAAAAAAAATTATGTGCAGAATTGATCTAACAGGTCTGAGATTAATGTATTCATATTACAAAATGAATCTAAAAGCATGTATAATGTTACATTCCAAAAATATGGTTGTTTAGGGGTTAAAAACTAGTTAATACAGATCGCCGCCAGCGCTCTGGGGTTTAAACAAGGAATGGACAGCGACAGCACATTCGGAGCGTGATTTGTTGATGAATATGAAGCTAGCCGTTCGCTCTGGCCATTCGTTGTCAGGCGCTCACATACAACGCTGGACCTGTGAAACAGCGACCCCCCAGCCCGTATTCAACATTACCGCACACCGACTGAGTCGCTGTCATCAAGCTAATGCCGGCCAAGCACAGCGAATACTAGCTGGCGCTGAAAAAATCACGCTACAGTCGCTCATCTGTCGCTACCTGGCGCTATTGATGAATCGGCCTCTTGGTTTCTGACCTCAGAAGCTGTGATATGTGCTGCTTCTAAATGTCTCTTTTTGATCTATCTAACAATCTTTAGAAGCCTTAGAGCCCCTCTGTTGGGATTTTTATTGATTATGTATATTATACTATGACTAAGCATTTCAGAAGTAGCATGTTAAGTATTGGATGTGGATGCAGGACACTGGAGTTAAAACAGAAATGTACCCAACCTACCTAATGTGTTCTCAGAAAATTTGAATCTGATTGTTGTGATTGTTCAGCTGTTGGTTAGAATTAAAATTCCACATCTAGTCGGGAGTTTTTTTATATTTCTATGTAAGTCTAATCCCTGCTTACATATTATTTTTTGTATTCATCATATTATACTGCATAAACAGTGCAAATAAAAATTGAATTACAAAACATTAAGCATTGACATTTCGTAGTGTTCCCATATTTCAGAATCTATTAAAAGGCATTTATATTGTCTAACTGTAAACCATTTTCTATTTGCAATGTGCTTTCTGCATTTAATTTATTATACAGCCCAGCTATTAACTCTGTTACTGAACATTCTTTTCGAAAATTTATCTGACCAGTAACAAGGGAAGGGAAGCTGGAACTAGTCCAATCTAACTGGGGTTCATCCTTAGATATTCTTTTTGTACTATGAGGAATGCAAGAAGAAAAGAAAGAGATTAAATAGAACACCAAGTACGCTGGGGGGGGGGGGGTAATCCAAAAGATCTGGTGAAGCTATGCTCACGGTGAGATACCTGTGCAATTAACTTTCTTAATCATCACAAGAAAGTGCAAAACAAAAAAAATCTTTACCCCATTGGAAAAATTCTGCACCTCACCTGTAGAATTGACATCGCTGGTGCAGGGGATTTTTCTGTGAATTTGTATTTTATGCATATATGAGCATTGTATGTTTGTGCACAAATAAGAAATGTTCCTCTGCATTTTTACCCATCCATGCAGGCTGCCCTAACCATGGCACCCAGGGAGAAGTTGTGTTAGTAGGTGCCTTGCTCAAGAGCACTTCAGATCTGTCCCAGCCGGAACCTGAGCCTGCAACTCTCAGGTCACAAGCTTACTTTCTTACCGCTTGGCTTTATCAGCTTCTGTTGTAAAGGAATATCCTCTCTTAATTTTAATGCACCTTAACTAACAGTGCACTGAATGTGGGGAGACTTTGGAGAGACTTTCCAACTCAAAACACAATACTGCAATTAAAATAAGTTTTTATCCTGGCTGGCCTGGCTTTTGTGGCAGTTTTTCCCTTGAGGTGGAGATGCTCATTTTAACTAGGGACAACCACCAGCTTTGAGTATAAGACTCTAGGGCTGGCAGTTTCCCTTTTTTTGAGGACTCCCAAATCGTTCTGAAACTTAGCTTTCGAGCACTCCCACAGAACATGCATATGCTGCAGCAGCATGACCGGCACCCCTCCGGTTGATGTGCACTCCTTTGCCAGGCCTATATGAATGGCTGGCATGGACTGTCGGCTGGATGCAAGTCGCTCCCCCTTCATTCAGCTTTCTATGCTGCTCATTAATATTCACTGCATAGAAATCTGATTGGAGGAGAGCACACACATGCACCATGGGATCGCCAGTGAGGTAGGAATGCCAGTGTTCCCTGGGGGTTTCACACAGTGGGTATCCCAAATCTAAATCAGATAGGCCCCCTGGAAGAGGAACAAACCTCGGAGAGTTAAAATCCTGAACTTTGTTCCTCTTTGAATGTGTTTGAATAGTATTTACATGTGTAAATACAAATGTGAGTACAACAAAATCTTATTGATGTGTGTAAAAATCTTCACTCAAAAAGTTTGGTACCTGTGTGAGTTAGAAAGTTTCTCTGTATGTGGTATTCAGTTTCTCCAGAGACAGCATTCCTACTGTAGGAACGTAGGAAATGTTTTGAAAAAAAAAACAATTGGATAATTCTCTTTATTGTAATACCATATCATATCATATAATGTTTTGTCTTCTGCATTATGTAAATATAGCCTAATGTCTGCCCTGGTTGTGGGTTAAAGCTCAGCTCCAGCAATTTGAAAGCAAGCGGAAGAAGGGGAGTGTTGAGTTTTCTGTTCCAGAATTTATTAAATGAGTCACAAATCACAAATGCCTGGTGCGGGCATGTGCCCTGCTAAAGGGATAGCAGGGATGTAGCTGCTGCTCGTGCATGCGCCGTTGGACCTGGGGGGGTGAGTATCCAAGGCGATCTGGGGGGTTGCACACAGCGAGGCATCCCTAATGCCCCAGTGGGAAGGGATTTAGCCCCTGGGGGGAAAGAATCTGGTGATCCAGTGGTGTTGGTCCACTTTAAAGGTTCATCAAGACTTTTCAGAACAAATGTTGTCCTAGGCCTTCTTGTGGTCATTGCCTTTTTCATGGTTTACAATATTCTGTCCTAACCTGCTCCAGTGACAGATTACCCTGCAGCAGAAGTTGTCCATACTGTAAGTCTGAACGAGTACATCTTGTTCCTTTATATTTGATAGGGTCTTACAAAAAGAAGCAAGGTAGTTAAAAGTTCCATGAACATTAGCTTCATTACTAGGACCAGAAGAATCAGGTGGAACCTTGCAAGAATGCAAAAGTAAAGATGTTGCTATGGATTTGAGATTTATTTAGGGCTGTAAGCATTTAATAGGAATGTCCTTAGTGACAACACATTTTTCATGTCACTGTGTTGTTTTTTCCTACATTTTGCACTCATTGTTCTCTTTTTACCGACAGACCTGTTGCTATGGTTTTTGTTGACTTGGATCTAATTTATGAAGATCTAACATTTTCCATGTTAGAAATGTTACTGAGACAATGAATAAGATTTTTTTTAATATCATTAGATTAGATTGTTGTCCCAGTAATACCTTCACTGTTGTATCGTTATGAAATAATTACTATAGTTTTGCTTTATACTTTACATCCTCCGAATGACTGGGACCTATGCTATCCATACAGCTCCCCTCCTAATCTATCAAACCTACAAACAACATGACATATCAGGATGCCAGTAGCATTTTAAGAAGTGTTGGGCATTTCTACATATATAAATCTATGTCAAATTTTCACACAAGCCCCAAAAGTAGATAAAGAGAACCAAATAAGTCAAAAATATTAGCCCATGTAATTTAATAATTGAGTAAAGTTATCCAATCTGTGTAAAAATACAATATGTGAACCTTAAACCGGGCCAAAAGCCTGCCACATTTGGCAGAAAAACTCCCCAAAACTCCCCAAAACTCAAAAATCTGCATGCATGATACTGAATCATAGTCAGCACTGCATTTGCTCCTGCATCCACTCAAAGCTGAAACGTCGCCTCTGATTTCCTCCTGGTAGCGGCTGTTTTGCAGCTTTCTTTCCCAGCATCCTAGCCGTGCTGCTGCCTGAATTTAACTGGCATAACCCCACAATGCACAGCAGCAGGATAATTCCTCTTTGAAGGCTGCCTGTAGTTCCAGGAGACTACAGCAAGTGTTATCAAAGGAAGATAAACAACATAAAAGAAGAGATCATTGTCACAGCGAAAGTTTGATTTTGAAATAGATAGATTTGAAATAGATAGAAGGGAACAGAGATTTGGGCCAGAGTGGATATTATAGTGTCATCTTGACAAGAAAATAAGTATAGATCCAAAAAGTAGGGGTGAACCTTGTAGTACACCAGAAGACAGAGGGTGAAAAGAAGAAGCTCTGTTTTAGTAAAAGTCGTAGTAAATTGCACCCACATTTTACTAAGGGAAATAACTGGAAAGTCAGTTACTTGAAATTCAATTGCAATTGCAATTTATTCCATGCCAGCCATTACATAATGTAATATCTTAGCCCTCGTGGCATTACTATGATACATGATGTTCTGTAGTTGGTTGAAAATGTTGCCTCCTTATACCGCTCAAGTAATATGCTGTTCCTGTAAATTAGGCAAATTATGATTTCACTATGAGTATTTTAAGTAATCTCTCTCTCTCTCTCTCTCTCTTTAGCTGTTTCCAATGCTATAAATAAGAATTAGGACAGAAGGAGCAGGATGAAAATATGGCAGTCCTGTTGTTGCCACCAAGTCCTGACAGCTTCCGCCGTTTCACCCCAGAATCTTTGGCTGCTATTGAGAAGCGTATCGCTGAGGAACAGGCCAGAAGTGCCAAACAGGAATACAGAGAAGACGAGAATGAGAACATTGGGGAAAAACCATTGCCACATCCCGACTTGGAGGCCGGAAAACCTCTTCCTCGTATCTATGGGGACTTTCCATCACATCTCATCGGAGAGCCCCTGGAGGATATCGACCCTTACTACAGAAACCAGAAGGTGATGCAAGAAATTATCCCTTCTTCAAAACCGTTGTGTTTAAGCTAACCTACCCATCCTGGCATCTATTTGAAATGTTATGTCAGGCCTCAAGTCCTTATTGAAGAAAATCTAGTATCTTCATAGTGGTGCACAACATGTTGGGGTAGCCTGTCTCTAACACAACCCCCCCAAAATTGCCTGCCAGTTCTCAGGGCAATCAGGTAGTGAAGACATTTGAAATCATATGCCAAGCCTTGGTGAGTGGCTGCTCCTTCATTGTGGGTATTTCAGTTCCCTCAGAGCAATCGCTCCAGCTCTTCTGCAGGTCATGTGACCCATCAGTCCAGTATGTTTTTACGGAATGGGATCCTGGAGAGGTAAGTAATCTGTGTTCCGGATGGAATACAAAAGATGTACTGAAGAAGAAGGTGGTGGATTTTGTTAATTAAAAGATCCAATTTTATCATAGGTATAGATTTTAGCATGAATCATTTCTGTCACACTTCCATGGATTGGGGATGAGGGTACATGTTACAGAAAAGGCTATGGATTTCTTGATCCCAAGATTCTGCATACTGACTGTATTTTTGTTTTAACCCACAAATTAAGTTTATCACTGGGGGAAGAGGGGGGGGGGGGGGCTGGGAACTACCTGTCTTGGTTCTTGAGGACAAGAAAATGAAACTAATGGGTTGATTCTGCACCAGCTGCTATGAGTGCACTTTGGAGTAAAAAATACACTTTAGGTGAAAAGTTGAATAGAATCCCTGTTTTTACACCTAGCACTTCATCGATCCCCTAGGTGGACAATGAAAGACAATGGCATGTATTTACAAAAACAGCGTAGGGCACTTTTTTGCACCTGATACAGAATCAACCCTTTGGTAGGGTTCTCAGTGTGGATGTGCACGTGCAGTGCGTTGTGCCAACCGCGCCTGCCCAGAGAACCCCAATATCGAGCAGTCTCATGAGATGCTGGAATGTTGAACAGATGGGTGTTCATGCCCAATTTACAAGCTTCCTAGTGAGTTCAAATGTCACTTGTGTGGACTCACCACAAGCTGGAAACAGTTGCACTGGGAACACAACTATCGGCAGAACATTTTTATTAATGTACAAAAATGCAATAAACTGTTACTACAAATAAGTTAATAACACCTAAACAAAACCTATATCACAGAGACAGAAAGGTGGAGTGGGTCCACACACTGGGTGATACAATACTAATAATACTAATAATAATTAGTAATGAACCAGAGTGGGGACAATCCGGTTCGGAAGCCCTTCGGCCTGATGTCTGGCATTCAGTACTCCTAGGTACAAAAGCTCCAGCCGCCAACCAATGTTAGAACTAGTGTAGGGGTCACTTGTACCCCTTACCAGTTCACCGATATCAATTAAAGAGAAAAAAAAAGTAAATTCATTATAAAAATTGAAAAAATAAAAACTTAATCTGTCCCCCTCCAGGTTGCATCCTCCCTGCAAATCTGCTGGGGTGGGGGCTTCCTCCTGATTCAGGCTGTGATCTTTCTGATGCCAGGGAGCTGTTATTGCAGTTATTTGTAGTGAGTTCCCCCTTCCCCCTACCTTGGCATCACCCCAAGTTGGGAGGATTAAAAAATCTGGGGGTAGCGATGGCCAGCATGCCACCTTCCAGCATCTGAAACGAATCTAGCTTTGGCCCAGATCCGAAGCCCATTACAAATATTAATGATAAACAATACACACAGTCATGGAATACTTACCTCAAATCATGTCTGACAATAACAAACACCAACATCATGTGTCCAAATGGCACACCTCACAGATGTACACAACCCTTTCTTTTCCCACCATTTGTTCCATGGAGAGGATCTCCACTTCCTCAGGCTGTGAGACTGTAAGAGGGCCAAGTGTGTCACACCAGAGCTGATAATGGCACACAAAAAAATGTGTGCTTTCCTATGCAGTGCCACTCCCCCCACAGCCATGTCATCATGATGCCAGGCTTAGCAGAGGAGTGATGTCAACCAGGCCAAGTCCCACCCATTTAATCCACTTTATCATGACAAGCAATTGAGAGGTGGCATGGAGATGCAGTCCAGGCACCCCATACCCTGCAGGACATTTGGACACATGGGGGAGTACCACCTCCCCAGCCAAGACCCACCTGACTATAACAGGCTATTGGAAGATATTTGCATCCAAATTCAGAATGCCCAGAGGTGCGCGATGCAGCAGACTTTGGAACAAGGGGGGGGGGGGGGGGGGAGCAGCAGCATCCCATTCAAGACCTGCCCCGCCTTCACCACGTCACTTTAGAAGGTTAATGGAGGGGACTTTCTTCCCAAATCAGGATGCCCAGAGGTGGGCAATGCATCAGACCCTAAGGGCGACTGGAGGTATGCTTTCAGTACATTCAGACAGGACGAACTGCATTTAGAACTCCAGTGAAGAAGTAAGTATAAGGAAGAAGGAATGGAGTGTGCTTCCCAGACACATCTACCTTGTAAAGGCTGTGTGGAAAGAAATAATCTAGGCTCTTGGTACTGTAAGCCCCTCACACTACATAACTAAAATATATTGCATGTATTTATCTGCCTTTAGTGTGTCCTCTAATGTTAGCAATTATTTTACTGTGCCAATATTCTTCTTTTCTTCCTCCAGACCTTCATAGTACTAAACAAAGGGAAGACAATCTTCAGATTTAGTGCCACACCTGCTTTGTATATAATTAGCCCTTTCCATCCTATCAGAAGAGCTGCAATCAAAATTTTGGTACATTCATATCCTTTTATGTTAGACAACAGTCTGTCTGAATTGCTGACTCAGCATCATACACCACATGCTTCTCGATGGGGCCATCCATCTGTTCAGTAATACAATGCAAACCTAGCTGTGACAATCAAAAATAGTCATTAACAAACACAATCTGGGGATTTATTCTTCACTAGCATGCCTTCCAGTAAACAGGGATCCTGGACACTTCCAGGGAAACTGGAACATGATTTTTGGATCGTTGCCTTTTTACCTGAAACTAATTTCCAAAGGACCTGTGCTTTTTTATGGTTACAACCAGAACACACAGTCTTTACTTTATCGGTCCAGAATTACTTAGGGATAGGAAAACATCACCAACCCCCCCAAATCTCATTAAGTGGTAAACAATAATTTCTTTTTTTTATAAACCCCTCAATCTTATTGAATTTGAGATATAAATATTTTCATGGCTAGAGGACTTTTATGGCTCTTTTAGCCCACTATGTTGGGCCTAAAAGCATAAGGTTGCTTGCTCCTCTGCTATGTTTAGAGGTTTTCCAATGAAGTAGATGTATTTTCCACATATAGGTAAAGGTGAACCATTTACAAGAAGTTTGAAGGAGTTTACCACGTTAGATAGAGAATCTCCAATCAGACTGTAGAACTCTTGAATAAGCTGTAGGGGTGCACCACTAAGCTGTCATAAATATGTGGAGACTAAGCTTCCTGAGCTGCTTGAGATCATGAGCATCCCAGGGCTGCTGCTGTAGTCATTGGCTGACAGGACTGTCAGTCATGATCCTTAGGCAGTAGCAACTGCAGAAACTCAGGACACAGTGCTCCACTTCCGCTGTGGGAGCAGGTGAAAAGCCAGGAACATTTTTGTATTGAGATTAGCAGGGAATGTGGCTTGTCTAGTCTGTAACTCAAGGATGTTCCTGGTGGTGTTTTGGCCTTGACTCTGCTTTTGTTTTATGATTACAATTTACAACCAACAAACACAGTCTTCATTTCAATTGACCAGTATTCATTAAGGATGGAGAGTGTCACCACCCCAACACCTTATTCAGTGAAAACCAAGCAAATATGTATTTACTACCCTCCATCTGATAGCTGATTGGCTCTTTTAGCCAACTATTTTATGCCTAAAAGCTTTTAAGAGGTTTTCCAATGAAATAGAGGTCTTTTCCACATAAGTAAAAAACAACAGTGAATATGGGGTATTTACTAAAGTGTGATGAGACCACCATGGAGGCCATAGAAGCTCCCCAATAACTGGAGGACTCTTCAATAAGCTGGAGTGGCTACTGAGTTACTGAGTACTGAGATAGAGCAGAGTCTGATCCAGCAAATAAATGTGTGCAGTCTAAGCTGCCTTTACAATCATTTGAGAAACTTAAAAGCATTAGGTCCAACGTTTTGTTCACTCCAGCTATTAAAATCATTTAGAAAGGGTGAATGTGTCTTTTAAACAATCTGCCTAAAATATTTACCGCTCTAATAACTACCATTAAAGCTTGCAAAACATCAACCTAAATTTTCCAAACACAATCAAGTGTATTGTGCTTTTTCCTATAAATGTGTTATAAATGTGGTATAATAACAGTGCCTTTTCCTTGACTGCTTATTTTCACTTTGTTCAGTATGTTTATAATGTGCACTATTCTCACAAACTGCGTGTTTATGGCCATGTCCGACCTTGGACAGTCAGGAAAATATGTTGAGTAAGTATCCATGGCTTGTCTTTCAATATATTTTGCTTTATTGTCCTGTGCTGTTTCAACATCCTTGAAAAATATCCGTGTGCTTTGCTTAAGATTTAATTTATAAGTTATTTTTAATCTTATGGTCTTTGTTTGGGAAATGGAAATAATAGACGGTGTGGAGGAGAAATGACTGAGCAATATTGTTATAAAAATGATGTATAGTATATGGTAGAGAATATAATATCTTCAGTAACATTCTTCTTTAGAAGTGTGTTGCATGTGCACAGTGCATGTTGTGATGTAGTTCAGGGATAATATAATTCAAGACGTGGAGTGTATTTGCCCATTCTGCTACTGCAAGCTTAATGGTGCAGAGATCATGGCACTGCAGGCCCGTGGAGAGCGGGTGAATTAGGGCATTGGTGGACCAGTACCCTCCGTAGCCAGGGATGGTTTAGGTTTCTTTTACTTGTCAAGTACAGGAGACGTATTCATCATTTATGTTGTGAGAATGGCAATATTTGGTTTGGTTTCCAGGAATGGAAAGGAGGTTTCTGGAGTGTGGGGAATGGGATGCTGGAAGCAGTGAAAAGCTACATCCAGGGTGCTGGGAATTGGATGCTGGAAGCAGTGGAAAGCTGTATCTGGGGTGTTGGGAATGGGATGCTGGAAGCAGTGGAAAGCTGTATCTGGGGTGTTGGGAATGGGATGCTGGAAGCAGTGGAAAGCTGGATCTGGGGTGTTGGGAATGGGATGCTGGAAGCAGTGGAAAGCTGGATCTGGGGTGTTGGGAATGGGATGCTGGAAGCAGTGGAAAGCTGTATCTGGGGTGTTGGGAATGGGATGCTGGAAGCAGTGGAAAGCTGTATCTGGGTTGTCAGTAATGGGATGCTGGAAGCAGTGGAAAGCTGGATCTGGGGTGTTGGGAATGGGATGCTGGAAGCAGTGGAAAGCTGTATCTGGGGTGTTGGGAATGGGATGCTCGAAGCAGTGGAAAGCTGTATCTGGGTTGTCAGTAATGGGATGCTGGAAGCAGTGGAAAGCTGTATCTGGGGTGTTGGGAATGGGATGCTGGAAGCAGTGGAAAGCTGGATCTGGGGTGTTGGGAATGGGATGCTGGAAGCAGTGGAAAGCTGTATCTGGGGTGTTGGGAATGGGATGCTCGAAGCAGTGGAAAGCTGTATATGGGTTGTCAGTAATGGGATGCTGGATGCAGTGGAAAGCTGTATCTGGGGTGTCAGTAATGGGATGCTGGAAGCAGTGGAAAGCTGTATCTGGGGTGTTGGGAATGGGATGCTGGAAGCAGTGGAAAGCTGTATCTGGGGTGTTGGGATTGGGATGCTGGAAGCAGTGGAAAAGCTGTATCTGCGGTGCCAGGATTTGGATGCTGAAGCAGTAGAGAGCTATGGTGTCCCATACTGACAGACTTACACCCTGCACCCCATAATCCACTAGTTCTCCTTTAGTTCTCCTTTTGTCATTGTTTAGTACAACCCCCATTTATGCCTGGCTTCTTCAGTGCCCGAATAAAACAAATTGGGATGTGGCCAACCAACCACTCATTTAATGTATCCAGCTGTGGTCTTCAGGCCAGCCCCAGCTAGCCCAGCCATAGTGTGATAAGAGAAGTATTGTGGCTGTAACTCTTCCCCTTTCTGTGGTCATAGTGCACACAGCTTTGCACACTGCATGGGGCATGCCATGCAGATCCTTGGCATTCTCCTTCTCCTGCATCATGGGGACGAGTGCACACCTGAAGACCAATGGCGGATCGCCTAAACTTGCCCTTTAATTTCCCTTATTATTCAAGACCAGAGCTATCTGTACCTGATCTCTCTGTCTCTGCAACGCCCATCCATTTACCTTGTATTGTATGGCCCATTCTTGATTTCTCTACCCATATCACAGTTGCTCATTCAGATTCCTAACTCATTTCCCCCTTTCTGTGCCCTTTTTTGTGACTCCGCTTTTGTGAAGTATCCCCACTTTTCCCCCTGCCCACAGAGGAATGCAACACACTGTGTTTTAAGTTTTGTTTGTGGTGGCAGTGAGTAACACACACAGTTGGGGAGTGAAATTTCTTTGAGTCCTGAGGTGTCCTGTGTGGCACCTGTGGGATGTGGGATGTGGGTGCTGTCGAGCCTATACACACTCTTGCAGATATACAACTCAGACCCAGTCCCAGTTCCTAAGGCCTTGTTGTTTTTTGATTTGCTTCAATAGGGAAGAGTGGCTGTCATTGCCATTCATTTATAAAATTGGCCAAATTCCTGTAACATAGCAACTGTCTCTAAGATTGTATATATGCTTAAAATAAGGTTTTAGCGGTTCATTGGCTGTAGGTATAAAGGGACTGTAAATCCAATGGCAATAATAAGGCAACAAGCAACTCATCTAATACCTTCCCCATGTGCCTCTCCCCCATTTCCTGCAGCACAGGGTAGAAGCCGTAACAGGGCTCCAAAGTTTGCCCTCCTTTATTTCCATTCCTCCAAGGCCACAGAAAAAAAGTGGTCTAATAGCTACTCTGTCCCTTGTTGCTTTCGCTTTCTTAGACGGTTAATCAAGGGACCACCTTTGCCCCAGTTTTCTGAAATCAGTCTCATTTAAGGCTTACTTAGTTGTGTTGTGCTGGACTGGGTGTTAGGAATTTATATCTAGCTGAATCTGAAATAAATGTGATTTTTAATGTTTTCCTTATGATCGTCTTATGGTTAGAGTTTATTGTAAATGCGTATGATCCAACCTTAAAGGAAATCCTGCATGTTCTTAAAAAAACTTGGGTACTGGGTCAAGAACTGGGTACATTTAATGATTTATTTGTAAAATGTTCTGTTTCACAGGATTTTTTTATTACAGTTTTTGTCCATTTATGTGTATACTCTGTTCTAATAAAATGCTTAGCCGGGCCTTTCTTATCTTGTGAGACACTCTAGGAACGTAAGTAACCCCAATTCTCCATTGCACCCTTTCATAAAGTCTGCCTAGCTCACTTGTATGCTGCATCACAATGACATTATTAGAAGCAGCCGTAATGCATCTTTTCCATTCTGACAATTCTTTTTATTTTATCATGTGACCCATATTTGGCAGAAATTTGTTATGTCATGCTTATTGTTAATACATACTAATATTTCATTAGTGCATATTTGGAATGTAGAAGCGCTTAGACTTGCATATTATGTTCTTCAAAAGCAGCAGAACTTAGACCTTTATCCTCAAAATACACCACCCAACAAAAAATGCTATAATCAGTGGCTTAGTAACAGACACACCACATACAGACCCCAGTATTGCTGCTTAAAACAGACCCTCCCTTGCAAGTCTGTGCCAGCTGATGGTCCTTATTCCCAAGGAACATTAAACCTAACCTACCTCTGTTTGTCATCAGTGTGCCATGTTTCAGAGCTTTTTATAGCTCCAACCAATGGGAAGCAGCTACACTCACATGCAGTATCCACACCACTTTCAATATGAGGTGTTTATATTCTAAGTATACAGCACGTCCTGTTCCAGAGTAATCCTTACTCATGGGTAATACATCCTCTAGATGGCGCTGGACTACAGAGACAGAAAAGTGGCTCCTCCTGGCCCCATATATACCAGGGACCTCCCACAAATTCCCCAGTTCTTCTCTGCAGTCTGGGCTGGGATGACTAGAAGATGGCTCTGTCTGCTCGCAGGTGAGCGGGGCTTATTAGCCTGCGGCCCTGTAGGACTATTCCCACCCATTCCTTTTCACTGCCTCCCAGCTTAGGCTGCGCTGGTCGGGTGATGGTAGGCAGCACCGCTGTCAGGTGCTAAGGAGCGCTCCTCCTACCGCATTCCCCCACCAAAGGGTAGGCGGTACAGGCCCGTGGTGAGCCTTATGGGATGTCCCTTCTGCGGCCGTTTGCCCTTTGCCCCCTGTCCCCTCAGTTAGGCTCCTCTTGGGTTGTCCGCTGCTTCTCCTTTGCTTTCCCTGGGTAGATCCCGGGGAGGGGGGGGGTGTATGTATTTACTATGTATATCATGCTTTGCCTTGGTGCACTGATTTTGATTTTGATTATTGCCGCCGCGCGCTTGTACTTTGCTCCACGGACGGCGGTGACATCACCTCAGTCGCTGCTGCGCCGTCATTGGCTGGCCTTGTCACAGGGGCGCATTTTCGCGCTCTTCGGGGGGGGCCCTCGAGGTATATGCGGGCGCCATTTTGGAGCTCCTGTGCTGCGTGTCTGGCGTCTCCCTATCGCGGTCCGTAAGTGCCCCTGCGGGATGGCTTTTTTTGTATTTCATTGTATTATGCTTACGGGTTCTTTGCTTTATGTCTTACCGGCGGGTCAAACTTTTTTGTGGTTTCTCCCGGTCCTATCCCCTCTAATTTAGCGTTAACTCCTTATTGGAGGGCTATTGTATTTGTATATCTCCCACTTCCCTGGCAGGCATCCCGAGTAGCCTTATTGGTGTCAATCCCAATTGGCTTATTGTGCCACAATAATCACCATATGGAGGCTTCTCAGGATAATGTGCTTGGGGTTCCTTCGGGACAAGCCCGGCTGTGTATGGCGTGTCGGGTATCCCCTATAAGTGACGATGTCAGGGTGTGTGTACCCTAGTACTCCTAGTGAGGTGCATACCAGTGGGGAGTCTCAACCTGATTTGGCTGCACGGGTGGCCAGCATTGAGAGACATATTGCTGAGTCTGCCCCACGTAAGGCTTCTGCTAAGAAGCGGCATTTATCACCTGGTGTTACTCTTTTTCCTATGGAGGCTGAGGAGTTTTTTGACGTTACCGGTTATACCCCCCTGGAAGAGGGGGACTAATTTTCTGATTCAGAATCATCTGAGGAACAATCTAGGGTGTATGGTGCCGATTCTGGGTCTGACCCATGCGCTTCAGATGATACTGACAGGCTTTTGGCTCACATTTTTGAAGTACTCTGGCTCCGCGGCAGCAGGGGGAGCTGTTTCATACTGTTAAACCACGCTTGGAGTTTCCTGAACAAATTCACTTTAATAATCTGGTGCTCAAAGAGTGGGAACGGCCTAGCCGGCTTCCTGGGGTACCAAAGAGTTGGGATAAGAGGTATCCCTTTCCCGCTGAGATGGTTAAACGTTGGTCATGTCCTCCCGAGGTGGATGCACCAGTTCTGGGGTTGTCCAACACATCCGTCATGCATTCCCCTGACTCTACTACAGGACAGGCGCATAGATCAGCTGGCTTGCCATGCCTTTGCCTGTGTGGGGACCGCGCTGCGTCCGGTCTGTGCCTCTGCCATTACGGCTGTTGCTATTAAAAGCCTGCTCAGGAGTCTTTTAGATGCTGGTAGTGATGAGAATAGAGCTCTTCTGTGTTGTGAGGAATTTGTTGCATATGTTCTCTCTGCCTTGGATGATACCAATAGAATGTGTGGCAGGGCTTCTGCCTTGTTGGTGGCGATACGCCGCTCAGTCTGGCTGCGCCAGTGGGCAGCTGACATCGCTGCTAAGAAGGCTCTCACTGGTTTTCCCTTCAAGGGGCTGCGCCTCTTTGGTGAACGTTTGGACTTGTTTGCTAAAGGAGGCAAATTACCTCAGCGTAGACGGCAGCCCCTGTCCTTTCGGGGTTCAGGTGCCTTTCTTCCCTCCTTCTGGGGTTCCAGAATTGGACGGGGGGGCTTCCTTTCCTGGAGCCCGCAGAGATTTTTGGGGCAGGGGCAGAGGACGTGGCGCCCTGGTCCCTCCTGGGGTCCCAGGCCTAAGTCCTCCCCCAAGCCCCCTCAGGCATGAAGGGGCACCCTCACCCATCCGGGTGGGGGGATGGCTTTGGCTCTTTGCTCACGTCTGGAGGCATCATGTCTCAGACCGGTGGATTCAGGAGGTAGTGTCCTCTGGTTACAAGATAGAGTTTGCAGCCTGGTCGCCCCCAAGATTCATCAAATTCCGGATGGCTCAAAACCCCCTGTCAGCTCAGGGTCTGTCCCTTGCTGTCCAAGGCCTTTTGGAATTGGGAGTTATCTGCCGGTTGCCCTTGTGGGAAAGGGGCAAAGGCTACTATTCCAATCTTTTCACTGTTCCCAAGAAAGACGGGTCCATCAGACCCATCCTGGATTTAAAGCACCTCAACAAATTTGTCAGATTCAGACACTTTCGCATGGAGACTCTGCCCTCCGCTGTGAATTCTCTACGCCCATCACCTCTGTAGACATCAAGGATGCTTACCTTCACATACCAATCTTTCCAGGTCATCAGAGATTCTTCAGGTTTGCTCTGGAGGATCAGCACTACCAATTTGTGGCCTTGCCCTTCGGTCTCACCTCGGCTCCCAGGGTATTCACCAAGGTGCTGGCAGGAGTGATGGCTTTGCTGAGATCTCAGGGCATCCGCATTCTTCCCTACTTGGACGACATGCTTATCGCTTCTCAGTCCTTCTAACAGGCAGAGCTGGATACCCAGCGGGTGGTGTCCACACTGGAGTAATTCGGCTGGGTGATCAACCACCCCAAATCTTCCCTGTCTCCTTCCATGGTGAAGTACTTTCTGGGCATGATTCTGGTTTCATCTCAGGTCAAGATCTTTCTTCCTCAGCAGAAGGTGGAGAGTCTTCAAGAACAAGCACAGCTCCTTCTGTCTTGTCCTCATCCGTCAATCAGGCAGGGAATGCAGCTGGTGGGCCTGATGGTGTCCTGCTTCGAGGCGGTTCCATATGCTCAGTTTCACATGAGACCTCTTCAGATTCACTTCTTGTCAGTATGGGATCGGAACCCCGTGTCCTTGGATTAGGTGTTTGTTCTGTCCCCTCTGGCCAGGCGGTCTCTATCGTGGTGGCTGGACTCAAGAAACCTGCTGGGGGGCAGATCCTTTCTGGCCCCTTGCTGGGAGACAGTCACCACGGATGCCAGTCTGACAGGTTGGGGGGCTTTTGGAAATCCCTGAAATTCCAGGGTCAGTGGGGCCCTCAGGAGGCCCACACCCCTATCAACATTCTGGAGTTGAGGGCGATCAGGTTGATTCTCGCCCACTTAACCCCACACCTTCGGGGTCGGGCTGTTCAGGTCCGCTCGGACCACCAGAAGGCGGGGCCTACATCAATCATCAGGGAGGGACCCGGAGCAGGAGGGCCCTCAGGGAAGTGTCTATGATTCTGTCCTGGGCGGAGGACAATGTTCCCGGCATCTCGGCTGTGTACATTCCGACGGTGGAGAATCTGGAGGCAGACTCTCTGAGCAGGGGGACCTCTCGTCTAGGAGAATGGTCCCTCAGAAGCAGGGTGTTTCGCTCCCTGTGCCACCGCTGGGGTCAGCCGGATGTGGATCTGTTTGCGTCCTGTCACAATCACAAGCTTCCAGTCTTTGTCTCTCTGTCCCAGAATCCTCTGGCCTTAGCCATGGATGCCTTAGCAATGTCTTGGATGAGTTTTCAACTCCTGTATGTGTTTCCCCCATTTCCCCTGCTGGGCAGGGTGCTGCGCAAGATAGCTCAGGAAGGGGTGCCAGCCATACTGGTGGCCCCCTGTTGGCCAAGAAGAGTGTGGTTCGCAGACATCGTGCAGCTGGCAGTAGATCAGTACGCTCTGCCCCGGGTTCCAGATCTGATCACTCAGGGGCACCTACGCCACCCCAATTTACAAACGCTGGCTTTGACGGCCCGGCTGCTGAAACCTCCATCTTGATGGAAAAGTGTCTGCCTGCCTCGGTTGTTAATAACATGATCAGGGCTAGGAAAAGGTCTTCTTCTTCCATCTACTATAGGGTTTAGCGTACTTACATTGACTGGTGCGAGTCTAACTCGCTTCACTGTCGTGTGTTTTCTATTCCTAGGATTCTGGAGTTTCTGCAACATGGTTTGGATCTGGGTCTTCAGCTCAGTACTCTGAAAGGTCATGTTTCTGCCTTGGCCATTTTCTTCCAAAGGTCTTTTGCTCAGCATCCCCTGGTCAAGACCTTCTTCCAGGGGGTTACTCACGTGCGTCCCCCACGTAAGCCTATGTTACCAGTCTGGGACTTGAACTTGGTCTTATCTGCCCTGCAGGGGTCTCCCTTCGAGCCCTTGCAGGGGGCCCCTTTTTCCATTCTTACGCTTAAGATAGTGTTTTGGTGGCTATTACTTCTATTAGGCGTGTTTCTGAGTTGCCGGCGCTTTCCGTCAAGCCCCCTTACTTTGAGAGACACCAAAACAAGGTGGTGTTTCGTTTTAAGCCAGATTTTCTGCTTTTCATCTCAATCAGGACATTGTTTTGCCTTCTCTGTGTCCTAATCCTAGTAACTCTAAGGAAAGGGTTTTACGCTCTTTGGATGTGGTCAGGACTCTGAAGTTCTATTTGGTGGCTACTGAATCCTTCAGGAAGACTGATGCTCTTTTTGTGCTCCCGTCTGGACCTAAGAAGGGTCTGGCTCCAGCTAAGTCCACTATCAGCAAGTGAATCTGTCAGGCTGTGATACAGGCCTACTCTGCCAAGGGGAAGGAGCCTCCCTTCCGCCTTACTGCTCATTCTACTCGTGCTATTGGTGCCTCTTGGGCTTTTCAGCACCAAGCTTCTGTTGAACAAGTTTGCAAGGCCGCCACTTGGTCTTTTGTTCATACTTTTTCTAAGTTTTACAAGGTTGATGTTAAGGCCTCAGCTGATGCTGCCTTTGGTCGCAAAGTTCTGCAGGCGGCAGTGGTTTAAACTGTCTGCTGTTGCTTTTGGGTATCCCACCCTACCTTACGGACACTGCTATTGGAGTAAGGATTATTCTGGAACAGGACGTGCTGTATACTTAGAATAATACAATTCTGTGATTACTCACCTGTAGAATTGGTATTATACGTATACAGCACGTCCTGTTCCACCCCGCCCTTGTTATCATTATTTTTAGTTACCTCTTTATGGTGATTGTTCTTATGTTCAATATTGATAAGGGTTATAGTTCTCCCGGCTTCATTTTTACTGCTTTTCAATACTGGGGAATTTATGGGAGGTCCCTGGTATATATGGGGCCTGGAGGAGCCACTTTTTTGTCTCTGCAGTCCAGCGCCATGTAGCGGATGTATTACCCATGAGTAAGGATTATTCTGGAACAGGACGTGCTGTATACGTATAATACCAATTCTACAAGTGAGTAATCACAGAATTGTATTTTCTTGGCCCTCTGTCATATATAACTTCACAAGGACAAGGTGGTTATCTGCTAAAGTCTGATTAATCGGCAAGGGGGGTAGGTGGGTAGTCTTTGAAGGCCTGGACCCTAAGTGGTACAGAATCTCCAGAGAGTGTCTAGGTCCATTTTAAGTTAATTAAAGGAGCTAACCTATTCCCTCCCTCAACTCCCATGATTCATTCTTTCAAGTCTGAGGTAAGACTGGCAAGAGTCTTCACCCAACTCATGGCGGGCATTTCTTCTGAGGTTTGTAAAAGTCCAAGGACCATCACTTTCCCTCTTACATTAAGGTGATAACAGTGGAGCCATTCATGTTTCTGTTAAATAAATAATCTACAGTAAAATAGGCGCTTACAAAGTGGCATAAGGGGGGTGGGTCCACTCTGAACCAATTTGCAGTTATGGGATTATTAATAGATTTGAGTCTAAACTTATATAAATCCACATGCTTGCTTCAGGTCAAGGTGAATCTGTGGTTTAGACCCCTTCCATATGGCAGTGAACTAACAGTCCTCGGGACAAGAGCGCTGCCATTTGCTGGCTAACTCCAGGAAGCTGGATCAAGTTCAGACATTCTCCTCTTGTCAGGGCATGTCCAGCCTGAGCTTCTTCTGTTTGTATCTTCCCCAGCTTCTTCACACTGGGGTCAGAGCCACTGGCAGAGCCAAGGTATTTGAATTGTCTCCCCTGCTGTAGGTTTACCAGAATACCCTATTTCTACTTTATGGAACTACATATGCACTAGTGTTAAACAACTCTGATTAGTGTCTAACCTCCTGTTAGGTTGAGCCAGTAACGCACAGGTGAAAAATTATTGGCTGAAAAAGCTCAATAGGAGTTTACAAGCATGTGTGTGAAGCCAGGGGTCAGTGTGGCTGAACATGTGAATGTGGAAGAGTCTGGCAGGCAATGATGTGCTGCTGCGGAGAAGGTATAGACATACAAATCCCCTTTAAAGATGCTATTTGCCCATTTTAAAAGTATTTTTTAGTACATAGTCTAAAAAAGTACAACGCACATAATTTCTGGTGTATGATGCTGGTGCTGAAAATATTTGTTTCTTTCCAAATTTAAACTTCTGCTATTCTTATTCGGTCTGGAATTCTTTTTCTAAGGAAATAGATTTATCTCCCCTTTTGTACATTAAAGTAAACAAAGATCCAAAAGCAATCAACAAAGCTACAACTTGGCGTGTTTTCCTTGCTGTAACAAAGGCTGCGCCTGTCCCGGCAACATGATAATCAGCTGCATCTGCTGCTTTCAGAATCTGCTGGTTTATCTTGTCGTTGGTGGTGGAGAGATGGGAAAGTGCCCCAAGTTATTGGGCACGTTAATGCCTCCTGCGTGAAAGATCAAAATCACAGCCTGTGTGTACTGGTGACATATTCCCATAGGGCGCAGCTAGACACCTGCTGGGCTCAGTTGTGTAGACCTGTACCCACAAGTCAAAAGCCTAAATTCTGCCGGCACTGGAACAGGTGATTCAGGCTGGCACCTAGCAGATACTAGTTTAACAGCCTTTTTTGTGGAGACATTTTATATGGTGAGGTTAAAGCACAAGTCCAGCCTCCACTAGATTCTGCTGCTGAGTGCCCCCGACCCCAGTGCTTAGGTGGATTTTGGCAAGATAAAAATACAAGACTTACCCTTTTGGCGCTGGCCATCTGCCCAACTGGGAGACTGGACCCCCCCCGCCATGACTGAGCCATTCAGTGCAGCATTTACAGGGTTGATGCACATTGATGGCTACCTAGGCATTAGATCACAGGTTTGATCCACGCAGGTGTGCTAAAGTGCCGCTGGAGGGGAATCCCAATTTGGTTTGCCCCAGGGGGGAATTGTAAGCACTTCCTATAGTCATTTTTAACTATAGGTCTGATGATGAAATGATCGTACACCCTGGTATTAAAGGTAGCACCACTGCTCCCGACTCGGACAAAGGCCTACCCTAAATATACATCCTAACCCCTGATCTGGGCCACATCAACGGTCATCAGCAGCTGCAGTCTAACTAAATATTCTACCCAAATGATACTTGCACCTATAATGTTCAGGGAATAAGCAGGTTAACCATTAATAACTGAGCCCTACAATGTGAAAGCACTACACTCTCAACTGCCAATATGTGGCAGTTTACCTCGGGACTGAATGAATTATCATATGGCATGCCATTTAACATCATACTGCTTCATTTAGTGTTTTTATGAATATTGGGCAAGGGCTATAGTTAAAAAAAAAGACACAGGCTGTTTTGGGGCACTGGACTGGGGATAGAGGGGGATGACATAAACTTCCTATCTTGGTATAGGATCACTTTAACACTTGAGTATACCACAAGTTTGATGGCGTAGGAGCTCTACACAATTGTAATGTTAAAAAAAAACCTTTCACATGGACAAGGGTTTCCCGACATTTTTTTCATGTATTACTACTTTTGTTTTTTCAGTTATATCAAGTACTGACCAATTTCTGGGGCGAGTGAAGGTCTGCTTCAAAGATAACCTATAGTGTATTCATCCACCTGGCCCAAAGATGCAAACCCCTCTGCCAAATATGCCATCATACACATGTTTTGTATGTCTGCAGCTAGTTGAATTGGCCTTTGTAAGCAGCAGCTTGCCTTCAGTGCTTGATTTCCCCTTGGTGATCTGAGCACCATCAGAGGGAAGATTGAATACCACCAGTGCTACTAGGACTAATGGTACCACTAGTTAACTCCAGAAGGTTGACTGTGTATGTTATGCTAGACAACCTTGTTGTTATGCAGGGGCGTAGCTAGGGGGGAGCAGGGGGGCACTTGCCCCGGGTGCAGCAGGTCAGGGGGCTGCCAAAGGGGAGCCTGAGCATAGGTGGGGGCGCCATTTCGAATCTTTGCCCCAGGTGCCAGAAAGCCTAGCTACTCCTCTGTCTTATGTACCACCAATATATCATGAGTTGCATATTTCAGCACAGATGCACATTGGTAGTAAACAGCATCTCTGCAGGACTTGTGTATTGTTATTCAAAGCAAAATCTGCAGTCAAGCTCATGCATCTACAGATCAAGATTTGAGAAATGCAAATAGTCTGCTGACTACTCCTAAAAATAGAGAGCTTCAATAATAATAAAGCTAGTGCGCCATTGCTTTGTAACAAATCCTGTGTAATCACAAGCAGTGGCCAGATGTGTTTCACCACTCATATTTGCCTCATATCTTACAACCAAGCATATTATGGAAATAGAAACACACAAGAGATCAGTGATCATACTCCTAGGATGAATATTCTCGGGGGTGGGGGTGGGGG
This sequence comes from Gastrophryne carolinensis, assembly GCA_027917425.1. Lineage (NCBI taxonomy): Eukaryota > Metazoa > Chordata > Amphibia > Anura > Microhylidae > Gastrophryne > Gastrophryne carolinensis. The sequence continues at coordinate 93,689,084 of CM051239.1, forward strand.
GGTTAAGAACAGATCAATGAGAACATTTAAAACTCTGTACTCAGGTTCTCACCCAATAAATTGCCTGGTGATGTGCATGTGTGCAGACTGGAGATGTGTGTCATATATTGTTGTAGGTCATATAAGGTTTATTTCAGTACTTTGGCCTAGTGCCAGAGATGATTATATATTGAAAGTGTTTGCTTTTATTTAGAATTGGACCCAAAATGAAAAAAAAAATGATCTCTACCATTTTTCCCTACCAATCAAAGCAGACCAAGAGTCAACCAAGCCACCCAAATATGGAGGCATCCTGGATCAGGCCTACTTTGAGAATGGGCCAAAGATTGAAGGGAAGGTTTACCTTAATAGTATATGACCTCTTTAAAATGACCTCTTTAAATCAAATTGTTTTTAAAGAGGAACGATCCCCTGGATTTTCACTAACCCTGGGATTGTTTCTCACCAAGGTGGGGGGTGATTCTATGGCACATGCACAGGCTCTCCTTCAGTCAATGTAGCTTAGCTGCTGGCCGCTGCCCTTTGGCATCCCGAAATGGCCCGAAGTGGTTTAGGGTCAGTTAATCTGCTTGCTTGTTACTCTTTTAATGGTTCCGATAATCCTTTTAAACTCCTTTTAAAATTGACATATGCCAATATCGCAGTGCTGTGGAATTGTTACTGTATGAGAAATGAAATAATTCATATACATTGTAGCGTGTAACTGAATCTATCATTTCATTGTTAGAGGAGAACAATCATACCTCTCATTCTCTCAGGGAACAGCAACACATTCATTAGCTCCCACTTTATAATCACACCTATAGAACTCTTCCTGACTATTCATCCTCCAAGCAGGGCTTCATTTAGAATAATACAGTTGTTCCTGCACTCTTATTTCAAGAAAAGAGCAATATAATGGCTATGATTGAAAGAGCTCAGAAAAATAATTCCTACTGGTGTATAGCTGAGAAACATACCAAATGGACGTGAAAGCGTTGAATGGCTACTCTGTAAAACCTTAAAGCTGTTTGGGGAAGGTAAAAATAGATGTGAAAAGTGTTTGCATAGTTATCAAATAGTGCATCACAATACACTAATGTATGAGCACATTTATTAGGCAAGTAAGTATTTTGACCATATCATCATCTTTATGCATATTGTCCAAATTCAAGCTGTATAAATGTAAATGTCCATTGGTTTGAAACATACCAGGTGATGTGTATGTGCATAATGAGGGAGGATGTGTCCTAAGGAGATCACAACCGCATATCAAGTTGTATCTTAATTATTAGACAGCTTGTTTTACTACAAGAAAATTGGGGCAAAAAAAAATTTGACTGAATGAAAAGTCAAATATTGTTGAAAGTTTTTGAAATTGATTTGGGGGCAAGATCAAAGAACCATCAAAGATTTTGTTGCATATAGTCAGTAAGGTTGCACAATACTTGTTGAGAAAAAAAGTTGTAAATTAACTGCCAAAGAAGAATCAAACGTGAATCGACCAGGAAGCCATTGACCTCTAGTGCTGTCATATTCCAGAACTTCAACCTCCCTGGAGTATCCAGAGGTTCAGTGCTTAGAGACATGTCCAAGGTTAGGAAGCCACTGAACAAGACAAGTTAAAACATGGTGATTGGGGGCAATACAAATCTGGTTTTTAAAGGTTTTGTGGAGTAAAACTAAAATAAGGTTTGAGTTGAATTTGAGTCCATCTTTAACACAAAAATGTTAAACTAGCTCATCTTTAGTAATACCTGTCCAAAGCAATACCCAACCTCCACCTTGCTGGCTTTCAAAATGGAGCTCTGTGTTACTGATCCAGCCACAGGCCCATCCCATTTGGTCTCTCAAGAGTCATCCTGAGCTCATCCGTCCATATAAAGCTAGGTGTTTCAAAATATACATCAAAATTATATGATACTAATTTGCCTAATAATTGTGCACACAATGTCTAGGCAGAATTCATTTGCTGCATAATATCCCTTTAGCTATATAATGGGATATAATGTGGTCTTGTTGGGTAATATCATTTTCTGGTATTAGGTGATATTGAGATGGGGTTGTATCAGACAGAACTCCCAAATCAGGGGCCCTGGAGGAGAAGGGTATGAAGATCTAAAGTCTAAAGACTTTGGGGGTTTTAGTTTGGCTTTTTCTTGACCAAAACACATTTTTCCATGTAGAATCAGTACCTAGCACTAGCCCACACCCATTAACATTTTTTGTACTAGGCTGCTCCAGTTTAATGCCTTCCACCAATGCACATGGTTACAGCTATGTGAATATCAAAAGATAATGGTAATGCATCATCAAAGCAGGACTCTCAATCAAACGTCTGTTAGACGCTTACTACCGATGATTATTTGTCTGCCATCTTGGGATGGTCTGTGCACTTGCATTGGAATAACTCAGGATTGGTTAAGTTTTGCTTATCTTATTGTATAATTGATATTGTACATATTAGTAGAGCATGGTATCTCTAAAATAAATTGACAACCAAAAGATGGGACATTTAAAGTTTCTTGTATGACCAAAATTGGCCCCATGGTTATACTCGCAGGGCCCATCTGTTAATACCCACACCAGAGGTTTATTTCTACCTTTTCACACATAAATCATGGAGCCTCTTAAAGACCACATAATGACTAAGCAGCTGTAGCTGCCATTATTCCCCTAAGTTCCATGACATGAGAATGGCTAAAATTGCATTTACTCACAATAAGTAGTTTTCTGTTATTAGAAGGAATGAAGAAATACGTATGATTAGTAAAAATATAGTACTACATATTTCCGGCTTCTGGAGCTTTTTCCGCATTGATGGAACAGATATAGAGATATTTAGCAGCAATCAGGATATGAAAACCTGAACCTGGCAGTATGTGAATATGTGCATTAAGCAGCATATTTACAGGCACATTAAGCGTAGGCACCTGGGCTGAGTACACATACGGCCAGCTTCATTTCAATGGAAGTGACAGCTGGGGGTTGACACACAAGACCGTAGGAAAGCTTTTAAAATGGTACTAATCCACCTGTAGCAACTCTGAACAAATATCTGCCACCTACACATTGCTCTGATTAATTTCACATCTCAATTTATCAAATCAATAGTAAACGCTGCAGAAAGCAGGGTCCCCTTAATTCCTGTGCTGTAGAGACATTTATAATTCTTGTTCTAGCGCATGCAAATTGAAAAGAATTACTGACAGGCTGCTTGACAACTTCCAGTAGACAGGGCACTAATATAAAATATTATCCTGGCTCCATGGGAAGTCAGACTGCATGCGCTCCAGGAGATATCACAGAGCTGAGCCGTGTTTCACAGAGGTGTCGCAACATGAAAATAGATAGAAAAAGCTAGTTTCAACCATCCTATTCATTTACCTTCATTATTATTATTATGCTTAAATAGTGCTATTATCTACTGTGTACAAGCTAGCAGTTACAAAGATGTTGGAACAAATAATACAACCCCAAGTCCGAAAAAGTTGAGACGCTGTGTAAAATGTAAAGAAAGCAAGAATGCAATGGTTTGGAGATTTTGTGTGATCATATTTTATTCATAGCTGTTTTTCATTAGTACTTTATCAGCCTTTTGTTAACATTATACCAACATTTTAGAGATGTGTTTCTGCCATCAATTTCTAAAATAGTTTTTTTTTTCAAAATAAAAAGATATAGCTATGTGAGATGTCCAAATCATTCTTGTTTTCTTTATATTTTGCACAGCATCCCAGCTTTTTTTGGAATTGAGGTTGTAAAAAGAATAAAAAAGACTGAGGTTAGAATCAAAGCATATTTGATTTACATCACAGGCAGTTAATTTCCTCAAAGTTGTCCTGAAGTTGTTGATTTCTTATAACCTGTTCTAAGCATTGGGTTCCAGTTTTCTCTGTAGTGTCTGTGAATCACAGATTACATTCAGTGGGGGAGGGGGCCCAGTCTCTTCCTGTCTGTTTATTTCAGGCTACTGCTTACTTTCATTATTAATTGTTTTGCTGCCAGTGAACTCTGCAGTAACTAAAAGAAAGTCTGAGGAAGAAGCACCTAGTATGTCTCATATGATATGGGGGTGGTTCTTTCTAACTTTTGGTCTAACAAAAGGTGTTCATAGTAGAAAAAAAGCTGAGGGTCTGGCTTTAAAAGGGGCTAGGAATCAACAACAAACGTAGGATGGATTAGCTGCATGAAAGATAAAAAAAATGCTCTGATTTTATTGTTAAACCAGAGAAACCCATTCAGATGCAACAGGAATGAGAGCATATTCTACATCACATATAATGGAATATGTAATAGAATATTCTATTCTAACATATCTTTTAAACATAGGCCACGGTTCTCAGGAGGCTGGTGTTAATGGGACATTACGTTTTGGGATGCCGTACTCTATTGCAAGGCTGAAGAAGCCTGAAAGCAGACTTTTAATACTAATATTCCGATATACCAATGTTAGCCTTCTCACCCTTCTCCTTAGACCAGTTGGATTTGCTGGGTTGACATGAATGCTTGTCCAGTGAAATGGAGTCTGTCACATAAACTGCAAGTTCACCACAAGAATACAGAGCAGCTGGGTAATTAATCACATTTCTGGGCTTTCTAGGGATTGTTACGCAGTAGGACATCCCCATTTAGGATCATATTTGACTTTAGGTTTTCCTTGAGCAGCTGGTTGTAGTATCAGGTGGATCTTTTCTTTTACCTAATCCAGTCTGCAGTTACGGTCCAGGTGTTAAATAAGGGAGGATCTCAAATGGGTGCTGTAAGTAGCGCTAGAGAAACTGCCTATGTTAGCGCTGAACGTAGCTGCTTGGAAAAAAAATGCAAAAAAGGGCACATGGAGAGAGACCACCATGTAATGTGTTAAAGGGACCAAACTATGAGGTGCAGTGTCTGAGCCCCTGTGTATCCTGTGCTATGGAAGCAGACACAAACCACTGAGGTGGTGATACCTGGGGTTGTCCCAAGGCAGATTCCACTGAGTGAAACCCTCCATATAAAAATAACAGGGGAGGACCTGGTCCATGTATAAGCTATTGTCTCTTGGTTATTTACTGCTCTAAATTGACTTATTCCCCTGTCACACAAGTTACAAGTTCTAGCACTCCTTGGTAGGTTTGCGGTGCATACTGCTATTGATAATACCTCAAAGCATGTGGGCCACAGGTCAGACTCATAAAATGCTGGTTAGAGGTATACATGGAATGACTAGCTTGCCTATTATCCTTTGCCTCGGCTCACATAGATCATTTAGTCTCACCTATATTTATATAGGCGAATACTAACATCCTTCAAGACTAAAGGCCCCCTTAAACATATTAAGGTAATTTCAGAATGTAATATAATGTTTATGTAACTCAAGATGTTTCATCTTGAGAAGAAGCTCCAATTTGCTGCAGTACAGTAATGGTCCACTTTACTCAACTAATAATTTTAGAGAGAAAAGTAATAGTTAATAACAGTTCATCCGTTTTAGTACCTTAATGCCCTTTTTCTGCTGTAATTTAAAGTTGGATCATTTGGATAAAAGGGACCTCTAACATTATCTGTAAATACATTCCAGGAGCTAAATGGGGTTTGTTCTTTTAATGCAAAATACATTACTTTATAGGTGGATTATATGTTTAACTGAGCATACTGAACTCTCAAAAATATATTTTTTAAGTATCAAATCAAACCTAATCACAAATCAGCGATGCTTGAGTTGAATTCAGCAGTAATCTAAAGAGTAACATTAGTGAGCGGGGCTATAGAAAATTGTCACATGTGCCCTTTTAAGCTTGAAAATGATTCCCCATTGAAAAGTAATCATTGTAACTGCTGATTCAGTGCTCAGGACTTTTAGTCTTTCTATTTGGCTTATTCTGTTTAGCCTTGACATCTGCGTGTTATCCTATATAGCACTGAATAGGTTAAACATTGATCTAGCATGCGTGTCTGGGCTCAAACATAACAGGAACTTGGGAAGAAAAAAATCAATTTTAATTATGTTGGAAAAATTGTCAGGCTACATGTAGCAGAGCAAAGCACAGATGTGTATGCAAAGTAATGGTTCAAGGCTGGTTACTGACATCCTTCTTGCTGCCGGGGCCTGGGAAGCATGTTATATAATAGGCTGTAATAGGTGGACTACACATGCATCTGTTGTTTCGGCTGTTTTTTCCCAATCCAAGGAAATACTGAGGTCCAATAGAGACCCTGAAATTTTCTCCTGTTTGTACATTACTACTGAAGAAAAAATACACTGAACGAAGCATGGTGGATTATGTCTATCCAGTAGCTAACATACCATCAACCAGGAGGTGCATTCTTTTCTATTACATGCATTACAGGACCCTATAGACAGAAGGAATCATGATCATTGGTGGATCTATGGTGCCAACACTGCCACCTGAGATACTAATGGTCCTAGATTTTTCTTAAATGGGTGGATTAGAAGACAAAAGTGGATGTAACTCTTCATTTAGTTGCAAAAAATTATTTGGTGTAATTGTGGGCTCAGTAATTGTGGGACCCAGTGATACTTGCAGGTTGTCTACATTTTGATTAAGATATGGGTTGACTGCATTTTGCATATCAGTTGGGATTCAAGCTAGGGTGCCATTCTAATGAACCAATATTAAAATCAGATCTTAAATTACCGAGTGAGGTGTGAAGGTGTCTTCAGGTCAAGGGCTTTAAAACATAGCATCCTCTATTGGGATTGCAGTCAGTTTTTATATGGTGAGAGTCTGGGATGATGGGTCACATGTATATAAAGATCAGTTGGAGTTGCATGTGTAATTGTAGACATGGATTTGGGCCTTAGTGTTACACATACAACCCTGGGGGCAGTAACAGGGTGTGGGTAGTGCATGCTTCTGAGCACTGACATGTGTGTGGTACTTGTGGGTGTAGGTGCAGCAACTCATTCAGCATGAGTACACAAGGAGTCAGAGGCCAATCTCTTGTAGTCACTGATTGTTTCCAGTGCTCACAACACAGACTACTTCCACGGTTTCAGTATAACTCTAATCCACTGTCAGCGGCTCTGTTCTTGTACATTTGTGATCAGACTCAGGTCTTAAGATTCCTCCTCATGTTCCCTGGAGTTGCCATTAGGCTTAACTTGGGTTTCATTAGTTATTGCTGGGCATCTTAGCTATAGTGGAGGGAGCACTTTTATAACTCTTATAGCATGACCAACACTGACTAAAAATCATTGAAACTAATACCACTAATATTTGACAAAACTCTGCTGTCAGGTTTACTTTTAAAAAGTTCAAGTTGCTTTTAAACCTGACTGACTTGCCTCGTTTTGTGGCTTTGCTTGCTCCGCTCTGAAGTCCACCTAAAACACTAGAGTGTGAAATGCAAGGGCAAATTTGTGATGACACCCAGGGGCTCATAAAAGGGTCCTTATCCTTGTCTCTTGCCAGTGTTTGCTTTGGGGTAAAACAAGCATAATGACCCAAATGATCAAACAGCAACAATAAATGGTCTCATTATAGTGGCAGTTGACAGCCCAGCTTCCATCAGCCCTGCGCACTATGTTCTCTGGTAAGAGCTGAGAGGTATTATCACTGTAATTCTAGCTGCATATCCTGAGGGCAGGATACACCATGTTCCATCAATGATCCATTTTCCTATGTAGGTTATGCTCATTCATTGATTGATTTCCAGGAGCACCCATGCCTGATCTAATTACTATTGGTTCATACTGAGATGCCGGATTGAAGCTTGCATTTATCTGCAGACTTGTGTCTTCAGCGTTCTCTGCTTAACAGACAAACACTATTAATACTGTTTAGCATGTGCATGATGAACTGCGCTATGAAATCTGCATGAAGTGTCAGTTAATCGAAACTGTTTAACAGGCAAATTAGAGCTGAATGTGCACCATGACTGATGACGCCTATTATCACATGTCACGTTTATTTTATGAATGCACTGGCGCTGCAGGGCAAGGAAAGTGAGCATAGGTGTAACTAGCACTAAGTAGCCGGTGTTGTGGACCCAGACGTAAAGGGGTTTAGTTTATTGGTAAAGGAACTTTAGCCGATGGATCAAAAAATAAACAGTGATTAGGTGAGTTTATATATTACAGCACTTAATGGAGGAGTATCGCAAAATTGTGTAATATTAAAAATCTGGATAAACACATTGGCTAATGAGAGGAGGGGTCACTTATACACCCAAACTGAATAAAACTCCCACCAAGTTTGTGGTTTCTGCTCTTGATAGGAATAAAATCCAGGGGTGCCAGGTTTAAGTGTATTAGGGGTGGCAGAACCTATCTCCCTGATTTCCTCTTCCTTTCATAAAAAAAAAACCAAAAACATCCTGGCTGGATATTTCTTGACGCTGATTGTATAAGTAACCTCTCCTCTCGCCGTCCAGCATATTTGTATGGATTTTTATCATTGGGCCATTTGTTTGCCATAGTTCCCCTTAAAGTATTAACACAGTCCCTCCATGTTCATTATATATACGAAAATGAAAACAAAATAGAATACCATAAAGGCTGCTCAAGTAGGATACGGTCTTTTTTATTAGCCATTAGTAACAGTAAACAAGCTTTTAAGGCTTTCTTCACCAAGTCAACGACTATTGAACAGGACCAAAACCCACATGAGTAGCATTTATGATATTGTATTTTTGTTTTTTTTATCCTTTATGTGATGGAGAATGGGTCCTTAATGAAATGTGGGAGATGGATATTCTGCTAAAATAATGGATTCATGACAGCGCTCAGGCTGAGAGCAGAAGACATTTCAGCAGTCAGAGCTGTATGGGATCGATAATGTGGGAAGTTAGGTGAGCACAGTAATTTTTTAGGCACAGTTGGCCATGTTTTAAAAATACATGGCCTGCAGATTTAATTAAAATAGCAAGAAGGTTTACCAATGAAAAAAACTATATCAGACCTTCAGATAAATCTCTTTTTATTGAAGATGCACAATGGCCATTCAGTGTAGTGATCATATTTGCAATTAGAGCCATAGCAGCTGCTATGGGACCCTGGACCATTGAGGGTTTAAAAAGGCTTGTGTGACTACACAGAGTTGCATCTGGGAACATCCCTTTAGCTCTTGAGGTTGAACACATGCTTAACATGTTGATGCCTTGTGTTATAAAGCTCACAAAAAAGGTGAGCACTAATATTCATGCACCAAGTTGCTGAATTAATAAATATCATGGGAACCTATCACAATAGCACACATTTAAAATGAACTCTAAGTTCTAGTTCATACCAGTGTGTTGTTATGCCCCTGGTGACTTTCTATTCACTGCTGCTTTGCTGATGGCAGACTGTCACCAGAATAACAGAAAATCAATATCCTTCTAATCCTTCTATCCTTCTAATATGATGTCTTATGATGGTTCTAAAAATGTTACCACTGTTCGGGAATCTTGGTTTGTGTATGTGAGCCCCAAACCAAAATTTGTGCGTACTTATTGGCGATATGAGCACAGTATAATTTTATCTAAATTTTATTTGGCTCAAAACCAACATTTTGAGCCTCCCAAGATGTCCACAATCTAATTTGTCACTGGTACAGTTTAGCTGGACATCTGTAAGCCTACTAGTATGATAGTAGAACATTTAGCTTTCTAAATTATGAACCAAAAGGGGGCAAGTCAAAGTAGTAGTAGTAGTAGTAGTAGTAGTAGTTTAAAGGGCCCTGAAATATCCTGTGCTGCTAGGTCTGGTATTACACATGATTTTAGAGGGTTGCTGTTGTTTATCATTGGAGATTATTTTAACATTATAAATAAAAGGACATTTTATACTATGGAGTGCAAACTCTTCACCTTTTCTTACAAGTCAAAGTACCAACTGTTTTATGTACCATGCCAACCATCATTGTGTTCAGATATCTAACATAATGGTGCTTGTTCAGTTTAAAGTGGAGTGTCCTACAAGCCCTTGGCAGTTGTCCAGAAAGAATAAGTGTAGTGACCTGACAAAACATGTTAACCTGTCCTATTAAAAATTAGATCTTAGTACAAAAGTGAGGTTTTGACATATAAAGGCCACATTTATAGAGTTTTGTTAAATCGATTTTGGCTGAAATTGAATATTATTCAAGGCTAAGGACCATGATTTAATTCATAGGTTTAGTCCCTATCTAGAGGCTATTTCTTGACTCCACCAAATACATCAAAACAGTTGTCTGAATGCAAATAATTAGATGGTTGGACTTGAGTTGCCTGATCCTCTTTCCTGCAATGGTCACATAAAGGGGTTATTTACCTACCAGTATACCTATCTGAAGGTTTTATTACCTTTTTTACATTTCAAGTGGTTAACTTTTTGATTGATATACAGTATGTCTGTAGGTATAGTTACCTTATATCTTATTTTCTCTGGTGTGACATACTGTATAGTTAGGGTATCTGATCTTCTTTACACATTTTGTTCTATATAAATGATTGGTACGTTGGGATTCTTACTGCCATAGCTCTTGGAAGAATTTGGAAGAGGTGGAATTTCCTGGATATAAAACAGTTGTTGTGTGGCTGGAATTCATTATCATTTCTCTTATACACTCTACCCAGGTATACTTTCACTGGCATTTATACTTTTGAATCTTTGATAAAAATTCTGGCAAGAGGATTCTGTTTGAAACCATTTACTTTCCTGCGAGATCCATGGAACTGGCTGGATTTCAGTGTTATTGTCATGGCGTAAGTATAGCTTTCAAATTTTCTTATGAATGTTGCAATATTAACATATTCACAATTACACTTAATGTGATTAAACTGTGAGTCATCTTGAACCCAATATTTAACTTTTAAATCAATATCAGTAAATTGATTACTAGCTCCTCTCCATCTCAATTCCAAAGAACTAAAATTGTACTCTTCCAGCCATAATTTTAGTCCGCCCTTCCTATTTTTTCTTTCATTTACATTTTATATATATATGGGTACTTAGTGATGCCTCCTGAAAGCATATATCTATAAATCAAGCAACCTAATTCACAAGATGAATTCACAAGATGAATCTGACCTTTTATTCTAACATACTCCTTGGTTAAATGAGCACTATCGTGAAATTGAGTAATTTTAAAAATCCATATAAACATGTTGGCTAATGAGAGGAGGGGTCGCTAATACACCGAAACTGAATAAAGCTTCAGCCAAGCTTGTGGTTTCTTTTCATGGTAGGAATAAAATCCAGGGGTTACAGGTTTAGTGTATCCGGGGTGACAAAACCTGTCACTCCTGATTTCCTTTTCCTTCCATTAGAATAAAAAAAAACAAGCCTGGCTGGATACTTCTTGATGCAGGATGTAAAAGTGACCTCTTCTCCTGCCATCCAGCATATTTATATAGGTTTTTATCATTGGGCCATTTTTCCCAATCCTTTAATGTAAACAAAAAAACTTTCTTTTTTAAATTTGCTGCTCATGGTCAACGCAGAGTGATCTCACTCCACAACTCCCAAACATGTTTTTGAGAAGGTTTAAATTGCCACTGAGCTAGGACCTTTCAGTCACTATTCTTTGCTGGATATTATACTTTATAGCTGAATAAAGATTTGACCTGAAGCGCTTTAAAGAGAGATCTCACCTCTGCAAGACTATGTTATAGTTAGTGATAAGTCTAACTGGTTTTGTATATCATAGAGAGTATTTGTATAAAAAAGCAATTCTGCTGCATAATTTTTACAAAAAAGGTCGCCTACCTATGGTTTGCTCTGCTTCCTACAGTAATTTGGTAAAATAGTCCCCTGTTAAGCTCTTAGTAACTCAATAACTAAAACTGAATGTTTTGAACAATGTCCTTCCTTTGACAAGCACTGCAGTAGCCAAGCCAAGTAACTGCAGCATAACCTATTGTCAATTTGTGCAGTCATTGTCCTTGCAAAGAGATTAAACTAAGCAAATAAAAAATGTTTGGACCACTGCTTTATTTCATAACTAACACAATCCTAAATAGTCTGGTGGGTTCCATTTTTATATTAGGGTTGTGAAGCACATTGAATGATGAATGACCCATATCATATGATGATATAGAAATAATATTCAATCCCACAAGTCACCTCTGATCACAACAACATTCTTTGTACAATATAATCTTAAAAAGTTAGATTTAAGCACCCAAGCCTAAAAAAGAACAAATTTAATAGATGGTTGGTATGAGTTAGTTGCACTATGCATCAAAAGCTTTGACTATGCATATGAATATACTGTACAGTAATTGTTCTTTCTCGCTTATTCTGCGGTGTTTTTTCATATTCCATGTGTTTTCTGTAATGCTCAAATGAATTTAGCTTATCATTTTCTAAATATGTATATATAAGCTTAATTGAAGGCTTAGTTATTGTTAAAGTACAATGTCTGAAGATGAAAGCACAGATCCATAGAATGGAATGGGTCATATGATCTGACATCAGGAGTCAGTTATACGACCTCTAAATAAGTGCCACATAAGGTCATCCTAAAAATACATGAAAAGACAATGAGTCAAGTCAAGGCTCAGACCATGGGGCATTTCTGAAGGACATTTAGTAATATTCGAGTATTTGAGTGCTTTGATGTTTGAGTGTTCCTGCAGTCAATAATAAATAATCATTATCTTCAATATAAGGTCCCTGAAGTCTTTATATCATGGGGTAATTATTTAGATTTTTAGTAAAACCAATATAGTCTGAAAATATCCTACGGCCAAGAATCCTGGTTCCAAACACAATGTCGTTGTTTTTCTTGGTGATTGTTGGTACTGTACCTGACAATCCTCACTTATAGACATGACACATAATATTGTTTTTATCCTTAGTTTGTGATCAAATGGCCAGAAAGCACCAAACGGTTAAATACCAGCCACAACATACACATTTCTAGAGGGGAAGCTTAGTTATGTAGACTACCAGTTAAGAAACTAATGTTTCCCCTGCACACTGCTAATTTCAACCAGACTGTCAGCATTTTGGTCAGCAGATGGGTCATTTAGGGTCTACAGACATGTTATGCCGTTTATGTCCTTAGGTAGGTTCCCTTATGCCTGTCCTTAGGGGTTTCCACTGCCAACAGGGTTCGGAAACAGAGCAGTTGTGGATCTACATTTATGTTAAAATTGAGAACCCTTTTAATAATAATTTATCAAGACATAATTATTATTGCCTGTTAATACAACACTACTAATGGGTGACAATTCCAGTAGCAACATCAACTGTCACCCATCTCTGCTCCTACACACACACCCATGGTCACATCTGCAGAGATTCAGGGGCAACATCATTCACCTAGGAAGGAAATTGATTAACTTGACCATGTTTACCAGGGTGTTGTAGGGCATGTGGAAATCATTGTGTCCATGCAGAAACCGGCTTGCTGGTCAGGTGTAACATCCCCCTTCTTCAATAAATCACCCCTTTAGTTTCATGAAGTAGTTCCCTTTATTCCCTGATTCCAAATAACTATGGTTTGATTCTACAGGTATGTAACAGAGTTTAAAAACCTAGGCAATGTTTCTGCCCTTCGAACTTTCAGAGTGCTGAGAGCTCTGAAAACTATATCGGTAATACCAGGTAAGAGCGCCTCCCATCTACAGTGCTCAGCTCCTGCAAGTGCTTTTCAGTCTGTGCCCTGTTTCCACCTCTTTATTTGCTGTCGTCTGTGAATGGTGTTCTGCTATAGTCTATGTGTGCCTTTCCCTTATTACAGATATGCCACTGAGTTTGTGGACCTGGGCAATGTGTCAGCTTTAAGAACATTCAGAGTCCTTCGAGCACTGAAAACTATCTCGGTCATTCCAGGTGAGGATGGGGTTAAACACTAAGGCTGCTCCTAAAAGCCCACATGCCATTTCCATTAACCCGACTGATCTCCTAATTGCAGTGGTTGACACTGAGATGCTATGGAATGGTTATATGTGGAGAATGCGACTTGTCTACAGAATGATTGCCTTGAATTTTTCCTTATTTATCATTGCACTGCATTAAAAAATCTTATAACTTGCATCACTTGGGAGAAAAGCAGAATGAAGAGATAGTATCTGTCATTGAATCTCATTAATACAGGGGTACAGGGTGAGGCTGCAGACTGACCTGTACCCCTCTCAGTCTGCTGCCATCTAAATTTTACCTGAGCCTGATTTGCTCCAAAAAAACTGCTCCAAAAAGGGGATGAAACCTATTTATGTGCATTTTTTAAAAACCGAGATACGAAACTGACACTTGATAGATAAATAAATGTATCCCTTCTTTTAGACCAGGGATGAACAACCTGCGGACCAGGGGCCACACTTCTTACCACCACACCCCAGTGTACCTCACTTTTTCCCGCCTCCCCCCTGTCCACATTTTTTCACCTCACTTTTTCCCGCCTAACCTCTGCTCCTTTCTTTTCACCTCACTTTTTCCCACCTCACCCCTGCTCCTTTCTTTTCACCTCACTTTTTCCCGCCTAACCCCTGCTCCTTTCTTTTCACCTCACTTTTTCCCACCTCACCCCTGCTCATTTCTTGTCACCTAACTTTTTTCCACAACACCTTACCCTTTCCCGCCTTTTTCCAGCCCTACCTTTCACTTCCCACCTTTTCCAACTACTCCTTTAAGCTCCTCAGCCCACATCTCTACTCTCTTCTCTTTCCACTTCACCTAAGTCCACCTCACCTTTTCCCACCTCACCCCTGTCTTCTGTCTTCCACCTCACCTTTTCCTGTGTCACCTCTACTCTCCTCTTCTCAGCCCACATCACCTCCTGCCACCACACCTTAGTCCATCTCACCCCTGCTAAACTCTTTTCCCCTCACTTCTTGCCTCACCTCTGCTCTCTTCTCCTCTCCTCCGCTCACATCTGCTCTACCCATTGCACCTCTTCCAACCACACCTCAGCTCACATCACCTTTTGTCCCCTGGCCCCTGCCAACTTCTTATCACCTCACCTCTTCCTGCCTTACCTCTGCTATCATCTCCTTAGTCCATATCACCTCTACTCATCTCACCTCCTCCACCCAAAACTCAGCCCACCTCACCTTTTCCTGCTTCACCCCTGCTCACTTCTCCTCATCTAACCTATTCCAACCACACATCAGCTCACCTTTTCCCACCTTGCCTCTGTCCAATTCCTTCCACCCCACCTCTACCCATCTCACATCTGAATACCCATAAAATCATACATAATGCTTTAAGTTTAAAACTTTCCTGCATTTAACTCTTTACATTATCTCTGGACGTGGACTAATAAGGCAATGTCATCCTTATTCTAAACAGTTTGTGCACCCCTGTTTTAGACTCTTAGCCATAGTGTGTTTGTGATTGTGGTATTTGATCAGCCTATTAAGGGAATATGACCGTTATCTATTTATGGACTGCAACTGTGCGACCAGGAAGCCCCTTAGTAATTTTATACAGCAAAAACAGATTTGCCTTCTGTGTTGAGTACTAATTTCACAGAGAAAATATCTGGAGAGATATCCTAGCTTGTGCTTTCCTCCTTTTGATAGCACATTGATTATGGATGCTGTTTCAACCCCAAATAGGGACTCAGAATCACAAGACAAAAAAAAACCCCACCTGTAAAATCGCAGGTTTTATTCTTTCATGCAGTCAGCATATACTTACTTTCACCTAATAATTACCGATCAAGCTAATATTATAATTAGCTGCTTGTAGACATAGAAAAAATGACTTTATTTGGAAACTGCTTCTTAACCAACTCTGCTGAGCACATTAAGACAAGGCGGAAATGAATCCTGAGGACAAATCGCATTCAGCCTTAGTGCTTAACATTTCTGACCTGCATGGGATGGTGACAGGTCTGCATGGTAGTATTGATAGGTGGGCATCCTAATACAGACATTGGCAATTGTACATGGCTTTACATATAAGTCGAACTTTAAGGTTTTGCCTTGCTTGTGGCGTCTGTCATAAAAATGCGCACAAACATTTAATCTGAATTTTGTTAAATATTAGGCTGACAACTGAAGTAACGGCCACATGGAATATTTTCTGCATTAACCATTTAAATGAATCAAAACTGATGTTATCACTTTACCTACACCAATCAGAACCTCACACTATACAGTACAGAAGATCTGAACGACAGTTGTAGGTCAGCACTTATATTTCACAACCTGAATTAAGTCTGACATAGAGGCATAGTCCAATGGAAATTGGTTTATGACCCCATATTAAACTTGGGATGAGGTTGTGTAAAGTAAGGACCAGAGTTTGACCTTGGCCTTAATCAGTGGCTTAACATATTGATGAAAGGCCATCCACAATCCAGCCAATTTGATTGGCAGTGATTAATGCACATGCCTAGATCTTGGCTGATATAGACTGTATAACGGCATGACAGCATTTATAATATAGAAATAATAGGTATTAAGCTGGAGCATTGTTCAATATTTATTTGAGGTTTTGAAGGCTTTTGCCTAAACCTTCCAAACTTGGTAAAAAGCACTACAGTCTTATATCTCATTGGGATCTGTAACTAATACTAAACTAGGGTTTCGTAAACTTTATTAAAGACGATGGAACTGTGTCAAATGCTTAATAAATTCTTTAAAAAGTTTTGGATTCATGTCTGCAGTTAAAGCTTTTCAAATACATTGACGAAGACAGCATAATTGAGAATTCTGAGTGGCCGGCACTGACCATCACCTTTATTATTTTCGAAATATCTATGAATCTAGGGTTGCCAAACATAGTTACTGGGGTAGATTAAAAGTCAGTTGAGAAAAATCAGTACATTTTTAGGAGAAAAAACTGCCATACTTTCATACTTTTATTGTCTACCTTGTCTACCAAGTGAGAATTTACATCCATTTGTTGAATCAGCCCCAAGGTTGATAATAAAGTTGAACAGCAGTTTTCTCTCCTAAAAAAGGAGTGAGTTTTCTCCCTGGCTCTGAATTGACCCCATTGTCAAGGTTTAGATCCAAGTAAATTACCCAGATGACTGGGATTTTTACAGTCACACAAAGCACAATTCCAGATCTTAAATATCCCCCCCCCCCACACGTTATTGGGACCAGTTAGCTTGTCACCTGTTGCTCCTGGTTGGTACACAAGAAAAAAGAAACCCTATTAAGTTCTGGAGGTTTAGCTATGATGGCCAGTTTTGCATCAGCAGGGGGTGATGGTGAATGCTGCATGAGTTAGCCAGTGTTCGGGTCTCCAACCCCAACATACGGAAATACTATCAAATGAAAGGCAGTGTGGTATGAGAGCACTAATTTAATTTCCTTCTGTTAGATGTAAAGAGTTGTATTATGAGGATCAATACATGTGCAGAATGTTGCTACTTCTAGAACATACATTGCCAACGTCTGTTTAGAATGATCAACAATGAGATCAACTAGATGTGTCTTTATGAGGGTGTTTCTTAGTAGAGGATAATCTGGGCTTTTATCTCTTTTGCTTGGTGTTGCATGATTTCCTTACTTTCACCAACTGTTTGCTTACATGTTGATTTGTGCTAATCTTTATAGATATGTTTTTTTATCAGTTGTACACATTGATTAACCAATTGGGACTATTTAACAAAGCATGGCATTTTTTTATCTCAAGAGTTTTGGCAAATCCAGAGACATTTAACAATACATGAGACAGTTATGGAGAAACGTTATATAAACGGGGTTTAACATATGTTCGCTTAACCTAAGTTCACTTCTAAAAGCCAATTTGTGTGGAGGAACTTGACCGGGACAATAACTCTCTTTATGGCTAACAGATAGTACTCCAGTCTGCTTGTCCAGTTTCAGCACTGGAGTCAAATGTGAAGAATGATGGAGATACCTTTAAGGCCAACAGTATATTTGTGTTAAGTATTTGAGAATATAATAGTTCTCTTAATCCAGACATGGTGTTATGTACATGTCTGACGAAGATATCTAGGTATTCTCGAAATGCTTACCCTAAATATACTCAGTAAACCCTAAATTATATCAGCTTACCTCTTTACTTTCTACTGCTTTCAATGGCTAACATAGCCCAATATATTATTGTCAAGTCATTCACCCTGCCCACTGATCTCCCTTATATAGGCTGGATGCTGGGTCCCATTAACAGAGGATTTCTGGCCAAATAGGGGAATATAGTGAAAGTATCTGGTGGTGCTAGGTGCCATACTGCAGTCTTGCACAGGGCACCTTGCAACCTAAGGCCAGCCCTGCCCACAAAAGCATTATAAAATAATATAAAACAAACACATACTATTAAAACCTGCTAAGTATTGCAGTGTTCTGCCCAGTGCACATTCAGAGCAGATTGGAGTAACTGCTTATACGCTGATGTTGCTGGCCAGGTCTTAGCCTCCATTTCTTGTGCTGTGAGGAGGAAGGAGGAGCTCTGCCCCAGGGATTCTTCTCACTCAGCCAGAGCTGCTGATGCTGCCCGCTGAGTCTGGGAGTGGGGAGCTGCAGGAAACCTGCTATCCATTCCCACACACAGCATGGCCATCATGGAGCTCTCCTGTCACCCAGCTCTGCCCCCTCACCCCTCAACAAACATGATAGACCATGGGTAGACTGGCTTTTTCCACAGAGGTGGCCGATTAGTTCTGCTGCGTTGGAACCTCTGTGAATAATGCAATATTGCTATTGCGATGCTTCTGATGTGTGTAGTTGCTTTTACTCATCACACAATGCAATCCTTACTGCTATAGCTTTCCCTCCGAGGACATGCAGTTAGCGATGGGGGGTGTCTATAGAGAGTACAGGAAGAATTTGAAGTGGGCTGCACTGCTTTGGCGCTGACTGGGCTGTGTCCAAAAAACATTTAGAGCATGTTTTATCAAACACTATCTGCCAGACTACGCCCCATTGGTGCAAATTAGAGTAGATGTAAAATATAACATAAACCATTGTAAAAAAATGTTCTATTACTTTTTACAACACTTTCATTTGCATAAATTTTGCATAGTCTGGCAGATAGTGCTCAGTAAATCAGATCCTTAATCCTCCAACCCTCCACTCATTGCCTCCCAGTCCCCCCTGGCCTTCCCCACCATATACCAAAATACCACAGCCCACCATCTTTCATAGGAAGGCTATAGCATAACCTGACATAGAAACTACCATGTTGGGAAGCCAATTAGTTATGGGGTTCAGCAGTATGTGAGCTGGAATAAAATCCTGAGCTGATTTTTGGTATCAGTTCACCTCTGTAAAAGTTAAATGGTACATTCAAACTTTTTTTTAATTTTTCCTTTATTAATAGGAAGCTACAACTTTTTCTTTAGGGATTTCATTTTACAGGGGTTGTATATGTAGCCCCTCCTTTTATCATCTAGCATGTTTATATAGGCTTTTACAATTAATTTATTTATTATTTTTTTGCTATATTTTTTTTAATGTCAGCAAAGTAGGCCATCCATGAAACTCTAAATTAGCTATATACCTCAATTCTTGGTGGTGTCACACAATAATTGCCTTCTGGAAGGTGGCAGCCAAAAAAAAAACCTGTTGGGATGGAAAAGCTGACAGATGTGATCTGTTACTTTCCCCTCTTGATAACACTGAAAAATAAGAACCAACATTTATTATATCAGTGGGTTGAAATGCCAGTTTAAAGTCACTGCACCTCTTTCTGGCACAACAGACTATAGGGAACTAACTGCAAAAATATTTTTTTTTTATAAAAACGCAAAAATAAACTGACCTTAAGCACATGCACTGCATCTTATTTACTATGAGTTGCATTCTAGCATGGCAGTCTATCTAAGGCAATAATTGTCAGCCTGAAAAATAGGGTGTTGAAGAAAGATAAATACTGTAACTATTCCAGTGTTAGACATTTGTGTCAAATACATCAGCTCCAGTACTTACGTATGTCCTTAACTACATTTTAGCAAGTAAAGCGAGCTTCACTGCTTTACTTTCTGGGCTTATATTCCATCCGGATCCAGCTACAATTGCCTAACCAATATTTCCACTGGGATAAACACTAAGCCAGTTAAGACTGTTAAATGTCAACTTTCATCAAACACTCAGGAAAATGAAAGGGACTGACCAAGCAAAATTAAAAAAGGATACTCATCAACAGTCCCAAGCAGCTGATCCTCCCTATACCTTGCGTTTCAGACATCAAGAACCAAAGGAGATTAAGAATGATTCAGTGGCTGCAACTGCCTGCACCAACGCTATACATTTCAATGGAGGGGGCATTCTGAGTGTCATGCCCCTTAATTGTAGTGAATAGCATGGGAACTTACAGTCATCATGAGTAGACGAGACTACTGATGTAGGGCAAATCAGCTGCATGGGACTACCGAGTATACATTGTTTTTTTTTGCCTGGACTTTAAATACTATTATGTGATTTCCTCAGACTTTAAATACTATTATATGATAGGCTATTAGAAAAAGAAGTCTTATATATTTTTTTTTTGATAAGATCTTCCTTTCTGCTAACATTAAACCACTTCAACATTACAAATGGCAAAAAAGTAGTTTTTAATGATAAGTGTCATTAAAAAATATATATTCAAATGTCTTTTAAATAGTTTTGCTTAAATGGGGCTCAGCTTAGTTCAAGGTTTTCTCATTTCCAAATCTCATTAATGTCCATGGGGGGGGGGGGGGGGGTGGTTGGTGGAACAATTTGGATGTTTCTGCTTTGTTGGTATTTATTTGGCCTCCGGCTATGGTGGCATACTAGCCCCTATGCCCTTCTGCATAGATTTGGACATCAGGTTATTCAGGGCTCTGGCACCCAGGCGGAGGTGGGCAGCCAGGGATCTGAGCTGACAGTACTAAAAAAGCCATTGAGACATTAGAACTTTGGGGATGGAGCCTACAGTGCGGTCAAGTATGTATATATTTATTATACATATTTTTTTTTCACTCGAACACCCCCCCGGAATTGGAGTACAATGCAATTAAAAGGTGTCTAAATGATCCAATGTTCTTTCTATTTTATCTTGCCACCATCTCCCTATGTTCCTTGGACTTCTAGACCACCACTCAATGAGGAGAATCAATATAGAGAACAGTGCAAAACTTTTTCTACTTTGATTCTGATTTCTAATCTTATTTCCTTCAGGACTTAAAACCATTGTCGGAGCCCTTATCCAGTCAGTAAGGAAGCTAGCAGACGTTATGATCTTAACAGTTTTCTGTTTGAGCGTCTTCGCCCTGATAGGGCTGCAACTCTTTATGGGACACTTAAAGCAGAAATGTGTCCGAAATTTCACTGCTTACAACCTAAGCTTATCTGAAAGCCTGGACTCGGAAATAGAAAACGCTACCTGGTCATCCTATGAGGAGTTCATTAATGACGAAAGTAAGTTCTTGCTGAATATTTTCTGAGAGCGTTATTAGTGTTTCTTTTTGTTTTATTTATTTTTTTTTTATTGTATTGACTTTCTGATCCTTTTATGTCTTAATAAAATGTTAAAGGAGGATAAATGCTCTTCTTGCTTTGAAGGCCACTTGTCACTTTAATTTGAAGCAGAATACATGCTATGGTCAATTTTTTCCTGGCTTTTAGCAGATCTGTACATTTTAAGATTGCAAACTCAGGTACTATGGACTAATTAAAGGAGCAGCTCGGGCAAAGATAATAAAAAGGCAGCAAGGAGCTCACCTGAAGCCTGTCCCTCGTGCCTCTCCTCTATTTTCTGCAGCTTGTTCCTTCAGCACTCCCAGCATGAGTGAGGACGGCAAGCCACAGTGGTTTCACTTGCTGGTCTCACTCGTGGACTTTACTATTTCCACATTCCATTGCCTCAGGGGAATAGCTGGGGGGGGTCATGTGCCCCAGGTGCAGAAGGTCGGGGGGCACCTATCGGGGGCCTGAGCACAGATGAGAGGCACCATTTTAAATCTTTGCCCCGATTGCCAGAAATCCTAGCTATGCCTCTGCCTTGCCCAGGCAAGCCAGACCGCAGGCAGCCAGCACTGGCATCCACCAACGTTATCGCTATCTATTTGATCAACCATGTAGTTATTTTTTAATGGAGGATCAATTAAGGTAAAAAAAAAATTACAGCAGCTTTTGTCCTATTTGCCAATACATGTAACCATTGCCAGGGCAGCTTTATCTGTATATGCCATTCCTTGAATAGATATTAATTGATTTATTGTGTTGCTGTAATGCTCCGTGCAGTGAAAATGCAAACATGGCTGTACAGAAAAAATGTCCCCAGTGGTTAAACAATTAATTAGGAGGGAAATCCTTGCTCTTGTGAGCTTACAATCTGTAAATCAGAAATACAATGAAAGCTGTCACATTGTTTATAGCTACAAAGCACATAAACTACTTAGCACACTATTATGTATTTTTTTTTCCTGCCGTTTAAATTGTTGTCTAGACGCACAGGTCACTTAGTGTTGGCGCCTGTTGTTTAAGTAGATGCAGTGATGCATTATGTGTGCATTGTGTCTATACGCTACTAAAGTATGTGGCATTGTGGTACTTGGTGCACTGGTATCTGAAGTATGTTCTTTCTTACAAAATATCATTGGTTGCGCTTCAATTAATTTACTGAGAGTTACGTAAATATGTCTTAAGTTGTCTTCTCACTTTGAGGAGGGTGTGTTATGTTTATATGTAAAATCTGAATATGTATGTTAAAGCAGAACAAAACCCAACTAGGCCTGCCCTGGAATCTAAAAGGTTCAAAGGCCGGCCGCTGGCCTTCCCCCAAGGCATCCTATATCGCAGTGTGAACTCCCCCCAGGGGCGCCACAGCCTGGTGCTCCCTCACCAATGTAACTCCGCTCCTTTGGGCTGTGCACACGCTCCTGCACACAGCCATTCAGATAGCCTGGGAACGTGGCGTTCATGCTACAGGGCATGCGCCCACTCTCGCTTCCATTGCCAGGCTCTGCGTGTAAACAGAGCACATTTGCCGAGCCTTTAAAGTGGACCAAAACCCAGGATAGCCAATAGTTTTTGATCGATCGGGGGTGCCCCGCTGTGTGAAACCCTCCAGACCACCTGAACCCAGCTCACCTCTTCCTCGTCCCACGTCGCGTCTAACAGCAGTGGCTCTGAAGGCCACATCCTCTATCCATCTCTAACAGGGAGCGTGCCCGCGCCGGCCATTAGCAAATCTGTTTCCGAAGGGGCAATTGATACCCCTTCGGGAACAGAACTGTGCTTTGCTGGGGATTGGGTACCAGGCATGTAATTGTTTTTTTTTATTATTATTACAGCGCAAGTTTGTTCTGACATTTCCTGCAGTGAGTAATTGTGGGCAAATCTCTTTTACTTTTGAAGGTGTTATATCAGATACCATTTGTGAAATCCTATCGGTGCCACTCGCTGTGCACGCTGAGATCAGCCACTCCGGAGCTTTTCATGATAAATTACACACATAAACATTTAATTGCAGCAGGGTTTTCCTGACACGCTATGACTTAAACAGAATAAATCAACTACTGTCTACCGAATAATAAGAAGAAGATAATGTTTTTTTCAAAATAAGCCATGGGTTCATATAAGAAATCAGTCACTACATGGAGGACATTAAAACACTAATTCCACCCAAAACGTAAATCTGACTTATAGCCTGGCACAGTTGGAGAATAAAGGTAGCCGCCTTTTAGGAGCTTCCTCTCCCAGCATCTCAGCCATGCTGCTGCCTGGATTCAACTGACATAACTGACAATACACAGTAACAGGAAGCCCAGCAGCACTTCCTGTTTGCAGGTGGCCTGCAAATGCATAATCTAAATTGCCCTGGGGAGGGATGCATATGAACACTGTTTCTTGTGTTGGTTTGGTTTAAGTCATTTTTGAGTGTTGGTCCGCTTTAAGTAATATGACAATTTATTTTGTCTGTTTTTTTAAAGCAAATTTTACTTTTTAATTTTACAGTCAGTAAAAGTTTTTTTTACCACCCCCAGGGTAAACAGTTTAGGTGTTAATAACCTACATATGTACACCTTCACATCTTTTTAACTCATGACTCATTCTTAATGAGCATGATCTTATACTATTTGTGTGAGATCATTTGAGGTAAGTTTACAGAATCAATGCCAAAGTCAAACAAATCTGCAAATATTTGAGAAGCCACACTGCCAAGTTAATTGGACCATCCCCCCTAGGGCATCCAGATTTGGGATGCCCCGCTGTGTAAAACCCCCAAGGGCACCCAGAAACTCACTTCCTTCCTGGTCTAACCGCGCAGCTGCCGCATCCCCGCTATCCCTCTAGCAGGGTGTGTGCCCGCACCATCCATTTGTGAATGGCTGGCGCGGGCACGCTCCCTGTTTGAGGGTAGTGGGGGATGTGGCCACCAATGCACTCTGATCTGCTCGCCTTAGACGAGCTCTTGGAAGAAGGGGCAGGAGCAGATCCGAGCATGCTGACTGGATGAGAGGCTGTTCATGCACCATAGGACCGGGGAAGCGATCTGGGGGGTTTCACACAGTGGGGCATCCCCGTGGGCAAGGACCAAAACCCAGGATAAAATCCTAGGTTTTGGTCCACTTTAACTGCATTAATGTTTATACATTTGCTGTTTTTTTTCCTGACAGTCAGGTTTGGTTACTTAAAATGGAAGAAATTAAAGGTTTTGCTTCATGAGATTTAGGATTAGTGTTACGGGCTGCATTGCAGAGCCATATTCATGCATTAGATCCAGGCAATATGCTTTCTAAGGAATTCCAGTCTATCTTTCTTGCCAGTTTGTTTAGCCTTTTCTTAGTAAATAGCTTGATCAACACCCAGCTGTCTATTCACTCCCTGTGATAGTAGTGACAGGATAGAAGTCTCTGAAGAGAGCACTGGGCTCTGTTAGCAGTCGAGTGGTTTCCCTGACCATTCTTCCATGACAGATTGTGTGCGGCTTCAATGGGCAGAACCGGAGCTTCTGTGAGTGAATTCATTGGGGAAATCACAGAGCTCCCAACTACTGAGGGGTCCAGGTTGCAGCACATTCCTGGGTGTCCTTTCAGTTTGTTGTTTAGCTACATAAATGTGTATTACAAGCTACACAGCAGCCTGCTTGCTGTATATATTGTTACACACACAGGCCTAAGGTGACACCAATTACATTAAAGAAATCCACGGCTGGCACCTAATGAAGGTGATGATTTTTGTGCGACAATCCGTACGGGGGTCACTTATTCAAAGACAAACATGATGGGTGACAACGGGAGTGGGCTCTTTGAATGCATTGTGGGATTGGAGGGTGCTGACACCTTCTCTTGCGCTCACTCTAGCAGGAAACAAACATAGGCACAGACCAGTCTATTAAAAAAAATCCACTTTATTGGAGATGACGTCACTGAAAAAGCAAACTGTTCCAAGAGTACAGTTTAACTACACTTTCTTCTGCTGCATCCCAATACCTCACTTACTGTACCTCCCTCCTAAGCAACACCAGATCTGGTTCCCCTTTAAAGTGTACCAAAACCCAGTGCGATCGGCCTGGCAATCTTATAGACCAATTCCCTCCCCTCCCGGGATGCCCCACTGTGTGAAACCCCCCAGGTTGCCCCCTTCACTTACCTTGCTTCCCAGTCCAACGGCGCATGCGCGATGCCGGTTAGAGGGAAGCAGGGGATGCGGACGCCAGCACGCTCAGAGCTGCTGGCCTTAGACGGTGGCTTAGACGGCGTGAGGTCTGCGGGTGCACTGATTGGACGAGCAGCCGCGCATGCGCAGTAGGACCGGGAGGAAGGGGCAAGGACCAAAACCCAGGATAGTCAAAATCCTGTGTTTCGGTCCACTTTAAGATTGTTAAACTGGAACAGCACTACTATTTATTGTTACTGTTTGCACCAGCATTGAAAGGGCAATGTAAGAGCAATGAGTCCTATTTAACTAGGAATATGTTTTCTTCTGAATTTCAGCTTCCAGTCTTGATCCATGGGTGTCATTCTAGCACAGAAAGTTTGAGTAATTCTCCCCATAGTTGGTGCAGGCAGATTACTAACTTGAAAAAGTTATCTACACTAATTGTGACTATTCAAGCCTTAATTAGTACATCATAGCATAGCTCCAAACCAAACATGCAGTCATATGGGACTCACCAATGGGTGGCCTAAAAAAGCCGTTTTAGGAAAGTCCGACTCTCCGGTTAGCTAACGTAATGCCCACAAATGGATGGGCATGATTAGGCTTTTTGCATTATGACATAAGCTATACTGATACATATAGTATACATACACCTCCAGTCCTACAAGGCCCTAGGGTCAGTGCTGGTAGTGTGAAACACCTACAGCGCCATAAATGTTTCTAAATAACAGCTTCAATTGGATTTGCAAAATAAAGATAAGGCTTATCCTAAATCGTTCCTTACACACCACTATAAATTGTCAGCACTGGCGCTGTCCTTTATTGCTGAACGTTCCCATCTGCCATGCAGGATAAGCTACAATAGTTCACAGAATGGTCTCTTACACAAGTTGCTTCAATCAATTCATTTCTTAGAAAACAAAGCCTGATGTGGATTGACAGGGACACTTTGTTTGCTGTCTAATAACTGTATTGAGGTTTATAGGCCTTTAAAGCCTTTCTCGTGTATCCATGATATGGGAAATGTAACAACAATTCACATTTAAATTGCCTTTGTTTTGAGCAAGAGTATTTGACATGTAGCTGCACAATAAATTTAAATGGTTAGTCAGTATGTCTCACCACTCTAGCCTCAAAATAGGATCTAAACGAACCCTTCTAGTAAAGCCTGTATTGCACAAATTACCCTGGGGGTAGGGACAGGTAGTGTGGGGAATGGATACCTCTTGGGCCCTGCAGTGTCCTGAGTGCTATGAAGCCTACACACAACCCAACAGTACCAGCCCTTGGTTTCCCTTTTAGCAGCTCCAGCTGGCACAGCATAGTCCAACTCACACCTGGGCCTTTAGCTCACTCCACAGGTTCTGGGTGGTTGCCCCCTGGCACAGGGTTCTTCTGCTCTTGGCTGCTCCCTTCTGCACATGCTTCTATTACTGAACTAGTTCTGGCTGGTTCCTCAGTGGAACCCACCAGAACTCTTCACGTGTGGAATGTTCCTCACTTTTAAGTGAGTGACTCCCATAGTCTAATGGAGCTACTAAATTAGGACCCCCCCCTTCCAATAATCATATCTATAACATCTGCAATTAATGAAAAATCACCTGCTTCCTGGCAGATCACCGCCTAATAAGGAACCAGCTATGGCTACACATAACTGCAACAGCTACACCTTTACCACTGGTGTGGGAAACACTGTAGTGTTTAGCTTTTTTTGTATCATCTTGTCATACAGAGCTCCACCAGAAAAAGATACCTAAAATTTATAGTTATACAGTATATAGGGCTCCCAGTATCCATTCACTTGTTGACATAAATTTCTGCATACATTTCTACATAAATAATTACAGAAACGGAATATTGCAACATAATGGAAAACAAGACTATGCAGTGGATTTAACACCAGACGCAAAATGTGCACTTTAGGTGAAAAATTAAATGGAAGTGCTCAACCCCTCGGTAGACAATGGAAACGAATGATACTTTTTACTCCAAAAATTGATAATGCACTTTTTGCCCCTGATGCTGAATCACCCCTTCGATTTAGCACCAGGGGCAAAAACTACACTACTTTTTTTGTTAATCCGGTCCTGAATCAACACCTCTATATTATTAAATAACTAAACTTTCTTATATTACAGTATTGTTTGCTTTACCATGTGTATTACACCAACACCATTAAAAAATGGCTTCTTCAGGCCCTATTTGTAGCAGGCCAAGCTGGTGATTATCAGCAGTATTTTGGATCCTCCTCATCAGCCAAGGAGAAATCCATCCTGGAACTGACAGGGTCTCCCATCATCATAGGCCCAAATATAGGAGGACAGGGATGGTCCTGAAGTTTCAAGGCAAGAGAGGAGCACGGGAACTGCATATAAGAGAGGAAAGATCCCGTACGGGGCATACTGTAGGGAGGAAAAAGAGTATTGCGCCACATACCTACGCTACTTACAACTATCAGGAGGTAAGGGGCCTAACGATCCAGGACTCCTGGACCGTGATTTCATAGGCCCACCTCACCATTCATTTGAGCCAGAGGGTTTTTCTCCCATCCACTTGCCCGAGGTGACCAGCTTGGGTTTGGGCCAGTTGGGCTTCTGTTTATTACACACCTATCTGATTCCTACTTCCCTAGTCTCCCTCTAAGCACCTCTGTACATCGTCCCACTGTACCCTTCTAGGACGTGTTCTGCCTCGATGCTATAGTTTCAGGATCATAGCTGTGGATCGGGGTATTCCAACCCCTGCCACAATATCTGCCCCCACAATAGATTCAGTAACACTGAGTTGGCCATGTCTATGCCTGTTCATGCCCTGTCCATGCAAGGTATCCTTAGTCTTGGAAAGCACTTGGGTTCACTGGGGATGCCACAACCTGGTCAGGGGCTTGCTGGGTTGGTAAATTTCCAGGCAGATTTTTGGCCCAGTCCACTAATACCAGAGTCCCCAACCATACGCTGATATTCAGTCAATCATTTTGCACCTACTTTAATATAGAATACAGATATATTAAAGATTCCCAGTACCAGAGAACACTCTATTCCTCTGCTACAGTCTGGAGTTTATCTGGATATATTTAACTGGTAAAGTAAATTGGGAAAGTGTGTGATTCAGCACTGTAGTAAAATCTGTACATCTCAGCCTGCAGTGAAAAGATTATAAAAATATGGGTAATTAAGCATGGAACTGATTATCACATATTAACTTCAGTAAAAACAGTAATTTCGATGCTGATGATGCTTATGGCTGGATACTTCACCTAAGGAAGCTTCATGACCATGCTGCATCATTTGGCTATATGGAGAGCACATACTCCACTTGACATTTGACATCTATTCATGTACTTCACCCATGCGTGACGCTTGCCGCAGATACGACTGCGCTGTAGTTGATTAGTAAGCTGGAAGAAAAACAGATTCTGTACACGGTGATCCGTGCCTAAATAGAGAGTGCAGAACAGCCCAAACCGACATTGCTGCCTTTATCTTCACTGCGCTGATTGCCGAGCTGCCTGCCTCTTTCAGTGAATTCCTATGCTGTGATGATAAAGTTCTGGCCTGTGCTGCACACTGATAGCCGCTGCTCCTGTCAACATAGTAACACCCTAAAGGACCAAACACTACAGTAACCCTTTGGGTCCTGGGAAGGTGTCAACTAAATCGCATAGAGAGTTCATGAATAGGAAGCCCAGGAACAGACTGAAGCACCACTTTGGCATTCCAGCAATGAAGCTAATCTAATTGGCCGCTGGTAGTCACATGCATAAAGTACCCGCAAGCTGCTCTGATCTGCATCGGATGTGATGTGATAGGTATTACAACCCATTCTTGGGCTTCTTATTTATTAGTTTTCCAAACTGCAACCCCGTCCCACCGAGAGGCTGTTCGGTGGCCTAAAGTTGATTGTAGCACCATTTTGAAGTCTCATAACGTTTGAAAAGGAGCCAATATTCATCTTCTGCCCCCCTCAAGGAGTGCATTGAGACAGTGCCTGGCATGTTCTCTGTTACAGTGAATGATACGGCATCCTAAAGTTGATTGTAGCACCACTTTGAAGTCTCATAAAGTTTGAAAAAGTGCCAATACTCAACTCCTGCTCCCCCTCAAGGAGTGCAACTTTCATACTATGAGGAAACACCCTTGGGGGGGGAGGTGGTTGAGCACTGATATTACATATGCACCCTATTGGTAGAGGTTTGGCTTGGTGCTTATGTGCTGCCACTTCCAGATCCACTAGAAAAAGGTAAGCATCTTTCAAAGGACAATTATCATTTTCCAGCTGGTATGACAAGGGGCTGTGCTTATTTTCATCAGAGACTCTCAGCTGATAAATCTGTTACTGTCTCCTGCTGCAGGGTGAACTTGTTACATTGAGGAACATTGGGGGTTATAAAAATCGTTACAATATATCACAAACTAAAGGGGGCTGCAGTAGAAGAATGTAACAGATTTATCAGCTGAGAGGCAGAGAAGTGCCTGCAATGAAAATATATTCAGCTCAATGCCAGAAGACCTTTACTTGTGAGGCTGATAAAGGAAGGGTTAGGGTATCATTTAGCAGAACCTTCCCTGGCACATTGTTAGCACCAAGGGTTTAGGTTGGCTTTAAGAAATTAAGAAAGATTTGAGATGTCTTCTTTACCACTGGACAGATTTTCCTATAACCTTGTTAAACAAGCTAGTGGGATATACAGTACAGTAATTTTTACAAAATCTTGGCTGATGAGATAATGCTTCACTGGCACAACTAGGTCACCAACATTGCCATTGATTTAAACCCTTCATACCCTACTGGAAACTGCAAAACTCTTTTGAATTATATTAGCCTAGTCAGTTGCATCCTGCTGTATGTGCATTGATTCTACTTGTAGATTGTTTTGCTGTCACGTAACGCTATTGACATTGCAAAACAAATATAAGAGCGGCGCTTGTGCGAGTGACATCAGGGCTGGTGTCTGGGTGACGGCAGGTTATCAGTGGATGGTAACCAGGTATGTGTAGGGAGGGGAGCACACTGCTTCTTCAGAGCATTAGGTCTACTGTATCATGGCCTGCCGTTCCTTACAGGGATGGATTAAAGCATTTATACTCTCCAGGGAGCATCTCTTCCATATTATCACAAGTCAAACACTCTCCCAGGCCTGCCATTAGCATCTATGGTTACACATCACTTCCACCTGGACAGAGAGCGATGTTTGTAGTGTTTCCACCTATTTTACAGTATACTTCATACAAGTAGAGGCAAGGTAGAGAGCAAGTTATTTCCTTTTTATTATTATTTTTAATCCAATGTTGTCCAAGGCTTTGGTAAAATGAGAGGAGCACAGCAATAGGTGCATTCATGTTTATAGCTTTAAAAATACGTAGCATATATAAACTAATTTTTTGTCCTTGAATTGTTGATTTTGAACCAACAATATTTTGTTATGTGTCTTGTGTTGTGTGTGTCTGGCTATGCCACTATTAATAAATGTAGGTTGAAAATATAGGCACACTCTGATGTAGCCTACAGTATGTAGGGGTTTACAACCAACTTGGTAGCACAGTAGTGTATAGCCCTGTGCCGTTGTAAGTGGATGTCCAATCTAATATACACCCCCCACACTCACCCTGCCTCCATTCCCTGCTGTTGGGATAGGATGACGGGTTTTCAAAAAAAGCTTACCTTTCCCAGAATGCAGCTCTGTCACCAGTGCTCAGCACACTGTAGAATCTTTAGTAAATCCGGTCTATAATGTGTATCTATTATGAGATATGTCTGGCCCTAATGCTCTGGGTAGCCATTCAACATTTCAAGTCTTACTCCGACTCCGCCTTACAGTATCTGCCCATACAATTTTAAAGCTACAGTACCATCACTATAAGAATGGTCCACCATGGGCATGATTTATTCCTGCAACGCTATTGCCCCAGCTATGGAACACACTTATTGACCCACTGGGATGCACCATATGCCTCCCACCTATGTATCTGTCAAGAACAAAGAAAGAGCACTAATGAGAGAATTTTGAAGAGCCAATTGAAATGCTGTAAGTGATCACAATAGAATTTTATCTGGGCAGGGGGTCCGGTAGGGGGCGTGGCACAGATGGTGCATGGCTTTTGTTGAACAAGAGGATGTGACTACTGATGGAATATCAAGGAGTATTTTCATGAATTCTGGAACTGTTTTTGGCCGGGCACCCACTCCTGAACCATAACAACCAACTTCTCTTCCTTCTAGATTTGTCCTGAGCTCCATGATCTTGTGGCTTATGGTCTCCCCTTTCCCGCCTTCTCTTCGCCTTTTCTTTGTGTGCTGCTCTAAATTGTTACATAGCCATTACTTAACTGTTCATTGCCACTAAGTATCCCCTAATGCATACTAGTCAATAGCCATACTGTGCACAGGATTCACCTACAATATGCGCTCTGCCAAATCTGGGCATGGGGGAGCAGACCCCTCTCCATCCTCGGGTGACCAAGGTTTACTGATCTCTCACCACATTTACAAAGACAACCCCTCCACCCCACAACCCCTTTTATACAGCTAACCTGAGAACTAAAGCTTGACAATATCATCACTGGTGTCCTAAAAGCTATAGCTGTCCTTCTGACTATTGAGCTTTCCAGTGTCACGCAAACACACTGATATCTAAATATTAGCAGAAAAGGACAGTAGCTAAGCAACTGTTAGCTCTTAGGTTACAGTACGCCATCGCCATTTAGCTTGTATGAGCATTACTTTAAATCAATCCCCTGACGTGCATTAACACCAAAAAAACAAATGAGGCAACATCTGTTTTCTTCACATCTGTGAGATGTGTACAGAACGGCACAAACTGTCCTGAGCCTTAATGAATGAAACAAGTGTCCACCTTAAATTCTCAACTAAGTGTAAGCCATGTGCCACGTGTTCTGAAAATTAGGGGCAATTCTACCGGTGTAATGGATGAATTTTCAAGGGTTTTTCTTTCAATTTTATTTGCTTTTGAGGTAGATAAACTCCCGAAATGAGAAATGTCTGCTGTCAGTGTTGTTATTTGACCTAGTAAAAAATAAATGACTTAAAGTAACTGTACAGGCAAATTCTTAACACTATACATGTCCATCCTCCCTGACAGGTGATTTCTGACAGGATGTTCACTATAGGGTTGAGTCAGCACTGTGAGAAGTTTTTTCTTCTCATGTTTTTTATGAGAATTATATATATATATATATATATATATATATATATATATATATAATTTTTTTTTTAATGATTTGTTTCCTTAGTGCAATTATTCACCATTTTAGCTGTTGAATTATTTAAAAATGCTCAGCTAAAATGGTGCTAAGTTGCACAAAGGTGGCACAAAAAAGTGATAAATTCTCATGGTGCTCTAATCCACTGTTACACTTCCATGATGCAACCTCTTGTTTGTTTCTGTGAGACGAACAGTGAACAGTGAGTGCACATTTGCCTGCAAGAACGGGGACCAGGAAGAAGTTGGGGGTTAGGTGCCTTACTCAAGACCACTTCAGTCATGTTCCAGCTGGGAATCGAACCTGTAACCCTCCGATAACATGATCGTAACTACTAAGTCACAGCTGCCTGATTAACATAGAACATAAAGGGTTTTGTGAGCATCTCTGGGAGAGAACACATTACCATTTTCATTAGTCAACCCCTTTATTAGGTAAACTAAAATGCAATAGCTCTCTTAATTTCCTGAAAAAGCATACCTTAACCATCTCTAGCACAATTAACAGGGAGAGTTTAGGTACGATTTAACAGGAAATGTATATAGAAGAGAAAGACATTACTCATTGGACTCTAGCTTAATCTACCCATAACACCATCAGTCAGCTTGTATTAAAGAGATCTTCACCTGTTCCTAGCGGAGCTCTATCCTGCCCCCCAATTATACAGAGCTCCAGTCCTGATGCTGGCTTCCTAAGGATATTTAACTTTAGAGGAATTCCAAATACAGATCTTTCATTTTTTTCAATAAAACATACTGATTTTGGAGATTGAGTATCACAGCCTCCCTGCTGACCGGTAGGCCTCCGAGTCGTACACTTTCCAAGGCTCTGTCAGTTCCACTGACTGTCTATACTCTATTCTATAATACAATTCACAGGGCATGTCATGGCTTGTAGCTGGCATAGTGTCATTTTGAATAATGTCAGATGGCCGGCCATTCAGCACTGTGGTCACTGGTCAGCTCAAATGCAGTGCTGACCGCCAGAAGGGTGATCCAGTAAATTTTAATCAACTGGGCTAGGACCAAACAGCTTCCAGGGACAAAAGGTGAGAATTCATGTTCTTTTTCCGGGACTGCCCTCTTAAGCTTGGAAACAGGAATCATTCGATGGCAGCTTTACATTCTAACTATGAGATGATTACTAAAGTCACAATTTTTTATTTATTTATTTTTTTTTTAGAAAATTACTTCAAGCTTGATGGTGCCAAAGATGCTTTACTTTGTGGAACCAGCAGTGATGCTGGGTAAGTAGGTTTCCTTTATATATTGGAATATAGGTTTCTTCCAAAGTGTGATCAGTAGAAATAACAGTTTTACTACCTGCCTGGTTGGCAAGCTGATCAGCGTTTAATTTGTTATTAATGGTAACATAGAAACATAGAAGGTTGACCATCTAGTCTGCCCTTATGTGTATACTGTATGTGCTCTTTATCTTAGGATTGATGTGTGCTTATCCCAGGCATGTTTAAAGAAGCACTATCGCAAAATTGTGTAATATTTAAAATACATATAAACACGTTGGCTAATGAGAGGAGCGGTCACTTATACACTCAAACTGAATAAAACTCCTGCCAAGCCTGTGTTTTTTTTCTCTCATAGTAGGAGTACAATCCAGGGGTGACAGGTTTAGGCTATCAGGGGTGACAGAACATGTCACCCCGGATGTCCTTTTCCTTCCATAATAAAATAAAGAAAAACAAGCCTGGCTGGTTATTTCTCTATGTGAGGTGTATAAGTGATCCCTCCTCCCACCAGCCAGCAAATTTATATGGGTTTTTATCATCGCGCCATTTTTCGTGCTCCTTTTAATTCACTTTCACTTACTGTCGATTTTTCATCTACCTCTGCTGGAAGTTTGTTTGTTCCAAGCATTTACTACTCTTTCTGTAAAATACAATTTTCTAATATTGCTTCTGATCTTCCTCACTAGCTTCAGGTTGTGCCCCCTTGTTCTATCATTAAGTTTCTTCTTAAATATAAAGACGTCTATCGTTTAGGTAATCATGTTTGTTTCTTAGCGCAGCAGTCCTGGCAAATCAATGCAACATTGTATCAATTCAGCATTCTGAAGCCTGTTTAATGTATTTTACACAACCTGTGCTAAAGAATTTAGTCTTTGTGCCTACTGGGCCCCGTGGGCATCTTTGCAGGCTTCTTTGGCTGATTAAGAGTTACGAGTTGGCAGGGGATCACCTTGCCGGTGCCAGGTATCCTATCTTGATTTTGTGAATCATTCAGTGATGCAGGTTTGTATGTGGAAGAGGACAAGTTTTATTACAGCTAAAGCTCATACAATAGACTGAGGATTTGCATTCTTGGTTTGGCTTGTTTGCGAGTGATCCATTTGTATATAATAACAGGTCTCCTTAAAAACATCTGTATATTATGTTAGATTCCTCCTTTAAGGCAGATGTAAACTGCAGTGCAGACAGGTTAAAAGTATGAAAGACCCTCACTCCAGATTAATTCACCTTAAGGGGGCATCTCAAATAGGATGAACTGCATCCTAAACTCAACATCACCTGCGATCCTGCGCCAAGCAGGTCTGCTCTGCCACGCTTTGTTCAGTCCATTGACTTCAATGAGCAAGCTGCTATTACAAACTGGATCTCTATGCGGAATCCACCAATGGAACCCTGAAGTACGTGAGTATTTAGCCTGCATAGAATCCCAAATCATCTTAAAGAGATTGTC
Organism: Gastrophryne carolinensis; assembly: GCA_027917425.1. Classification (NCBI taxonomy): domain Eukaryota; kingdom Metazoa; phylum Chordata; class Amphibia; order Anura; family Microhylidae; genus Gastrophryne; species Gastrophryne carolinensis. The sequence goes on from CM051239.1 coordinate 93,724,389, forward strand.
CAGTTAGGTGTTCAAACAAGTCATTGCTTGCTTATCTGTCATGCAGAGGATTCATCCTGGTGTGCTGATGAATAAAGCTGTTGAATCTGATTTAGTCTCCTTGCTGTAGCCCAACCCCCAATTTTATTTATGCATGACCACCGTGTTTTACCTTAAGAGGTGGACATGTCTCCACTGTCTCACACATTTCAGTCTATCCAGAAATAGATTTGAAATCAGATTTATATTTATATTTATTTTGGTAAGTGCATAAATTACATTACACAAAGAACAGAAAGGGGGGGACTAACAGTTTAACGGTTCCAGCATACGCAAAGTAAGGTATTGTATAGAAGAATGGAAATGTAGAAACAGAATTATGGTCAGTGGAAGAGCCAATATCCATGTAAGGGATTCTGGTCCAGGGAGGAGAGGAGTAGTCAGTAGTGTGGAAGTAGAGGTTAAGCTGAAAAGAATGGAGAGTTTCTTCTAAAACTAGCAGCCTCCCATCCATGCAGTCTTTCCAGTCTGAGGCACAGCATGTACGGGATCCTGATTCCAGGAAAGGAATAAAAGGTGTAATCTAGTGGAGGTATAAAGAGGTTGAATTAAAGGTAATTCCTTGTACCAGGTGCCTCCCACCCAGGCAACCATTTCATTACAGGTGCCACTTGTCAGAAACAGGATTAGGGTCAGTGGAAAAGCCAAGTAGCCATGTAGTGGGTTCTAATCCAGGGAAGGGTGGGGGTAGCCAATTGAATTGAATAGCTTCTAGGACTGCAGTCATTCAAGCCGGAAGGGGTCCTGATTCCAGGTAAGGTATAAACTATTGTAGGGAGGTTGACTTAACAAGAGCAAAGAGAACTCATTTTACCAAGTACCTCCCACATAGACAGTCATTCCATTACAGGCACCACTTTAATAGCGGGTAGATTTTCCCATCATCCATTACCTTTAAAGAAACAAATACTTCAACCGCCAGGCCAGTGGCCAGTAAAGTAAAAAATAAAAATACCATCCAGGTGGCAACTCTAAGCAAGGAGAATGTTAGAATAGGAGTCCAATACTTGAGGTTCTAGGATTGGAAGCAATAAGGGAGGGATTTCAGGGCTAAAACCTGTAAAGTCAAGTCAGAAAAGCAGAGTGAGACACTGAGTGTGGCTCATGGAGCACCTGGATGCCTCCATGATACTGACAGTATCTGGCAGCTCAGGCCAGTCGGTAAAGAGTTCGGCATGAGTATGCTCATGTTTCAGGACCATATATATTTTTGGTTTTATTCGTCCTTTTTCCCCTTGTTGCTTATAAATCTCTTACCTTATTGCCTCAATTTTTCCTTTTAAACAGCACTTTAACCTTACAGCACCTCAATGACTCACCACTGGCTAGACCAATTTTGTTATTATTTTAGTTTAAAATACTTACTTATGGGTCATGGGCTCAAAATCATAAATACATATTTGGCTTAAAATGTATTTTAGAGGATCTAATTTGCATCCTCCTCGAAATACATTTTGAAGACCAAATCTTAGTGAAACATTTAAATAGTGTTTGACCTTTATAAATGAATACACTTATAACCTTGAGTAATTTGGTAAAATGAGTCACAGAGTGGCCTGAGAAAAACATTATTTCCTGTGCAAGGTGTCTTCTTATCAGAGCCTTATGTGGTTGTGTGAGCAGCCAAATGTTCAGCATGATTTTTTGTAAGCCTTTCTAGTTGTCATAGAGCACATTACTTGTGGGAAGAGAATTTTAATGTTCTTTTTGCTACCTGACCCACTGGATAATTTTGTCTAATTTTTCTTTTCTGGTCTGCATTAATAAACTTCAGCTTTTTACTATTTGTTTGAGCTTTAGATCAAATGGGTAGGGTTTGGAATTGATTTAAGTGTTTCTGTTGTCTGTGACTATAAGTGTGAAGTGTATAGCCAAAAACAATATACTACATGGGTATACTACAATAAAACAAATACATTTTGGGCAGGCATAAAATAATTACATAATGCATATAATATAATGAATATACCAAACATGATTGGACACAGAGAGGATAAGTAGTGCTGGTGCTGGACTTAATGGACTGGAATGGTAGAAGCCTCCAGATGGGAAGAGTGGGAAGACTACTGGCTTCGTGACAAAGGACAGGGATGTGAGTCTAGTCACCCCAGGAGCACTAGTAATATAAGCCTAGCAGCCCCAATTCATAGTATTCTGCTAGCACATGGACCAGGATGAGAGCCTAGAAGCCTCCAAGTGGCTGTGTTAGCTTCTTGAGACAAAGTAGGAAATGCAAAAACATAAACTGCTACTCGTGGCTAGAGGTGTGGCAAGTATATAAAACTCCCGAGCCAGTTGTAGGGGAAAATGTGGGTTAATGATCAGGATGTTTTTAAAGCTACTTGACCATTACAAGTTGGTTCTTACTCTCCCACCACTCTAATTAAAACAAGGTTTTACAGCAATTCGGAGTTGGATTTTAGGCTATTAGAGATGTGATCAGAGCCGTAACAATCTATAATTTTGTCTGTAGTTTGTTTGTAAATGGACTAAATGGGAAATAAACATTACCTCCTGCAATTCTTCAAGCAAATTTAAAAAGTTAAGATGACCTGGTCCCCTTATTCTGTTTTTTCTTATGCCAGTGAGTGGAGTGAGTTACTGTGTTCTTGGCAGACATGGCTGAGTCACCCAATAGTGTGGGAACCAGTAGGAGGTGGGAACCAGGTTAGTTGTTTTCTATTTTACTCCCAAATAAAGGGGTAGAGGGGATGGGAGGGGGGTAGTGTTTATTTTACTGTTGGTCAGTTTTAATCCCTAAATGGGAGATGAGTTATGTTAGTTCCAGACACCTGTTTATGATGGATTTTGTGTAGGTATTCAGGATAATTGTAACAATAGATTTATATGCTGCAATTATCAATTTGTGGCAGTAAAATATTTGAATAGGGTTTTCCTATTGTCTTTGATGTGCATCTGCATATAGAATCCTGACTTATTTTCCTTTATTTCAATAGAAAATGTCCAGAAGGTTTTGTATGCCTGAAGGTCGGGAGAAATCCTAATTATGGGTATACCAGTTTTGATACTTTTGGATGGGCGTTCCTTTCTCTTTTCCGACTCATGACGCAAGACTATTGGGAAAACTTATACCAACAGGTAGGTCACTATTTAGTCTTATTATCAAATTATAATGGCGAATACATAGACACATGTCCCCACAGTAAAGACCTGTATAGAGGGTTTTGGTAATACAATTGCATTGATAAAGTAAGGTAAAGTATATGGTGTAATGCAGCTGCAGTTCAGTAATACCAAATACATAAAATGGACTGAGAGAGCTCCATTTCAAGCATGTGCACTGCCACTAAAATACGTGGCGTCCTACTAACCAAAGCAATCTACCAATAATTACACATACAGGACAGGGTTAAGCGTAGGTCTGGCACAAATGCTAATACACAAAGTGCCGAACAACAAACAATATTTATTGCACTTATCACGGCACTCACATATGACAACATCCCATATAATGTAAAACAACATATAGTGCATTAAAATCACGGGGGTCCTCCGTACATACACACTCCCACACACACTATTGCACACCCCGCTTCTTCGCGCTGCTGCGTCCAGCCTGATATTTATCTTGACACACTGCTCATGCGTTGAAAAACGTTAAAACATGGCAATGGCAATGGCGGACCGCCTCTCAGAAAGTGTTGTCACCAGGAACTCCTTTAAATACCACCAGGTTCTAAGCGGGATTCACCACACCAATTTGGTCACGTGACATCATCTGATGTAATATTGCTGATACACAGCGTGCGCATCCATTCAGCTGTTATTGACACCACATGTGTATACTAAGTCACACCGCACGTTGCTGTGTATCAGCAATATTACATCAGATGATGTCACGTGACCAACTTGGTGTGGTGAATCCCGCTTAGAACCTGGTGGCATTTAAAGGAGTTCCTGGTGACAACACTTTCTGAGAGGCGGTCCGCCATTGCCATTGCCATGTTTTAACGTTTTTCAATGCATGAGCAGTGTGTCAAGATAAATATCAGGCTGGACTCAGCAGCGCGAAGAAGCGGGGTGTACAATAGTGTGTGTGGGAGTGTGTATGTACGGAGGGCCCCCGTGATTTTAATGCACTATATGTTGTTTTACATTATATGGGATGTTGTCATATGTGAGTGCCGTGATAAGTGCAATAAATATTGTTTGTTGTTCGGCACTTTGTGTATTAGCATTTGTGCCAGACCTACGCTTAACCCTGTCCTGTATGTGTAATTATTGGCAGTTCAGTAATACTTGCACACATGGACCTAGGGGTAACACCAGGGTTGTGAGGTTCTTTCACAGTTTTGTTCCCGAAATGGTTCCCAAATTACTCTCAGTAGCTTACTATTCACTAGCACAGCTGGCCTCTCTCCCAGTCACTCAGTTCTGGCATCTGGGCCTTAAACTTCCTCCACAGTACAGGAAATACAAAAGCACAAAAATGCATATAGAGGCTACAGTTAAGCATTGGTAACAGCACCATCTACTGTTATAACTTGTCATAACTGTAAACTGCAGTCAATCTGGCAAAAGTTCCAAAAACACATTCAGAGACAATATCCATATATGAGACCCATGTCTTAGATGGCCTCCTGGCTTCTTGTCATGTTCTGTTCCAGATCAGATTTGTTATAGCTGCCTTGATAACACAAAACACCAATTTTACTCTATAATGTCTCACCCAGTCTAGGAGTGGTGACCCTTCATTTTTTCCAGGTGGATTCCTCTTTCACTTATGCTTACATATTCCCTACAGGTAAGGCCAGTTGCTCTGGGCTCTGAAACATTCATACAACACTTCCTTTAGCTAGCTACCCCCTTGCTCCTCAATGGTGTTTCAGGCCTAGATTGTTGGGACCTAATCCTTTCCGGAAACCTAATTTTGTATTTCTTCACTCGTCAGTCTATACTGCACCTACATTTCTTAATTTGCAATGTATACAGACATAAACGCAAAATGGCAAAGAAATTCAAGGCAATAGCATTTTTCTTGAAAACGTTACTCATGAGAAAGCCAGTAACTGGAGAACCATCTACAAGAAAAAACTGTGAGTCTGTCTGTGCTTCAGCTTACGGCAATGGACCTGGATGAATGGGACCGTCTTACAGACAAATGTAAACTCACATAATTGTCATAGTAGTGCTGACTCTAATGTGGCTCATTGTGTTACTGGTTATCTTTTGCAGACTCTTCGGGCATCAGGGAAGACGTACATGATATTTTTTGTGTTTGTCATCTTTTTGGGATCTTTTTACTTGGTAAATTTAATCCTTGCTGTGGTTGCCATGGCTTATGAAGAACAGAACCAAGCGACAATTGCTGAGGCAGAGGCAAAGGAGAAGGAGTTCCAGCAAGCTATGGAACAACTAAAGAAGGAACAAGAGGTAAGCATATAAGGCTTGATTCATGGTCGTGCGTCTGTGCATTTGCACACTTTTTTTGGAACGGCAAATCGCACTCGGGCTTCCTCTTGATTCTTGGGCACCAAAGTGGAAACTTGGGCCTGTAATTTTTCACACAGGATCAACCCTCCTGTTTTCCCACCTTGTGCCCGAAAAGCAAAAACATAGCTTACATTTGATTGACATCCGAGTGCTGTGCCTCATTGTCGTAGTAGTATTGTATTTAAAGTGAACCTATACCTTTCTTAGAAAGTCTGTCTCAGGGAAGGCGTAGGTCTACAAAGAGCAGAAAAATACCCTGCTCTCCTGCTTTCCCCCAGCCCTTCAGAAGTTGGAGGTGTCTAATGTTGTGTGTGTATCATTACTCCTGTTGAAGATAGACCTGGACTGAAACAAGCAAGTGTAGCTCACTGCAGGGCTGAATGTGGTGGCAAGAGGGGGGCTTGGGTGCTAAGGGGAAACCTGTCCCACAATGGAGTCAGTGTTTTTTTTTTTTTTTTGTTTTCTTATAATAGTCTGTAACAGTTCGGTACAAAATTATGGGTTTTCTTTGTCTCTTGTACAGGCCCTAGCCCTAAAAGGACTAGATGGTGGCTCTCACAGTTCCTGTGACATGTCCCCTTTTAGTTCCAAAAGTGCCAAAGAGAGGAGAAACCGGAGAAAGAAAAAAAAGTCTTCAGAAGTCGATGAGTACAATGACGATGCAAGGACTCACAGAGGAGAATCTGATGAAGAGAGCGTGCGCAAAATGGTAACATTATTAGAAAACTTCGCACCTCAGACTCTCTACACCTCAAATCCAATCAGATTTTAACAACCTAATCTCCCTCCCATTCATTGAAAAGAAAGAGATGTTTGGAAATCATGTTGCTGTGACATGCCTCTGGCCTGTTTGGATGCAGTTTGGCTGGATTCTTGACATCATTTGGTTTAATAGGCACCTAAATGCAAATATGATTTGGGTCTATGGGGGGGGGGGTGTTGTCTATTCCAGTCTTCTGAAAAGCAACCAAAGCAGCCAAACAACCGCAAATTGCACGGGAAGAGCAACGTGTGTAGAACCCCCCTTTAGCCAAATAAACATATTTTGGACTGCCAGATAGTTCACTCTTTTAAAGAGAAAGGCCCTTATTCATCAAGCGATAGCGCCAGGTAGTGTCTGACGAGCGCCAGGTAGCTGCAGCTAACGGCGACTACCGACTCAAGTACGCCCGGCGGCGGTCACAATGACGCATTTATCAAGCAAAATGAGACCGAACAGCGCCGCTGCAAATTCCCTCACAGCGCCAGGTATGAGCTGTCGCTCCCTGGCGATGTCCAATGCATTTCAATGGAGCAATCTATAATTATTCATAATTAATTGGTATTATTTTTTTTATTTTTTTTTTTTAATGTCAAAAAATCGGAGAACACTTCTGCAATGTTAGGATTCATTTTTAAGTCAAAAAAAAAATAAAAAAAAAATATGTGCAGAATTGATCTAACAGGTCTGAGATTAATGTATTCATATTACAAAATGATTCTAAAAACATGTATAATGTTACATTCAAAAAATATGGTTGTTTAGGGGTTAAAAACTAGTTAATACACATCGCCGCCAGCGCTCTGGGGTTTAAACAAGGAATGGACAGCGACAGCACATTCGGAGCGTGATTTGTTGATGAATATGAAGCTAGCCGTTCGCTCTGGCCATTCGTTGTCAGGCGCTCACATACAACGCTGGACCTGTGAAACAGCGACCCCCCAGCCCGTATTCAACATTACCGCACACCGACTGAGTCGCTGTCATCAAGCTAATGCCGGCCAAGCACAGCGAATACTGGCTGGCGCTGAAAAAATCACGCTACAGTCGCTCATCTGTCGCTACCTGGCGCTATTAATGAATCGGCCTCAAAGTCTTGCCCAAATAAGCAAAACCACACTGACCCTCTTCCATTCATTAATTGATTAGGGGACAGCAGCGCTTGTGAGTCTTTGATTCTGGCCTCTGAGCTGCTGCACTAAGCTTGAGTGGCTGCTTAGTCACACACAATCAGTCACTGAAGCACAGTGCAGCAGCTTCATCCCAATGGATGTAGAGAGAATCTAGGCTGAATGTGCCCTGTTTCTGCTGTAGGTTAATTTTTTTTTTAATTTAACCCCAAAATCAGGCTGTAAACGGCCTAATTGGACCTTACTGGTAATTTACCTTTAATAATTCATAAGTGGATAATGTATTTTTCAGAAAAAAGGACTAGTAAAGTTTAGTAATCCTTGTATTTGAAAAGGTCCACTAAATAGTAATATTTTGCTATTATTATTATTATTATTATTAATAATAATAATGTTTATATAGCGCCATCATTTTCAGTAGCGCTTTATAAGGTATGATTACAGACAAGGTAAAACATATAGTACAGGGAATACAAAACTAGATGCCACGAGGTTCAAACCAAGTGTTGTGAGCACAGGAGACAATAGGAAAGAGAGCCCTGCCCTTGCGAGCTTACAGTCTAAAGGATGGAGGTGGAGACAAAAGGTAGGGAACACAAATGGTAGAGATTGAGTTGGGTTGCATGTGCCATTTGAAGGTTAGAGGAGTTGCTTAATCCAGGTTATATGAAGTCTCTCTAAAAATGTATTTAGAGTGAAGAACAAATTTCCTAAGTAAATCACCTCACATTTTCTACCCTGCAGCAGCTTCCAGCCAGTCCAGTAATTAGGAACCTCCCAGTTTTTTAAAATTTGCCCAGCAACGAGAGTGCCCCCCCCCCCCCCCCCCCCAAAATTCTTGACTAATGTTAGCTGTTTGTAATGGCCCGCATCCGTCATAGATGAGGGGATTAGAGAGGGGACATACACACTTTTTTAAATTTTTTGAAAGTCCCGGATGCCGAATACTGGGGACTATCATGCTGGGGGGATTCTGAATAGGATAGTCCCTAAACTGGCTCATTACTATTTACAGACCCTTTAAATTCACTTATTTAGATATTCAATCAAAACAAACTTTCATATCGTGAATTTCAAATAAATCTTTCTCATGTAACCACTAGCTGAATTTTAATAAATTCAATATTAAAAAAATGAATCCAAATGTAAAAGATCAGTATGCGCTGTTTGGGTGAGGGGTAGAAGTGACCGGAGTAAATTCAGTCATGACTTTGGGAACACTCACCAAAGCCAAACATCACTCACACTTCCCTTTGAAGATGTGTGAAGTCCATAAATCACTCATCTTTACAAATGAATCGGAGCCATATGCACCTGTTCTTGCTCCCAGAGGGGAAGTAGCCACCATGCTGGTCTTTAAAGTAAGGGAAACGTCATTTCTTTCTGCACCTATTTGTTTCAACTCCTCTTTATCAGATTAAAGAGCACTTTCCCCTCTTCTGGTCAGGTGTATTCACTTGGAGATGGGTCATGGCAGAAGTTGCAAATTGCACTTTTCTGTAGACCCCAGAAAAGATGATCCTGACTCCCCCAGATAACTTTAAGAATTATTTTCTTTTATAACTTCTATTTTACCCCTTTACAAATTCAGTTAGACCTGTCTGGTTTAAAATAAAGTCTATCCCCATAATTTCTACTCTTCAGCTGCTTCCTCCATGTTCAGGTATTCAAAACTTTACAATCTTAATAGATTTAGCCTTGCAACCTGTATGTACACATGCATTCTTCTGGGGTTCATACACTGTTTGTAGGTGTAAAAAGGGTGTGTGTCAGTCACTGCCTTGGTGGCAGGGGCATGCAGGCACGTTATGAGTACTGAAGAATGTCCAAAACTGGTCAAGCATTCAACTGGTCAAGCCTCCATGTCTGGTGGAAGTCCTGCTGACCATGTAACTGCTGACAAAGGGTTTTTGCATATCCCACTGATTATCCTAATTGGTTGCCACGGTCCCTTTGCCGACTGCCCTATATATTCCATAAGAATTTTTCTTCTTCAGTCCATTTTGACACTGTTATGCTGCCTGCTGGTTTCTTTTACTGCTGTCCAGAAGTTTCTCCTTTAGTATCCGTGTTGCAGTATCTGCCATTCTATGATCTTCCATGTTTGAGGCTTACCTTTTAAATGAAACAATCAGATTTTTTTTATACTTGTCCCAACTTTACAGTTGTTAAGTTAAACCTTTTTTCAAATGCAAAAGCATTTTTTAAAGCTCAGTGGACGCTCCAATAAATTAACAAAACATTTTTCTTCTCTGCTTTCGTAGTCCCACTCTCTTCTTGGGATTGGCTTTGGACCCAGTTCTGCAAAAAGAAGAATAAGCCAAGGTAGTATATTTAACTTCCGCATCCGTGGGAGAGACCTTTGCTCCGAGACTGAGTTTGCTGATGATGAAGTAAGCAATGCCAGCGATGGTCACAGAGGGTCTTTGCTGGTGCCACGTGCTGGAAGACGCCAAAGCATCCAGAGCCAGACAAGTGCAAACTCTTATCCAAACACTCCCGGGTTCACCCAGAATGGCAAGCGGAACAGCTCTGTGGATTGTAATGGAGTTGTTTCACTGGTTGGAGGAGCTGGAACCTACTCAAACCCAACCTCTCCTGGAGGACTGCTGTTGCCATCCGTAATTGTGGAGAAATCTGGAACGGAGGAAAATGTAAGTTGCTTATAGTCATTGTACAAAGAATAAATAAGGAATGATTTATTTATATTGGCCATTCATGCTGCATTTATGGGGAGAGATTGTTTTTGCGTTTATCAAAAAAAATCTCCATTATGCCTAATTTAAAAATTTTTAGTCACCTAAGCCAACTTATCATGGAAATTAAACAGCAAAAACAATCTGATTTATTTTACAATTTTAAATAGCACATAGAAATTGCAATGTGTATGGCCAACATACTATGTGGTTGAAAAATGTTGAGGAAAGTATGGGTTCTGAACCAAACCTTTATCTCACTTATACTCATGGGTCCTTTGTTGATGAACTTACTGTTGTGTCACCACAAAATAGACTTCAAGCTAAATTTTCCTGATTTGCAGCCTATAGTTTTGATAAGGGGAAAGAACATACAAAAACTCTATGCAACTCTTGTCCATATAAAGGATTAACCTTTGATTTGTAGTACAGTAAGGGGGCTATTCACATAATCCCCATGCTACAGCCAACGTTGTAAAATAGGAAGTAGTTCCTCTAACTGACATAACCTTTTTACTATGCACTTGCATTTCTAATTTATAAATTCTGAGTGGCTGTTTCAAAGCAGTTTTATGGTTTTATGAACTCCATCTGTACCTGCAGTTACAGGTAATGTAAAATAATGGTTCTTGGCTGGCCTTTCCTTCCAAAATCTATTACTAAACTACGGCTCAGATAACTTTACCTGACACCAGAGCAGTTAGAGTCTCTTCAGAGACTCTGAAATCTCTGTTGATTGCTTGCTGCACGTACTGTGAATGTGTTCTACTTTCTCGCAAAGCTCTCTTCACATACTTCATATTGTTCCTGTGGGTCACTTTGCTTGCCAGGCATGTAACTAAGCACCACACTAATGTATATGTTTTACTGCTTGACATGGCCAGTAGAATATGCCTATGTCTTTGCCTGCCTAACACCCCCTGACACGATACCAGCAATCAATACATTATGGGTTTGATTTACGAAACCCTAAGCTGGCATCCACCAGTATCCAATTGTTTGTGCCAATTTCAAGTTTATGCTGTATTTTACAAACAAAAACTGCTCAGCCAGGTACTTTCTGCCAAGAAAACTTAATTTACCAATACAGTGGGAAGCCTGGCAGACTTTGGCAGACACTGGTAGGTTAGTCTATTTTTATGGTGCAAACCAGAGAAATCAATAGATGCTTTTCCCCACAATTCCCCTTTTTATTTTCTTTTTTTAAATGGTTCTCAAGTCTATATTCTGATATCAATAATATATTGTAAGATTTGGATATCTGTATTTTTATATACCAAATGATGTGTCTGGTGATGTCTTGATCAGGTGACAAGGTATTATTTATGCATTAGACTTGTAAACTGAAAATGCCGCTCAGTTCTAGCTTGCGACACATACTGTTTTTTGTTAAATGTTACTGTTTGTTGACAGCCGAAAGTGGTCGACAGTTTCCAATTGTTTGTTCAGGTTTCCTTAGGCTTGTGCAACATCCACATTAGAGGCAACACTGGCGGAAATCTCTGAAAAAAATGTAACTTAAACTACAGGTAGCAGAAACTGGCAGTCATTGTAAATCAGGCACTACATAAAAAAGTGAGCATAAATTCAGTGAGGGTGCAAAAAATATATATAAAAAAACACAAAACACATAAGTAACTATAACTAGAGTAGACCAGAATAAAATAATGATACTTTGTTTAGTAAGAAAATATTAAATACCACTAAAACCATTTTTCACTTTATTGTGTGCTATATTAGAGAAAGTTGAAGCACTCTAAAAATTCCAGAAGCTCTCAGAATTATTTGGATAATTATCATTAATTCCTTTTATTACTATTTTATACCAGAATCTCATACTGCTACAAACTTGTAGTCACCATGATTGGTAGTCAATTTCAAATCAAATGCAATATGATAAAAGCTAATAACACACTTCCGGTACTGGGTGACTCATCCACACTGCCAAAAATAAAAAGGTGACCAATTGCTAAGCCGTCTACTACCACTGTCAGCTATGGTGGTTGTGAACTACCTTTTTTTTTAGCACATACTAAATTCATTCTTATTTCTCTTTTAAAACTCAAACTTTTAACTCAATGGTCCTCCACCTTTTTAAGCCGGATACCCCCAGCAGCAGGCAGTTACAACAAGTACCCCCAAGGAGTAGCCATTGGCATTGTAGCACTTTTTAAAGCAAGAAAGAATAATGTTTTACTTTTAAAATAATAAACCAGATTCATAATAACCCTTCTGTTGGTGCATCCCTGGATATTGCTGTCCAGGGGTGAACCAACGGAAGGATTATTATGGGCCTGGCTTATTACTTTAACAATTGCTGATGAACAGATGCTGTGAATCTCCAAGCCTCTAATAACATTAGTCCAGTAAAGTAATTTCTGCGTGGGCATCCTCCTTTGTGGATAAAAAATTGACAGGTCACATAAAAAACAAGCTTTCCTGTAAAGTTAAATGTAGCTCAATAAACACTGTACCCGCGGCGCTATTGGTAAGACGGAGACTTACTTTTATCTGTGTGAAGAATACTAATACAATTCATAAGCTAACATATAAATACTGTTTTCAAATTTCACACCAAAGATACATTTTAGGACCTTTGTTCATAAAGATCAATACTTTTCCTTCTAGCATCACCACAGTGGGATTATACAGCACAGCAGTACAAGTCTGAACACTTACAATGAAATCATGTCGAAGAAATATATTTCCTTTAATATTTGTAAAAAATATGTGGCAATCAGCTATAAGAAACAAGAATACAAATTTGGTTTATATATTAAGTGGTGCTGCTGGAATATGCATCTGTTCTGGTGCAGTTTGTAGTATTTTTGGAAGTATTCTGGTTCTGCAGTACAGTACATCATTTGAATCGGAACCTAGTTTATGGGCAGAAACTATGGGTTGCTTCAAAAGTTTTTCCACCGGCATTCAAAACTATGCAAACGTAATTATTATTTTTTTTAAATATTACATTTTTAGCATTGGAATTTTTTTGCTCGATCATTCAATAAAAACACGAGTGCACTTCTCCTCAATGCATTTCACACATATTTTTTGCATGCTGGACGGAAACCTTTTGCATGAACTATGTTTAACTTTGATGACACGCCATGCTCTATTGCAAACTTCAATTATTATTTTTTATATGGTGGGCTAACTTTAATATTTTTTCTACAGGAAATATAGGTGATGCTTTCTGGTCTGTAGAAAGCTACTTAAAGGAGCACTATAGGGAAAATATAAATATGCTGTATGGTGGGAGGAGGGGTCACTTATACCTCCCTCATTAGGAAATATCCTGCCAGGCTTGTTTCTTCAGGTTCTATCTTTGTTAAAAAAAATTTTCTACTCTAGATCAACATTATTTTGTAAAGGTGGAAGTAATTAAATAAGAGAGTTTTTTTACTTTAACCCCTTAACGGTCCTGGTAAAAACAAAAACAACTTTTGGGTGTCCCTGTAAACAGAGTGTGGGGTCCAGGCACACAGCAGAAGGAAGTAAGGGTTAGCTGGCTACTTGGACAAAATTGCAAGTTATTTTTATCTCTGTACATGCACAGCTCGGGCAAAACTGTTGGGGGGGGGGGGGTTACAATACAGCCCTTTTTTTACAGGGAAACTCTAGCAGTCCTACAGTGTCCTCGCATTTGCCCGCGAGCCCTGTCCCCCCTTCGCATGCTGTTATCTATAAATGATAAGACTGGGGCAGTTGTGGCTATTAAACCAGATGCATGGCCGCACACTTGCTGCTCAGCGACGCTTAGTCCCCTAGAGGCTGCTTAACGAGCCAGAGTGCAGCTTGGGGGCCAAAGAGATTGTGGGATGGTGCTTTGATGTAAACCCCCCTATGATGATGTAGTAGGGAAGTACTTTCCCCAGTGGTTGGCAAATGCAAATGCCAACCAGGCTGAGCTGGCTGCCGCCTCCCTCTATGTAGGATGAGGTCAAGCCAGCTCAGCCCACCAGTGACTGTGAAAAGTGGCCAAGTGAGGTAAAGGAAGGCAGAGAACCCTATCCCATCCCATCATGGAAAGTGACATGCTGCATTAAAAAGGGCCAACCAGGGCTGGCCGATTAAATTGGACCAAATGCAGCTCTGGAGTCTTTAAAGTGGACCAACACCCAGGGGTGATCGGCCCGGAAATCTATAAGATTCCCGGGCCGATCACCTCCCACCCCGCGGGACATCCGAGATCGGGATGTCCCGCAGGGTGAAACCCCCCAAAAAGACCTTACCTGATCCACCGCCGCTTCCGCCACGCCGCCTCCCCCGCGCCCATCTAGACGTGCGCGCACCCGCGCCGGCCCTCTGTGAATGGCCGGCGCAGGCACGCGCGTGCCGAGAGTGACGCGTGGGAGGCGGCGGCGGCGGAAGCGGCTTGGACGTTCCTGTCCCCCTCCTGGACGTTGGCGGGGATTGGCTGCGGCGTTCACGTGGGAGCGGGGAGAGGTGAGTTTTTTGGGGTTTCTGGGGGGTTTCACACAGCGGGGCACCCCCGATCGGGGTGCCCCGCCGAAGTGGACCAAAACCCAGGATAGTCAAAATCCTGGGTGTTGGTCCACTTTAAGACTTCAAGGCCACCTGATCTTTCCTGATCCTCACTACCCAGAGCATACCAAATAGCTGTTTTAACCCGCCCCCCCAGATCACTGGTAAAATGGCTGCCATAGCTGAGCTCTGCTGTGCCAGGCATTTGTGAATGATTGGTGCTGAAGCATAGCAGGGGATGCGGTTGGCGGCGCCTTTGGCTCAATTTGCCCCTTAGCCAACAAGCGCTCTCATTGGCTAAGATTAAGAAAAGACGGCTAAGAAAAACTTGGCTGCATGCATGCACCACGGAATAGACATTTTTTTCAAAAATTTCAAGGTTGGCCCACAACTTGTCCAGGTTTTCAATTTTGCCACTGTGTATTCGAGATTGACACTCCTGAACCATGCTAGAGTTAATTTCAGTTGTGGTGCTATAGTTCAGCCAGCCTAACTGTGATCCAATGTTGTTTTTATCACTGTGTACATTGTTGGTCCCTGTTAAAGAAAGCATTGGGTTTATCAAAGTCTTCTTTTATTGGGGTACACTTTTATTGACATATACCTTATCTACAAGCCCAAGTTTTAACCTAGTCTGCTGACAAAACAGGCCTCAGTGTATGTATCAATGGAGTTAGGGTCAGCGTCCTTTCTCTTGAAGTTGTCACATGACTCGCTGATAAATTCCTGATCATGCAGTTTTGTGAGAGACATTTCTAGAGAAAGACTTTCCTTCTTTACACAATAAAGTGGAATAAATGTAAACATTTTTTTCCACTTTATTGTATATTGAGGGATCACTCTCAAAACCCAGTCTGCAAAAAGTGCAAAAGCTCACAAAATAATTTGGCAAACCCCATAGTTTAAACAATAGGACTTGTTTTTTGCACTCTTGTTTTTTGCACTCTTGTTTTTTGCATCTTCTGTAGTGATGACACTAAGAAGATGATGTACTTACAAATGATTATAAGACACAGTCAACAAGACCTTGATGGGCAAACTACAATGCACAGACAAAGACTGACAGTAATGGACAGAGACAGGCAGACCTTGACTGTCAGAAGCTGTAATGGAAGGACACTGACTTAATGACATTGACATGACATTGACATGGCAATAGACACAGGCGGACAGACCTTGACAGGCAGAGACAAAAATGAACAGAAACAGACTGACATTTCTGACAAACTCTCTGTATGTACAGATATTGGCCTCGATTTCATAAAGGTAGGAAAAAATTCTCATGGTAGTAAAAAATTCAATTCATGAGAAAAAAGCCTGAGAATGTCACTGTTAGTGAATCACTAGATAAAAAGACAATGAAAGTCAATGGCAGCTATCACTACAGTGTAGAAAGGAGTAAAACGTTCTCTACTTTTCTTAGGAGTAAAAAGTGCCATTGACTTTCATTGTTTTCCTATCTGGTGATTCAGTAACAGTGACATTCTCAGGCTTTTTTCTCATGAACTGAATCTTTTACTACCATGGGAATTTTTTTCTACCTTTATTGAATTGAGGCCATAGTGTATGTATAGTGTCATAGGAACTTCTTGTATTAAAGCGGACCTCCAGTCAAAAAAACAAAGCTTAGTAAACTGCTCCCCTAAAGCTCTCCTCTGGCAATAAGCTTACTGAGAGAGATTAACACCATTCAGATGTTAGGAATTGCAGACAGATCCTGCACTCTTAAACATGCATGGAAGCGGCCATCTTGCCACACACATGAAGGAGCTGATAAATTGAGTCCCTGGGTCAAAATTGCCTCATAGTTCTGGGTAATCATCTATAATTTTTAGCCAGAAGTAAGAAAGCCTTCAGCTGTAATGACTCTTTGCTTTGCAGGCTGCTGATATCTTCTAAATACAGGTACATTGTATCCCCTCACTGGATTCTGCAGCAGCTGGCTCACGTAGGTGTACAGTGGCTTCCTATCTGCTGCACACTCTGCATTGGGTTAAACGCCACCTACCCATTGGGTGCCATTATTTATTTACTTTCTTAAACAAAAAGTTGCCACTGATCTGACCCTGCCTCTGGGGGCCTCTGGCAGGTGGGAGCCCTATCCATTTGCATGGTATGCTTGGTGGCTAAGCACGCCACTGTGTATGTGCCAGAAACCTAGGCCCTTTGTGTTGCTAAGCTAGGCAATAATAACTCCTCTTTACATGTGGCAAATAGAATCAGGAGAAAGTGCTTTCTAATGGAGTAAGAGTCATCCCCTCCTAATTCTAAGAGTGGTCTCATGAAAGCACTGTTAACCTATTATGTATGGTGCTGCTTCGAAGAAAGAAAACTCCTTGAGATTCAGGCTCCTGCTAGGATAACCTGAAACCAAACAGAAAAGAGCAATAAAGAAACCGAGCTTCTAGCCGCAAATTTCTGGCTAATGTATTGCTCTTGTGTTTCCTAAACTTGGATTCGATTTAGGCAAAATAAAATGTTGCTTGGGGAGTTTTATTTATGCCCAGCCGGATACTTTTCTGAGCAAAAGAACATGTATGTTAAAATGAAGTTTTAAATTATATGTATTAATATTTTAGATACAAGCCTTTAAATTTAAATGTACTACTGCTCTGGCTGTTTCACTTTATCTCAATGGTTTCCTATGGGGCTTTGTTGACCCTGAGTAGTACAGCTCCACAGGAAGTGGTGGAGCTAATCTTATGGGATGGAACCTTGTGAGCTTACATTCTAAAGCATAAGTACAAAAATCTATGAAAATACATAGAACACTCCGCTGGGTTAATTGATAACGTTTTCTTAAACATATTCTTCTCTATTGATTAGTTCATTCTCAGTGCTCCAATTTCCTCAGTGCCACAACCAGTCACCAAAGTTATATAAATAACGTATCAGATCAACTTGCAATATTCAGTGTGTATAAAGACTCAATTTAGCTCCTCTTGAACTGATAACACAATCCGATGGGTTCAATACAACTTTCTTTGCACAAGCCTCTTTAAATTTCCCCGAAAAAGCAAGTTAGCAGCATGTATGGAGGGAATTCAAAATAGGGACTTAGTGTGATACCGTTTAAAATACACAGCTAAAAAAGCCAACTTTATTGCGCTTACCATATAAAAACTTGTCCAAATATCATAATCATATATATATACAAATCCTGTCCTTCAAAAGGCGAGGTTGCATTCCGCCCCCAGTCACCTGAAATATTAGTGGGAAAGCCCTGGATAGAGCCGTGCTGTAGTTCACTGAGCTGCAACGCTCTCCGTTTCCCTGGCCACGGGTTACGGAGGGGCTCGCTTCACTATTCCTTTCTAATCAAAAGCCGATGCTGTAGATAGGTCCCGCCCAGTACAAATTTAGCCCAGTTAATAGTTCCCAGGATATAATGGCCAAATTAACTTGATGACAGAGATTTGGGACTTCTCTACCTAAACTGCATAGATATAATGCACTAGCTTTTATTTCACATCACTCTGTCACATTGCTTTTGGGCTTCCTGGCCAGGGCCTGCTATTGTGGTAGATGCAGGGCAGGCTTCAGGTCTATGTGAGCCTTATGGTCACAGAGTCCCAGTCACAACACACACAACAGTAAAATCACTGATTAAATATGTGAAATTTGCAACATAATTTAGGGGCTCAGTACAACTCAAATATTTGGGTCCCTTTGCATTATGCTCTTTTATTCATTTATTTATTAGTGGAACAATGGCAGAGAACCTTCATTATAATTCTTTGTTGGCCATGGTGCCCTTATATGTTCCCTCCAAAGCACAATGGTCCCTGGCAGTTGCCCAGGTTTTCTGGGTTTTGATGTTGCCTTTTGATAGAAGTAACAGCAAGTACTAAAACACAGCTGCATAAGTATAGGCCAAGTTATAAGAAAGATTATGTTTTCTCCTTGGTTGTTTAGAGGTTGCCTCGCAGTGGCCCAAAGATAAACAGACCACTTTTTTGGCATCTCAAAGTGGCACAGCTTAAACCAGTTAGTGGGTTATGGGTGTGGTGCGGTTTAGGGGGAGTGGCTTATTTGGGTGCTTTTTAGGAACAAATATCACAGCATTTGATGCTTATTATTATTATTATTATTGTTTATTTATATAGCACCATCAACTTCCATAGCGCTTTACAAGGTATGATTACAGACAGGGTAAAACATACAGTACAGAGAACAATATAAAATTAGATGTCACGGTTTAAAACCAAGTGTTGTGAGCACAGGAGACAATAGGGAGGAGTGCCCTGCCCTTGCGAGCTTACAGTCTAAAGGATGGGGGTGGAGACAAAGGGGCAGGGTCACAAGTGGTAGAGCTTAAGTATGGCTGAATGTGCCATTTGAAGGTTATAGGAGTTGCTTAAGCCAGGTTATATGCTTGTCTGAAGAAGTGAGTTTTGAGGGCACTTTTAAAGGCTTGGAGTGATGGAGAGTGGCGGATCGAGCGGGGAAGTGCATTCCAGAGAAGTGGGGAGGCACGGGAGAAGTCTTGAAGACAGGAGTGTGAGGAGGTAACCAAGGAAGAGGACAGAGCAGAGGTTGGTAATGCTGGATCAGAGATGAAATGTAGGAAGGGGCCTGGTTAGAGAGAGCTTTGTAGGTTAGAGTTAGAAGTTTGAACTGAACTCTATGGGAGACAGGTAACCAGTGGAGGGATTGACACAGGGGGACAGCACTGGAGAAGCGAGAGGGGAGGTATATGAGGCGAGCAGCAGAGTTTAGAATAGATTGGAGGGGAGGTAATCTGTTTGTTGGCAAACCACAGAGGAGGGTGTTGCAGTAATCCAGTTGGGATATGACCAGGGCGTGCACTAGCATTTTAGTGGTGACAGGTGAGAGGAAGGGACTGATACGGGAGATATTTTTGAGTTGGAGACGACAGGAGGTGGCCAGGGAGTGAATGTGAGGTGTGAACGAGAGAGAGGAGCCCAGAATGATGCCCAGGCATCGAGCTTGATGAGTTGCAGTTATTGTAAGATTATTTACAGAGATTGTGGCGTTAGAGAGGGGAGTGAGATGGTGGGAAAATGACCAGTTCTGTTTTGTCCATGTTTAGTTTAAGGGAGCGAGATGTCATGAAGGAAGAGATGGCTGTTAGACGGTAAGGAAGGCGAGAGAGGAGAGAAGAGAGATTCGTCTGCATAAAAATCAAGGTTATTAGTTGTCCAAGACCAGAAGTGTATATTGAAAAAAGTAGGGGTCCCAGGACTGAGCCTTCTGGTACCCCAACAGACAGAGGCCGGGGAGAGGAAATGGTGTTTGAGTAAGATACACTAAATGTTTGGTGAGAGAGATAGGAGGAGAGCCAAGAGAGTGCGAGACCTTGGATTCCAAGAGAAGAAAGAATATTGAGAAGCAGAGCATGGTCGACAGTGTCAAAAGCAGAGGATAATCGAGAAGAATGAGAGCAGAGTAGTGGCCTTTGGATTTGGCTGTCAGTAGATCATTGGTGACTTTGGTGAGTGCAGTTTCGGTAGAGTGACATGAGCGGAAGCCAGATTGGAGGGGATCCAGGATGGAGTTTGTAGACAGATAGTTGGTAAGTTCTGTATGGACATGTGTACTTATGTGTGTAAGTAGGTGTAGCCCTGCCCCCAGTCACATGATCCAGGAATCATCAGTCCATGAACGATGTTGGTGGTTGAGCCAATGCTCAGCCAATTCGGAGTGAGAGTCAGAGCAGTTAAACCCACCAGACATCTCGCATTTGGTGGCACAGGTTTCCCCATAAAGTGGGGCATATATGTGTCTCCAGAGCATTTTAATGTTCAGTATTTAAAAATACTGAACATTAGAAAAACACATTTTAAGAAGACTGGGAGGGTCATATAGCTCTAGCAGGGTGGCTGCATTAGAGACCACAACTGCTTACCTGGCCCTCTTGTAGGGAGGTTGATAAACTCAAACTGGTATATACACTGTACTGGGCGCCTTCTCAGTTCCTTGTCTCATTACAGAGAACAGTCAACTTATTATAACACCTTGAGGCTGAGGACTTCTCCTTGACTTTTGACATGATATGTACTATTTAAAGCTGTTTTAGATTAAAAACGCTATGTCTAAGAATCCTGTTCTTTCCTGTGCAAATTTGTGTTCTTTCAATCAAAACATTTTGAAATATAAAAACACCTTTTGAGAAAGCTCAGCATTGCCCACAAGATGGCTGCTGCAAATATTATGCTACATGCAGCAAGTTCTAATAACTGCATAAGAGGGACATTCCAGGCAATGGCAATAATAAGGCAGCAAATAGCTCACCTGAAACTTGCCTCATGTGCAGATACCAGATATCAGATATCCAAAGTTTGCCTTCTTTCACTTTCCATCTTCCAGGGCCATGGTCCAAATGTGGTTGCATGGCTGTCTCTGTCACTGAACTCTTCCAGCAAGTGTAGCCACTGTGGCCTGCTGGGCTTGCTCATACTGAGAGTGCTTAGAGATAGGTCAGCCATGTGACCATATTTGGAGGTGGTCATTAGAGATGAGCGAACTTTTGAAAAATTCGATTCGACTGATTCGCCGAATTTTCCGACAAAAATCGTTTCGACCCGAATAAATTCGCGACGAATCGCTATTAAAAACGGCTATTTCTGAGCCTCCTACAGCCTCAATAGGGTTGTAAACCATTCAGCCTTGCTGTAACACGCACAGGATGCGTGCTGGGTTTGTTAAATAATACTTTGAAGAAATATCACATGCAGATCAGAGGCATCGCTAATAGAATCGCAGAGCGGCACAATTGCAGAGAGTTGAAGTGGCATCACTATGAGGGGCAGAAGGAGCCCAAATATACACTGGAGTTGGCCTCAGGAGCCCAAAAATTGGATGAATCACACCCTGGAGTTGGCAGAAGTTGGCAGCAGCAGCAGGAGCCCAAATATACACTGGAGTTGGCTTCAGGAGCCCAAAAATTGGATGAATCACACCCTGGAGTTGGCAGAAGTTGGCAGCAGCAGGAGCAGGAGCCCAAATATACACTGGAGTTGGCCTCAGGAGCCCAAAAATTGGATGAATCACACCCTGGAGTTGGCAGAAGTTGGCAGCAGCAGCAGCAGGAGCCCAAATATACACTGGAGTTGGCCTCAGGAGCCCAAAAATTGGATGAATCACACCCTGGAGTTGGCAGGAGTTGACAGTAGTAGCAGCAGGAGCCCAAATATACACTGGAGTTGGCCTCAGGAGCCCAAAAATTGGATGAATCACACCCTGGAGTTGGCAGAAGTTGGCAGCAGCAGCAGCAGGAGCCCAAATATACACTGGAGTTGGCCTCAGGAGCCCAAAAATTGGATGAATCACACCCTGGAGTTGGCAGAAGTTGGCAGCAGCAGCAGCAGGAGCCCAAATATACACTGGAGTTGGCTTCAGGAGCCCAAAAATTGGATGAATCACACCCTGGAGTTGGCAGGAGTTGACAGTAGTAGCAGCAGGAGCCCAAATATACACTGGAGTTGGCTTCAGGAGCCCAAAAATTGGATGAATCACACCCTGGAGTTGGCAGGAGTTGACAGCAGCAGCAGCAGGAGCCCAAATATACACTGGAGTTGGCTTCAGGAGCCCAAAAATTGGATGAATCACACCCTGGAGTTGGCAGGAGTTGACAGCAGCAGCAGCAGGAGCCCAAATATACACTGGAGTTGGCTTCAGGAGCCCAAAAATTGGATGAATCACACCCTGGAGTTGGCAGGAGTTGACAGCAGCAGCAGCAGGAGCCCAAATATACACTGGAGTTGGCTTCAGGAGCCCAAAAATTGGATGAATCACACCCTGGAGTTGGCAGGAGTTGACAGCAGCAGCAGCAGGAGCCCAAATATACACTGGAGTTGGCTTCAGGAGCCCAAAAATTGGATGAATCACACCCTGGAGTTGGCAGCAGCAGCAGCAGGAGCCCAAATATACACTGGAGTTGGCTTCAGGAGCCCAAAAATTGGATGAATCACACCCTGGAGTTGGCAGAAGTTGGCAGCAGCAGCAGGAGCCCAAACATTACTTTAAAGAGACCCTGGAGTTGGCTTCAGGAGCCCAAAAATTGGATGATTCACACCCTGGAGTTGGCAGCAGCAGCAGCAGGAGCCCAAATATACACTGGAGTTGGCTTCAGGAGCCCAAAAATTGGATGAATCACACCCTGGAGTTGGCAGGAGTTGACAGTAGCAGCAGCAGGAGCCCAAATATACACTGGAGTTGGCTTCAGGAGCCCAAAAATTGGATGAATCACACCCTGGAGTTGGCAGGAGTTGACAGTAGCAGCAGCAGGAGCCCAAATATACACTGGAGTTGGCTTCAGGAGCCCAAAAATTGGATGAATCACACCCTGGAGTTGGCAGGAGTTGACAGTAGCAGCAGCAGGAGCCCAAATATACACTGGAGTTGGCTTCAGGAGCCCAAAAATTGGATGAATCACACCCTGGAGTTGGCAGGAGTTGACAGCAGCAGCAGCAGGAGCCCAAATATACACTGGAGTTGGCTTCAGGAGCCCAAAAATTGGATGAATCACACCCTGGAGTTGGCAGAAGTTGGCAGCAGCAGCAGCAGGAGCCCAAATATACACTGGAGTTGGCTTCAGGAGCCCAAAAATTGGATGAATCACACCCTGGAGTTGGCAGGAGTTGACAGCAGCAGCAGCAGGAGCCCAAATATACACTGGAGTTGGCTTCAGGAGCCCAAAAATTGGATGAATCACACCCTGGAGTTGGCAGGAGTTGACAGCAGCAGCAGCAGGAGCCCAAATATACACTGGAGTTGGCTTCAGGAGCCCAAAAATTGGATGAATCACACCCTGGAGTTGGCAGGAGTTGACAGCAGCAGCAGCAGGAGCCCAAATATACACTGGAGTTGGCTTCAGGAGCCCAAAAATTGGATGAATCACACCCTGGAGTTGGCAGGAGTTGACAGCAGCAGCAGCAGGAGCCCAAATATACACTGGAGTTGGCTTCAGGAGCCCAAAAATTGGATAAATCACACCCTGGAGTTGGCAGCAGCAGCAGCAGGAGCCCAAATATACACTGGAGTTGGCTTCAGGAGCCCAAAAATTGGATGAATCACACCCTGGAGTTGGCAGAAGTTGGCAACAGCAGCAGGAGCCCAAACATTACTTTAAAGAGACCCTGGAGTTGGCTTCAGGAGCCCAAAAATTGGATGATTCACACCCTGGAGTTGGCAGCAGCAGCAGCAGGAGCCCAAATATACACTGGAGTTGGCTTCAGGAGCCCAAAAATTGGATGAATCACACCCTGGAGTTGGCAGGAGTTGACAGTAGCAGCAGCAGGAGCCCAAATATACACTGGAGTTGGCTTCAGGAGCCCAAAAATTGGATGAATCACACCCTGGAGTTGGCAGGAGTTGACAGTAGCAGCAGCAGGAGCCCAAATATACACTGGAGTTGGCTTCAGGAGCCCAAAAATTGGATGAATCACACCCTGGAGTTGGCAGGAGTTGACAGTAGCAGCAGCAGGAGCCCAAATATACACTGGAGTTGGCTTCAGGAGCCCAAAAATTGGATGAATCACACCCTGGAGTTGGCAGGAGTTGACAGCAGCAGCAGCAGGAGCCCAAATATACACTGGAGTTGGCTTCAGGAGCCCAAAAATTGGATGAATCACACCCTGGAGTTGGCAGAAGTTGGCAGCAGCAGCAGCAGGAGCCCAAATATACACTGGAGTTGGCTTCAGGAGCCCAAAAATTGGATGAATCACACCCTGGAGTTGGCAGCAGCAGCAGCAGGAGCCCAAATATACACTGGAGTTGGCTTCAGGAGCCCAAAAATTGGATGAATCACACCCTGGAGTTGGCAGAAGTTGGCAGCAGCAGCAGGAGCCCAAACATTACTTTAAAGAGACCCTGGAGTTGGCTTCAGGAGCCCAAAAATTGGATGATTCACACCCTGGAGTTGGCAGCAGCAGCAGCAGGAGCCCAAATATACACTGGGGTTGGCTTCAGGAGCCCAAAAATTGGATGAATCACACCCTGGAGTTGGCAGCAGCAGCAGCAGGAGCCCAAATATTACTATAAAGAGACACTGGGGTTGGCTTCAGGAGCCCAAAAATTTGATGAATCACACCCTGGAGTTGGCAGCAGCAGGAGCCCAAATATTACTTTAAAGAGACACTGGGGTTGGCTTCAGGAGCCCAAAAATTGGATGAATCACACCCTGTGGAGAGTCATGTGGAGAAAAAGTAGCTTAGTTAGTAATATCTACATAAAATTATGAATAAACAAATGCAAAAGTATTGCCAAAGTGAAGTTTTGTTTGAGGGTGTGTTTCCACCTTTTAATTAAATCAGAAACAAGAAGGTATCATTGCCTCTGACTAATTAGCCCTCAAAAATTCTTGGAATTTTTAATCTGGAATCATGTCTGATCCGTCTTATCCGAAGAATATTAATAAAAAGTAAGAGTAACGGAAAGGATTTTTTATCAATACTTACTTGTGGTCCGATGCGGAGGAATGTCTGTAACTGGAGAGCAGCGCCTTAAATCTGTTTTGCACGATCCATCTTTCTTTAGTGTAGGTCTGGCCCCGTCATCAATCTACTGGAATACATCAGGCATTGTTGGGAGGAAAGCTTGGATGATCCAAGCGCCATTCATTTCCACGCAGGGCAGTCTCTGGAAAAAAAAAGTCTGTATAAACCAGGGTCTTTTTCATATAAAAACAAATGGTTATTCTTGCTTGTAAACCATATGTTCCACAGATTTACCAGTCATTGTGTCAGCCAATGAAGCAACTTTGTCTCGAAGTGCTGCAAAAGCAGTCCACTGCATCACAAGTGGCATCTGACACCCCCAGTCAACTGTCTGTCTGTTATGCTTTGGGTTCAGCTCCACTATCCATTGATGAAGATCTGATAATCATAAAATTCAGCAGCTACTGCCCAGCCAAGAAGTGGAGGAGACACTCGCCTCTTCTTCCAGTAGCCGGCAATTAGTGATGAGGAGAGTGTCGTGGGAGGAGGTGTTGCAAGCCGAGGTAGTGGAAGAGGGTCCCTGGAGTCTGCGGCGGTGGCGGCGGCAGCAGCAGCAGATTATTGCGGACTGTTGTTCGGAAAAATCAGCTACTCAGCGATGTGGCAGTGTTTCATGCAGCATCCTGGGGAGAAAAAGTAGGTTAGTTAGTGTATATACATAAAATTATGAATAGACAAATGCAATAGTATTGCCAAAGTGAAGTTTTGTTTGAGGGTGTGTTTCCACCTTGTAATTAAATCAGAAACAACTAGCTATCATTTGCCTCTGAATAATTAGCCCTCAAAAATTCTTGGAATTTTTAATCTTGATGTCTGAGGGATTTCTCCTCTCAGACAGCGTCACCATAAGTCCAGCCTGCTGCATTACACTTGGAAGAACATCTTGTTTGCGCTGCGACAAGGAAGCCAAAGTCATGCGTCCTCACATGGCACACGTGTTCAGTCTAGTTTTTAAGTCTTGCCCCCATCTGAAAGAACAACAGGAAAGAAAGTTAGCATGCACTTCTGGCACTCCTACACCACGAAGCACAACCCTATTGAGCCTCAGCGTCACAACGGTGTACCCCACCATAGTCTGATTTGCGATGTTTCCACCCGTTGGAATTCCACCCTCCATATGCAGGATCCACTATAGCAGTGGTCCCCAACCCTGTCCTCAAGGCCCACCAACAGGCCAGGTTTTGCAGATCTCCACAAAGATGCACAGGTGGAGTAATTAGTGCAGCTGCAGAGCAATAGAGCTGGCTATTTGGAGATCCAAAAAACATGACTTGTTGGTGGGCCTTGAGGACAGGGTTGAGGACCACTGCACTATAGGAACAGAGAAAAGCCATCACGGATTTCTGGATGATCCAAACGGATAGGGGGACACCTGTGTAAATTCAATGTAAACCATTGGCAGCTCATACGTGACACCGACCGTTTGCTCAGGCCCTTTGAGGAAGCTACGTTATTAGTCAATTGCCAGGACTATGAGATGAACGATGAGATTCCACTGCTTCATGTACTACAACACATGTTGGAAACCATGGCTGGTCAGGGCACTGGAGACATGGCACATACATTTCACAGCCACATGAAGCCTGTGGGGGCTGAAGTGGAGGAGGAGGAGGGGGTGGGGCAAAGCAAACCACAGTTTAGGTTTCACAAAATGACCATTTTATCTAGTCATCTGACAGAAGAGGAGGAGCAGGAGCAGCCACAGGAGCTAGAGGGTTGTGAGTAAGGTGAGACAGAGGACCCAGACACACCGTGGCAGTTTACAGTGGAGATGGAGACAGGTAGTCCCTCCGAGTCATTTGCACAAATGGCACGATGCATGCTCACATGCTTGCGTACTAGTGAGCGCAGAATTGTCTCCATTTGTCAGCGGGAAGACTTCTGGCTCTCCAACTTATTGGACCCTCGCTTCCGGCACAAAATGGGGGCATTTTTTACGCCCACTGAGAGGGAGGACAAACTGACCTACTACAGAGACATCCCACGTAGTCAGTTGGGCGATGTCTATCTGCGCCATGGCCCATACTCCCGCAGGTCTGACTCGGGGGGACCTCTGCGATCACCTTCCACTGCCATGGCTGCTGGGGGGGTGGAAGGAGCAGCAGCAGCAGCTCCATCAGCAGCAGCCTCAGTCTTCAGTCGCTAGTGAGTAGCTTTCTACACCCGCATAGTGAGTCTACTCATGAGCAGCAGGAAGACCTGGAGCTGGACCTCAAACAGCAGGTCATGTCATACCTTGACATGACCATGCCAACACACCTTCAAGATCCACTGGATTTGCTGGGAAGCCAAACTTGACTTGTGCCCGCAACTAGCAGAGTTTGCCCTGGAAAAGCTGTACTGGCCGGACAGTAGTTGATTTAGATGGCAACTGGGCTGCTCTATATAACGAAGCAAAATGGCAAATTTACCTCACTATATGAGCTATTGCCCCTCAAATTTACACAGGGGCTGCTCTATATTATGCTGCAAAGTGGCAAATTTACCTCACAATATAAGCTATTGCCCCTCAGATTTACACAGGGGCTGCTCTATATTATGCTGCAAAATGGCAAATTTACCTCACAATATAAGCTATTGCCCCTCAGATTTACACAGGGCCTGCTCTATATAACGAAGCAAAATGGCAAATTTACCTCACTATATAAGCTATTGCCCCTCAGATTTACACAGGGGCTGCTCTATATTATGCTGCAAAATGGCAAATTAACCTCACAATATAAGCTATTGCAGCTCTATATAAATAAAAATAAATAAATAAAAAAAGGGCCTGTAGAAGCTTATTTAGTATAACAGATAGGGTGACATGTGCTGGTTTGGGATGCCCATATGGGCTAGTGTTTTGGCAGCAGTACAAAAACCAATGCAAAATGCAATAGCTTAATAAAGCTGATGCTGATCAACGCTTATTTAGTATAACAGATGGGGTGCAACATGCAGGTTTGGGATGCCCTGCGGCCTGGTGTATTTAAAGCAGACCAAAACCAATTCAAAATGCAATAACTTAATAAAGCTGAGGCTGTAGATGCTTATTTAGTATAAACAGGTAGGGTGCAAGGTGCAGCTTTGGGGTGCCCTGCGGCCTGGTTAAATGAAAGCAGTCAAAAAGGAAGTGCAAACTGAAGTAGCTTAATGAAGCTGATGCTGATCAACGCTTATGTTGTATACCAGATAGGGTGCAAGGTGCAGCTTTGGGGTGCCCTGCGGCCTGGTTTATTAAAATCAGTCAAAAACAAGTGCAAACTGAAGTAGCCTGATCAACGCTTATGTTGTATAACAGATAGGTTTAAAATAGCATGTGCCTTGGGATGCCCGTGTGGCCTGTTATATTTCAAGCTGAACAAAAAGTAACAATAATCCAAGTATGAGACATCATTTTGACCTTCTTCACAGCGCCATACTTTGAAAAAAAAAAATTAATTTCATGCCGATCAATCCAAAGGTCAATGCCCCTAACAAAAATAGTGTTCGGCATAAGTTTTCCTTCTGGAAGGACGTAACCTTTAGTTTACATGGTTGGGGTAGGTTATCTTACAAATTGGGATACCACAGGCAGCAGTGTCATTGAAAGAGACAGATTGTAATGCAGGCCATACGCAAGCAGAGAAACTCAGGCTGCAACAGGCCTATTTAGTTTACATGGTTGGGGTAGGTTATCTTACAAATTGGGATACCCCACTGTATATGAAACCGAATATAAATGCACACCCAAAAGTGGACACTCAGCCTCCAAGAGGCCTGCTTAGTTTAAATAAGAGAGCTGCTTAGTATGGTAGGTAGGTTATGTTATGTTACAGAATGGGATGCCCCAAGCAGACTTGAGATCAGTATATATGCACACAGCAGCAGTGTGTTAGCAGGCTCATACAGGCCAAATTTCTTTAAATAACTGTGCAGCTTACAGTTAATGCAGAGGCTAATGGTATGTTACAGAATGGGATGCCCCAAGCTGACTTGAGATCAGTATATATGCACACAGCAGCAGTGTGTTAGCAGGCTCATACAGGCCAAATTTCTTTAAATAAATGTGCAGCTTACAGTAAATGCAGAGGCTAATGGTATGTTACAGAATGGGATGCCCCAAAGCAGACTTGAGATCAGTATATATGCACACAGCAGCAGTGTGTTAGCAGGCTCATACAGGCCAAATTTCTTTAAATAACTGTGCAGCTTACAGTTAATGCAGAGGCTAATGGTATGTTACAGAATGGGATGCCCCAAGCAGACTTGAGATCAGTATATATGCACACAGCAGCAGTGTGTTAGCAGGCTCATACAGGCCAAATTTCTTTAAATAACTGTGCAGCTTACAGTTAATGCAGAGGCTAATGGTATGTTACAGAATGGGATGCCCCAAAGCAGACTTGAGATCAGTATATATGCACACAGCAGCAGTGTGTTAGCAGGCTCATACAGGCCAAATTTCTTTAAATAACTGTGCAGCTTACAGTTAATGCAGAGGCTAATGGTATGTTACAGAATGGGATGCCCCAAGCAGACTTGAGATCAGTATATATGCACACAGCAGCAGTGTGTTAGCAGGCTCATACAGGCCAAATTTCTTTAAATAACTGTGCAGCTTACAGTTAATGCAGAGGCTAATGGTATGTTACAGAATGGGATGCCCCAAAGCAGACTTGAGATCAGTATATATGCACACAGCAGCAGTGTGTTAGCAGGCTCATACAGGCCAAATTTCTTTAAATAACTGTGCAGCTTACAGTTAATGCAGAGGCTAATGGTATGTTACAGAATGGGATGCCCCAAGCTGACTTGAGATCAGTATATATGCACACAGCAGCAGTGTGTTAGCAGGCTCATACAGGCCAAATTTCTTTAAATAACTGTGCAGCTTACAGTTAATGCAGAGGCTAATGGTATGTTACAGAATGGGATGCCCCAAAGCAGACTTGAGATCAGTATATATGCACACAGCAGCAGTGTGTTAGCAGGCTCATACAGGCCAAATTTCTTTAAATAAATGTGCAGCTTACAGTTAATGCAGAGGCTAATGGTATGTTACAGAATGGGATGCCCCAAAGCAGACTTGAGATCAGTATATATGCACACAGCAGCAGTGTGTTAGCAGGCTCATACAGGCCAAATTTCTTTAAATAACTGTGCAGCTTACAGTTAATGCAGAGGCTAATGGTATGTTACAGAATGGGATGTCCCAAAAACCAGAGAGCACCTGGCAGGCAGCAGTAAGACTATGCACAGCAAAAGTGTCTTTATCATGCCTAATTTCAATTAGAATAGGTGCAAATGGTTAGGTTCTTAAATAGAGGCTGGTGTAGTCACAGAATGGGATGCCCTAAAAACCAGCAGTAAGTACACCTGGCAGGGACAAGTTGTGCTATGCCCAGCAAAAGTGTCTTTATCAGGCCTAATTTCAAATATGATAAGAGCAAATGCTTATATGGTCTTAAACAGAGGCTGCTTTAGTCACAGAATGGGATGCCCCGGGCAGGAATCGAGCTGGCAGGGTACAGTAGTGCTTTGGCCAGCAAAAGTGTCTTTATCAGGCCTAATTTCAAATATGATAAGAGCAAATGCTTATATGGTCTTAAACAGAGGCTGCTGTAGTCACAGAATGGGATGCCCCGGGCAGGAATCGAGCTGGCAGGGTACAGTAGTGCTTTGGCCAGCAAAAGTGTCTTTATCAGGCCTAATTTCAAATATGATAAGAGCAAATGCTTATATGGTCTTAAACAGAGGCTGCTGTAGTCACAGAATGGGATGCCCCAAATAGGAGTGCACCTGGCAGGGTCCAGTAGTGCTATGCCCAGCAAAAGTGTCTTTATCAGGCCTAATTTCAAATATGATAAGAACAAATGCTTATATGGTCTTAAACAGAGGCTGCTTTAGTCACAGAATGGGATGCCCCGGGCAGGAATCGAGCTGGCAGGGTCCAGTAGGCCTTTGGCCAGCAAAAGTGTCTTTATCAGGCCTGATTTCTATGAGAATAAGTGCAAATGTTTATTATGCTATTAAATAGAGGCTGCTTTAGTCACAGAATGGGATGCCAGTGCCACAAAAACCAGAGAGCATGCACAGCAAAAGTGTCTTTATCAGGCCTGATTTCTATGAGAATAAGTGCAAATGTTTATTATGCTATTAAATAGAGGCTGCTTTAGTCACAGAATGGGATGCCAGTGCCACAAAAACCAGAGAGCATGCACAGCAAAAGTGTCTTTATCAGGCCTGATTTCTATGAGAATAAGTGCAAATGTTTATTATGCTATTAAATAGAGGCTGCTTTAGTCACAGAATGGGATGCCAGTGCCACAAAAACCAGAGAGCATGCACAGCAAAAGTGTCTTTATCAGGCCTGATTTCTATGAGAATAAGTGCAAATGTTTATTATGCTATTAAATAGAGGCTGCTTTAGTCACAGAATGGGATGCCAGTGCCACAAAAACCAGAGAGCATGCACAGCAAAAGTGTCTTTATCAGGCCTGATTTCTATGAGAATAAGTGCAAATGTTTATTATGCTATTAAATAGAGGCTGCTTTAGTCACAGAATGGGATGCCAGTGCCACAAAAACCAGAGAGCATGCACAGCAAAAGTGTCTTTATCAGGCCTGATTTCTATGAGAATAAGTGCAAATGTTTATTATGCTATTAAATAGAGGCTGCTTTAGTCACAGAATGGGATGCCAGTGCCACAAAAACCAGAGAGCATGCACAGCAAAAGTGTCTTTATCAGGCCTGATTTCTATGAGAATAAGTGCAAATGTTTATTATGCTATTAAATAGAGGCTGCTTTAGTCACAGAATGGGATGCCAGTGCCACAAAAACCAGAGAGCATGCACAGCAAAAGTGTCTTTATCAGGCCTGATTTCTATGAGAATAAGTGCAAATGTTTATTATGCTATTAAATAGAGGCTGCTTTAGTCACAGAATGGGATGCCAGTGCCACAAAAACCAGAGAGCATGCACAGCAAAAGTGTCTTTATCAGGCCTGATTTCTATGAGAATAAGTGCAAATGTTTATTATGCTATTAAATAGAGGCTGCTTTAGTCACAGAATGGGATGCCAGTGCCACAAAAACCAGAGAGCATGCACAGCAAAAGTGTCTTTATCAGGCCTGATTTCTATGAGAATAAGTGCAAATGTTTATTATGCTATTAAATAGAGGCTGCTTTAGTCACAGAATGGGATGCCAGTGCCACAAAAACCAGAGAGCATGCACAGCAAAAGTGTCTTTATCAGGCCTGATTTCTATGAGAATAAGTGCAAATGTTTATTATGCTATTAAATAGAGGCTGCTTTAGTCACAGAATGGGATGCCAGTGCCACAAAAACCAGAGAGCATGCACAGCAAAAGTGTCTTTATCAGGCCTGATTTCTATGAGAATAAGTGCAAATGTTTATTATGCTATTAAATAGAGGCTGCTTTAGTCACAGAATGGGATGCCAGTGCCACAAAAACCAGAGAGCATGCACAGCAAAAGTGTCTTTATCAGGCCTGATTTCTATGAGAATAAGTGCAAATGTTTATTATGCTATTAAATAGAGGCTGCTTTAGTCACAGAATGGGATGCCAGTGCCACAAAAACCAGAGAGCATGCACAGCAAAAGTGTCTTTATCAGGCCTGATTTCTATGAGAATAAGTGCAAATGTTTATTATGCTATTAAATAGAGGCTGCTTTAGTCACAGAATGGGATGCCAGTGCCACAAAAACCAGAGAGCATGCACAGCAAAAGTGTCTTTATCAGGCCTGATTTCTATGAGAATAAGTGCAAATGTTTATTATGCTATTAAATAGAGGCTGCTTTAGTCACAGAATGGGATGCCAGTGCCACAAAAACCAGAGAGCATGCACAGCAAAAGTGTCTTTATCAGGCCTGATTTCTATGAGAATAAGTGCAAATGTTTATTATGCTATTAAATAGAGGCTGCTTTAGTCACAGAATGGGATGCCAGTGCCACAAAAACCAGAGAGCATGCACAGCAAAAGTGTCTTTATCAGGCCTGATTTCTATGAGAATAAGTGCAAATGTTTATTATGCTATTAAATAGAGGCTGCTTTAGTCACAGAATGGGATGCCAGTGCCACAAAAACCAGAGAGCATGCACAGCAAAAGTGTCTTTATCAGGCCTGATTTCTATGAGAATAAGTGCAAATGTTTATTATGCTATTAAATAGAGGCTGCTTTAGTCACAGAATGGGATGCCAGTGCCACAAAAACCAGAGAGCATGCACAGCAAAAGTGTCTTTATCAGGCCTGATTTCTATGAGAATAAGTGCAAATGTTTATTATGCTATTAAATAGAGGCTGCTTTAGTCACAGAATGGGATGCCAGTGCCACAAAAACCAGAGAGCATGCACAGCAAAAGTGTCTTTATCAGGCCTGATTTCTATGAGAATAAGTGCAAATGTTTATTATGCTATTAAATAGAGGCTGCTTTAGTCACAGAATGGGATGCCAGTGCCACAAAAACCAGAGAGCATGCACAGCAAAAGTGTCTTTATCAGGCCTGATTTCTATGAGAATAAGTGCAAATGTTTATTATGCTATTAAATAGAGGCTGCTTTAGTCACAGAATGGGATGCCAGTGCCACAAAAACCAGAGAGCATGCACAGCAAAAGTGTCTTTATCAGGCCTGATTTCTATGAGAATAAGTGCAAATGTTTATTATGCTATTAAATAGAGGCTGCTTTAGTCACAGAATGGGATGCCAGTGCCACAAAAACCAGAGAGCATGCACAGCAAAAGTGTCTTTATCAGGCCTGATTTCTATGAGAATAAGTGCAAATGTTTATTATGCTATTAAATAGAGGCTGCTTTAGTCACAGAATGGGATGCCAGTGCCACAAAAACCAGAGAGCATGCACAGCAAAAGTGTCTTTATCAGGCCTGATTTCTATGAGAATAAGTGCAAATGTTTATTATGCTATTAAATAGAGGCTGCTTTAGTCACAGAATGGGATGCCAGTGCCACAAAAACCAGAGAGCATGCACAGCAAAAGTGTCTTTATCAGGCCTGATTTCTATGAGAATAAGTGCAAATGTTTATTATGCTATTAAATAGAGGCTGCTTTAGTCACAGAATGGGATGCCAGTGCCACAAAAACCAGAGAGCATGCACAGCAAAAGTGTCTTTATCAGGCCTGATTTCTATGAGAATAAGTGCAAATGTTTATTATGCTATTAAATAGAGGCTGCTTTAGTCACAGAATGGGATGCCAGTGCCACAAAAACCAGAGAGCATGCACAGCAAAAGTGTCTTTATCAGGCCTGATTTCTATGAGAATAAGTGCAAATGTTTATTATGCTATTAAATAGAGGCTGCTTTAGTCACAGAATGGGATGCCAGTGCCACAAAAACCAGAGAGCATGCACAGCAAAAGTGTCTTTATCAGGCCTGATTTCTATGAGAATAAGTGCAAATGTTTATTATGCTATTAAATAGAGGCTGCTTTAGTCACAGAATGGGATGCCAGTGCCACAAAAACCAGAGAGCATGCACAGCAAAAGTGTCTTTATCAGGCCTGATTTCTATGAGAATAAGTGCAAATGTTTATTATGCTATTAAATAGAGGCTGCTTTAGTCACAGAATGGGATGCCTCACAGCAGACTTAAGATCAGTTCAGTATATATGCACAGTTAGTTACTATAAGCAGCCTGAAAACGCTAACAAAGGCTGGATGAAAAAAAAAAAATCTCCCTGTCAGCCAGCTCCGTTTTTCCTGGCTTTCTGTCTGTCTCCTGTCTGTCTCCTGTCTGTCTCCTGTCTGTCTCCTGCCTGTCTCCAGCCTGTCCCTGTCTGTCCCTGCCTGTCTAACTGCCTCAGCTACACAGCGTTCTGTCTGTCTGTCACGAATGCAATAGAGAAATGAGGAAAAGCAAGATGGCCGCCGTTAAATACCGCTGTGTGACGTCACCGGGCTTGCTGGCTGCTGATAGGCTGCATGTGACTGCCCCAGCTTGCACTGGCGCGGGATACATGTCCAGACATGTCCCGCCCGCCATCTTAGAATGCCTGTAATGTAAATGAATGGATGTTAAAGGAAAACTTCGAGTGATCGAATCGCGGGGAAATTCGGATTCGATCCGAATCGAATTTTTCCTGAAATTCGGATCGAATCCGGGTTCGTCCGGATCGATTCGCTCATCCCTAGTGGTCATGGTAGGGCAAACTTTGGAGACCTGCTACAGCATCTATAGCACGCTGTTGGAAATGGTGGAGAGGTACATGGAACAAGCTACAGATGAGCTGTTGCTGCCTTATGATAGCCATTGCCTGGACTGTAAACAACTAAAGTGCACTTTGTTAGATGAACTAACAAAATAGCTTTGTCTGCTGTATGACAGGGACTCTTTTGCATTTGATGATTCAAATGATTCATGCTAGGTCCCAAGAAATAAAGGCCGGTCGCTGCTGATGGCAGCATCATGGTTGTCTGGGGAATATGTCCATAGCACCATGGCAACATATACTCATTTGATGATGCAATGACAAGGATGTGGCCGCAAAACAGGCTTGGTATCTAATCTATGTAGAAAATGTGTTCTGGATGTGAAAGCCAAGTGGCATGCAGCCCTTTGTCTCACATTCACTTCGAAAAGGCAGAAGAAGGGCAGCTTAGCACAACATGAGCTTAAATATGTGCAAGTAAATATAGCAAGCCTATTTGTATAATCATTGCCGGTCTGGCTGATAACCACATTGTGTGTCCTGCTTAGATCTCATCTAAGGGATTTTATGTGTTTCTCAGTTAAAATGTGGAATTAGGTGACTAGATGTTAAAAAGATCCAATTTGGATAAACATTGACAGCATCTTGTATTCCTCCATAGGTGGGATATATCACCTAACACTGCTGTTTGACTGAGCAACAATTACCCTTTGTGTGGCAACTTGGCCACTTGAATCACTGAAAGGGTAGTCGCTGAATATCCAGGCTTGTGATATCTACGGATAAGCAAGATAGTTCTCCACCCAATGGTTGATGGCAGTCACATGATGGAGAGAAAAATCACCTTCCTTTACTTTTTAGGCCTCTACAGGCATGGACCTTGAGCTTGCAGTAGGCCTGGGGACCACCAAAGGCTATAGGTCAGCTGTGAAGTGGATCTCCTGTGTAAAATGACCCAGCAGCCCACAGGGGATCACTACATCCCCCCCAGCTTCCTGAACTGGGCCAGAGGACTGCTGGAAAGCAGTAAAAAAAAAAGCTGACAATAATATATCGCATCCATGTTCATACACTGCTTATGCGTCCCACATGACTGCCGGCAGCAGACGGCAATCAAGGGGCAAGCAAATGTTACGACATGCGTGGCATGTGCTTGAATGCCCAGTGGATTCTAATGGTTGCTGGCTGCATCCAGTGCTTCGCCGGCAGCAGTTTGGCCAAAGTTTTGCAATGAGTATTATGGCTGATTTTGGGTCTCTATGGGAGGACAAGCAATGCAAACTGGGACAACCAGATATAGGGGTTAAGGCAGGTCTTTACTCTGATCTGATTAGAATTTGAACTGTTATTTTTCACACTTTAAGCAGGTTATTCACTAAAATGTGGAAAGTTTTCCTACTGATTTCTGGGTTTCATTAAGGAGGAGTTCCAATCGAAATTGACTGACCTTCCTCTTACACAGCCAGCGGAGTAGCATCCTAATTCGGATGCCAAGTTGCGCTCTTGTCTGCAGTGAGGCCTAGTATTTGAGCAGCACCCCGTCCCATGTGACCACCAGTGGCTTTGTTCATACCTGTATAAACTCTGGTCTTGTGAACCCAAATCACGTGAACAGCAGCCATGGCGTGTGCATATGCTGCCATATCTCAGGCTGTTGGTGGGTGCGCGTGGGGCATGCTGCAAGAGTAAGAGAAGACATAAGTATAAGACCACGCCAATAAGTTGTCTCTCCTTTTAGTAATTCAAAGATTAAAAGTTCATTTGGTTCTTCCGATTGTGCATGTCAGTTTCAATAGTTCCACTGCTGTAGTCCACTCAAAACTAATCCACATAAATCATAAAGCATACATGTATAGATCCACTTCATGCACCGGTGTCCCGTGCCCACTGATATGATATCATGGGCACTGGGACGGGAGATCCAGGTCCACTTTAAGGAATTTACACTTGCGGCAGCTCTCACTTTCACCCTCAGAGGAATCACAATCTCACATCATCCCTCTCAGTTTCCCGCTACACTCCTCCACCTCGGGTCCCTGCAGTTCTCCTAAAAAGTTGTCATTCTTATCTTCTGCATGTGTGGGGTGAGATTCATGCACAGGAAAGGCCCTCTCACCCCCCAGTGTGTGTCCCCACTGTCACTGGCTGAGTACCGCTGTTTGGTTTGAATGATAGCTTTTTTTGAGAACGGGGGGACCCAAGGTGGAGAAGTGTAGCGGAAGATTAAGAGGGCCGATGTGAGAGCCGCCACGATTGTGATTCCTCTAAGGGTGAAAGCGTCTTTGAATCTCTAAATGATCTGAATCTTTTATGGGGGTGTCCAAGCGACTGGAAGAAGAATGGCTGATATAGAATACACCTGCCATCTGCTGTATGAGCTACATGCTCACTCTTTGTGTACTTGCACTCAACCCTCTTCTCTTTGTTGTCAGAAAAAAATATCTTTCCCAGCTTATTATTAGGGATTCTTTGATCAAAACCATCTCTATCAAAGCAAAGTTGGCACCAATCCACTTTTGTTTCCATTCTTATAAACCAGCTATTAAGTGAAAAACTGCTATACAGCCCAACACACCGCTTTTTATTTTGCTTAAGAGAAGAGCCCTTCTAGCTCTCATCTTTTTTTAAATTTTTTTGCTTAAATTCTCTATCCTGATTGGGTACACGCAATTAATTAAACAGGTAAACAAAGTAGTAGTAGTTAGTGGAAATCACTGTGCTATAAAAACTAAACTAAAATAACAACACATAAATACACCTCTTATACACTGGGCCTTATTTATGATGTGCATCTCTTAGCATCAATTTTTAGGCTATGGCGCCAGCTTAGGCGCGCCGGCTTTCCCGTCTAATCTGGCGCTGTGCTGTGTACTACATTGGCGCAGCAATGAACACTAACTAATTAGCTTGATTGTTGCACTGAGGTATTGGCCGGCCTATCTCAGCGCCCGTTGGACCCGACGGCTGATTATCCCAGCGGCATTGCCACATTGTACTGACATTTTCCGGCACTTCGCAGCATATTTATGAAAATTTTCCTCCTTGAAATAGTTGGCGCTGTATTTTTCCGATGCTGGTCGGCGTTTCATCATTACCGCTACAAGATATCATTGCTGGGGGCAAAGGAGACAAACTTTACAGTGCGTTTTGGCTGCATTTTTGTTGTTGCTCTCCAAATACACTTTTTTAAGCAATGAAGCCAATTCTAATAACTGGTTCATCTAGTTCCCACTTTTCAATTATTGCCAAGTTCCAATGCAAGTTCTGTACAAATACATGTGTGCAATAATAATTATAAGCATTAAACACTTCAGTCCAGTTCTGCCCATTGTGCTCTATGGGATCTTAAACTACAGTGTCAGGTCAGGTCTTACTGTTAAATAAGATGTTAGCTGGCATTCAAATGTTAGCGTTTTTTAGTTGTTAAAGCGGACCTTCACTCTGAATAAGAGTCTATCTTATATGTTTCCCACACCCTGTACATACAGATTGCTCACATTAAA
The DNA here is from genome assembly GCA_027917425.1 of Gastrophryne carolinensis. Classification (NCBI taxonomy): domain Eukaryota; kingdom Metazoa; phylum Chordata; class Amphibia; order Anura; family Microhylidae; genus Gastrophryne; species Gastrophryne carolinensis. Next base: position 93,763,073 of record CM051239.1, read on the forward strand.
AATCATCCTACCTGCATCTACTGCATGTTATGAGCCTTTAAACATCCAAGATGGCGGCTTATGGAAGCCGCCATCTTATCAGGCAGCCTGCAAACAGGAAGTGCCTCCTGACTGTGCTGCTCTGCATTCTGGGGCTGCTGACCGTTACCTGACCCCAGCTCTGCTCTGTCTGAGCAAAGCACAGCTATAACCCGCCCCCCTGTACCTTATCCCACTCTCCTCTCCTCAGTAAGTGTGATGCTTCTGAGTCAAGATGGCGGCGCCCGTATCCTAAATTCCTGAACAGAGTCGCAGCCCAGTGAGGGAAAGAATAATAAGTAAGTGACTAAAAACTTAAAATATATTCGTTTTAGATGCTGGGGAATCATTTTTTAAGGGTTTGAGCTTTTCAACAAATCATGGTGAAGGTCCGGTTTAAGTCAGATGCTGAGTGTCACTGAGGGCAAAAAAGTGGTGCTCTGTGGCACTGATGCTTCTTAAAAAAGGCCCTTACTTAATATTGTGCTTTTATTTTTATTTCAACATGGGCTCCTCCCTTCAGGACATTTGTCTAAATGTCACAATGTTCTTCAAAAGCTCAGACCAGCCTTTCAGTTGATTTCAATTGGCACCTACTTGGTACTACCTATGCTGATGCTCGCCACTGTTGCCCTAATCTTTCTGGTTTCTGGCTTCTGTGCATGCAGAATTAGTCCCCTCCACCTTTTTAAAGTGAATCTGTCACCAGGAATGCTCTGAATGGCAGTTATAATGGACCAAAACTCATTTTGGTTGGCAACTCCGAAGCTGATCCTCAATTTGGAGAGAAATCTTCTGGTCTGCCTGTTATACTTACAGATCCAGTGATCCACAGTGCATCTCAATGGCTGGTGCAGACATGCTATGCTGAACTCTGTTCATTCATATGCATGGTAAAGAATACTAACTGGACGAGAGCCCACCATTGCGCAGCGGGATTGCTGACAAGGTGGGTATACTGGCATTCACAGGAACACAGGGTCTGAAACCCAGAATGGTAAAAATTCAGGATTTAGGTCCACTTTGTGTTAAAAACCCACCCTTGGGGCATCCTGATGTGGGATGCCCTGCTGTTTGAAACCCCACTGGCCGCCCGATATACTTACTTAAAGTGGACCAACACCCAGGATTTTGACTATCCTGGGTTTTGGTCCACTTCGGCGGGGCACCCCGATCGGGGGTGCCCCGCTGTGTGAAACCCCCCAGAAACCCCAAAAAACTCACCTCTCAACGCTCCCACGTGAACGCCGCAGCCAAATCCCCGCCAACGTCCAGGCGGGGATCAGGAACGTCCAAGCCGCTTCCGCCGCCTCCCGCGCGTCACTCTCTGCGCGCGCGCGCCCCCGCCGGCCATTCACAGAGGGCCGGCGCGGGCGCGCGCACGTCTGGAGGGGCGCGCGGGAGGCGGCGGCGGCGGAAGAGGCGGCGGATCAGGTAGGGTCTTTTTGGGGTTTCTGGGGGGTTTCACCCCGCGGGACATCCCGATCTCGGATGTCCCGCGGGGTGGGAGGTGATCGGCCCGGGAATCTTATAGATTTCCGGGCCGATCACCCCTGGGTGTTGGTCCTCTTTAACCATATGTGGCTGACAGCAGTATTTTCCCCCATCCTTCTGTGCTGCCATACCTGACTGACATGGCCATGCACAGCCATAGAGAGATGCAGAGGGTGCCGCCGCCAAGCCTAAGCTCCTATTTAGCTTTTTTTAGCCACTTATCTATATGTATGGCCAAGGAAGCTAATTGGAGCAGAGCCACACTTGCGCTGCATGGTCACTGGCAAGATAGGTGTATGCTGCAACCAGTGGGATTTCACACAGCAGCAGGGCATCCTAAATTGGGATGCTGCAAGGCTTTGGACCAAAACTCAGGAAAATCCTGGGATTTGTTCTAATTTAAACCACACCTTCAGCATGATTTAATGAAATGCCCAAACCCTTAAAAACTATTCCCCAGCTTCTAAAATTAATATGCCGTATTTAAAGTTTTTAGTAACTTACTTATTATTCTTTCCCCCACCGGGCTGCAACTCTGTTCAGGACTCTAGGATACAGACGCCGCCATCTTGACTCAGAAGCATCCCATACTGAGGAGAGTAGAGCGGAATAAAGTACAGGGGGTGGGGTTATAGCTGTGCTTTCCACAGACAGAGCAGAGCTGGGGTCAGGGAAAGGACCGCAATACCAGAATGCAGAGCAACACTGTCAGAAGACACTTCCTGTTTGCAGGCAGCCTGATGCTCCATGAGCCGCCATCTTGGATGTTTAAAGGCTCATAACATGCAGTAGATGCAGGTAGGATGATTTTTAATGTGAGCAATCTGTATGCACAGGGTGTAGGAAACATATAAGATAGGCTCTTATTCAGGGTGAAGGTCCACTTTAAGCTGTTCTCTGCATGCAGCAGCAGAAATGCCCCTATTGTGATCACATTGCAAATCCAATCACTGCCACAAAGTGTGAGAGCCAGGCATTGCCATGGCACGTCCCCTCTGTAAGAGGCAGCAGGAGCACAGCAGGACACCAGCATTTTAAAGCATCAACCCAGAAGGAAGCAGCTTCGGACATTTGGACCTTTTCTTTTATTTGTGAATAAAAACTGTGAAATAGAAATGCAACAGAAATATTAACTGTGTATTAGGAGCTTTAGAGGTATAGAGGCACTTTTGTATTGAAAGGCAATAGCAAAATAATATTCAATTATTGTCATTATTCTAGGCAGTGAAAACAGAAAATCATGGCTTACGTTTCCCTTTATCTGATGTCACCATGTAGTATCGCACAAAAAGAAGTGTTTTGATTGTCAATATTTAATCAGAGTTTCTGGAAAGCGTTTAGAGAAAATGCCCGGGAAGCCGGTTCTGCCAGTAACCTGGATGCTCAATTAAATGCTTACCTTAAAATAAGCATTCCCCCGTGTTGGATTAGAGAGGTGGGGGCAGACCACATGCACACGTGTCGGTCATCCTCCCGACATATGTTTCCAACAGACTTGGAACAGCAGCTGTCCCTTTTACTACTCCTAGGAATGTTAAAAAAAACAAATGCATCAAACAAGTCTCTCTGTGCCACCAGCTTTCCAAAGAAGGGGATCTCGCAGAGCAAAGCTGCAGGTGCCTTACCCCAGACCCTTCTAACCCTTGCCAAATTTATGCCAATGTATTCTTGGTAATGAAGGTAAAGCAGATCTATATTCAAATAAATACGGTAGATCCCTCTTAACAATTTGATTTTGGATGTCTCTACAGTCTAAGATCCTTAGAAATTCAAAATCAGGCTTGGTGCTCTGTATGATGGGGGATTAGGACATACAGTAACTTTACACTGCAGTGAAGCACTCCTATTGGTGGATTTATGGCTGCCACATTGCACCCCATTGAATGAAGCTACCTTGGGAAAAGTGGACCAAACCCCAGGATTTTGACTATCCATGGTTTTGGTTCTTGCCCCAGGGCACCCCGCTGTGTGAAACCCGCCAGGTCGCCTGAACAACCTCACCTATTCCTGGTCCTATGACGCATGTGCGGCCGCTGACCAGATCAGTGCGCTTGGATCCACTCGAGCTGCTTTGTCCAGGAGCACTTCCTAATGTGAGCAGATCTGAGGGAGGTGGCGGTCGCATCCCCCGCTACCCTTTAACAGGGAGCGTGTCCTTGCCGTCCATTCATAAATGCCTGGCACGGGCACAGGCACACGTCCTGCTAAAGGGATAGCGGGGATGCGGCCGTTGCTCGCGCATGCACAGTTGGACCAGGAATGAAGGTGAGTATTCAGGCAGCGGACACCCCATAAACTCCAGGGTGGGTTTTGGTCCTCTTTAATGCCAGGCTCTCTAATGGTGTGACGGGGTAGATTGGGGTTGTTTAGTGGCACTGTAGACCAGTCCCATTTAGTCAGTGATGGAGCGAAACTGATACATATCGATCAAATTGATCACTCTTCCTTCTATCAGCTTATGCCCATAACAGTCTGGGCTAAGGGACTTGGGCCCTATTTACGATGAGCGCCATTTAGAATCTGGTGGCCACAGCGCCAGTTTTGGAGCGCCGGCATTCTTGTCTTTTCTGGCACTGCGCTGTGAACTACAATGGCGCTAGAAGTCTCAGCACCAAATGTTAACTAATTTGCTTTGATTGTTGCACTAGGTATTGGCCAGCCTGTGTCAGCGCCTGTTGGACTCGACAGCTGATTATTCCAGCGCCAATGTCACTTAGTACCGCACAGCGTATTTAGGATTTTTTACTCCTTGAAAAGCTTGGTGCTGTATTTTTCCAGTGCTGGTCAGCGTTTCATCATTACATTTATCCCCATACTATTATTATAAGAGACTAAAGACTATCCAGGGCCACCATTAGAAAATGTTGGGCCCCCATAAAACCTAAATATCAGGGCTGCCCTTCCAACAAGAATTTGAATAGATTTCTATAGCTGCTATGAGCAGTGCATGTTTACTACAGCACTGATGTCAAAAAGAAAGATGTCTGCCGAAATGGCTTCAGCAGGCCACTTCCTTTATGGGCATATTTGATTTGTTAAGTAAATCCCCTGGGCATGCAATGTGACTGTCCTGCTGTGAGCAGGGAAATAAGGATTCATTATTCAAGTAGTTAAATTAGAGAAATACTATAGTTAGTAGTAATGTTGCTGGAGTATCAGAAAGTGTTTTTAAATAATGGACGTATGCAGCGGTATAACTAAATTTGACGGGGCTTGGTGTGAACATTAAATGGGGCCCTTTCAAGGCTCATACATGAAAAATTTTTCTGTCTTTTAACTCAATTGGGTGCAGCTAAACAAATAAAGCTTGATACAGCAGAGACAACACATGCTTTCCTTCTCCAAATTATGCCAAGTGAACACAAATATGATAAATATGGTGGAGGAGCAACACTGATGGGGCCCCCTGCCCTTCCCTGGTGTGGTTGCACTCCCTGCACCCTGTCAAGTTACGCCCCAAGATGTATGTGTTAGGATCAGGCCAAAATCTGTAAGATATAGAAAGGAACCAATTCCCCAAGTGGTTCCTTTCTACAAGTTTGAAATAGAGTTGTGAATACTTAAATCTGTCGTAAACCTTGAAATATATTTAAAAATAAGCATTCTATGGCCAGTGCTCATGTCCTCTCTGTGCAGGTGGTGCTACTAGTATATGTTTTAGATTAAAGGAAATTGCTTTGGTCTATTACTTATGGTTCATGCTCATGGTCTTTTCAGTTGCCTATCTCCTACGCTATGTGATTCCTAGAAATATCTAGCCTGGAATCCCCTGAATTCTATATCACACTTGAAAGCCCTCCGTACACGTCTGAGTGGAACGATAAGCTCCTGGATGTTTTGGATTTTTTTTTTTTTTTTTGCAGGCGAGTTGAGTTCTAGGAAATTCTTATGTGAGTAGAAACGTCAGCGGTGGCTTAAAATATGCGATGTGCTTTACGGAGAAAATATTCTTTAAGATCCGCACAATACTTTTATTATCACAACGGGTCAGTAATTATCTTACCTAAGGGCAACAATTTTCTAAATGAAAATCTCTTTTCTTGAAATGGAACTGGTAGATTTCACACCGTTCTCCCCGGCGTTTCCTCAAAACGATTTGTCTTCCCACATTTATTCTGTAAGAGAGATGTAATTAATATATATATAATGCTTTTTAAAAATATTGGACTCTTAAAACTCTATTTTATTTTATAGATGTCTCCGTCGGACCTTGAAATAAGTAAGATGCAGCTGTTGATGCCTCACCGCCTTTCAGTGGAATATCCGGACCAGCCATTTCAAAGGCCGCGGGCGGTGAGCGCTGTCAGCATCCTAACCAATGCTATGGAAGGTAAATAGCTTTTTTATTAAAATATTGAAGCTTATATGATGGACCATTTAATTTATCCAAAGTATGCTGGCTGCACACCCCGTTATTGTGGGTGCTCAGGTGGACAACAATAGTTCAGCTGCTGCTTGTCAGTGGATTTAGAGCATCTGAATATACAGAATCTGAGCTGGTTACCTGTAGTTACTTTTCAACAGTGGCTTTTCAGCCAGGTAATAAACAGCTTGATCATGGCAAACAGGAAGTGAGGTTATATCTCACTGACAATCTCATTGGCCTTGATTTATCAAGAGTTGAAAAAATTTCTCATGGTAGTAAAAAATGCATAATTATACCCAATACATTTTTAATTAGACACAAATAAACTTACAAAAAAAAAAAAAAAAGTTTAGGGGTGGACCATGGGGACCCTAAACCACGGCATCAATTTACACAAGTAATCAGTAATCAATATAGCCCCAATAAGCCGCTGTGCCCCCCATTTGTGGTACTCTATTCATAATAACAGTGCAAACATACTATCCTATTACATATACAGAAAGTACAGAGTGCAAGAACCAGTATAATCACATACTAGTTCAAAGATTGCAAAGATTACATCTCACAAAATAAATTCTCAACCTATCTACAAAGTGCTAGTGGCTTTGAGCAGGGGGAACTTTGTGGACCATGGCACATGGTGATGTACTTTCTACTAAATCATGCTTAATAATGTTTGAAGTGCCTAGTAGAAGTTTTTTCTATCATGCTAATTTTTTTTTAACTCTTGATGAATCGAGGCCATCATATGAAAGAAGAAGGATGGAACCTAATTCCGGACCAAATTGTTTAGATTATGTTACATATGAAAAAAGTAGAAGCAGTTACTTACTCCTATTGCTTCACTTCACTTGGAGAGATATAGGCTAGAGGCTAGTATGTTTGCACTGTTATTATATTATATATAATGCTAAAAAAAGGGGAGCACAGAGGTTTATGGGGGCTATATTGATTATTGATTACTTGAATTCATGCCATGGTTTAGGGTATGCATGGTCCACCCCTAAACTTTGTGTGTATGTTTTTTAATGTGGTTTTTAAATTGTCTTTGTAAGTTAATTTGTGCTTTACCTAATTAAAAATGTATTGGACATAAATATGCATATTGTTGCGCTTATCACTGGCCAATTAATGGGGTGTCTGGGCCACCCCATTTATTTTGTATGTATGTAAAAAGGTGCTTCATTCTTCCAGAGATTTTTTGTGTCAGATGGCTCGCTGCCTTGTTTCGCCGAATCGCTCAGCATGTCCAGTATTATATGTGTTATTTGATGGAAAACAGACGTTACATCCCAAATATTGAAATTAGCACACAGTGTTTCTTTTGTAGGCTAAAGCTTTAGAGAATACCTAGTTCTCGTCGCCAGACATGATGTCTTACAAGGAACTGAAAATCACAGACACTTTTACGCATAAAACCAGAACATTCAAAAAGTTTATATTCGCATTTTTTAATGTCCATTGGTGTTTTAAAACTCCACATATATGATCACATTAATGTCATCAGTTGAGTGCCCCTTTCTAGAAAATGTGCAGTCACTGGAAGGTCTGTCCACTGGAAGGTAGTTTATTCAGTTAACCTCCTGTCCTCAGCCCAGTGCCCCAAAACAGCCTGTGTTTCTTTTTTTTTACTAAATTATTTGCACAGTGTTCATAAAAACTCTAACTGGATGCCGTCTGATGTCTGAATGGCGGTCCTTTGGCTCCTTGACCCTACAGCGGCACCCCTTGTGCGCTTCAGCAATATTTCATTCAGTTACACACACCCTTCAGGAGAGGAAGGGGGTCTTTTAAACATATGGCACAGAAGTGTAAGCATGAGAAAGCTTTTCTGTGTACAGTTTTACTGAGTTGTATGTGGCAGTTTAGCTTGTAGTGGTTTGTTGTTTAGCTTCATTGTGATTATTATAGCTGATAAGCTTAGCGCTGCCTTCCGAAACTGTCAGAGCTGCTGTGTGAGGGGGGACACTGCTCTCTGCTTTAGCTAAGACACTCGGTACACAGCTCTGGCTATGTCCCTCTCTCTTATTCCTCTCTGGACTTTGTGTGACTGAATGAATCATTGCTAGAGAGCACGAATTGCACTGCTGCTATGGAGCCATATGGCCGCCAATAGAACACACATCCAGTTAGTGTTTTTATTAATCCTGTGCAAAGGGTTTAGTAAAAAAAAAAAGCACAGGTTGTATTGGGAGCACTGCGCTGGGGACAGAAGGTGACTACATTAATCCATCCTTTTGGGTATAGGAACACTTTACGTTGTATTATCACTTTGTTTCATTATATATATGTTATATTAATATATTGAACATTAGCCTTAAAGTGGAACAGGGTTTTGACTATCCTGGTGATTGGTATCTGCCCCAGGGGCATCCTACATTGTAGGATGCTCTCCTGTGTGAAACCCCCGAGACCGCCCACTTCCACTCAACTTTCTGCCGTCCCCACTGTCCATTCAGTGCTTTAGGTGGTGCATACTAAGACACTGATTTGAACTTTGTGCCGGCATAGGTGCACCTGCGGCCTTATTCCTGGCTCTCCTGTGGAGTGCGTGTGCCCGGCCTATCTGAATGATTGGGTGCAGGGAAGCGCACACAGCTATGGGGAATGCTACGGGAATGCTGCCGCTGGAGAAGACCAGGTCATGAAAGCAGATGGGATAAGGCATCTCAGGGGTTTCACACAGTGTGGCATCCAGTGTAGGATGCCTCAGGAGCAGGCTAGCGGCCTTTAGATTCCAGGCTACCTGCAGGGGGTGATTGGTCCACTTTTAGAATATTTGTTATTCCCACTAGATAAAGATACAGCCTGTTTTTATAAAGGGCATATAAGCAGTCCAAAAGGCAGTAAGCCACAGGTTTACTCAAAGGTAAAAGTAAGGGCTATTTCTAGGGGAGGACGATCACCTGAGAACCAGGCCATTTGGGCACCTTTTTCACAGCCATCCTATTTTCTGCAGTTTAGTCAGGGACACCGTTAGTGGTGCAAGCCATAAGACAAACTTATTATTCCCCCATATTGGGCTCAGTCAAAAAGAGGAGGCACTGTCTGCTACTAAGGTATAGGCACAGCCTGGTACATAACTGTATGGGGCAGCAGCAGCACCCTCAGATGGGTGAGGAGAGGGCCGAACATTTTCCTTCCCGCACTAAGCATTATTTTTCCTAGAAACGTTCCTGTTCTAAACATAAAAGAAGATGCTGTGACTAATGTAAATGCTTTGAATACAAGTCTGCACTTACAATGTGCTACTTGTAGATTTGCCTGTGAGTGGCATTGATTTTAAGTGAGTTTTATTGATATGCAATCAGACTTGCTTGTTTGTACCATCAACGGTCTCCAGACAAATGGCTGTCGTGTTGTTCTGAAAACCCCACTGCTAAAGCCTATTTGTTTCTGTTCCTTGACTCAATCGTGGCTGATAAAACTATAAGTACTAAAACATGTATATAATATAATCACATTTTTTCCAGAATAAGGTTAAATCCTTTAAATTCAAAATATAAACTAAGTTTTGTTTTCTTTAATTCTTGTAGAACTAGAAGAATCTCATCAGAAATGTCCTCCATGCTGGACACACTTTGCACAGAGATTTCTCATTTGGGATTGTTGTACTCCATGGTTATCTATAAAGAAGGGTGTGAAATTTGTAGTAATGGATCCCTTTACTGACCTGACCATCACCATCTGCATTGTGTTGAATACACTTTTTATGGCTTTGGAACACTATAAGATGTCGGAGGACTTTGAAAAAATGCTTACAATGGGCAACTATGTAAGTGATGTATGGTGTAATATTATTATTGTTCCACTACCGTAAAGGCAGGGTATATACAGAGACGACAAAGCTCAGAAAGCCATATATTGGGATGGGATGTTAAAACCTTGGGATGGGCTCATTCTCCCACCTGCTGTGACTATAACAAACATGAAGAGTTGTTCTGAAAAGTTTGCCAGCTCCTTTCTGAGAGGTCCATTGTGTTACATTATATAAGCCAAATAGCAATTTATTTATCTTAATTGTTTCTATTGCAATCAGCTGTGATACTTTCTAAAGAAGTCATGAGCCTACTATTGGAATGAAGATAGCTTACAGTGCAATGTGATGTGTGCTGTGGGATAGAAAAGTCTCTGTAGAGATTGTATCCTCTTTATCCATACTGTTTTTGTGCTGATACTATGTATCATCCATTTGATTTAAGTTTTACTGCAATGGCACGGGGGGACCTACTGGTGATCTACTTGCTTGCTTTTTTGCTTTTTATTTCTAGTGTATAATAACTTAGAAATGACCACTGTGTACTGAATACGTGTACTGTGTACGAATTGTGTTTACACCTGATGCTTGCTACAGCTGAGGAAAATACTTGCAACAAACTGAATCTGAACAGACAATAGAAATAAAAGAGTGACTACAACAGGGTTACATGATATTGTCTTATGTATTATGTTTTTAAAAAATACTATTTCTATACGAGGAGATTGACTTTACACTAACTGTACACTAACTGTAACTGTACCCCAAAACTATTGAGGCACCAAAAGAAAAGGCCTCCATTATTTTTTTTCGGGCCGGTCACACTTACCTAGGGAACTAGAACCCCCCCCCCCCAAGAGTTATTCAAAAAAGGAGTCCTAGGCCTCAAACTTAGAAACCGAGACTGGAGCCTGCACTAATTTTAAAGGACTTACACTATTGTAACTCCTTCCCCTCCCCCCTTTTTAATTTAGAAATGATGTGCCATAAGAGCTATCTGCTGTTTGCTTTAGATGGAGCACTTCATTTGAACTATGCTGTTCTGCTATTGTATGTCTTAACAGAAAAAGAGGTAAAAGTGGTGTGTTATCTGCAACAAACCTTATTATAGTTACCCAGAAAGGGAAGACAAGACATGGCATCACTAAAACAAACTCACTTTACTTTTTAAGCCTAGCATCTACTAGGGGTCTGAGTGTTCATTTCTCCAAATTATTTGGCCTTTGGGCAAGAACTTTTCTACCAGCATTGCTTTTAAAAGCCACTATTTATTCCACTGGTAATTATACTTCTCCACATCACTCTTCTCTGAGGTTTTTATTGTTGTTGCCTTTTAAAGTGTCATCGTATTCCGTGGTGCTGTACAAAGAAGAGATTACAGGAGGGTGGGACGAGTAACATACTGATTATGAATGGGGCATCATGAGTCTTATATAACAGAGATATGACAATTAATGAATGTAATACATACAGTATTATGAGTCTAATGTAACAAACCACATTTATACAGGAGTACGTGAGGAGAGATAGCCTGCCCTTGCAAGCTTACAATCTAAAGGATGAGGGTGGAGACAAAAGGTTGGGACACAAAGAGTATATACTAAGCATGGTAGCAAGTGATGTGCAGGGAGACAAGACTGTGAAGTGCATTTTTTAAGCCAGATGATAGACTTTTCTAAACACAGGAGTTTTAAGGGTTATTTTGAAAATTCTAAGAGTTAAAGGGTGGTGAACTGTATGGGGAAGGGCATCCCAGTTAAGTGGCATGTCAAAGAGGAGGCCACAGGCAGATCAGACACAGGGTCTAAGTAGGTATCTTTGGACTAGTAATGTAATGTAAAGCTACTTGGCCATAGAGGATATTGTAGGTTAGGGTTGGGAGTTTGAACTGTGTTCTTTCAGTTAGTAACAACCAGTATAGGGATTGATAGAGAAGAGCAGCAGTTGAGAAGCATTAGAAAAGGGGGATGAGGAGAACAACATAGTCAAGAATATAATGAACTGTTTGCAGGTAGACCACTGAGGATGGTGTTTCAGTAGTCAAGTCGGAAGATGATCACAGCGTGCGCTAGAATTGGTTTCGGGTGTGAGGCTGAGAATTTTTTGGGTTGAAACTGCAGGATAGTGGATAGTAACTGAATGTGAGATGTGAATGAGAGAGAGGAGTCTAGTATAACAGAGTATTGGACTTAAGGAGCTGCAGTAATAGAGAGGTTGTTGAAAGAAATTGTTATTGAGGAAAATGGCAAGCTCAGTTTTTCAGTTTCAGAGAGTGAGATGACATGGGTGAAGAGATGGCTGTTACGTAGGCCAGGGCATGAGATAAAAGGGAAGCGAGATCTGGGCCTGGGAGGTACATTTGAGGTTCTCATCTTGTGGATGTAGCCTTGCTCCAAGAACTGACTAAATATGCTAGGGCAAATTAAGCCCTTGATACAGGCAAACGTGTGATGATGTTGAATATTGTATAGTAATTTGTTGAATGTATCACATTTAAGCATCATTTTATATCTACTGCTATGATTGCTTGGGAAGCGAACGGGTTCTCAAAGTATGGTCCATAGATCATTAGTGGTCCTTGAGGAAGTTTCTATGAAGGTATGTTTCTAAAAGCAAGTTTGGGCTAGTAAGTAAATTTACAGGCTTGGTTAGGATCTATCGTTAATTTTTTTGGTATGGTTTGGTATGATGCAGGTGGTTGCCATGAGGACACATTAGTTTTCACAGCAAGACAAACTGTCATTCACCCACATTATTTAAACTAATCATCAAGTGCTGGAATTAAGTGGTAGGTTTCATTACAGTATAGGAGTCAGAAAAGAAGTTAGGTTTACATTTTGGAGACAGCGTTTAAGGTTTTACATTAAATGGTTACATTTTGTGAAGTTGTAGTTGTATGGGTTAGGTTGGAATAAAGGGTTGCATTGAGGTGTAAGATCATGTAAAAGGGTTAAGTTTAGTTGTTAAGCTTAAAAGACACCAATAGCTAATATAAATATATTCCAGAACTCCTCATTCCAGCTTTTTCCCCCAGTATGTTCCTCCTTTTTCTTCAGCAGTTGCTACCTTGTTGAATCTTGAGACACTCTGGCTTTCAGGGGGAGAGGATCCTTACTGATTGCAGGGTCGAGTCCAGTCACGAAACTGCAGAAAGACAGAGGCACTCAGCATTTTGCCTTTGAAAATGTATCGATTTGCCACTTTAATAGGATACCTGCAACTAAAAAGATTGCACTGCAAAATATGAATACAATGGATCAAATTAACAAAGCCATCTTTTTCGTGCAAAAGAGTTAATTGGGCAGACAGTTGGCATAAGTGATCTCCTGTGGGTTTACATAATAAGAAATAAACTCAACTAATTAGCCTATTGCCAGAATCAGATACATGCCCAGGCTAAGTGATTTTCATCTATTCGTAGGTTCCTACAATAAAAGAAACCTGAAATGACTGGCTAGGGGAGTCTTATCGTACACAATGCTAGCTCAGTGTCAGAGAAGTTAGGCTACAAACTCCCTGGAGACCTTGTGTTCCCAGAGGCTCTTGCTTGTTTACAGTAATTGTAAACTGCATTTTAAACATGGCCGATCGAAGGGCAGATTTGGTATTGACAATGCATTATCTAGATGAAGGAGAATAAAACGCTTAAAAGAACACGCCACTTAACTTGTTCCAGGCAACATTTCAAAAGTTCACAAGCAGGGAGTAGCTCTTAGGCAAGAGAATGGCTCTGACAGCTATATTTAGACCCTGGAAGCATCTTTGCTGTACCCTTGGGAGCTGCCATATCTATGAACTGGCCTGGAATGACATCATATCCTGGCAGAAGAGTCTGGTCGACACACACAGGGGGAGAGAACCAATATATGAATCCATTTGTGCCCTTGTTTAATAAGTCAAAACTATATTCATCCAGACTCCAATACGGTGGTTTTAGGGTTAGAGGTTAAACACACTGGCCAAAATCTTCTCTGATTGCTGAAGAATACTCAACGTTTCTTAGATTAAATGGACATTTTGGAATGCATTTAATTTGTTGTTTGTGGATTGGCTTCATAGTCTTAAAGGGCATCTGTAGATATATTAAATAGTACAATAACACCCCCTTTACCTCCTCTGCAGTTCTGCAGTTCATCATCAGGTTGAGTTTTGAGAGGTTTGAACAGGTTCAGACTATAAGCTTGTAAGGGCAGAACTCTCTCTCCTACTATATCTTTTTTTCATAGCATTGACTTTGAGCTTTGTAGGATCTTGTTTGTAACAGTCTATGTAGTGTGTTTTACCGTCTCTGTAGTTACTACTTTGTACAGCGATATGGCTGAAGATGGCACTATATAAATGAACAATAATAATAAAAGTTCCCCAAAGGTTGCAGTTATTTTGTAACTTCTACACAAAAATAATTTGCAGTTTACTTTTGAAAACTGTCCCATTGCATGTGCAGGGAACTTTAATTTTTAAATAGAAAACTATTTTTTATTTTACCATTTTGTGTACTAAGTAAGAAAAATGTTCACTGCTTCTCAAAACTTCCCACCAGAAAATTCCAAAATTATTTGGATAATCTGCAGACTGAATTGTGGTTATCCGCACAAAATAAAGGAATTCCTGTAGGCCTTTATAAGCAATCTTTTTACATTATGTTCAAAGCGAACCAAATTTAGGATGAGTGGGGAGTGCACAGAGGGGTGCCGGGGATGCAGCCAGAGGCCTGTACATGCTCTGTGGCAGTAGGGATCATGGTAAGCCTTTGGGCGATAACAGGGGATTCACACAGCGAGGCATCCCAAATTGGGGGGTTACCCAGCCCTGGACTCTTTTAGACTTTAAGACCAGGTGTCATGGGTTCTGGTCCCCTTTAAAGTAGATGTTTTTATTGCACAAGTATGAGGTACAAGCTTGTATGAAGGTAATACAACCAGATTGTATGATGCATGGACAACTTTAGCTAATGTAATGTCATGACATGAATTCATGTGTTATCTGCTTTTGTTTTGCAGGTTTTTACTGGTATCTTCACTGCTGAAATGGTCTTTAAAATGATAGCCTTAGATCCTTATTACTATTTCCAGCAGGGGTGGAATATTTTTGACAGCATTATTGTGTGCCTCAGTTTAATGGAATTTTGTCTCTCCACTACCAACAAGGGAAACTTGTCTGTCCTTCGCTCTTTCCGACTGGTAAGATTTTGTTCTGACCTTTTTAAACTGGGCCTAGTAAATTTTAGTTGCCTTTAGTAGCAACATTACTTTCATACTAAAAGCATACATGCTTTTACTTTTTTCAGTTACAATGAAAAAAAGTAGTTAAGTGAAGAGGTTGCTACATTTTACTAAAATTTACCATTGTTTTATAAAATGACACTTGTCCCTGAAGGGGGCCTTCGCAATTGTTCAAATTAAATACGAGTGCTTATGGTAATTCTGAAAATAAATTAATTTTTTAAAAGAAAACTGTAGCATTACATCCATATTTTTCTGGGCTAAGTTCACATCTCTGCACTTTCTGTGTTGCACAGCACATAATGCAAAGAAACTAGTGTCTATCATTTTCAATGGGCCAGATTACATATATGCACTAGGTTGAGCTTTGCATTAGAAAAACATGCTTAGCGCAATGGATATGTGTGAGCATAGCCTTGAGAAAGGTAAATGGATTTGCTAAAGATATGGCTGTTTCGGATCAACACAAGCGTAATTGATCTGTTTGGACTAAATTTAAGGTAAACCCAAATCCAAACAGCAACACTATTAAGCAGTGTTCCCCAATCCTCTCCTGGAGAGCCAACAACAGTTCATGTTTTGTTGATCTCCACATAGCTGTCTGTATAGTTCTGCTGCTGCACTATTTACTGTGCATCTGTGTGGAGATCGAGAAAACCTGACCTGTTTATGGCTCTCTAGAAGAGGGTTTGGGAACACTGCTATAATGGAAACTTTAATGAAGTCTTACCTTCAAACCCAGGGGATCTAAGGTGGACGAAAACCCAAAGAACCCAGACCCTACCGTCTAAAATACTTTAGGGGGGATGAAAGCTTTCTCTAGGGGCTTTCCAATTTTGGATCAGTGTTTAACCCCCTACCCTGTTCTAGTTTACTCACCTGGTTTATCTATCCTAAGGAGTATGCCCTGCGTTTCTGCTGTACATGCTTGGCAGACCTAGCTGTTGTTACAACTAAGGGCTCATGCCCAAAACGTTGCCAACCTCAGGGAAACTACTGTTGCATGTTTTAGGATTTATTAAAAGGTACATTTTAATTTCTAGGAAATATTAGCAAGTTATCTCCTGTATCTATTGTTGTATTTTGGAGACCAGTCTCATTTTTAGTGCATGGGATTCCTTGTCAGCAGCTATTCAGGTCTGGCAACCTCACAGCAGGGATGTCATGTCATCAAGGAACGTGAGTAACTTTGGGGACAACATTTGCACAGCTAAATAGGATGCTGAATCAACCCTTATAGGTTTTCACACCACAGGGCACCTAGAATCAGGACACCAGGAGGGAGTGTATCCAAATGGGGTGGCATTTTCATGGGTTTTGGTCCTCTCTAAACTAGACCTATGCAGCCAACTACAACCCCTTGTGTTGGGTGTAGCCCTTCAATGATGTCAGGGGTTACATATATGTCCCCCTATGTTTGCAAGGTGACTACTACTGCTTTTAGCATGTAGGCCCTTCTACCTGTTGACGGTGGAAATTATCTAGCCGTGGTTTGAGATGACTCACTTGCTCATTTCTAGTTGTGAACAATTTATTTGCAGTTCCAGGACTTCTTAGATTGGTGGCCCCCGCATCAGTGTCTCAGACATCCTGGAGTGGTGGGTGACAGCTCATAACTGTCATTTTGCTGTTACAGAGCTGGGCATGCCCACTCTTCAGTTTCTCTAGAGGCACAGTCACATTGGCACCAAGGACAAACAAAGGTTACTTGTATTTGAAAATGTGGGAGACGTGTGTTTTGTTCATCCCAGATTTTGGTTTTATTGTAAGAAGCTTAACAAGGAGGAGCATTTGAGTATAAACCACAAGGTGGTAAGAAGTTCTTATTTTCAGTCACAAGAACACTAACCATGAGAGATCCATTGTTTGGGTAAGACTCACCGTAGCAGTGTGAGACACTGTTGGTCATGATACAGTACTGTCACAACTTTTTTTTTATCTCTCTTTACAGCTTCGGGTTTTTAAACTGGCAAAGTCGTGGCCAACGTTAAATACACTAATCAAAATTATTGGAAATTCTGTTGGTGCGCTCGGGAATTTAACCCTTGTTTTAGCAATCATTGTCTTTATTTTTGCTGTTGTTGGAACACAACTTTTTGGCCGAAACTACCTGGATTGTGTGTGTAAAATCAGCGACGATTGCAAGTTACCTCGATGGCACATGAATGATTTCTTTCACTCGTTCCTGATTGTGTTCCGGGTTCTGTGCGGAGAATGGATTGAGACTATGTGGGATTGCATGGAAGTGAGCGGTCAACCCTTGTGTATCCTGGTATTTATGCTGGTCATGGTCATAGGAAATCTAGTGGTAAGTTAACATATTTTTAGTCTTTTATTTCATTGAACTCTAGAGCTCATACATTTCAATTATTTCAATTTTCACAATGCACAATAAGCCAATAGACTCAGATTCATGTGTCTGGAAGAACTTTCATGAGCAATAAAAGTAATAGAAGCAGATCTTAATGCTAAAGTGATTGTTGTGGACAGGGAGGGAGGTGTCATCAGAAAAAGTGATGTTAAAAGGATTGACCGCCCAGTACAAATAACAAAAGGCTACTTACCTTTTGCCCTGTGCAGCTTATCGGTTATAGTCCATTGATCAGAAATTCAC
Source organism: Gastrophryne carolinensis (assembly GCA_027917425.1). Lineage (NCBI taxonomy): Eukaryota > Metazoa > Chordata > Amphibia > Anura > Microhylidae > Gastrophryne > Gastrophryne carolinensis. The sequence continues at coordinate 93,780,544 of CM051239.1, forward strand.
CCGATTCCTGAATCACATCCGGTGCCATCCTGGCCCCCACTGTCAGTCACAGGAGCGCTACCATGCCCTCCTTATTCATTGTGATGAAGGAGGTGTGCCAAGGCTTGATGTGCCTCCCTCCATTATATTAAATGGAGGAGGGTGTTATAGCACTCATTTGACTGATGGTGTGGGTGGCGCAAGTCAGACACAGGAGCAATGAAAAATGTAGTTCGGGCTCCAGGCAGAGTGAGATGTGATACAGCGTTTGGGTGAGTTGCTGATCACTGGTCTAGGACTAATCAACTGGATGGGAGTACGCTTTTGTTGCAAAGAATTTTTATTTGACTGAAACAAGTTGTAATCCCACCAAATTTCAGCCAGGTCCAAATAGGTGACACAAGAGCTGTAGACCCTAGAGGTCACTTTTAATGTTGTTAATTGCAATTTATTTGTCTAGCCAAAAATCACCTTCTGTCCAGTGCAGTCCCATTCCCGTTCAAAGTGTAGTGGGGCCACCAGGTCTTCTGCTTGCTCCCCACCCCCCACCTTACTCAGGTGTGCCAAAATTGCTTTAGCAGCTCTTTTAACTTTCCGTTGTAGGCTTTTATCTAGGTGTATAGGTACAAGTGGCTTTCAGGTATTTAGTTCAGGCCTACAGAAAATGACACCTGTGTTTTTCTTGTGCCAGGGGTTAGACTTGATATACTAAATACTGATAAACCACCAAAAGGTTTGAGCTTAAACAAAAAGAATAAACCAAAACCTAAAAAAAATTGCTTTCCTGGTTTATTTTCAATAACTATAACTTTAAGAAGGGCTACTGAAATAACGAGGCTTTAGTATAAAGTTAGTAGCTGCCAGTCCCAGCTGGTAAGCCCTTTGTACATGAATAGCAAACTAAGCTTACCACTTGGGCATTCTGTTTAATTTGGTGCTTTTCACAGATTAACATCATCTGGCAGCTGGTTAATACAGATGGTACTTAAGGAGGCCAGCGATCAATTTAAGCATTTATTGCTTCCCACTAAAGGATCCCCATTGATAACCTTGCTGGATGTTCCAGTGAAAAGCCACAGTATGTTAGTGGCTTGTACGTCATTGAAAGAGTCTTCCCCCGCTCCCTTGGTGTAAGCTTCTATGTTTATGAATACTCCCACATTTCTTTCTTGTATTTTCCTCTTTAATTTGGCTGCTGAAACAAAGCAGATTAATTTTGTTGCGTGCAGAGCAGAAATTAATTTGAAGTTAATTAGAAAATTCTGATTTGTCCCCTGCAAGGTGTGTTGGACGGCGTCCTATTGTTGGATTTTATATTTTTCTATATTGGCTTTGCTCATGATGGCACAGGGGGGGCTTAGTGCGGCTTAGAGCTGTAAAGATTTCTGCACACTAAAGCTTAGATGTTAATATTGGCGTTTTTGAACTCTTCGTTACCATCTTGTTGTCCATAGCCTGGACCTATACAATAGAGTGCTTAGGTTTTTTTCCCTTTTTCAGTTCCTGGCAAATAAAAGCTTACCTATGTATTCCAATTTTACCTGCTTTGAATCCTTGCCCATAAGAGAGTTTGAAACACTTAATTATTTTGCTTTGCAGCAGTAGACTTGCCCTAATTCCTATGTCCCCATATGGCCTAAATAGCTGAGTTCCAGAACAACATAGCTGCTGGTGAATGTCTTTGTGACAAATTCTTGGGAACTCATGCTTATCTGGGTCCATGTATCTAAAGAAAGGGGAATTATTTTTTATAGGTTCAGAGTGCTCCTGAAATCTTTAACAAGAACGTAGTTGTAATACCTTCCAAGTGAAGCTAATTTTCTTGCTTCATTTTCTGGGTCATAGCTGAACAGGGAAGGACATGCCACACAGCTAATGAATCATGAGCATGCTCAGCTGTGGTAAGAGCCGTGGTAACACTGTAGCTTGCCATGCTTGCTCATGCTGAGCTAATATCAATATTATGGCTGTTAAACCACATTTTTGCATGGTCCTGGAAAAATGAAATTGAAAGGAGGGGTAATAGATGATAGGCACATGGGTCACTTTAACAAAAGAAAGAAGATCTCTCGGCTGTGGTGAGAAAAGTGTTGTCACCTCTTTTATGCAGGTGCCTGCCTCCACCTCATCAATTTGTGATTCACCTGCTAAATGGGCAAACACGCATCCTAGAATTATTATTTAGAAGATTGCATTAAATGTATTACAAAAAGGAAGCAATTTTGTCCTACATTTTGTTGAAATGCAATTACATTAAGAAAGCAAATTATGGGGTGACATTTTTAACCTTTATCAAACCACTTTTGTATCTTTCAACACAATAATTATATGCTATTTATATAGTGACACTAACCAAAGCTAAGTCTCCACTGGCATCAGGCTGCAGTGTCAGGCATGAGGACATGCAGATTTACTAAAGCCTCCCAGGTGCCTTCTCAGTCGCATGCCGGACACACCAGACACTACACACAAGAGTGGTGCAGCTCGATAGAGGGCCCTCCTGAATCTCATTTGCCACATTCTGTGGTTGACCATTTACTTTCCATTCTCTGGTGTCCGAAGAGAGCATGCCATCACCCACCGGGGCAGTGGAGGGGAAATGAGAGAAAAAACATAATCTCAGGATTAATGTACCCTCTCCTTGTAATTTGAGGATGTCGGAGGACTGTAAAATTAGTAAAAGTTACAAGTAAAAGTAAAACAATGAGACCAGCTATGTATCCAATGCCTGAATGTATAATACTTCCCTGACCTGACAAGCAGGATTGGACTGGAGCACCTTGGACTCTCAGCTAGGTAGTAAAGGTGTCAGTAGTGGCTTTTCAGGCACAAACTTTCTGGGCAAGAGTTCTGGTGGTGTCAATCTGCTGGATCTTTCTCCCAGTAGAGGAGACAGTGACAGTGGGTGGCTCAGCTGTGGACTCCACACCCACAGCATTTTACACTGGGATCCATGAAGTGGTGCAGAAGGGGAAATTTCAGGTGCTGAATCCGAACCACTGCGCTGCTCCCATTTATGATGTAGCACAGCAATAGGATTAGAGATAGAAGTGCAGTGCAGATATGGAGGGGCAGTCGGGAGCAGGGCAGCATCTAAGAGTTCGCAGGAATTCTGGGGAACTGCCCATATGTGTCTGGAAGTGTGTGCATGCACATCTGAGGATGAATGCATGTCTGGGGGATGCACACATATGTATCTGGGAGTGTGTGTATGCGCATCTGGGGCTGCCCACATGCGCGTCTGGGGGTGCATGCATGTGTCTGGGGGCATTTGGAAGTGTGCACATGCACGTTTGCAAGTGCACACATGCACATCTGGGGGTGCTCACATGCTCACCTGAAGTTGTGCTCAGATGTGTCTGAGGGTGCAAGCATGGGCATCTGGGGGTGTGTGCATGCCCATCTGTGCGGCTTAATTTAAAAATTGGCCCCCCTTTCTTACCATGAACAGTTGGAAGGTATGGTTTAGGTTGATGGTGGGGTGAAAGTTAATAAAGCCTGGAATTTAAGGAGAGTCTCCTGGAGTCCGACCAGGATATCGTCAATGTAGCAAAGTCATGGGCATTCTGGCGCATGTTCATAAGTATGCTCCCTCAAGTTCTGTTATAAACAGATTGCAAACTGGGGTATTACATGACAAGCACACTGATCACATGTCTTCCCTTTAGTTATTATTATTATTGTTTATTTATACAGTGATGTAGAGATGTGCTCCCGCCTCAGCCTATATTAATGGCTGGTCGATGGAGTGTACCTCAGCTAAAGAAAAGCTGGAGATATGGTAGCTCCAGGGAAGGTGGGTTTTTGGGGTAGTTCTCAGATCTCCTTAGGTCCCTGAGGGTAGGAAAGTGGCCATCAAGTGTTTTACTGCTTTTTAAATCAAACCTTTTTCCATAAATTTGGATAAAATTTGGAATCCATGGGGATTGAAGCTGATTTTTGCTTTTTTATTTTTGTTGTCTTATTCTCTTAAGCTCACATATAAAAGCAAAAACACACAAAGCTAATATGAATTCTCTTTGCTTCTCTTTGCATATAGCAGCAAAAAATGTTGCTCTTCCTAAATTTTGGTCAAAAGCCCCATGCCGCAGCTCAGCAATTTATTGTGCAATGCCGCAGATTAAGGCTTTGCTGGGTACAGTGCATTATGTATCAAAGAAAACAGCATGCAGCCTCCATTTTCAAACATTTCTCTTATTACCTTTTGTTCGGTCTGAATACTCACTCCTACTCACTCAGAGTGGTACCACGAAAATATGTTCTTAGTCTTGTTACTTGTTTCCTTCTGCTGAATACGAACATATGTGACAATAAATATATTTTTTCCCCTCTTACATTTCTATTTCTGTCCAAAACTATTTTAAAGAGCTTTGTTCCGCTTACTCTTGAAAAGTAGCGAGAACACTTACCTGGCTTCATGTCAGAGCTGGGGGATAGGTAAAATGGCCCTGCATTTTGCATGAACACGCTATTGGAGTAATAAAGCCATTCTTGTAACTTTCAGCACAGGTGTCATTTTTTCTTTTTGTAACTATGCTGTGCCATAAAGGTTACACTCGCTAGCTGCAATTATACCTGGTGTTATGGCGCTATTGTTCCCTGGTAAATTATGAACATGAGTGTTTGTCGAAATAGAACCTAAAATAAAAAGTTTGCTAAAAAAGATTTTAAATGCTCAATGTTCATTCACAATAGGGAAGGGTCGCTAATACAATGTAACCTATTTATGCAAATAGTAAAGCGTGGTGTTTTGTGAATGTAGAAAAAATATAAACCTGCGCTAAAAGATGAATGAATCAGACTAGGATATATATATATATATATATATATATATATATATATATATATTCTGATTCTGTATCACCTCAATACAAACATGGGATGGGGGGTAGGTGCTCTAGCCTCTGGTGGACTAAAGAGCTCTCTGCCCCAAATTACACAGCATCCACAAACAACCAAGGAACATTGGGGTGAGTTAAAAAAAAAAGTCTCTCTCCTTTATTTAAAGCGGAACAAAACCCAGGATTTTGACTTTCCCATGTTTTGTTACGTTCCCCGGGGGGGGGGGGCATTTCGATTGGGGATGCCCTGCTGTGTGAAATCCCCCAGTTCGCCCAGATAAACCCCCTCCCAGTCCAATGGCGCATGCATGAGTGCTCAGCCAATGAGAGCTGTTTACTATGTTTACATCTTTTGGCAAACAACTCTCATTGACTATAATGGGGAGCGTGTGCTGCTGCATCCCCGGCTGTGCATGTGCTCCTAGAGATGCAGGGGATTACGCAGCACACGCTCTCCATTGACAACAATGAGGATGGCCTGCCGCATTACGTAATTTCAGTGGGCAGCTCTCATTGAACGAGAGGTCGCACATGAAGCCAGCGCATGAAGCCAGTGGCTGGCCCTGGAATCTAAAAGATAGGTTGATGTTTTTTTTTTCCGCTTTAAAATAACAAAAATCCCCTTTTAAAGCAGGTTGCTTTGACTTAACCAAAGCTGCTAAAGAGTTCACCTGCTACATTGTAAGACTTGAGGGACTAGTAGTTATTTACTTATTTACTCCCCCTGTGCTAAGCCTGATAGCGGCAGGCAGCGTCTGGTGATGCTCATTTGGCAGTACCCGGAGTTTAGTCAATTTAGTGTTTAAATGTAGCTCAATTATTGAATTCGATTTTCTGTTGAGAAGGCTTAAAGTGGACCAAAACCTAGGATTTTAACTATCCTGGGTTTTGGTCCTTTCCCCGACTGGGGGTGCCCCGCTATGTGAAACTCCCCCAGATCACCCAATCTAAGTCACCTCTTCCCGGTCCTACGACGCATGTGTGGCGCTCGTCCAATCAGCGCGCTCCGAGCAAGCTGGCGGCGGATCCCCCGCTTCCCTCTAACAGGGTGTGCGCCCTGCTAGAGGGATAGCGGGAAGCAGCTCGTGCATGCGCATGGACCGTGAGGCAAGGTAAGTGTACATGGTGACCTCTGGAGTTTCACACAGCGGGGCATCCCGATTTTGAATCCTTTAGATTACCAGACCCGTTGCGCTTGGTTTAAGTGGTTGGTTGGCCACTTTAAGAAATCAAGACTGTACTCCTGGTAGTGTGGTCCCATCCCTTACACTGCACACACAGTGCAGTGTATATTCTGCAAAGGTTACATGAGAGCATACGATCAGCATCTGTTACGTGTAAGACATACAGAAGATTAATCTGAGTGATCTGTTGAATAAAGCTGAGTCTGTTGAGATTCATTACCTTTTTTGTAGTCCATGCACTGGATCCTCTACAAAGAAACAGTGAAAAGACAGACACACAAACAGGGAGCAGCCATCCTCCCCTGCACATAAGAGCACTGGTGTGTTCCACACAGTCTGATGCAAGAAGGGTGGAGATAGGTCCACCTGTCTATGCTAAAAATGATGGTCAGGATTGAATACAATCCGGGGGCTAGGGTACAGAAAATGGGCAAATTGTCAAAAACAACAACTTTATTTAGCAGCACACCAGAATAAGTCTGTATATCTGGTAAGCAAACAACTATTCTTAGTATACAGTACGTCCTGCTCCAAATATAATACTTACAAGTGGGTTATACTCCGCCAGATGGCACTGGACTGCAGAGACATTGAAAATAGGCTCCTCCCGGCCCCTCAAATACCTGGGGACCTCCCACAAATCCCCAGAATTTCTCTGCAGTCTGGCTGCGAAGGACGAGAAATGGCTCTCTACTCGCAGGTGAGCGGGGCTATTAGCCTGCTGCCCTGTAGGACTATTCCCACCCGTTCCACTTGTAATATGCCTCCCAGCCTTGGCTGCGCTGGTCGGGTGAAGGTAGGCAGCACCGCTGTTAGGTGCTTAGGAGCGCTGCTCCACCGCAATCCCCCACCAAAGGATAGGCGGTTCAGGCTTATGGTGAGCCTCTATGGGATTCCCCTCCCGCACTAGTGCCCCTTGCCCCTGCCTATCGGTGGACCCTGTTTAAGTGGCCGCTGTCCTCCCTCATTCTCCTTGTAGCCTTCGGGGGAAAAGAGGGGGTGTGTGTGTGTAAATGTGTATGCTATGCATTCTGTGTTTTACACTTTATATTTATTCTGTCTGTCTTGTGTCAGCCGCCACGCTGGCTTCCTTTTATTGTCTTTTAAAATTGCCGCCGCCGCGCTCTTTTTGTCAACACTTTGTTCCGCGCTTGGCGGCGGCATTACCTCAGGCGCTGGTGCTCCGTCATTGGCTGATTGTCACGTCCTGGCTTCGCGCTCTTCGGGGGGGCGGGGCCCATCTATGGTGCGCTCCGCGTCATCGCTGATACCGTCCCGCCCCTCGAGGTATACCGACGGCATCTTTAACCTGCATGGTTGGCCCATGTGCGACAGACCTCTACCTACCGCGGTCCGTTAAGTGCCCCCGCGGGCGGCTATATACTCTTCCTTTTATTACTGTGTGCTTACGGTCTTGTCTTCTTATGTCTTTCAGGCGGGGCGAACCCTTTTTGGCTTCTCCCGGCCCATTATTAGTTATATAACTAGTAGGCCTTGTTAATACTCCCACTTCCCTAGCGGGTTATTGGGGCATCCGGGGTTGCTATATAGTGTTATTCCCTATCGGCGTATAGCGACGCTATAATCACCATATGGAGGCATCCCAGGATAATGTGACCGGGGTTCCTTCGGGACAAGACCGGCTGTGTGTAGCGTGTGGGCAGCCTCATGCTGACAAGGCACGGGTCTGTGTAACCTGTGCTGAGCACGTGCTTGCATTGCAATCTGGCCTGCCAGTGGCTGCACCTCGTTTTACTTAGCCTACTCCCCCAAGCTTAAATCTCACTCCTGCTGAGTTGCATACAAGTGGGGATTCTCAGCCTGATGTGTCTTCTAGACTGGCTACTGTTGAGAAGTTAATTGCTAATACCTTGGCGCGTAAGGCCCCTGCTAAAAGGCGGCACTTAACGCCTAATGTCACTATTTTTCCTATGGAAACTGAGGAGTTTTGGAATCTTTGTGGCTATGTGGCTGATGAAGGAGAGCTGTTTTCTGACTCAGGCTCATCTGATGAGAGACCAAGGGGTCATGACGATTCTGGCTCTGACCCCTGGGCCCCGGATGACACTGACAGATTATTGACCCAGATTTTTGAGGTTCTGTCCATCTCTCTCCCTGTTGCGGCTCCCAGGCAAAGAGGGGAGCTTTTCCATACAGCAAAATCACGTTTAGAATTTCCCGAGCAGGCACATTTCCATAACCTTGTGCTCAAGGAATGGGAGCGCCCCAGTAAACTTCCCGGGGTTCCAAATGTTGGGATAGAAAGTATCCTTTTCCTGCTGAGGTGGTAAAGTGTTGGTCATCCCCCCCCCCCCCCCGAGGTGGATGCCCCGATCCTAGGGCTATCTAACACCTCTGTCATGCATTCCCCTGACTCTACTATCCTGCGGGATGCTGAGGACCGCATGACCAGCTGGCATCCCACGCCTTTGCATGTGCGGGGACGGCGCTGCACCCGGTCTGTGCCTCTGCCATTACCTCTGTGGCCACTAGAACCCTTATCAGAAATATACTTGATAGTGCCCCTGATGATTTGCATTGTGAGGTGTTCAATTCACTCTCCAGTTGTGATGTTTCTGTAAATTTTGTCCTCTCAGCTATGGATGACACCATCAGAATGTGTGCCAGAATTTCTGCCCTTGTAGTGGCTATACGCCGCTCGGTTTGGCTGCGCCAGTGGGCTGCTGACAACGCTGCCAGGAAGGCCCTCACTGGTTTTCCCTTTAAAGTACTGCGCCTGTTTGGGGACCGCCTGGACCTTTTTGCTAAGGGAGGCAGGTTACCCCAGCGCAGGCGGCAATCTCGGCCCTTTCGGGGTCAGGGTTCCTTCTCCTCCCCTTACCGTAGTGCCAGACAGGGGAGCGGGGTTTCCTTTCCTGGGACCCGGGGAGATTTCTGGGGCAGGGCCAGAGGACGTGGACGTTCTGGCCCCTCCTGGGGTCCCAAAGCAAAATCATCCCCCAAGCCCCCTCAGGCATGAAGGGGAGCCCTCACCCATCCAGGTGGGGGGGACGGCTGCAGCACTTCGCTCACGTCTGGAGGCTTCATGTCTCAGACCGGTGGATTCAGGAGGTAGTGTCCTCCGGTTACAAGATAGAGTTTGCTGCCTGTCCCCCCTCCAAGATTCATCAGATCCCGGATTCCTCAGGACCCTGTGTCAGCTCAGGAGCTAGTGCAAGCAGTGCAAGGCCTCCTGGAACTGGGGGTCATCTGCCAGGTCCCCTTAAGAGAAAAAGGCAAAGGCTTTTATTCCAACCTATTCACAGTACCCAAAAAAGATGGTTCAGTCAGGCCCATCCTGGACTTGAAGATCCTCAACAAATTTGTCAGGGGCAGGCGCTTTCGCATGGAAACTCTGCGCTCTGCCATCAGTTCCCTGTGCCAAGGGGATTTCATGACTTCTGTGGACATCAAAGATGCTTACCTTCATATTCCTGTGTTCCCAGGTCATCAAAGGCTCCTCAGGTTCGCTCTGATGGATCAACACTACCAGTTTGTGGCCTTGCCCTTTGGCCTCACTTCAGCTTCCAGGGTGTTCACCAAGGTGCTGGCTGGCGTGATGTCTTTGCTCAGATGTCAGGACGTCCGCGTGCTTCCCTCTCTGGACGACATTCTCATCACTTCCCAGTCTCTACATCAGGCAGAGTTGGATACTCAGCTGGTGGTGTCCACTCTGGAGTCATTTGGATGGGTGATCAACCACCCCAAGTCCTCACTGTCCCCTTCCTTGGTAACTCCATTCCTAGGAATGAATCTGGATACAGTTCAGGCAAGGATTTTCCTTCCTCAACAGAAGGTGGACAGTCTGATTGCACAGGTTCAGTCCCTCCTAGCTTGTCCTCATCCCTCCATCAGGCAAGGGATGCAGCTGGTGGGCCTGATGGTGCCATGCTTCGAAGCGGTCCCTTATGCTCAGTTTCACTTGAGGCCTCTGCAACTTCACCTATTGTCAGTATGGGACAAGGACCCAGCATCCCTGGACGGGGTCTGTGTGCTCTCCCCTCGGGTCAGGAGGTCCCTCTTGTGGTGGATGGACTCAAGGAACCTGTTGGGGGGCAGATCCTTTCTTACTCCTCCCTGGGAGACGGTCACTACAGATGCCAGTCTGTCAGGTTGGGGGGGGGGGGGGTTTGGAAGTCCCTGCGGTTCCAGGGGAGGTGGGGTCCTCAGGAGGCCCACACACCTATCAATGTCTTGGAACTACGGGCGACAGGTTAGTTCTGGCTCACTTGACTACTCACCTTCGGGGCCTGCCTGTTCAGGCGTGCTCGGACAACCAGACGGCAGTTGCCTACATCAATCATCAGGGAAGTACCCGGAGCAAGGGGGCCCTCCAGGAAGCGTCTCTGGTCCTGTCTTGGGCGGAGGCCAATGTCCCCTGCATATCAGCTGTGTACATCCCGGGGGTGGAAAATGGTCTGGCGGACTCTCTGAGCAGGGGGACCTCTCGTCAGGGAGAATGGTCCCTATGCAGCAGGGTGTTTCAATCCCTGTGTCACCGTTGGGGCCAACCAGATGTGGATCTGTTTGCGTCTCGCCACAATCACAAGCTCCCAGCTTTTGCCTCTCTGTCCCAGGATCCTCTGACCTTGACCTCGGATGCTCTAGCAATGTCATGGCAGGACTTTCAGTTCCTGTATGTCTTCCCTCCAATTCCCCTGCTAGGCAGGGTTCTGCGCAAGATTGCTCTGGTTGCTCCCAGGTGGCCAAGAAGAGTGTGGTTCGCAGACATGGTGCAGCTGGCAGTAGATCAGTACGCTCTGCCCTTGGTGCCAGATCTGCTCACTCAGGGCTCACTACGCCATCCCAATTTACAAACTCTGGCTTTGACGGCCTGGCTGCTGAAACCTCCATCTTGATGGAGAAGGGGCTGTCTTCCTCGGTTGTGGATACTTTGATAAAGGCTAGTAAGAAGTCTTCCTCTTCCATTTATTACAGGGTTTGGCGTGCCTACATTGACTGGTGTGAGTCTAAGTCTCTTCCCTGTCGTGTCTTCTCTATTCCCAGGATTTTGGAGTTCCTGCAGCATGGGTTGGAGATGGGACTCCAGCTCAGTACTCTGACGGGTCAGGTTTCTGCTCTGGCTATTTTCTTCCAGAAGTCCTTTGCTCAGCACCCTCTGATCAGGACTTTTTTCCAGGGGGTCACTCATGTGCGCCCTCCACGTAAGCCTATGGTGCCTGTTTGGGATTTGAACTTGGTTCTGTCAGCTTTGCAGGGTGCTCCCTTTGAACCTGTGCAGGATGCTGCCCTGGCCATTCTTAAGCTCAAGGTTGTGTTTCTGGTGGCTATCACCTCTGTCAGGCATGTGTCTGAGTTGGCGGCGCTTTCCATTCAGCCGCCCTACTATGAGAGACACCAGGACAACGTGGTGTTTTGTTTCAAACCTGACTTTCTGCCTAAGGTAGTGTCTGCCTTTCATTTGAATCAGGATATTGTTCTTTCATCCTTCTTTGTGCCCTAATCCTAGCAATGCTAAGGAGAGGGTTTTGCACTCTTTGGATGTGGTTAGGTGTCTGAAGTACTATCTGGTGGCTACTGCACCTTTCAGGAAAACTGATGCTCTTTTTTGTGGTCCCTTCTGGTCCTAGGAAGGGTTTGGCTCCTGCCAAGTCTACTATCAGCAAGTGGATTCGTCAGGCTGTGATTCAGGCCTACTCTGCTAAGGGGAAGAATCCTCCCTTCCGCCTTACTGCTCATTCCACTCGTGCTATTGGTGCCTCTTGGGCTTTTCAGCACCAGGCTTCTGTTGAACAAGTTTGCAAGGCTGCTACTTGGTCTTCTGTTCATACCTTTTCAAAGTTTTACAAGGTTGATGTTAGGGCCTCAGCTGATGCTGCTTTTGGCCGAAAGGTTCTGCAGGTGGCAGTGGTTTAAACTGCTTGCTGCTGCCTTTTATTGGGGATCCCACCCTACTTTATGGACACTGCTATTGGATGTCCCACTTGTAAGTATTATATTTGGAGCAGGACATACTGTATACTAAGAATAATACAATTCTGTGATTACTCACCTGTAGAATTGGTATTATGAGTATACAGTACGTCCTGCTCCAACCCACCCTTGGTTTTGCATTATCTTGGATCCCCTGTATGGTTATTGTTATCATTGTTATAGTTGATAGTTTGGGTTGTTTAATTCTCCCGGCTTCTCGTTAACTGCTTTTCAATGCTGGGGATTTGTGGGAGGTCCCCAGGTATTTGAGGGTCAGGGAGGAGCCTTTTCTCGATGTCTCTGCAGTCCAGCGCCATCTGGCGGAGTATAACCCACTTGTAAGTATTATATTTGGAGCAGGACGTACTGTATACTCATAATACCAATTCTACAGGTGAGTAATCACAGAATTGTATTTTTTTAGCCTGTAAAATCACTGTAAAATCTTTTTCATACAAATTTTTTTTTTTAACATACCTGTCATAGAAATTTCAGTTAATGTTCTACTGGTAGGACATATCCTAAACTTCCATTTGAAATAAAACTGTTGCAGTCCCCAACATGCCTTGGTTGGCACTTGTGACTTGCCATGGCCACCACTTAGCAATATATTGTGGATATTATACCAGTAGGACCAAGGCTTCTCTCTTTAAGTCCCAAGAGAATTGAAAGTCCATGGCCAGGCCAATTGGGATCTTCTCAAACATAAGAGAAGTTAGTTTGATATGTTTGTTTTTGTAACAAAAACAATAATTTTATGAATGTATTCCTTTCCCCCCACAGGTTCTGAACCTCTTCTTGGCTCTTCTACTAAGCTCTTTTAGCTCCGATAACCTATCTGCACCGGATGAAGATGGAGAAATGAACAATCTTCAAATTGCCATTGCGAGAATTCAAAGAGGTATTAACTTTGCCAAGCAAAGCATCCTCAACTTTTTCCGCAACTTATTTACGAAGCCTAAAAAACCTGCGGACCCGTACATTACCAATCTATCAAGAAAGAACACCATCAATATGCACAACCACATCAACATGAGCAACACTAGGAAAGATGATTACAGGGAGGGAAATAACACCAATGGAGGCATTTCAAAAAATGGTGAAAAGTATGTTGTTAGTGAGAGTGACGACTACATGATCAACCCCCGTCTTTCTGTCTGTGTTCCTATTGCTCTGGGCGAATCTGATGTTGAATATCATGAAGAAGATGAACAGAGCATTTTCACGGATGCAGAAAACAGCAAAGAGGTAAGCTCATATCTGTTGGCTATGAAATGTAAAAATGCTGGTTTTATTTATACTGCATGCTCTCTGATCTGCTTTTGTATGCACCCCTGTTTCCAGGCAAAAGGAAGCAGACTTCTTCATTGATTGGAAGCAGTAGCATACAGGATGTTCTTGCACCGTAGATATATTTATTAGTGGTGGATGTTCAAAAGTGCACCAGAGCCAGTAAGGAGTGCTGTGTTAGCATCACCAGGGCTGTAAGGGATTAAATATATATATATTTATATGAAAATAATAATTACAACTTCCTTCATTGACTGATGAAACTGGTTTATGAGTTGCTTAAAGCAGCAACATTTTAACCCCCCCGCCCCCCCGCCAAGTACCTCGGACAACAAGCCCAGCTTAGCAGTGGTCTGGTTTTTAAAAAAAAAATGGATTTTCAACATATGTCTGATGTGATCCAGTCCGCTGGCCGCATCAACGGTTTCTCTGTAGTCTGGGGAGTGATCCCACCTGCAGAATGGCTGGGCGTGGGCATGCACCACAACTACAGGGAAGCCGGGAATGTGATCGCCAGTGAAGACAGGATAGGAGCTGCGATTCCCATTGCCGGCGACCCTGGGGGTTTCACACACTAGGGTAATTGCAATGCCTTGGCGGAAGGCTAGTGATTTGCCCTGGAATTTTTTAGACTCCAGGTCCAGATGGTGCAGCTTATGTGCCATGTTAAGGTTTTAACCCATGGATGCTCTCAGATTAGTATTAGTACTAACAAGCCACATAAATGCCTGTGTCAACAAGTACCAGTAATGGTCAGGTAATGAGTCTTACCCTGTTGATTCCTAAGCACTGGCAGGAGCAGTTATGGTCATAACCCCCTCCTTGCAGATACATTACTCATTGAACACTGTATAGTCCACTATAATAATAGAATTTTTGGCAAGAGAAGGTATAGTTTGATTGACTCCTATCATCATGTATCAGTAAAGTTATCCCATCTGCTCTTTTCAAATTATTTCCCAAATAAAGATTAGTTGTATATAGTTCCGGTGAGTGACCTTGGCCCTCAGCAGCCTTGGAACATTGGGTTTCAGTATCACTCTCATCCACTCATCATTACGAAATACAAGTCAGTCTGAAGGCTTCCTGATCTGGCTGCTTGGAAGTCTCTTGTACTTCTTATAGCAGTGGTGCTCTTTCATCTATAATACAGTCTGTCAGCTGCTTCATTCTGTTCAGCTGGCATGAATAAAAGAACACACATCATAAGGGTGGCATAAACCGGACCAAGCAAGAGTGTATCAAAATAGGGGTCCACAACCCACATTTGGCTCTCGAGCTACAGGTTGGAGACCCCTGCCCTAATCCACACAGCAGGTTGACTGTCATTCTGGAGTTATTTCTAACTAAAATACAGTACACAGCTACCTTCAAGAAGAGCATGATGACGTATTGCATCATTACAGGCTTGTCAGCCTGCTTTTAAAGCATAGGCACTCCTAATGTACCTGAAATCAAGATGTACGCTAGTGTTTAATTACAAGGATGAGGAATAAAGGATCAGCAGCTGTGCGCCTGCCACCCCTGACATTATCATTGCTGCCTTCATTTTAAAGACAATATTGCTTGGATGTGTCACAATAGACAATTATGCTTGTCTAGCGTTATATACACTTACACAGGCCTCTGATGCTGGGAGAGATTTTATAATCTACACCTCGTACTTTTTTCATCAGTTACCTTTTATACGGTTCTCTGAGCATAGGCAAGTTTTTACAGATGTTTAGCAAGATTGTCTAGAAGAGTTTTCTTTGTCAGAGCAGAGGCTGCATTCTCCACCTGTAGACAATTCCAGGCTTCCATTTTTGTCACAGTGATTCTGGCCTGGCCACTTTGTTTACTGCAATGGAGGGGGAATGTCAGGACTTTGTTTTAAAACCACTTTACTGTTGTGTATATTTGCTTTGTTTGATGTGTGTGGACCCCACCTGCCAAAAATGAGGCTGACCACAAGGCCTCCATCAGAGGGGGTTATCCTAGGCCCCTAGGGCCCGAGCTTAAAGGGGGCCCAGCCAGGTGACTCTCATCTCAGTCCTGGTGGCAAGCCCTGGAATAGCGCAGCTGCAGGTTCAGCAACGGCAGCTGTGTTCGGCGGGGACCGGAACTTCCTGCAGGGCTGAACTTAAAGTGGACCAAAACCCAGGATTTTAACTATTCTGGGTTTTGGTCCTTTTCCCTGATCGGGGGTGCCCCGCTGTGTGAAATCCCCCAGATCGCCAAGCGTAACTCACCCCTTCCTGGTCCGATGGCACATATGCGTTCGATTGTACAATCAGCACGCTGGAAGCCGCTGATGTCACGCCATCTAAGTCAGCGTCTAAAGCCAGCGGCTCCAAGCGTGCAGGGGGCCACATCCATCCCCTGCTTCCCTTTAGCAGGGAGCATGCCTGATTCACAAATGTCTGGCGCGGGCATGTGCCCTGCTAGAGGGGTAGCGGGGATGTGGCCGCAGCTCGCACATGCGCTGTTAGACCGGGAAGCAAGGTAAGTGAATGGGGCGGGAGATTTCACACAGTGGGGCATTCCGATTTTGGATACCCCAGGGGGAGGTAAACTAATGGTCTGAGAATCTTATAGATTCCCTGGCCAATCGTGCTGGGTTTTGGTCCACTTTAAGAAATGTCTTTTGTTTCCATCTGAATACAATAATGGTGATGCAGGAAATAGTCTTTTTTTATTATTTAGGTCTGCTCAGGTATTTGCTTAGCCCAGCTGCTCTTGCGACTGTGTGCCACTCAGCCCCCTTCCCCCATTACTGGGCCTCCCGCAGCAGGTTCACAGAGCCCCTGTCCCATTATATATATGTTTCCCATATAGAATATTTAGGGTTTGGGAGGATTGTAGTTTTTATGTTGTTCCGTAGATTTCATTAGAAAGCAATTGTGCAATTAATGGTAGGCTCTTTATTATGATTTATTATGAATCTCACTTTGAGTTACACAGCAGGTTCCACTTGCATTTATATTCTATGCTTATACAATATTGGACGGCTTTCTGCATTTGTGTGCACATCAGTGGCAGTATGCATGGCATTTTAAATATAATTCACAAGAGAAAAGAAAAGGAGAAAAAGGCACCTTCCCTGGCTTGCCATCAGTGCCCCCTGCTGCTTCCTGTATGCTGCTGTCTTCTGCATTTCAGGACACAGCACCCACCTTACACTTGCAGTCCCCCATCAGCCATCACCATTGGTTTCTCCTTAAAAGTAGCTGCCACTGATGGGCACTTGATGGTACCCTGGCTGGCCACTCTGAATCTGGTGGAGGTTCCCAAGAGGTCTCAGTGGTTTAATGCTGCCTTTAATAAAGACAATTGCATCAACAACACAGCTTGCAGTGTGACAAAGGCCCTTATTCATCAAGCGATAGCGCCAGGTAGTGTCTGACGAGCGGCAGGTAGCGGCAGCTAACGGCGACTACCGACTCAAGTACGCCCGACGGCGGTCACAATGACGCATTTATCAAGCAAAATGAGGCTAGCGCCGGTGAGAGCAACGGCTAGCGCGGCATTCATCATGAAGCCGCCTGGACCGAACAGCGCCGCTGCAAATTCCCTCACAGCGCCAGGTATGAGCTGTCGCTCCCTGGCGATGTCCAATGCATTTCAATGGAGCAATCTATAATTATTCCTGCAGGAAATAGTCTTTTTTTATTATTTAGGTCTGCTCAGGTATTTGCTTAGCCCAGCTGCTCTTACGACTGTGTGCCACTCAGCCCCCTTCCCCCATTACTGGGCCTCCCGCAGCAGGTTCACAGAGCCCCTGTCCCATTATATATATGTTTCCCATATAGAATATTTAGGGTTTGGGAGGATTGTAGTTTTTATGTTGTTCCGTAGATTTCATTAGAAAGCAATTGTGCAATTAATGGTAGGCTCTTTATTATGATTTATTATGAATCTCACTTTGAGTTACACAGCAGGTTCCACTTGCATTTATATTCTATGCTTATACAATATTGGACGGCTTTCTGCATTTGTGTGCACATCAGTGGCAGTATGCATGGCATTTTAAATATAATTCACAAGAGAAAAGAAAAGGAGAAAAAGGCACCTTCCCTGGCTTGCCATCAGTGCCCCCTGCTGCTTCCTGTATGCTGCTGTCTTCTGCATTTCAGGACACAGCACCCACCTTACACTTGCAGTCCCCCATCAGCCATCACCATTGGTTTCTCCTTAAAAGTAGCTGCCACTGATGGGCACTTGATGGTACCCTGGCTGGCCACTCTGAATCTGGTGGAGGTTCCCAAGAGGTCTCAGTGGTTTAATGCTGCCTTTAATAAAGACAATTGCATCAACAACACAGCTTGCAGTGTGACAAAGGCCCTTATTCATCAAGCGATAGCGCCAGGTAGTGTCTGACGAGCGGCAGGTAGCGGCAGCTAACGGCGACTACCGACTCAAGTACGCCCGACGGCGGTCACAATGACGCATTTATCAAGCAAAATGAGGCTAGCGCCGGTGAGAGCGACGGCTAGCGCGGCATTCATCATGAAGCCGCCTGGACCGAACAGCGCCGCTGCAAATTCCCTCACAGCGCCAGGTATGAGCTGTCGCTCCCTGGCGATGTCCAATGCATTTCAATGGAGCAATCTATAATTATTCCTAATTAATTGGTATTATTTTTTTTTTTAATTTTTTTAATGTCAAAAAATCGGAGACCACTTCTGCAATGTTAGGATTTATTTTTAAGTCAAAAAAAAATTAAAAAAAAATATGTGCAGAATTGATCTAACAGGTCTGAGATTAATGTATTCATATTACAAAATGATTCTAAAAACATGTATAATGTTACATTAAAAAAATATGGTTGTTTAGGGGTTAAAAACTAGTTAATACCCATCGCCGCCAGCGCACTGGGGTTTAAACAAGGAATGGACAGCGACAGCACATTCGGAGCGTGATTTGTTGATGAATATGAAGCTAGCCGTTCGCTCTGGCCATTCGTTGTCAGGCGCTCACATACAACGCTGGACCTGTGAAACAGCGACCCCCCAGCCCGTATTCAACATTACCGCACACCGACTGAGTCGCTGTCATCAAGCTAACGCCGGCCAAACACAGCGAATACTGGCTGGCGCTGAAAAAATCACGCTACAGTCGCTCATCTGTCGCTACCTGCCGCTATTAATGAATCGGCCTCCTAGTTTTGCAAGGCTGTGGAATGTTTTGTATTACTTTTACTAGATGATTACCCCAGAGGAAGGTGTGGTGATTAAATAAGACCACAGAGGAGGAGCAATCCTGAGAGAGTTATTTGATAGTGACTCCACTCATTGCTACCTTCAGCATATATTTTTTAGTAGATTACCTGTAATTTGTTCTTGATGTCTTTCAACACACCTGCCTGGCAGTCTCCTTGCAGCTGCTTATGTTTCCCCATTCCTACACTTTGCTATCTGCTCCATTAGAGATGTTACTCTGGGATGTGAGTGCAGTGCTGAAGTTTTTTGACAGTGATGACAGGTCCCCTTCCATCACCTACTTGTTTATGTCATTCATTCTCTACATTGTGTGATGACTTCATACAATATTTGCTGGAAGGACTGTGTGATCTAATGCCTCCTTAGACGCACAAGTACACAGCGCTGTGTACAGAAACTTTAGTAAGGATCTGTACGGCCCATTACAAGCAGTTTTATTCTTCATATTGTTAATGTAGTCAGGGCTGGCTCCAGGTTTGTGGGTGTTCTTGGGCAGGAGAGTCTTAGTGGGCCCCAAAGTAGTGTGTCACATGATGTAACCTTTCAGCTCCGCTACCACAAATGGGTCATCTGCTGCTGATTGCCCTCCAGTTCTTATTGCCTCCCTTATAGCCACCAATCGTCCTCTAGTACTTGTTGTATTCTCTACTGCCACCAGCAACCATTTAGCCCTTACTGCTTGCTCCGCTGCCACTAAAGACTTCATCATTGCTGTCAGATGTCACAGTTCTCCAGACCTTCTGAGCTTCCATCAATTGCCCCCATTCAATGCCACCTTCTCCAATATTGCTGATCATCCCCTGTTGCTGAGGCCAGTCTGCATACAACACCCGGCATTCGGTGGTTCAGATCCACTGTAAAAAAATACCATGGCCAAGTGTGAGCCTGAGTGGCAATTGCCCAGGTTTGCTCTGTGCTGGCACCGGCCCTGAATGTAGTCATACTGTAAAAAAGTTTCCACTAATATCATGTTTATATCATATTTCGTAGTCAGTGGCAAAACTAGAAAGTTATTGGCCTCCCTTCCCCACAAGCAATCAGTCATTAATCCCCTCTCCCAACAGTAATCAATGTTTTAACCCCCTTCCCATAACCAATGAATTATTAACCCAATACCTCCACCCATCACCATTGAAATAATAACCCCCTGCCACCACCCACCAACCAATTATTAATCTTTTACTCCCACCCCCACCAGCATCAAAGCATAAAGTTAAGCTGGCATCTTACCATCTGTGTGTGTAGGGAAGAGGGTGACATGCCTATGGACCATTCTCTGCTAGCAGGGAAGAAGCAACTTAAAATGTAATTTTATTTTATTGCTTGGAACCCTGTTGACTGGGGAACAACAAGGTTCCATCTGTGAATTACATTGCATTTGGGTTTTTTGCTGGCAGAGGGTGTACCATTGTCCAGATCTCCAGGAGATGCAACGGTCACTGAATTTTTACGCCCCTGTATATAGTTCAACAACCCAAGCCCTTAATATAAGACTGAAACAAAAATGAAGCAGATGTTTTTTAAAAACATTTGTTGGCAAAATAAAAAGATGCACATACAGAGCCAGATGGGATCACCAAGCACTGCACTTTGTTGAGCTTCTATTAGAGGCTGGGGGGTCTGTATTGCTAAATCAAGTCAGTTCGGAAATAAACCACTACCACATCAAGTAAGAATATATATTATTTTGTGTTAGTAAATGGTTAAAAAATACAATAAGCCTAATTGACTAATTACTACTAATTAAGCGATTAAGCTATTAATAAGTAGTAATAAGAATCACAGAAGCCCCTACATAATATATATAATTACAAAAGAAACCATCACAGAGAGTTTAAATATAGCAACATTTATACTAGAGATGAGCAACCAGTTTGAACGAATCAGAGTTCCCTCTGAATTTAATGGAAAAATTAATTCGGCACATATCTGAATTCTCTTCTTATTGTGCTGACCCAATTTTTGCCTAAAGTCCTTAAATAAAAACTCACTTGCTCTCTCGCTGTCCTCCAGTCTGTCCACGATGTCTCATGACGTTCTCCGCAGACATCCACAGCCCCACGCTAGGCTCCCGGCATCTCGCATCCCATAGCAGGGAGGGCCATTTTATACTGATATCAGCTCACTCCGCTGGTAAAAAAGTCTAAAGCTGGTGTGATCAGAGGAAGCTGGGTGCAGGGCAGGGGACCCCAATTATCTGGCCCTCACTTGGCTTTCGCCGATCAATCCACCCGTCAGAAATAGTGGTGGATGAAGTGGGGCAACAGTGATCAGCAACGGAAAGGGGTAACTAGGGGGAAAAGAATAAATAAACAAAGGACTTCTTTCTTTGTGTGTGTTTGTTTTTACATTTAACCCTCTGTGAACTGGTAAGGGGTCCTTGAGACAGGGCAGGATGGGCTGGCAAGTCACGTGCCAGTAAGCAAGTGACTTGTCATAACCCCTGTCCCATTACCTGCATCCTCAAAGCCCAGGGGGGCGCAGAATAGCAGAGAAGATGTGGGCTGAGCCTTCAGGAACCCCTTACAAATTTTAAAAAATGGTCTGGGATTTCCCCTCTCCAGGCAAACACACCCACTCCCTTCATTAAAAAAACAAAAAAACTAAAATTTTAATAGAAAATAAAGTCATGGTTTAGCTCACTTCAGCTGCCATCTTACTGTTGATCCCCACGACATGTATGATATTCCTCAGTACCATGCAAGAAAAATAGCACCTAAAGATCGTCGACACGGCTAACTTAGACTGTAGGGTTTGCCTGTGGCATACGCTGCATCCTATTGTGGTTTCTTTGGAGTCACCTATTGGCATTTTGGAGGGGGGGGGGGCACAGGCCCCTCTTCTTTCATGATCACCAGATGAATGATGTACCTGCTTTATGCCTCACGGGAGTGGCTTCTGGTGCTACCCCTGGCCTCAATGACACCACATAAACCACCAGGGGACAGCAGGGAGGAATAGCTTGAATACTGTGTACAACTAAAGCATTTTAAATCCAGCATTCAACAAACAATACAGACAAGTATTATGGGAGGTGAAGTGATTGTGCCAAGGATTAGTCACATTTGTCACTTGTATTGAAGTTCAAATGCCTGGATTTGTGAAACAATAACTATAACTATGTGTAAATGATGGTTATATGTCGTTTCAAAGCTCGATATTCTCCAGGTTGTAAAAACAGAGGTTTATGTTGTCATTTTTCTTTCTTTGTGATTGAAGACAATAGATGTGATATGTTGTGTGTTTATCTTTTGCTTACTGCTGCTCTTGGCTGCTAACCAGTCGGATGATGTTGTAAAAAAGGTATGTCTACTATTTGTACTATGTGCATAACATATGGCAGTACAGAAGCCTTCCTGATATACTAGTGCATGTGTATTAGCATATAGCTTTATGTGGTTATCTGGAGCAAATTAAAAAAAGAAGGCCGACAGGTATTGGCTATTGTAAACCTGAACACAGATTATCTTTTTACTATTTTTCATTTGCTTTATTATGATCCCTATGCTGAGAGCCAAAACTGACAACACTCCAGACAAATAATACAATATACCTCCCAACTGTCCCTGATTAGGAGGGACTGTCCCTCTTTTGAGTCCATGTCCCCCAGTCCCTCGTTGTTCTCATGTGTCCCTCTTTGAGGTGTAACATGCACATCTGCATCAATAAATGATTCATTTGCCTATTCAACATGTTTATATTGTTGTAACTGTTACAATCTATCATTGGGAGGTATGTAATATTAATGAACTAGGCAGCATCCCGAGTCCATCCTGCTCTGCATACTAGAAACAGAAGACCAAACGCAGGCACTCATTCATACCAACTTCCACAATCCTTAATTTTGGCTACCCTGTGTGACCACTGGTGGTCTGTGCACTCCTGCTCTGAGAACCTCACTGGCAGCTGGTGGCTCTGGTGGCATAGGGTACTGAGGCTGGAAAGCAATAGGCCCCTTGGGCTGCCCCCCACTTCCTCACTAGCTCATGTTCTGCCCTTTTAATTCTATAGACTCTGAATCATGTCTGCTGGGCACCATACCAACCCCTGCCATATAATCTACCCCTACATTATTACAGCTTCAATTAAATACCTTTAACAGTGGTCATATCCA
This sequence comes from Gastrophryne carolinensis, assembly GCA_027917425.1. Lineage (NCBI taxonomy): Eukaryota > Metazoa > Chordata > Amphibia > Anura > Microhylidae > Gastrophryne > Gastrophryne carolinensis. Next base: position 93,803,087 of record CM051239.1, read on the forward strand.
CATCATTCAGCTTTGTGCAGATTATTTTTTGTGGCCACATTTACGCTGAAAAAAAAATAAATGTAATCAGTCCTTGGACTGTCATGCTTTTGTAACTACATCAAATGCCACCATCAGGCCATTGGCTGTGTATGCTACTAATAATCAAATTCACATATGAAATTGATTCATGTAAAAAGATATTTCGTGGTGTTCAGGTTTAAAGGTTATAAAATGTAGATTACTATTAGTGTGAGTCAGCTTTAACAATATTCATTAACGATGACACTGATGCTCAAAAATGATCTGTGGGTGTTTTACTACAAAGTTGCAATATGTAGAGCTTGCAATCTTTTCCCACCCCCATGTTTTCATATGTCACAGCGGAATTCCTTTCAGACAGACTGCTCCTGCTGTGAGCTATCTGTGTTGCATCTGTTTCCCTCTTTATTAAATCTTACCGTATAATACGTGATTTGTATGATGATCCAAGACATGACTGTGCAGTTATTATAGTAGTGAGAGGAGGCGGGTGCTAACTGGGGATGTGTATTATTAGTACATGCCACTTATTCACAAATCAAAGTGTATCACCCAGCACTAAACACACACACACACTCCTATTAAAGGACCCCTGTGGACTTGCTGGGTGCATGGCTAATTCTTACAGAATCAACAGAGGATCTGAGACAGTACTGATGGATTAGGCAAATATTTATTTTAAGTCTATAGAGGTCTTTAACAAATGAATACAAATATATGGCTGTATTTTTGAAGCTTTGCATATTCTTGTAAGTTGTTCATGGCTGAGATGAGCACAACAAACAAAGGAGGGGTGGCAGCCGCTCAGACCATTGTATAACTAACCTGGGAGGTGCACGTTAGCAGGGCAATTAGGATACAAAAGTCTTAAAGGAGCCACAGCACTCAAACCAGTTAGCTTGCTGACCAACCTACAATCTGTCTCTAAACTTGGTTAAAAACAGAGGACTCGGTCACACACATCTGCAGAAGTATGCTTAAGCTGCACCACCAGCGCCAAGGTGCCCCTGTGAGGTTCAGTCCTAACTCTAATCTCTGAGAGCCCCATTTGGGACATACAGTGCAATAGATAAAACCCCTAAAAAGCCCTAAACCTCAAGTGCAAGCCATGGGGTGGAAGGGTCAAAGACCTTGCAATACAGCCTAGACCACCCCCCCCCCCTTTGTTTCTTTTGAATTTGTGCAAGCACATGGGGTGTGGGGTCTAGGCTGTATTGCAAGGTCTTTGACCCTTCCACCCCATGGCTTGCACTTGAGGTTTAGGGCAACCTCAGGTAAGCCTGCTCCCAATTTATCTATTGCATTGTATGTCTCAAATGGGGCTCTCAGAGATTAGAGTTAGGACTGCACCTCACAGGGGCACCTTGGCGCTGGTGGTGCAGCTTAAGCATACTTCTGCAGATGTGTGTGACCGAGCCCTCTGTTTTTAACCAAGTTTAGAGACAGATTGTAGTTTGGTCAGCAAGCTAGCTGGTTTGAGTGCTGTTGCTCCTTTAAGACTTTTGAGATGAGCACAACACCATGGAACACATAGTAGCCAAAGTGCAAAAAAGGGGCATGAAGAATACCAAGGGGGGCGATAACGTAGGTCCTTCTTGAAGACCTATGAAACTGGATATCTTTATGCCTGTTCACCCAGGGGCAAAAGGAGCTTCTGTGGTCTAGGCATAGCACCTCAAATTTCAGCCAGAGCTATAGATGAAGCTTCATTGTGGAGCTATGGTCAGAGAGAGTGGGAGTGAAAGTGGCCAGATATCTCTATTCTAGAACATTGTTATAACCAATACCAGTGCAGTTCCACTTGTTAAAAGGACTAAAATGGTAAAACAAAATAAATGTGATGAAAACTATAAGGAACAAAAGACATAAATGAAGGTCTATTGGCTCTGAATATATATATATATATATATATATATATATATATATATATATATATCTCAAAACTAAAAAAGTGATGCTCCTTTATAATAAAAAATCAAAATAACGTCATACAATAACTTTAACTTTAACTTTTCTAAAGACTGAATCTAAACAAAACACTAACAGAGCTCTAATAGCTATTAGGTGGGATAAGATCTATTAGTATTTGCTGCAATGTTACGCCAGCTTCATCATCCCCAATCCTTTAAGCTGCCATCGTCTTTAGGAAGTCATTGAAGTCGGTCTTTATGGGGAATCACAATGTCACAAACATAGATTGAAAAGCCATTTTAAAATATTTTTTCTACACCTAAAGCTGCAGTTCAAGACAACTAACAGCCTATACGCACATTAGCTCCATGCCGGCTGATCCTGCAATGATTTGAAAGTAGAAGAGATGTGCATTCTGTTATGCTAGTAAGTTTTCCTATAATTTCCAGAACATCCCAGATCAGCAACCATGAGATAGAAGCACTCAAAATGGCTAGTCTGAGGGCACTTCCCTGCCACCATATGGCGAGGGAGCCTGTTACTTTGTGGTCGAGGGCAGTAGAGCATGCTGGAGCCAGCCTGGGCATCAAAGAGTTGCCACAACTAAAAGCAAATAAAGGAGACCTGCTGTCAACTACAGATAGACCTTAACCTCTCACAAATAGACAAAAAAGTATAAAGCAACCATGCGCAATATTATACATACTAGCCAATCAGACATCAATGTAAAGCTGCTTTAAATTAACCCGCTCAAATCTGGGTTGCATTTTTTTTTCTTGCTTTTGTTAAACCAGCCTTTGTCGTCTATGTGCTATGTGCGTCCAACACCAAGATGCTGGCAGCGTGAAAAGATAAGCGATCAGGATTGCCGAGCATTGCAGACTGGACATGCATGTGAATGTGTCACCATTACAGGCTCAGACTCAGGCATGCTTTCAGACCGTGAAAACACGGGGCTACTTTGAGATGAGCCATGAAAGGGATGGAACATTCTTTTCTAATATTAAGTGACACAGCAATGACAATGTAATCCCCACTTCCTCTGCTACCTTTAAATAAACTCTAGTGTACAAACAGCAGAGACAGGCAACCCGGCTGGAAAACACCGCGCCTTTGTTGTCGGACAATAGTGATCTTCATCTTTTGTCTGGGCAGACTGGTCCACGTTGGCTCCCAAGGCAAGCAATAAAAACAGAATAAACATGCGCTGCTTGCAATTGCAAATCATGGCATGGACTGCAGTGTCCAACGACATACCCTCCTATGATTTCCAGGCATAGTTATTAGCAAAAGTGTAACTACAGGTTAGAGCCGAGCCACCAAAAGAGCAGTACAAGCATACCTCTATTAGTGGACCCAAGGTTAGACTGGAGCACCTTGGGCCCAGCAGAGGAAAACATTCTTGGGGCCCACCAAAACAAATTAACTTTGGGGCCCATCCTTCATATAAAACACAATTGGATTGTGTAACACAACTAGATTAGAACTTGTTGCTGAAACAAATTCATGCACTGAGCAATTTAATTTTAGCCTCCTGTGGGATAGGGGTACAATCATTGGGGCATGTTCACAGTAGCACAGTACTACTGTAAATATTGCAGGAAGGATCTGAACAGTCGTAAATCTACTTGGTCCATGAGGCACAGGCACTAGTACCCAAACTACTAACACTGAAATACAGGGAGGAAAAGGGAATTACACTGTTAGATAATCCATTTCTGTCCTCAACCTCCTATGCAATTAGGTTACAATCACTGATATATTGCTACAGTAAACCTTTCAAAGGTGACCATCAGCATTGTAAGCCCAATAATTCAGTTTTAGGTCATCAGACTGAACTTTTTCTACAATTACGGAGTGTAGATTTGGCGCTAAAGCAAGAACCAAATTATTGCGACCTTTTAGCCTCCTGTGGGACGGGGAGGCCGATTCATTAATAGCGGCAGGTAGCGACAGTTGAGCGACTGTAGCAGTATTTTCACAGCGCCCGCTAGTAGTCACTGTGCTTGGCCATTGTTCGGTTGTTGATAGCGACGGTGTGCAGTAATGTTGAATACGGGGTGACGAGTCGCTATTTGACAGGTTCCGCGATGTATGGGTGCACATGATAGCGACTGGTCAGAGCGACCGGCTCCCACCATTAGAGATGAGCGAACCGGTTCGTACGAACTGGAATTCGCTCAGAATTTCAGGAAATATTCGATTCGGCACGAACCCGAATATTTTGTGGTTCGTGGCGATCGAATTTTTCCTGAAATTAAAAAAAAAAATGCCGGCATGGTGGGAGCGGGCCGGCCGGTTCCGCTGTCAGCGGGCCGGCCAGCCCGCTCCCACCATGCCGGCATTTAAAAAAAAAAAAAAAAAACAAAAAAAGCATTTTTGCCGGCATGGTGGGAGCGGGCCGGCCGGTTCCGCGCTGACAGCGGAACCGGCCGGCGGGCCGGTAAAGCCGGCCGGCCCGCTCCCACCATGCCGGCATTTAAAAAAAAAGCAAACACTTACCTGCAGGTCCGGAGCGTGGAGGCCGGCGCCGCTCTCAGCTGTCATCTGAGGGCGCGTCATTTGTTTTTTAAATGCCGGCATGGTGGGAGCGGGCCCGTGGGGAATGGTGGGGAACTTCGTAAAAGTTCGATTCGGCCGAACCCGAATTTCTTTGTGAAATTCGGCGAATCGGCCGAATCGAACTTTTCAAAAGTTCACTCATCTCTACCCACCATATTCATCAAAAAATCACGCTCAAAAAATTCTCGCGCTGTGAAATGCATGTTTAAACCCCAGAGCGCTGGCGGCGATGGGTTAAAAGTAGTTTTTTAACCCCTCTGATGACGCGCCCTCAGATGACAGCTGAGAGCGGCGCCGGCCTCCACGCTCCGGACCTGCAGGTAAGTGTTTGCTTTTTTTTTAAATGCCGGCATGGTGGGAGCGGGCCGGCCGGTTCCGCTGACAGCGGAGCCGGCCGGCCCGCTCCCACCATGCCGGCAAAAATGCTTTTTTTTTCTTTTTTTTGTTTTTTAAATGCCGGCATGGTGGGAGCGGGCCGGCCGGCCTTACTGGCCCGCCGGCCGGCCCGCTGACAGCGGAACCGGCCGGCCCGCTCCCACCATGCCGGCATTTTTGATGGGGATCTTCGTAAAAGTTTGATTCGGCCGAACCCGAATTTCTTTGTGAAATTCGGCGAATCGGCCGAATCGAACTTTTCAAAAGTTCGCTAATCTCTACCCACCATATTCATCAAAAAATCATGCTCAAAAAATTCTTGCGCTGTGAAATGCATGTTTAAACCCCAGAGCGCTGGCGGCGATGGGTTAAAAGTAGTTTTTTAACCCCCAAACCACCATATTTTTGGAAACCAAAAAAAAAAAATTTTTAAAGAATTTAGTAATATGAATACAATAATATCAGACCTGTAATATCAATTCTGCACAAATTTTTTTTTTTTTTTTACTAACATGGCAGAAGTGGTCACAGAATTTTTCACATTTAAAAAAAAAAAGGGGGGGATGGGGACACACGTGGCGCAACTTCCCCCTTCCTCCGCTGTGTGTACGTGCGCGGTGGCGGGGGGCGGGGACTTCGGCTGCGGTGTTCACCTGCCCTATTTAAAGATTTGTGTGGACAGCAGACAGCAGCACCTTGAGAAAGTGCCAGGTGGGCACGGAACGCGTGGGTGAGGATCCTTCCAGCAGGGGTGAGAAAGCTTGTCACACTGAGGTGCAGGTCGGTCTTGTCGGCCTGGCATTATATTTGCACAAATAGTGCACAGATTTACTTAGCACTTAGCACTTTATCTTTCATTGCACCATAGCACTTTGGTTTAGGATATGATGGATTTTTTAGAGATTTTTTTACATTTTGTACATACATTGGTTAGGTAGTTAGTTTCTTTATAGGGTCACTCCTGCTGGATGATAATTACATGTTTGTGTATTTTAAATGTAGGTGATTGTATTGTATGTTGTATGTTGATGTTTTATATAGTGATGGATTAATAAATCTATTTTTGATGAATTATTAGTGTCATTTATGGTTAGCAGATAGTTGGTGCCCTTAAGTACATATTCCCCTTGGGTGGTTTGCTGGTATCACTGATTTTTCTTGCTAAAAAAAAAAAAAACATTAATAACAATTAATTATGAATATTTAAAGATTGTTCCATTGAAATGCATTGGAGAGCGCCAGGTAGCGAGAGGTCATACCTGTCGCTGTTCAAGGTCGGACGCTGGCGCTGTGGGCTGAGGCTGGAATAATGATGAATGAGTGGCTATCTGGGGCTATCTCAGTCGCTAAGCAGGATTGGCTTGATAAATGTTTGATTGTGGTGGGGAGCCGGCGTTCTCGTGGCGGGGCCCGTCATTACCGGTCGCTCACCAGTCGCTACCTGTCGCTATTCCTTCATAAATAAGGGCCTGTGTTGCAAGCACTGCTGTACATAGAAAGGATCAGAACAGTTGTAAATCTACATGGTCCCTGACCATTGTCCACCCTGTAGTATCCAAATTTATCGCACTCACATAAAGAAATTATTCACTTTTTATCCTCCTGTAAGTTTGGGTTACAATCACTAATTCTTTTGACACTATTATATTACTACGGAAAACTTTACTGAGGGGATCATCACAATTGTCCATTATACTTACTATTTTGCACTGAGAAATTGGATTTTACCTTGCTGTGGGAATAAGTTACAATTATAGAGATATGTCTAGACTGCCACAGTACTGCTTCTTCTAAACTATGCACACTGCGATGACACACAAAAATGTTTTTGTCCTACATTTTCCCACAAAAAATCAATCTGTACATGTGATGGTACATTTTTACAGTTTAGGTACATTCATTTCCCAGTGATGTAAGGATATATTTTTAAAGTTTGGAAACGGTACCCTATGGGCTATGCTTTTTTATGCATAGCCCCTTGTTTCCAAACTTCAAAACAAATATCCTTACCTCATTGGAAAAAAAATGATGTGCCTAGCCCGTAAAAATGTCCCAGGTACAAGTCATTTTGGGGAAAAAAAGGTAGAAAAAACTTTTTTTATCACTTTTTTGTGTCTTAACACTAAAAAGCTCCCTGGGAAGCATGTTGCAATCCACACCGCAGTGCACACTGCAAGTCACACTGGCTCCACTAAATATTTAGCATGACCCCCCATGTCTTATACCAAAGGCTTGATTTAGATTTAGGCACAGACACCCTCCACCCCATCCATCAACTTTTGCCACGCCCAAAGCTAGAGTACAGTCCTAAAAATATTTTACACCAACCCTACTAATACTTAATACTTATGAATTTCTTGCAGAAACAGGAGGACACCATTTCTGAATGCAGTACAGTGGATCTTAAAAAATCACGGGAGTTAATTGAGCAGCAGCCCGATGCATCTGAAGAGTTTTTGGAGCCGGATGAATGCTTTACTGAAGGTAGACATTACATATTACCCAATTTACAATATCCTTGTGTTCACATTCGGATTTAAAGTGCTCTCTTTAAAAAAGGTTGTCAAACTGACAGCTACAGTGTGTTTCCTGATGCTGTGCAGACCTTACTCCAGTGACGTCTGGTCCCTCTGCAAAAGGTAACCAATCAGCAGACCTTCTGGCAACAGTCTGTGCCACCCATTAGCCATGCAGGGACACTGCTGGATCATGACTGTCTCTTGTGGAGAGAGCAGAAACTTCACAAGAGCCAGTTCAACAAAGTTGCCTGCTCACTGTTGGGGCTGCCCGTTTGACAGCTTCATTTTCTACAGGCTTTTGCAACAAGTTGAATGTGCTTATATGGATCCCTTGTATTGTCCTGTGAAGGATATGGCTTATCCTCTCAGTATGGTGTACTGTATTTATCTCAGTGACAAAAATACCATCACGATCTGTTTGCTGTAAATATTATCTATAGGGACATGTATGAGCCCTGGTATGTAAGTCTTCATATTAGTAGAGAACTTGCATTATGCAGCAGTCCTGCTCTAGACCAGGATGTGAAAGTTAGCTGGTCGTGGTATTGTCAAGGACTGCAGTAGGCAAATGCAATCAGGTCTATTGGGGGGTATTTATTAAAATGTGAAGAGCCTCTCCTCTTCATAAGGCAAAGGGTAAATTTTAGTGTTGGGCGAAACCGAACTGCAAAGTTTGGGTTTGTACCGAACCGTGGAGTTCAGGTTTCCAAACCTGAACACGGATTTTAGCTAGAAGTTTGTGTTCGAGTTCGGCACTCGTGCCAAACCTGAAAAAGCAGGTTGAAGAACTGCCGAAAAAATAAATGGCTTTACTCCATAGCAGCTGCTTTGGCGATGTCTGACTCTGTTATACTTAACAGATCTGTGAGAGGAGAGGGTCCCACGGCATGCACACACCCAGGAATTTCTTGGGCACCCAACCACCATTAAAAAGTAAATTGGTGGACACTGCTTCATGCCTGTCAATATCACGTTGCTGTGCTCTGCAATGGGGGGGGGGGGGGGGGGTAGCTGAGATATGTTTGGTCCTTGAGGGGACCCAATCTCAGTATCAAGCGACTGACAATGCTGAAGCATCTGCAAGGGTCCCGCGATAAGTGTTTTTCTTATTGCATGGCACGGCCTGCTTCAGTATTCATAACAGTTGGGTTATTCCGCCACAAGGTGGCGCAGTGTACTGCAGAAGAGCTGTGGCATCTCCCGGCCCCCTATAAAAAGGGATTAACCATAGAGTTCCCAGTGTTTCCTCTGTAGTGAAACTGCGAAGATAGAAGATGGCTCTCTCTCTATGCGCAGGTGAGCGGGCAACCAAGCCTGCGGCCCTGCAAGTCTATTTCCATCCGTTTCTGGACCCTCACTGCCTCCCAGCCCTGGCTGACAGATCGGGTGAGGGTAGAAGAGCACTAGTGTCAAGTGCTCCAGGAGCGCTGCTCCAAGCCGCAGACCCTGTTCCACAAAGGGTGGCCGGCCATAGGCTTTATGGTGAGCCTACTCGGGATGCGGAGTTCCTGTCCTGGCTTCTGAGGGGGTGAGTTTTGGGGGAATGTGTCTTTTTTTTTCCTTCAGGGGGTCCCCTCCCCCCTCGCCGATGTCTTTCGTCTCTCTCCCTCCCCCCCTCTCTGACTTATGTTGGGGGGGGCGGGTGGTAGCGGCGAGTGGTGTTAGTTGTGGTGTATTTTGCTGTGTACAGTGTTTTTTTTGGTGTTTTTTAGCCGCTGCGCGGCTTTGTACTGTGCTCCGCAGTGGGTGGCGCTATAACCTGTGGTGTTTTTGCTTAGTCATGGTGCCGGCGGGGTCACGTGGGCGCCGTTTTCGCGCTTTTCGGAGGGGGCGGGGACGGGGTATGACGCGCATCGCGTCTTCCCCCTGCGGCCCGCCCCTTGAGGTACTTCTGCTGGCGCCATTCTGGATTAGCTGCGCGTCTGGTTTTCTCCCTTTCTGGCTGCGGTGCTGTATCCTCCTGTGTGTCGCTTCATCCAACGGTCTGAGGCTTGGTGATCCTGCGATTTCCTTTGTCCGTGAGTCCCCCTTGGGGTCTTTTTTATTGGTCTTGTGGTGCATGTGCTGCGGGATGCTCATGTGTCATTTTTACTTATGTCTTTCAGGTGGGATACCAGTGGGTTGTGGTTTACCTCTACTCCTTCCTCCCCCTCACCCCCCCTTACCCGTGTGGCTTTTGTATTAGCCTTTGCCCAGTGCTGGCCTATTGCGCCTGTGTTAATTACCATATGGAGGCTTCTGGGGATAGCGTGCTTAGGGGGTCCTTCGGGGCAATCCCGGCTGTGTGCCATGTGTGGGGTATCCCCTGTGAGTGACAGTGTCAGGGTGTGTGTGCCGTGCGCCCAAAGTGTCCTTGCGCTCCAAGCTGGTTTGCCTGCATCGCATCCCAGCTCTGCGCCCCCTTCGAAGTCGCCTACCCCCCCCCCCCACTCCTGCAATTGGCCCCCAGTGAGGGGGAAAATAGCAGGAGGTCACAGTCTGATCTGGCACTTCGTGGGGCCAACATTGAGAGGCAGCTTGCCGGGCCTGTTCCTAGGAGGGCCTCTGACAAGAAGCAGCACCTGACTTCCTCTCCCTCACGCTCAACAGAGGAGTTTGAGGAGTTTGATTCCACTGGTGGACGTTATTCCCTAGAGGAAGGGGAACTTTTCCAGGACTCTGACTCCTCTGGGAACCAGCAGAAGGGTTGTGATAGTGACCCTGGGTCTGTGTCCGGGGAGGAATCATGGTACCCTGAGGACACTGATAATCTGCTGTCTCACATTTTTGAAATTTTGCCCATTGCTCCCCCTGAGGTGGATAAGAAGAAGCAGGGTGAGCTCTTTCGCCCTGATAAACAGCGTCTTGAGTTCCCTGAGCAGGGACATTTCACTACTATGGTGCTTAAGGAGTGGGAACGTCCTAACAGGCTGCCCGCTGTGCCCAAGGGATTGGTTAAGAGGTATCCCTTTCCTGCTGATCTAGTAAAGCGGTGGTCATGTCCCCCTGAGGTAGACGCTCCCATGCTAGGTCTGTCCGATACCTCGGTCATGCCTTCCCCTGACACTACCACTCTGAGGGACAGCGAGGACCGGCACATGGATCAGCTGGCCTGCCATGCTTTTACTTGTGTGGGGGCTGGGCTGGGCTGCGCCCGGCCTGTACTGCTGCCATTACAGCTATTGCCCTTAAGAAACTGCTCAAGCATCTATGTGATGGCGCTATGGCTGGTAGGAGGAGGGAGGATTATAGGGCCCTCTTGCTTTGCTCTGATTTTGTTGCATTTATCCTTACTGCCATGTCTTTAAACCCCCTGTCAGCTCAAGGGTTGCTTTCGGCGGTTCAATGCCTGCTGGAGTCAGGGGTCATTTGTTCGGTACCCCCTCAAGAACAGGGTCAGGGGTACTATTCCAATCTTTTCACGGTCCCCAAAAAGGACGGCTCTCTGAGGCCCATCCTGGACTTGAAGGGCCTCAACAAGTCAGATTCAAGCATTTTCACATGGAGACGCTACGCTCGGCTGTCAGTACCCTCTGCCCGGGCGACTTCATGACCACTGTGGACATCAAGGATGCTTATCTTCATGTGCCCATCTTCCCAGATCATCAGAGATTTCTGAGGTTCGCGCTGGAGGATCAGCATTACCAGTTTGTAGCTTTACAGTTTGGTATCACCTTGGCGCCTCGGGTGTTCATCATGGTGCCGGCGGGGGTGATTGCTCTCCTATGGAACCAGGGCATTCACGTCCTTCTTTACCTGGACGACATCCTTATTGTGGCCCAGTCCTTTCATCAGGCAGAGCAGGACACCCTGGTGGTGACCTCCACTCTGGAGTACTTTGGCTGGGTGATCAACTTTCCCAAGTCTTCACTGTTCCCGTCCTTGATGAGGTCCATTCTGGGCATGACACTGGATACCTCTCAGGTCAAGGTGTTCCTTTCTCAGCAGAAGGTGGAGGGCCTTCAGAAGCAGGCACGGGCTCTGATCTTGTGTCCTCTTCCTTCCATCCGTCTGGGGATGCAGTTGGTGGGCCTGATGGTGTCCTGCTTCCAGGCGGTCCCCTTTGCTCAGTTTCACATGAGATCTCTTCAGTGTACCTCTTGTCAGTCTGGGATCGGGACCCTGTGTCCCTGGATCAGGAATTTTCTCTGTCTTCTCTGGCCAGACAGTCCCTATCGTGGTGGCTGGACTCAAGGAACCTTCTGGTGGGCAGGATTTTCCTGCCACCATGCTGGGAGACAGTCACCACAGATGCCAGTCTGACAGGCTGGGGTGGATTTTGGAAGTCTCTGAAGTTCCAGGGTCGGTTGGGCCCCCAGGAGGCCCATGCTCCCATCAATGTACTGGAACTGAGGGCGATCAGGTTGGTTCTTTCTCAGCTGACCACACATCTTCGGGGTCGGGCTGTTCAGATTCGCTCAGACAACCAGACGGCGGTTGCCTACATCAACCATCAGGGAGGGACTCGGAGCAAGCGAGCCTTCAAGGAAGTGTCCCTGATACGTCTTGGGTGGAACAGAATGTTCCCTGCATCTCAGCCGTATACATTCCGGGGGTGGAGAACCAGGTGGCGGACTCCCTGAGCAGGGGGACGTCTCGTCTGAGGGAATGGTCCCTCAAAAACCAGGTGTTTCTCTCCCTGTGTCACCGCTGGGGTCAACCGGATGTGGACCTATTTGCGTCCTGTCACAATCACAAACTTCCCAAGTTTTTCTCCCTGTCACAGGATCCTCTGGCCTATGCCACGGATGCACTGGCAATGCCTTGGACGGAGTTTTGGCTTCTCTATGTGTTCCCTCCGTTCCCGCTACTGGGCAGGGTCATGCGCAAGATAGCCCAGGAGGGGGTGCCAGCCATCCTGGTGGCCCCCTGTTGGCCAAGAAGGGTGTGGTTCGCAGACGTCGTGCAGTTGGCAGTAGATCGGTAAGTCTTGCCCAAGGATCCAGATCTTCTCACTCAGGGGCAGCTACGCCATCCCAATTTACAAACGCTGGCTTTAACGGCTTGGCTACTGAAACCTTCTATCTCGATGGAAAAGGGGTTGCCTGCCTCTGTTGTGGATACCATGATTCGGGCTAGGAAGAAGTTCTCGTCCTTTATCTATTACAGGGTCTGGCATTCTTACATTGCCTGGTGTGAGTCCAAGTCTCTTCCCTGTCGGGTTTTTTCCATCCCCAGGATTCTGGAATTTTTGCAACATGGTTTGGATTCCGGCCTTCAACTGAGTAGCCTCAAGGGCCATGTTTCAGTTCTGGCAATTTGTTTCCAAAGATCCTTTGCCAATCACCGGTTGGTTAAAACCTTTTTCCAGGGTGTTACTCATGTGCGTCCACCTCGTAAGCCTATGCTACCAGTCTGGGACTTGAATCTGGTGTTGTCTGCTCTGCAGGGTCCTCCCTTTGAGCCTATTCGTGGGGCTGCCATGCCCATTCTGACTCTTAAGGTAGCCTTTTTGGTGGCTATCACTTCTGTCAGGCGAGTTTCTGAACTGGCGGCGCTTTTCATCAAACCTCCTTATTTTGAGCAGCATCAGGATAAGGTGGTGTTTCGGCTTAAGCCAGATTTCTTGCCTAAGGTCGTGTCTGCCTTTCATCTCAATCAGGACGTTGTTTTGCCTTCATTGTGTCCTAATCCTGCTAATTCAAAAGAGCGGACACTGCATTCTTTGGATGTGGTCAGGGCTCTGAAGTTTTATTTGGTCGCTACTGAGCCTTTCAGGAAATCTGATGCTCTTTTTGTTCTCACTTCTGGACCTAGGAAGGGTTTGCCTCCGGCAAGTGGATCCGTCAGGCGGTGGTACAAGCCTATTCTGCTAAGGGGAAGGAACCTCCCTTTAGGGTTACTGCTCATTTCACTCATGCTATTGGTGCCTATTGGGCTTTTCAGCACCAAGCTTCTGTTGAACAAGTTTGCAAGGCCGCTACTGGGTCTTCTGTTCATACTTTTTCCAAGTTTTACAAGGTTGATGTTAAGGCCTCGGCGGATGCTGCTTTTTGCCGCAAGGTACTTCAGGCGGTAGTGACTTGAACTGCCGGCCGTTACTCATTGAGGATCCCATCCTACTTTTGGACACTGTTATGAATACTGAAGCAGGCCGTGCCATGCAATAAGAAAATAAGAAAAAGACAATTCTGTGAGTACTCACCTGTAGAATTGTTTTTGTTCTTGCTTGGCACGGCCTGCTTCACCCCACCCTTGTTATCGTTATTCTTGGTTGCCTCTTTATAGTGATTGTTCCAAGTTAATTGGGGTTTTTAACCTTTTTTAAATTTTTTACCTTTATTTTCTCCCGGCTTCTTGTCTCACTGCTTGTCTACGCTGGGAACTCTATGGTTAATCCCGTTTTTATAGGAGGCCGGGAGATGCCACAGCTCTTCTGCAGTACACTGTGCCACCTTGTGGCAGAATAACCCAACTGTTATGAATACTGAAGCAGGCCGTGCCATGCAAGAACAAAAACAATTCTACAGGTGAGTACTCATAGAATTGTTTTTTTTCATTTCAGTCCAGTCTGCATGGGAACTTTCAAATGAAATATTGCTCTTGAAAAGGAAACTCCCTCCTAACTCCATGTAACATGTTAAAAGAGGCTCTGTGGATGTTTTCTGTGGCCTCCCTGGTGTAGGGGGGTAACTGGATCTCTTTTAATCAATATAGCAGCCGAGGAGGTTATTGAGAGGGACGAGAGAAAGGGATTGGGTTAGAGTGAATTGAAACCTGCACTGGTCAGCCCTGGAGTTTTAGAAACTCCAAGGCTGGTGCTTGGCTGTCTCCAGGGCATCCCGATTCGATATGCACCACTGTGTGAGACCCCCAGTATAAAAAGATTCACTTTTCCTGTTGCTCTCATGGCAGTTTTGTCCACCGCATCCAATTTTTCGCTTTAGCATGTTTCAGCACCATTCAGATGGGCACGCATCCCAGACTAGAGAGAAGCCAGGGATGCAGCCAGCAGGCTTTTCACATCAGCCTGGACCATTTAACATTAACTAAGCCATCACCAGGCCAGTAGCATAGCCACAAATACTCAGGTGGGGAGTGGGTAGGGGTTGTGCATTCTTGCAGACCCCAGAGGTCTGCTTTAACAGACAGTAGCTCTAAAACCTTCTCTGGAAACATTCAGCCTCCCAATAGACAGGACTAAAAAAAATAACTCTGTTTAAATTGTTAGTGTTATCCAGTGACAGGAGGGGGGCTTTTAGGATGACACCAAGTTGCCTGGTTCGATGCATTTTTAAGTGGACCGGTATTTTAAAGTGAACATCAATATGACTTTTGGTCCAATTTAAATTTCACCTCTGACCAAAGCTTTTTTTTTGGTGGAAGGAAGGATTTAAACCACTTTAATGTGTAGGTGAAGGTAAATCTCTCCAACTGGCTTAGATCATTTTATTGCCTCTTGTCACATACAGCGGGGCTCCTGACGTATGTAAAGTAAATAAGTAAATCACCACCTCTTTCTGCTAGTTCCATGTGTTTGCTATATGTGTACAGCATGTGTATGTTAACAGTGCAATTTTTGAAGTCTTGGTCTGCCAGAGACAATTAAATGATGGAAGAAATATTGAAGCGTCGCACTAAGCTGACATACGCCGTTGTGGAGAACATGCACGGCACCTGGAAGCGACATAGGGCTGCCTGCAGCACCACCTGCTGGCCACATGCTGAAGGCAGCAATCCCTTGTTCTTTAGACTTTGTACATTTGCTCCATGTACAGGTTAATTTGTCCCGTGTATATGCCTGTAGCCAAGGCAACTACTCAAAATGATCTTGTAAGATTTTTTTTTGCATTGCAGCCTTAGTTCATGCTGCCTGCTAGACTAACATGGCAGGGAAATAAAACAAAACAACTCATTTTTATATTACACCTTATGTGGCAGAGTTGGCTTTCTATGGAAACAGCTGGCACCATCATGATCAACTGCAAAGGATTGAATAAAATTGTTGGAGCCTCAATTAATTTTACCTTCAATCAGTTAAGGGGGTTTGCAGGGCAGTAGTTGGTGTTGGTGCTAAAACTTTTAGCACTTGCACCCCCTTTTGTGGAGTCAGGTCATGACTTGCATTCTCATGCCCCCCCAGCACCTAACACAGCACCCAGAAAAACATAAACACAGGTAAACTGCCCCCCATTCTCCACGGAGCCCCCTTCCATGCCCCAAAATTAATATGCAGAGTGTATGTCACCCCACACACCCAAAATAAGCAAAACCCTCAGACCCCTCAAATATGAATATGCACAGTGAGCATGGAGCCTGCAAAATAAACATGTGCCCCAATCATGAAGAGGGCATATGGATCTCCCCTTTATCTTTCCCTCTAAAAAATGGAAAAAAATGTAATACACATAGTGTATCTAAGTCACAAGGTAGCCAGTGAGCCTCCTGGTCTGTGGCACTATAGAAGACCCCCTCCTGCAACTGGTAAGCACTGCAATTAAAAACTACTTCCTCCGTCCCCTAGCACAGGGTAATCCCAATGTGAGATGCCCCATTGTATCTCTCATAACTGCCAGCACATAAGAGGTACCTCCTATACTTACCTATTGATCATGGCACCTTTGTTCATGTCAAACAGCCAATCTTGTTATGAAGAAAGAATATAAAATGAAAACCTTAGAAGTTCCTAGAATATGAGATGTTCCAGAAAAATGACAGTACTCCAGTTCCCATATGGTTATTGTCCCTGGACCAATTCTGCAGTTTGTTATTTTTCTCTGCCGCTCTGGTGCTGCTGTTTTCACAGTGGAGACTACTTCAAGCAGTTATCAAAAGTAGAAAAAAAAAGTTAAAACACTTTTGAGGAAGGGGTTTGTGAAAAATGACAAGTCTTCTGGCTGCACATCCAAGCTATAATTATTGCTATTACCCAATAATCAAAAACAATGCTTACAGGAAGAAAACAATTGTACATGTCTTTAGGATGCAAAAGTGTAGTCGTATCATTTTCTACAAAGAATCAGGAGCAATTATAGCAGCAGTATTATTACCACAATGTCTGACAGCACTGCCAATGTCTTTAGTAGCCCTCCCAAGGCAACTCCCCAAGGGTGCACAGGGCAGGCTCTGTCAGCCTGAAAAGGCCAAAAAAGGCTTCTGACTTTCTGTTTGTTGTTTATTGTAAATCAGTCCAATAAGAGAAGAGAACCCCACCCCCCATAGCTCTGGTGGGAGCTTCCATAGGTGGACATATTGGTGCAGGCAAGTCAATTTGCCTTTAACAGCTTAATGAAAAAAGACAGTCACATTCTAACTTTATTCTTTTTAATTTAGGCACAGTGTTTGCCTAGCCTAAGTGTAAAAATGAAAATTTGTGTACTCACCAGTAAATTTCTATTCTCGTCCTCTTCCATTCTGGGGCACCACCAGTAGCAATGCGTGGGTTAATCTCAGCCATATATGGGGACTTGATAGAAAAAAAACTCTTAACTGGGTAATACTTTAATGCCCTGAACAGATCGAGGTTATTCAGGAGTTGCTCCTTATGGTGAGTGTGCAGCACTCTGCATGAAATTGCAGATTACCCTATGCTCCACGATTGTCCTTTGAAAAAAAATGGACAAAGCTGAGAAATGGCCCATAAGGGCGCTGGGCTGTAGGCCAGCATGCAGGCCTTGCTGGAGGAACTCCAAAATTTTGGCTATCGAGAACCTTCTTCAGGAGTCGCCCTTAGATTCACACCAAGACACAAAGGTCCTCCAAGTCCTGTAGTAAATTCTAGAGTTTATGTGCTTGAATCAAGGTCCGAATTACCACGGTGGACAAACGCCCCTCCTCCAATATGCTGGTCTCAACAGCCAAGCCACTAGAGCCATCAATGGAGAATTGGAGTGCCGCAGAGGGCGCTGTTGCAGAAGATCTGGTCTCTTGGGGAGTCGCAACAGGGCCTCCACCACCAGGCTGACCAGATCTGTGAACCACAACCTTCTGGACCAGTGTGAGGCAATCAGGATGATGGGAACCTGCTTTAACACGCGACCCAGAAGTGGCAGTGGCGGGAATGTTTAGAGCAGGCTTTACCCTGACCAGGCAATAGCCAATGGGTCGACCGCCATGGCCAGATGGTTCTTGCCCCCTTACACGAACCTCTGGATCTTCTGATTGTGCCAAGGCGTGAAGAGGTCCACCTCCGCCACTTCCCACTGGTTGCAGAGGACTTGAAACACGGGACCATTCCTCCTGGTCCATCGTCCCCTTGCTCAAATAATCTTTGCTCTGCAGATTCTCCACAGGGATGCATGGAATGTGAATTTACACCCACCTCATGATGTGACCCACTTCCTGGAATGCCTGCCAGCTTCTGGTACCCCCCAGTGGTCCAGATTCAGGGCCTTCTAAACTAAACCCTGACCGGAAGGCCGTGGGGCTGGGCAGACCAATGCCTGAAAACCAGCAGAATCGCCCTCAGTTCCAACACATTGATCAGAAGACTGCGCCCCTGCTGGTCCCAGAGACCCTGAACACTACCCCAACCCGTCAGACTGGCGTCAGGATGACCCACCGGACCGGCAGGAAAGACCGACTCACTGCCAGCGACTGCTGGCCCAGCCACCAATTCAGGGATCACCGAGCATTGTTTCATAATGATTTCACATGAACTCATCATATAAATTCAAATTCCCTTGAAGTTTTGAAGACATCTGATACTCAGAGATCCTGACAGATGTTCATTGGCAGACACCCTAACTAAAAGTTTCTTACTTAACACTCAGGGCATTTGAGTACCTACTCCAGGCACATATGTTCCTCACAGTTGGAGTTATTTACTGTAAGTACCGCAAGATGATGACCTTGTACCAACATTTTCCACTTTCCTCCCTCTTTACACACCATAAAGCACAAGGGTCATTACAAATTAGGTTGATAGTGGTGTGGCGCCATTTTAGGTTGTACAGTAATGAGATAATATGGTGTAGTTTAAAATGACTGTAATGGAAATATATGCCTCATGGACTAATGCAATTTTCCTCTATTTGCTCAATGTTATTTGATGCATGACTTGAAAAGCTCTTAAGGGATAAAATACTTTGTTTAGCTAAAAAAAAGCTACACATCAGTTAGCTTGAAAACACTGCCATGTTTGATGCTGACAGAACATTTAGTTAGTTTTACTTGTTACAAATATTATATGTATGTGTTACTTGTACATGGATATTAAAAATCAGCCAACCGAACTATGAATAATTCTGTATAAAGCGAATTCAGTATGGGGTTTCTTTAAATGGGATGATATTTGGGTCCTGTGGTATCGATTACAGTATCTATCACTTTCTTATATGGACAGGATAAAAGTGCTCAGCTTTAGCTGCCAGCTACCTGAACTAGTAACATTAATTTTATACCCAAAGCATTGCATGATGTGTAAAGGCAATTGCCACATTTTTCACACTATAAGGCACACCTGACCATAAGACATACCTAGGGAAAATAAGAAAAAAAATATTCTGAACCAATTGGATGATATGAGGCACCCCAACCCTGCATGAATATGACAGCCCCCCCGGCATGAATATGGTACCGCCTGCTGGTGCATTACCTTTCTTTGATTTGCCTGCACTCTGCCCCCATCCCTTTCCTGCTCCTTGCTGCACTCCAATTGCTTCCCTGCTCTCACTGCACCCCGTCGCTGCCCTGCTACTCCACTACACTAACATTTATACCCTGCTTCCCCAACTTTTCCCTGTTCATTGCTGTACCCACAGCTTTGCCCTGCACCTCTTCTCTGGCCTGCTCCCTATCTCTGTGCTGCACCCATTGGCAAGTGTGGGGTGGGTGATAGTGATAGACCCCACTGGCAGTTTTGTTTATGGGGACAGAAAAGTCAGCCTGCAGTGTGGAAAATACTGTGGCCGGGGGTTGAGCAGTGGGAGGGGAAGTTTGAGGGATGGGTGGCAGGAGCTGTAACATACTATGCAGACTATGCAGAGCTTAAATTGGGAGAGGCAGACCCCTTTCTGTACATTTTGCTAATGGTGCTGATGCCTCCTACATCATCCTCTCACACCTATTGCTCAGCTCTTGCCGCTGAATTTGCCGGCTGGGGCTTTGCTGCATAAGACATACAAACATTTCCCCTTTTGGGGTAAAAAGTGCATCTTACGGAGCATTTACATAATGGTGCATTGGTAACCTGTCACTTATAATTCTGCTTTCTTTCAGTAAAATAAAGATTGGTTTCACTTTTTACGTAACCCCTCCATCTGGCGTATTTTAATATCTTTAATATTTTTTGGTGATAGTGCTTCTTTAAAGTAAGTGCCCTTCTGGCCATGTGACCACTCACTACAGCCCTATTTAACCTTGTTGCTATAACCATAATTAATAGAACACAGGTCCGCCTATGTTTTTGTTTGCCAATGTGAAACCCCCTGGTTTCCCTGTATACTCACATCGGGTCTCAATCCCACAGCGTACGCAAGGTCCCTTGCCGGCAGCCTCGCTCTGCTTGCTTGGCAAGCCCATCTGCTGCGGTGGCCCATCTGCTGGGACGGCCAGGCATAGTGGTGATGGCAGGGAATGGCAAGTGTCTAGGACAGGAAATGGCTGACCCCTAGAGTCTTTTAGACTAGGTTGTGCCCACCTTCTTCTACATCTTTCAAAGGTGCCCGCAACTGATGCTACCTGGCAGAATATTGTGCCAGATGCTACAAAAAAGAGTGGTGGCTGTTGAGTGGGACAGCTCATCTTAATGTTGCTATTTGTCCCCATGACGTGTAGCTCTAGAATGTGCTAAGTTTGATGGAGTTGCTCGAGCACTTTTGAAATGATCCCTGACAAAATGTTTTTGTAGATTGTAATTCTACTGTTGCTTTTATAGATGCAAACTTCCAGGACCATACAGGTAACTCTTAAGTCCTTTGAAATCAGATAACAACAGTTTGGAGCATAACCCTTTCTAAAGTAACCAACCAGCCTCACTTGTGTCCTTGTTCTGTTTCTTATATCAAGGCTCCAGATACATCTCTGTGTTTGTCGTAATGTGCCCTTTTGGTTTAAAAACGTATGATGATGTGCAATTTTGTGCGCTTTTAAAACATATTTTGGAGGTTTTACTTACTTTCAGATAGATGGCAGTTCAAATTTGGAGGTTCTATATTAACATGTAGAGAGTCCCAAAGGTCCTTGGTATTCTCTGAGTTTTAGGAAGTATCGCTACCTGATTGGAAAGTGATCTCAAAGAACAACGTTAGGCAAAAATCAGAATCCACCCCCCCAATTCTTCCCCATACTTCAATAATAAAATACCACTAAATTACCTATCCTACCTATCTAGTGTGGCTTGTGTATTAAAGTAAAAACTTTTATTATAGTTTAATTGTAGTCAAAATTCCACGCACCCGCATATCTTGCATATATTTAGGTGTGTTATTTGGTTCTGCTTTATAGGGTCAAAACAAAAAACAAAAGTCATACTGATATTTTGTCCCCCACATCGCTTTCATCCTACTATACTAGTTAAATCAAAAACTCCAGGATTGAGTTCCACAGTGTTCACATGATCTGGCAGCATATAAGACCAAATGCATTCACAGTGACTCCAGCATACCTACTCTGTTTATTGCAATAGAGGGTGCATGCAATCTTGGCCTCCATTGGCTTGGCTGTGGCCTGTCACTGGTGAGTTTTTCCGAACCGGAGAAAGGAAAAAGCTATGCAGGGGTCAGAAGGTGAGTATGACTTTTTCCTTTTTTGCCTTCCTGAAACATAGGGGAGTAGATCTGAGTGAAACTATGACTAAGAACTCTATACTGTGGCCTAATTTCAAGCCACTAGAGGGTGCATTACCAAGGTTATAGGGAAAATAAGTAATAATGAAAATTTCTTACAAAAGAATAGAAGGTGAATAATCAACAGGCCCAAGGGTTTTCTATGCTGCGGGGCATCCCAAATTGTCATGCCCTTTTGGCCCCCTTTTGCCTGCAGTTATCCTTTAATACCACTTTTTGCTAAATTATATGGGTTGAGATGTAGACCTCTCAATTTTATTGAATTTTGACCCACTCCACCCTGACTCACTGAGGCAGAAAGTTTTAATGAACCACCAAGCTTTCTCAAAGTGCATAAAATCAATTTTTACATAATTAAATCCATTTTCATGGGCCCCAAGGTGCTTAAAAGCAGAAGGGAATGTTTTTAAAAGCATGGCACAGTACTACACAGAGATGTATCCCCATCCTATAAGAAACAGTATATTTTCTTCCTGCAGTGTGCTCTTCTCCATTGTACTATGTGCATTTTAATGGAGGAGAACGGACAAGTGAACCCTCTGCCTAACTGTGTTCAGAAGCCCTTTAATTCCACCATTACAGCTAATTCACCAACCCAGAACTTTTGCACATTGCTGTTAAGTCTACAGTTTGCTTTAAATGCTGATTTTCTAAAGAAAATGTCAGAACTATTTATTTTATTACATTTTAAGAGGGGAGTTAAATCATGCTGTTGCTCTATAGTCTACACAGCGCTCAGAGATTTCCAAGCTAATCGTCGGACTGATGTTTCCAAGCCAAACAGAATTCATCTTGTGGCAAAAAAAAAGTCAGGTAGTGGTTTACAATAGCAATGTGCAGAAATATCAAGCATCACAAAGAGACATTTAGCACTTAAATTATAACTTACTGCACCCCCGAAAGTGCACCTACCTATGCATGTATTGTACCTGACTAATACTTAGCAAGATGACCTTTCGTCGTGAAAATGTCTTGTAATCAAGGCTCATAAATGTGACATTTCATTTTTAGACTATCTACCCTGGTATGAAAATAGCAGCTTTAACAGGACACATAAGATTCTACCACCTTTTTAGTATAAGTGCAGCCATATTGAATCTTTAAATTTCGTTTTTCCCATTAGGAAGAGCATCTGATAATACACAGATGTCACAGCTACAACAGGATTAAGCTAATTGCCTATACATTACTGTTTTTCTCTCTAAACTACCTGGATAAACCCTAGTAGAGAGGTGTTAAGATCCATGAGCCAAGTTGCTGCCCCCACCCCTTCTTCCAAGTGACCTGTGTTATGCAATAGTGACAGCTCCCATAGAGGAGAACAGAGCTGCTGAGAGGTGTTCTCCTAGCACCAAAGTGCCAATTCAGCCCAGCACTAGGGACCAAGGTAAAGTAGTGGGGGTGGGGGGTAAAGTGAACCCTAAGTAAAAAAAAACTTTGGATCTATTTATACCTACACCTCAGGAGCATTCCCAGTTGGTAGACCCCTCTAGCTAACCATCCTTATGAAGCCCAACATTTTACAGATTTTCTCGCCCAATATTTATATCTGTACCGCTCTATTACTGCATGTGTCCAGTAGCGGCCAATGGGGTATGTTATGTGGCATGTATTTGCCACGTGGGCGGTAGTTGTCACATCCCAGAGAAATGAAAAGCTGTGTATTAAAGTCCTGCATCCCAAATTGATGCCTTTGAGTAACGGGTGTAAAATGAACCTAAAGTCTTTTTTTACTTTAAAGCTTGACTTTCAATATGAAGTTAAAAACTTGTAAGGACTGGAGGTCCTCTGACCCAATTTGGATGCCCTGCTGCGCAATCACCTCAAGAAAGCTTTAAACCGGATAGCTGCTATACACTGCCCCCACATTCCAGCATGATTTGCTGCACCACATTACCAACAGCAGCCACTTGAGTCAGCTTGCACATCACTCTGCAGCCACCGGCTCAGCAAATCCAATCGACTCCCAGGGGTAATGTGTAAAATACCTGTTGAGGGAACATGGAACGGTGGAGACCCAGCCATCCAATGTGTTCGACTTCCCAGTGGGGAGATGCACAGTGGGGCATCACAAATCAGGATTTCCCCATAATGCAAGTGTCAAAAGACCTTCAGTCTGTTTTGAACGGAGGTCTTCTTTAAGAGCACGAACAGTCTGGTTGTATTGAAGATTATAACAGACGATAACAGTATGAAAGCTAAAATAAATTAGCTCTAATAACATACAGATCAGAGCCATCTTAACAGAGAACAGTGGCTACATGAAAAGATGCTCATAGTTTTTTGGCAGTTAGTTTTCTTTATGGGTACCTTTACTTTTAAATGTAACTACAGAACATTCTTTTTTTACAAAGAGTAATATTCTATCCATTGTCCCTAATTTAGTGTTTTCACAAATGATGAGCTAGGTAATATAATAAGGTTTATCCTATACAAGTCCATGGCTGCCATGCAGAGCCATTCCCCCTCTTGTATCATAGGAGGAATGCAGCTTCAGGTAAGTTATTTTAATATTTTAATGCCCAAATCAGGGTTTGGCTGGGAGATTACAAAAAGCCTGAAATTCCTCTTTAATATTGCCCTTGAATTTACAGTCCCTGTGAGGGTGAATAGTTTTCAAGAGCCATACTTTCACAGTGTAAATCTATTTGTTTTCTTGCAGGAAATGTTAAATGTTACAAATTGCTGGAAATATGAAACCTACTCAAAGGGTCACATTTAGTTTTAAGCGAAACCCTAGAAATTTGGGCTTTGAACAAAAGTTCGGTTTGGGTACTTGAACTTGATCCAAATGCGTACCTTGCCCCCAATGAAATCTTTAACCTCCAGAGTGTGCCGCAGGAATCCGCTGTACACCTCACCTGCGCTCCGTGATCCCATTGGTGGTCAGCATTCCTCTGCACTGTCAAATAGGCTATGGACAGGGCTACAGAAAGATCCGATGGGTGAGGACACTCCTACTACCAGCACTTCTAGTGCCAGCTGCTAGTGTCCTCCTCTGGGAGCGGCAACCATCTTTCTGTAGCCGTGCCCATAGCCTGTTTGACAGCACAGTGAAACGCCAACCAGCGATGGAATCGCAGGACTCAGGTAAGTTGTACACTTTAGGTTAAGCTGGTTGATTGGCTGCTCAGCACCCCATCAACCATCTTTTCTGGGTTCCGGCTGAACGTCAAACTTGAAACTTCTGGCTGAAGTCCATGTTCGTGTTTGGAAACATTAGTCACATTGCCTGGAAGTAGTGCTTCAGTTACATATGAAGCTTTGTTTGTATCATCTAATGCATTCTTTAAAGTGGACCAACACCCAGGATTTTGACTATCCTGGGTCTTGGTCCACATCGGGGTGCCCCGCTGTGTGAAACCCCCCCGATCACCCTAAAAACTCACCTCTCCCCACTCCCAGCGCCGACGGACAAGCGATTTGACAGCCGCTTGTCCGTGGCTCCTCCGCCGCCGCCTCCCGCGCGTCCCTCTTGACGCGCGTGCCCCCGCGCCGGCCATTCACAGACGGCCGGCGCGGGGGCGCGCACGCCTAGAGGGGCGCGAGGGAGGCGGCCGGCCGCCGCCGAAACTAAGGTAAGGGGGTTTGGGGGTTTTGGGGGGGTTTCACCCCGCGGGACATCCCAATCTCAGATGTCTCGCGGGGAGGGAGGTGATCGGCCCGGGTGATGGTCCACTTTAAAGAGGAACTATGAGCAAGTCACCACTTCCTCATTTATGGTATATGGCACAAAATGGCAGTTAATCACATGACTGCTGGTGACTAATTTGAATTCCCAGTAGGCTTGCACATTCAACCTGAAGAGTTTCCGTTGGTCAAATAACTGCCATTTTGTACCATACACCATGAACGAGGTGACTTTCTCATAATTCCTCTTAAAAAATTAGAGACAAAATCAGTGAGATGACCCTGCCATGAGCCTTTGGCTTTGTTCCTTCCCACCCTGGAATCTTAGTCCTCCTGCTACTGCCAGGGTGTTCTCACTCCTGTTATTGAATTTTATAATATGGAGTAAATTAAAAATGTTACAGGAAGAATGGAACTTGTCATCATTTTGGCGGGTGTGCAGACCTCAACATTTCACCACCATAGTTTCTGCACAACATAAGAAAGTATTAGTATTCCCAGTATGCACCAATATGTTATTTATGCACATAACAATGAACATTTCCTAATTTAATGTTTGTTTTACCCAGTATGAGCACCTACTTTCAAATACTGAAGCACTAAATATTTTAGCAGCCCAGTGTCAGACGCTCTGGTGGCAAGATCTTTGTGCTTGAGTAGCTTGTAGGCAAAGCATCTATACTTTTAATTCATATATAGATACATAGGACTTTCCTAAAGCAGAATACAGCCATCGTTTTAAGCCTTGACGAGGGCCACCAGCCTAAAACACATGTCCATAAATAGGAAGTGGTGGCTGTGTAAATATTAGAGGCTATAGACAAGTATTGACTCTTTCTGAAACCTCAGGTAGCACAAAAGGCAAAATAAGCTGATTTGCATGGCTTTGCCTGCTCACTAAGTATAATGGGTATAGTCATTGTTATTCTTTACCTGTTTGTACCATGTAAATACTATAGCCCACTATTTTAAGGCATTCAACATTGCTAATGCCCCACGCGCATACACTGTGGCCAACCTGAGATAATCTGCTCCTTGTTCCACCACTGAAATGCAGCCCTGTAATTGGCAGGCAGAGGTCATGTGGTCTCCGTGTGTGCAAAATTCCCCCCAATCACCCCAAAACAGGCAGTTGCTGCTTGGCAACCCGTCCTCTACTGTCATAACAGAACTATTGCACCAACCCACACAGACACACAAAAGTCCACTCACCTTCCCACCGTTGATCCTACCACAGCCTGCTTCTGGTTGGCAACCATTGTTTACTTGCAGAATTCTCTCTTATCTTTAATAAACTAACATTGCACTTCCATTCAAGTGCAATAATAAAATAATGATTAGTCTTGTCTATTGGGTCCCAATACCTTTAAAAGCTTGCAAGTAAGTCAGACTAAAACAAATGATTTGAAATACACACACTCCGGAGAGTGGACAACAGGACCAGACCCTCCCTTTTCAAGTGGGAAATATTACAGATGGAAAGTTTTTTTTTAATAAAGTATATTGGTGAAACGTTACTTTTGTCCAAGGTCTATAATATAAGAACATCACATTTTCAGATGATAGTTGTCCTTTAATAACAGATAGACTGGACGATTAAAAGAAAAAAAAATCTAATGCAACCACATGGAGAAACTGTCTGGCAAATACAAAATGTATTTAAAGGAGCCCTATCGCAAAATTGTGTAATATTGGAAATCCATATAAACACTTCCGCTAATGAGAGGATGGGTCACTTATACACTCGAACTTAACTCCTGCCAAGCTTGTACTCTATTCTCTTATAAAATCCAGGGGTGACAGGTTTGAGTGTATCATGGGTGACAGAACCTGTCACCTTGATGTCTGTTTCCTTCCATGAAAAGAAAAAAAAACAATGCTGATGGCTGGTGTGTACGTGATCTCTGCTCCCGCCATCCAGCATATTTATATAGATTTTTATTACTGGGCCTTTTTTTCGCGGCAGTGCTCCTTTAAAGTCCAGCTACTTAAGGGAGTTGTATTGTGAAATTGTGTAATATTAAAAATCCATATACACACACGGCTAATGAGAGGATGGGTCACTTTTACACCTGAACTGAATAACACTCCCGCCAAGCCTGTGGTTTGTAGATAGTTCTCCTTTAAAGAATCACTATCACGAAAAATGACCCAGTGATAAAAATCCATATAAATATGCTGGATGTTGGGAGGAGGGGTCACTTATACACCCGGCATCAGGAAATATCCAGCCAGGCTTGTCTTTTTTTTGTTTTAATGGAAGGAAGAGGAAATCAAGGGTGACTCCTTGTTTGTCATCCTGTCACCCTGATACACTAAACCTGCCACCCCTGGATTTTATTCCTACCCGGAGAGAATTAACTGCAAGCTTGGTAGGAGTTTTTTTCATTTCGGGTGTATAATTGCCCCCTCCTCTCATTAGCTGACGTGTTTATATGGATTTTTCATATTACACAATTTTGCGATAGTGCTCCTTTATAGGAAGTTAAGGGCAAGTAAAGAAAAAGTAGACAAATACAGACAAGCTGCATGTTATTGGGGCAGTATGGTGGCCATGAGCACAAAAATACACCATGCCAGGGATACCTTTCCACACAAATGTACATGCTGAGGTGCAGTGACATGGCCTGTTGGTGGCCCTTGAGGAGAGAAGAGGGTTGGGCACCCATGCCTTACCAGATCCCCATGACTCCCATAGATTTTTGTTGACAAGGTACATTACTCCCTGAGCAAGCTGGAATTGAAAATTGCATAAAACGCTTCAAGGTTAATTAACTGAATAAATAATACATTCCCTATAGTAATGAATAAGTCATATGTAGTTTTTTTTTAACTAATGTTGTTTTTCATACTTTTGACTATCCCAGGCTGTTTACGGTACTGCCCGTGCTGCCAAGTGGACATCACAAAAGGCGTTGGCAAAGTGTGGTGGAAGCTAAGGAAGACATGTTATAAAATTGTTGAACACAACTGGTTTGAGACTTTCATCATCTTCATGATTCTTCTCAGCAGTGCAGCACTGGTAAGTATTTGTTACTGTTAGTTTCAAAAGAGTTAGAAAATAAATCATCTATTAAGGGTCTATTTACACCTGTTCGCGTGTACTGCGTTGGGCAACACAGTCACAATGCAAAGGAAAATTCTGACCATTATTTTTAATGGGCCAGTTTACATTTATACGCAGCATATATGTGAACTGACCCATTAAAATTTATGGTCAGCATTTTCCCTCACGTTGTGATCGCGTTGCCCAACGCAGCGCAAACAGAGAGGTGTGAATAAAGCCTAAATGAAAACGGTAAGTGTTTTTCTGACCCACACCACAACTGTACAAACACACCCTAACCCACAACCCACTGGTCTCTATTTGTTCACAGAATCCATCTTATCCTTGTAATGTAAAAGTATTATTTTTAAGTTTTAATTTTAATTTGCTATGTTTGTGACATCTTACTGGAGATGAATAATAAAAATGCAGCAATTGTTTTTACTTGGAAAGAGTATACTCAAAGGTGACTTTCCAGTCAAATAGGACTAAATGGAGTCCCTAAATTAGTCAGCGGGGGGGGGGGGGGGGACAGCAGGGGCCATTCCCTTGTACCATATGCTGGATTGTGGCCCAGGTGACTGTCAGTGACTAGTGGCCACATACACCGTGCAAACCTCATTGACCAACAGTGGGCACTTAAGGCCCCGAAGCTGCATGGAAATGTGAAAGTAGGTGGCTATGAATGTTAGGCACTGGACTCCCAGCACCCGTATGTGGAACCCCCCACCACCCTCAAGTCTTCTTTGACTGGATCTTGAACCACAGGAAGTTTTTGTATGGTGTTGAATAAACTATTTATCGTCCTGATAATTGTGTTCTGATATAGCAGTGCCCTGTATAGCACACTCAGGTGAGGACCTTGCTGGGGACTGCATGGCTGCGCACACATTTAGCAAAAAAAAAAAAAAAAAAAAGAAGGCGCTAGGCATTTCCCTTTGTTAAGATCCAAAACCTGCTCAAAACCAGGCGGGCAAGTCATGTGACTCTTAGTGGACAGAAAGGTTACACTGGGACCCCTTTAGTTGTTGGCGGGAAATGAAGGGGAGAAAATGCCTAGTTTTGTCCATTTCTTGGCCCTAAACATCTGACCATGGAAATTGATGTATATGAGAGTTGATTCAGAGCCAGGTGAGAATTCTTACTCCTTTTTTAGCAGCAAAAAACTGCAATTTACTTTTATTTTCTACCTTGGAGCTGATTCAGAGCTAGGTGAAAAATTTCACCTGGTAGACAATAAAAGTGAATGTCAATTTTCTCTCCAAAAAAAGGAATGAGAATGCTCACCTGGCTCTGAATTGACCCTATAGTCCCTCAACAATGACACCCATGGGTGAGCTATAAATCTGTCAACAGTGCTCTCAACAGCATAGGACATGACTACTACAAGGGCACCAGACCTGTACTAAAGGCCATAAGGGCTGATGATGACCATGTCCATGGGGCCACCAGTTCAACCCTTGGGCCCTGGAATTACCGTCCTATGCTTGGTTTGCTGGGTTGGGAAGTCTTAACCCTTTTGTTGCCAAGCACGTAACACCTACGTGCTGGCTTGGCTGGGCCTTAAGTGCCAAGCCCGTAGGTGTTACGTGCTTGACTTTCCTCGCTTCTAGTTTAAAAAATAAAAATCAAAAATACTCCAGGAGAGCCCCCGGAATAGGCCGCCCCCCCCCCGCTTCTGCAGCAGCAGCTGCTAACTGTAAAAAAAAATAAAAAATAAAAATGACATTCACTTACCTGTGTGTGCGCTGGCTCCCGCTGTCCCTCCTCTTCACCTGGGGGGCCTCCGATCCCCCCCCAGGACTTACCGATCTTCAGGAGAGAGCCTGGGAGGCTCTCTCCTCTCTTCTTCACGATGGTGGCAGCCATCTTGCCTCTAAGCCCCGCCCCCTTGGGGGCGGGGCTTATGACGTCATCCCGGTCCCGATCACCGGCTTCAGCTTTCTCAGCTTCTCAGATGCCGGTGATCGGTGCCCTGGAAGGAGGTGACAGGAGATCCTCTGATCTCCTGCCTTCTCCTTCTCTGGATGCCGATCACAGGCATCTGTCAGCTGAGCGGCGAGGGACAAGAGCTTGCAATCGAAGGTAAGTACAGTTAAAAATTTTTTTTTTTTTTTGAATAAAATACTTTTTATTATTGTGTGGTGTTTTTATTTCACATTAACCCTTTGTGAGCTGGTAAGGGGTCCATGAGACCCCTTATACCAGTTCACAAGGCTGGGGGGGTGGCAAGTCACCTGCCCTAGCGGGTGGCTTGCCATTAACCCCCGCACCCCCATTACCTGCCTCCCCAAAGGCCAGGGGGGGGCAGAAGAGCCCGGGCCCACATAGGCTATGTGGGCTCGTAGGCTGCAGGGTGGGGGGGCCACCAAAGCTGGCCCCCCCACTCTGTGCCTACAAGCCCCCATAGCTGGTCCCGGGCTGGTTACTTTGGGTAAGGGGGACCCCACGTCATTTTTTTTTTTGGATTTTTAAGGGTTTTTAACCCTTAAAAATCCAAAAAAAAATGGGGTCCCCCTCCCCGGGAAGGGGGACCCTATGTCATTTTTTTTTTTTAATTAACCATTTGTCATCCAGCAGCTATAAAAGGCTTCTGGCCAGGAAAGGGTGTCTACCTATACATATGTGGTATCGCTGTAACCGGGAGAAATTGGGGTTTCTCACGCAATAAGATTTTATTGACAAACTTACATTTTTTATTACAAAAAAACTCTACAAATTGTAAAAAAATATATTTTTTTTAATTTTTTTCACACATTTCACCCAAAAATGTTGAGAATACACCTAAAAAATACAAACAAGACATTTCATGTTAAAGCCCAGACTCTGTTGAAAAAAACAATATATAATTTTCCTGGGAAATCCCTGGAAATCCCTTCAAAAATGACAGTTGAACATGTGTAGCGCGAAACAGTGAAACTCAGTCTGGCAACAGGGAGTGGGAAATGCTGCAGGTAGGCTGGCACTTAAAGGGTTAAAGGGGGGTCCACACATTTTTCTTTCTTAATTTTTTTTGGTGGGAATATTTTTGGAAATAAGCTGGAAATTAAGGCTTACTAATCTAACAGACCAAGCAGACCAAGGGCTCAGGTGCCGAACTGCCATCCACTGGCCGTGGGCATTACCAGCTGTTATGCGCTATAGCACAGGTCTGGTGCCACTGGTCTCATCCCCACCACCACATGCCCATTGGTGGTGCAGGTAATGGAAATTCAACTGGTATATTAACAGTTCAGAATTAAAGTGAAAAAAAACACCAAACTATTTTTTTCCTTTCCTTCACAAGTCCTGGGTACAGTGCTTTGCCATGGTAAATTATGCCAGCGAGGCGTCTATTTTCCCTCCATGCCCCCAAGACGTAGGTAGTCACGTGAGGGAGATCCAAGAGAGATTCTGCTTCTCTGTAAAAAAAAACTACCCAGCGGACCAGATAATGATGGTATGATTGAAAAACTGGAAAGTTATTATCGTGTGGTAAAAAATGGCATCTGAATTCCATCAATATGCTGGCAAATAAAAATAAAAAGGCAATTGCCTTCTCAGCAAAGCTCATGTAAACCACACTTTCTGGTAATAGATTTTCGAATAATGGACTACTTTTGCTTTCAAAAATATTTCCAGACCTTCTTTTACTAAATGTTCTTCCCTGTCTAATGAAAATGCCTTGTAAAATGGAAAGACACAGTTGCTCTATTTCAATTCACATTATGCAAAAGCATCATTTGTGTTTATTGTCTTGCTTAAGGTTTTTTTTTTTACTATGGTGTTTGGATGTGGGGATTGAATGGCTTTCCATTAATAATGACCAGAAATGGCCACTTTAGTCATCCTTCGTTTACAGAATGTGTAATCTCATTTAATAAAATGATGTCATCATGTTTCATGGTTTGCTGCAAGCGGTTAGATGAATCACGCTTGTAACACAGCTTGCAGCTGGTCATCTTTTTGATCACTTTTAGAGAGCGCAATACGAAGAAAAGCTCTGTTTTTTTGGAAATATAAACTAGTGTTGCTTACATGTGCTTCTGTTCGGTTCAGGGGCAGTTTGGTTCCTGAAAATACAAGATTTGGTAGGATCATTCAAATCACTTGGCAAGACCACCGAAATTCTAGATAAAAAAAGAACCTTTATTATAATCCAGAAAAAAGACATGATCAAAACCTTTAACTATGTGAACGGTTTGTAAAAGGTTCAGGAGGGAAATGTTTTTAAGAAGAAACATAATATTAGAACAACATGTATTAGCTGTATTTTTATTAATTGAAAAAATATCAGGCAAAAAAATAAAAAAGCTATACTCACCATGTAGCTCTTACCTGGAAGCAGAATCCAAGTCCCATGCTGCCTGCCCTTGCATCTTGCGTCTTTTCCGTGTCTCCGACATCAGTCACTGTGAGTTGGCATACCCCCTCCATTCACTGCAATGTAAAGGGGGCTTGTGAAGACCTAACACGCCCCTTTCCATTGCAGTAAATGGAGGGGGGCATGCCAGCTCACAGTGACTGATGACAGGGGATGTCTCCCCGTGGGAGACTTTGGCATTTACAAAAAGTCAATTTACAGATTTTGTCTATAGGAGAGATTTAGGTGCAATGTGCCCAAGCTTTAGAAGCTCTTCTACGTTGTACCAGTATTTCTGTTGGAATTAGGCTGTTCTATGTTGTACCTCCTCTAAACCGTACTAGAACCATATTCACATGGGATTGTCAGTTGTATATTTTACATTGGAGCAGCCCAAGAGTGATCCCAAATTGGGAGGCCCCCCTCATTGAAACTCTGGGAGTTCGTCTGATCCACTCACCGTCCCTGAGCCCATTACGCATCTCAGCGCTGCAGCCACTTTCCCGCTACACCTTAATGACTGTCACGGGCACACCAACAGCTAAATGTGGCTGGCAGTTCTCACTCAGAGTCAGAAAATCTGAATGAAATGTATGCCGTTGATTGGCAAAGTATCCTGGGAATAAAGAAAAAGTGACTTTACCTGTGATTCCGAAACAACACAGCAGGGCATCGTAATTTGGGAGACAGAGGAACAAGGTTCCCCCTCTTTCTACCCAGGCTCCCAGCTAGGAGTAATGACTGAAATTTGGGAAGGAAGGCTTTATACTCTGTGAATCCCCTCCCCATGTTGTTTTCATTGAAATAAACCATGCCGGCATTTTTGGCATGGCTTTTTTCAAAAGAAAATGCAGCAACAGTGATTCAGTAAGCTCTCATGATTTCTCATATGATTTCTCGTGCACAGGATTGACTTGCATGTGTTCCCTGAATCATGCGAGAATGCAATATTTTGTTTATATGAGAATATTCTCACATGGAACCGAGATTTTTCTGAACCCATGCTAAATCTGCCGTTATGATGTATAGGTAAAGCATTCGTTTGCTTACTGCTTGTAACTATACAAAACTAATATTCATTTCCAACAATCTCCATGGCTGCAGCAGTAATAAGCATCATTATCCGTACAGGTATTCATCTTTCAAAGTCAGCTCACATAGCTATTATTTACACAAAGAGGTCACAAACAATCTGCTGCATGGAAGAACCTAACAGAATGTTTTTGTTGCCAAAACGATGATCTTGGGTCTTGAATTCTAAATGGAACGCTTTTTATTCTCAGGCTTTTGAAGATATTTACATCGACCAGAAAAAAACCATCAGAATCATTCTGGAGTATGCAGACAAGGTGTTCACATATGTCTTTGTTTTAGAAATGCTCCTGAAATGGGTGGCCTATGGCTTTAAGAAGTACTTCACCAATGCCTGGTGTTGGCTGGACTTCTTTATAGTTGGTGTAAGTATCATGAATTCTTTACTTGTTTAACACCTTATGGCTGTCATAGCTGCTTTCTCATATATGTGTCTTTTGGTATTGTTAGCTTCAGTCAAGAACGACTTGAGATCTGCATACCCACACGGGGGTAACCCAATTCATGCCTCATCGGTTACAAAAGTATAGGGCACCTGAATTTGGCAGCCACACCTGGATGGGGGTGTAAGCAGACCTCCTGTCATGTTTGAGTGAATGCCTGCTTGAGCCGCACCTTATGCTATCTGCCTAAAGCTGAACAGGACCCAGGATTTTGACTATCCTGGGTTTTGTTCCTTACCCCGCAGTGTGAAACCCCTAGGTCCCCAGAGAATCTTACCCTTCAGCAGATGCAACGGAGCGTGTGCAGGCTCTCATCCAACCAGCGCTATATGCTGTGCTTGTTAGGGGTGATAAATACGGCTCTGTTTAGAGACAGAGCACGGCACCCCTGTCCTCCAACCTATCCGGTCTTGGCCCAGAAATGCTGGGGATGTGGTACATCACAGAGGGAACCGCCGTAAATGATGCCATGGGCATTGTGTATGTTTGGGGCACCTTTATCCCAGCCATCCTGTTTTATGTAGGTGAGTCAGGAGCACTTTTAGTGGTGCCAGCCATGTACCAGGCCCCTCCACTCCCATATTGGGCTCAGTCATGGGTAGGGATCATAATCAGGAGCACTTTTAGTGGTGTCAGCCATGTACCAGGCCCCTCCCCCCCATATCGGGCTCAGTCATGGGTAAGGATCATAGGAAGAGGCACAACATGGCACATACTGGTATGCAGCAGTACCATAGGATAGGTGTGGTGGGGGGCAAAATATTTTTCCTTATCATGTTAAGAGATATTTCACTGATCTGCTCCTAGGATATGATCCACTAGTACACCTACACCTTCTGTATTTTCTACCCTAGCTAGAAAAACTGACAGATGGAATTGTATACATCACTTAAACTGGACCTTCATCATGAGTTAATGAAAAGTCCAAACCCTTAAAAAACTATTTCCCCAGCATCTAAAATTAATATATTTTGAGTTTTTAGTCACTTACTTATTATTCTTTCCCCCACCGGGCTGCAACTCTGTTCAGGACTCTAGGATACGGGCGCCGCCATCTTGACTCAGAAGCATCATATACTGAGGAGAGGAGAGTGGTATAAAGTGCAGGGGGGCGGGTTAGAGCTGGGGTCAGGGAAAAGGCAGCAATACCAGAATGCAGAGCGACACAGACAGAAGACACTTCCTGTTTGCAGGCTGCCTGATGCTCCATGAGTCACCATCTTGGATGTTTAAAGGCCAATAACATGCAGTAGATGTAGGTAGGATGATTTTTAATGTGAACAATCTGTATGTACAGGGTATGGGAAACATATAAGATATGCTCTTATTCAGGGTGAAGGTCCGCTTTAAATAAGCTTGTTTTGTTTAACATATTCCCTAATGATGTTATCTTATTTATGACTCTATCAGGAGTCTATGAGACCCATGGACAGGCATACTCCCTCCCCCCATCGATGTGTGAAATCCCCCAGGTCACCCAAAAACTCACCTTTGTTCCTGGTCCAGCAGCGCATCCCCGAGCAGTGGCCGCATCCTGGACAAAGGGGCTCGAGCAGGTCCGAGCACACTGATTGGACGAGCGGCAGCTCTGGGTGCCCCGGGGGCAAGAACCCAAACCCAGCATAGTCAAAATCCTGGGTTTTGGTCCACTTTAAGAAATCCTGTGCAGTACACTAATAATGATAACACTAGGTTGCCTTAGTTTGACAAACAAAACAAATGGGTCAGACGGCATCCAGAGTTTAGCTTCTGATGATCTCATTTCTTTTCTTTTGATCATTGCTGCACCATCTGTGAGCTTTTGTTTCACCTTCTAGTCTAGTGAGGTCATCACAGGGAGCAAATTCCAAGTATTCCTCTTGCTTAGCTATCCAATAGAAGTCCATGCAATATGCGCATTTCTTTCAGAGAAAGTTGAGGGATAAAAAAAAAGCATTCTTACAATGAGCGGGAATCTTTAATGAGGCCAGAGATAACAGATCCTTCCTAGACTGGTTAAATCATCATAATTAATGATCTATAATTACATTTTATATCTGCCTCTGTAAAACATGTATAGTTTCTTAATTTGCTCTGTGCCTTCACTATGTTCTGGGCTTGTCCTAGATAGACGGAAAATGCTGATACTTTGTCACACTATAGGTTACTATTACAGAGGTAATAGAGCTGTTAGACTGTTCGAATGTCATGAAGCACTTCACCCTTCTTCTTTATACATCCCCCCCATTGGTAGACAGGACAATGGCATTCCACACTGCTCTATTTTAACAGCGCTGAAGCTAGCTACAGTCACTAATTTGATAGGATCAAGTTTGGTTTTTTAACCAATTTTCATAATTCCCAATTTCCTAAAGTTTCTCTCTAGAGCTAAAGAGAATCTTTGCGAACAGCGTTTCCCACCAGTTTATTTGATCTTTCCAGGTATAATTCTACCTTTCCCCCTTGATTCTTATATCTTTGGTGGCATAATCTAAAGTATAAAACATGTGACCCTTTAGTAACAGACAGGCTTGTGTCTTCACCTAGAAACCTAGATGCAGGGATCTTACAGCCAGTAGGACTCAATCCCTGGATAGTTCAGTGGATTTCCAGTTGGCAGAAGGATCGGTATCAGAGAGTTGTGGCGTGCAATCTGAACAAAGGCGAGTTACAAGTGGTGTGCCGCAAGGCTCTGTCCTGGGCCCCATTCTTTTTAATATATTTGTAAGTGACATAGGAGAAGGCTTGGTAGGAAAAGTTTGCCTGTTTGCTGATGATACAAAGGTTAGTAATAGGGTGGATATTCCCCGAGGTGTCTGCAACATGGAAAATGGTTTAGCTTTACTAGATAAATGGTCAAAACTGTGGAAACTAGAGTTTAATGTCTCTAAATGTAAAATCATGCACTTGGGTAGAAGGAATCCCTGCTCTGAGTACCGTATGGGCAGCACTGTGTTAGCCAGGACCTCGGAGGAGAGAGATTTAGGGGTACTGATTACTGATAGCTGCAAGATGAGTGGACAGTGTAGCCAGGCAGTGGGAAAAGCAAGGTTGTGATGCTGCTGTATAGAGCCCTGGTGAGGCCACAGCTAGAATACTGTGTGCGGTTCTGGAGACCTTACCTGCAAAAAGACATTATTCAAATAGAACGTGTCCAAAGGCGGGCAACAAAAATGGTGGAAGGACTTAAACTTAAAACTTATCAGGAGAGACTTAAAGAACTTAATTTGTACAGTCTGGAGGAAAGACGGGAGAGGGGGGACGTGATTGAGACCTTTAAATATGTGAAAGCATTGCATTAACTTCAGGAGGGCAGTGTTTTTAAGAAGAAACTTAATGATAGAACAAGGGGGCACAACCTGAAGCTAGTCGGGGGGAAGATCAGGAGCAATGTTAGAAAATATTATTTTACAGAAAGAGTAGTAGATGCTTGGAACAAACTTCCAGCAGAGTTAGTTGAAAAACTGGAACTTAAATAGGAGCTGATGTGGGGGAGTTATGTTTGAGTCATCAATAAAGCCCCAAACGTTTAAAGGGAAATCAGACCTTAGATCAGGCATACTGTAGAGGCACGGGCGCCCTATATTACCTACCGACACTCCTACAGCTTGGGTGGCACTCCCAGGCCCTCTGGTGCCTGATGCCAGTTTCTGCAGTTCATGCTTTTGGCTTGCATGTGGTGTACAGTAGTGTATGAATCACAGTTGGGATCTCCTAATTTATTATCGCCACTAGAGATGAGCGAACCGGTTCGGACGAACCGGAATTCGCTCCGAATTTCAGGAAATATTCGATTCGGCACGAACCCGAATATTTTGTGGTTCGTGCCGATCGAATTTTTCCTGAAATTAAAAAAAAAAAATGCCGGCATGGTGGGAGCGGGCCGGCCGGTTCCGCTGTCAGCGGGCCGGCACGCTCCCACCATGCCACCATGCCGGCCCGCTGTCAGCGGAACCGGCCGGCCCGCTCCCACCATGCCGGCATTTAAAAAAAAAGCAAACACTTACCTGCAGGTCCGGAGCGTGGAGGCCGGCGCCGCTCTCAGCTGTCATCTGAGGGCGCGTCATCAGAGGCGCCCTCTGATGAAGCGCCCTCAGATGACAGCTGAGAGCGGCGCCGGCCTCCACGCTCCGGACCTGCAGGTAAGTGTTTGCTTTTTTTTAAAATGCCGGCATGGTGGGAGCGGGCCGGCCGGTTCCGCTGACAGCGGAGCCGGCCGGCCCGCTCCCACCATGCCGGCAAAAATGCTTTTTTTTTTTTTTTTTTTTTTAAATGCCGGCATGGTGGGAGCGGGCCTGCCGGCTTTACCGGCCCGCCGGCCGGCTCCCACCATGCCGGCATTTATGATGGGGAACTTCGTAAAAGTTCGATTCGGCCGAACCCGAATTTCTTTGTGTAATTCGGCGAATCGGCCGAATCGAACTTTTCAAAAGTTCGCTCATCTCTAATCGCCACATCAGTCTGGTCTCTTACTCCACTTTATTGGAGCACCATTGTGGCCAGATCCTGGAAATCATGTACCTGATTGAGCCCCATAAACACAATAAAAGGCACAGGAGTTCATTTCAGTAAAAAGAGCCTCCTGTCTCTTTGGCACGTCTGAGGTCTGAAACGCTAAAAAACTGGACTTTGCTTTTAAGTTTTGGTAGGAACACCAGGTTTAGTCTTGTAATTGTTTTATAGAAAACAATAGAAATATATTTTTTTTGTTCAGAAAGAAGTGCTTTAAATGATGGTTGTGGCAGGGGTGGAGGCAGTGGTAAGCGACAGCAAAAACATTTCCATGCTGCCCTGTCCCAATCATAACAGTTGATCAGATCAACTTAAGTTCTGTTCTGTAAAAAAAAAGAGGTTCTTTCCTAGAACAAAAAGTATTTACACAGCGCCCAAAACAAGGAATAATAGATTTACACATCACTGCTTGCAGTGGGCGGCAAAGGAGTAGCTAGGCTTTCTGGAACTCGGGGCAAATATTCGAAATGGCGCCCTCCACTTGTTTTCAGGCCCCCTTTGGCACCCTCCTGACCTGTTGCACCGGGGGCAAGTACCCCCCCTGCTCCTCCCAGCTACACCACTGGTGGACGGAACCATGCAAATCATCTCTTTACATCACATGGCCATCCGAGGCACTCAGAAAACTGCTCAGTGTGCAATACCAAGGATTGGCTTAAAATGTACACAGCCAAACCTTCCATCTGTGTATATGTGTTTTGCACAGGGCAGGAAGTATGGGGCTGAGATTTGGTGAGTACCAGAACAGACTTGCAAGCCACCATGTGAAAGAGACCCATGATAGGCTTAATATTGTGGGGCTAA
This sequence comes from Gastrophryne carolinensis, assembly GCA_027917425.1. NCBI lineage: Eukaryota > Metazoa > Chordata > Amphibia > Anura > Microhylidae > Gastrophryne > Gastrophryne carolinensis. Next base: position 93,842,029 of record CM051239.1, read on the forward strand.
TGAGACCAAAAAACCCTCTATTCGGGGAGGCCGATTCAGTAATAGCGCCAGGTAGCGACAGATGAGCGCCAGTAGCGTGATTTTCACAGCGCCCGCTAGTATTCGCTGTGCTTGGCCGTTGTTCGCTTGTTCACAGCGACTCGGTGTGCGGTAATGTTGAATACGGGGTTAAGAGTCGCTGTTTCACAGGTTCCGCGCTGTATGGGTGCGCCTGACAGCGAATGGCCAGAGCGAACGGCTCCCAGCATATTCATTAACAAATCACGCTCAAAAAATTCTCGCGCTGTGAAATGCTTGTTTAAACCCCAGAGCGCTGGCGGCGATGGCTTAAAAGTAGTTTTTAACCCCCAAACATCCATATTTTTTGATTAAAAAATTAAACAAGTTTTTCTAAACATTTTGTAATATGAATATATTAATATCAGACCTGTAATATCAATTCTGCACAAATGGTTTTTTTTTTTTTTTTACCTTAAAAAAAAAAAATATAACATTGCAGAAGTGGTCACAGAATTTTTGACAGTTAAAAAAAAACAAAAAAACAATCATATCAATTAATTATGAATATTTAAAGATCGCTCCATTGAAATGCATTGGAGAGCGCCAGGTAGCGAGAGGTCATACCTGGCGCTGTGATGGGATTAGCAGCGGCGCTGTTCGTTGCAGTCCGCTACATGATGAATCCCGCGCTAGGTGACGCTCTCGCCGGCGCTAGCCTCATTTAGCATGATAAATGCGTGATTGTGTCTGCCGCCTGGCGTTCTGGAGTCGGTAGCCGCCGATAGCTGGCGCTACCTGGCGCTAGTGAGACACTACCTGGCGCTATCCCTTGATAAATAAGGCCGTAAGGGTCTCTCCACATGGTGACTTGCAACCCTGTCTCTGTTCTGCATCCTTTTCTGGCTAAACACCTTTACAGACATTCTAAAGTTGAAGAGGAGTATTTCTTTATTATTATACAGGTTTGGTCTTCAGTAATGATAACGATAATATATGGCTGAAGTAATCCACTCCTTTGAGAAGCTTTGTAAAGACATGATCCCCATGACAAAATCAAATTTGTGAAGTGTCCCAGAGCGTATTTGTCTCTATCTATTCACATTGATTGTGTTGTTGCGCTGAAGTATCCTACATGTACAAGCTACTGAATGTTTTGAACTTAAATCAATGAAGAGAAGATTATCCGCATTATGTCGTTTAAATGATAGAGAGGATGAATTTTATAAATCTTCCTTTGGGTAAAGTAAGGAGATGCGAGGAGCTTGTTCTGACTTCAAGCAAATTAGAAAATGCATAAAAATCAAAGGCCAGTGGTTAAATATCTGGAATGATGGTAAATAAAGCCAGAGGGATACATTTCAATTTTTCTTTTCCAGATAGCTGCATGAAATGCAGTCTAATGATTGAAAGATGAACTCCTGCCATATAGATAAATAGTAAATACATAATTGTTAATGCATTTGCACTTCTGCTCAGCCTCTCTTGTGATTTAAAGTGGGCCAAAAAGCTAGATTTTTACTATCCCGGGTTTTGGTCCATCCCCCTGGGGCACCCCGGTTTGGGAGGCCCCGCTGTGTGAAACCCAGACGGTCATCCAGTTTTCTTACCTGAACAACAAGCCCACGGCACAGGTGCGGTTGCAGTCAACTTCTCCAGCCGCGCATATTAATGTGTGGCAGGAGAAGCTTAATGGAATCCCACCCACCCTTGCGGCATCGCACAGCTATTCAGTTGCGTCGGGCGTGGCTGCACACAGCTGAAGGGGAATGCAATGCAGTTTGGTGAAACGTTTTAAGAAGAAGGCTGTACATTAAATAGGAGCAACTACTAGTCTGGAGTCTATAAGACTATAGAGCTGGTGTAAGAAAAAGGAAGGGTGGGCATGCACAGCTAAGTTATCTACATCTGAATGCTAATGGGTGCTAGTAGTATAGGGACAAAATACCAATAAATTACCAAAGATATTGGGCCCTAGAACAGCCCAAAATGTCCCTATATAGTTATACTGCACACCACAGGTATGTAAAAAAATATATGAAAATGTATTAAATCATCCTTAGAGCAACAACAAACAACATCACAAGACTTAATTAAAAAACATATACACAATTGTTGGGGGGAGGGGTTTGTCCTATTAAGAGCTATTAATAATCATTAATAAAAAATTGATCAAATAAATACATAATTGTTAATAATTGATAAATATCTTTTTATGGCTATATGGTGGCGTGTTAAGATGAAAAATGATAAGTGCATAAGGATGAAAGAAGGGAGCTCAAAGTGATGAAGTGTAATAAATAAAAGTGCAAGGTGCCTAAGTGACTGCAGTGCAAAGAAAAAAAATAAAAGTAAATAGAGTGCTGTGGTATATAGTCCACAAGGAACAAGTGCATAGAAGGTGCTCAACCTAATATTGTGTAAGTGGTGCACACGCCAGCATATTAGCCAATAAATCTAGAATGACACAGTTAGTTTGAAAAATATTAACATCACCACATCCAAGAGCTCAGGACCCCCAGAACCGCAACTATCCACCCAGAGCTGGTGGTCTCACTCTTTGTTGGGCTTCCCTAATTGGGATGCCTTATTGTATAGCTCTAGGGATTGCACATGATACTAACCTTGCCAGTGATGCCCAGGCTGCGCCTACATGCCTGCTTGACCTCTATCTGTGGCATGTAATAATACATAGATTTTACTTCCACTATTCTTTACCTAACACCGGCATCATACAGACATGTAGACAACCACGGGGACCTGCCCATATTCACTGATGGCCCATTCAAACAAACTTCCAGCGGGCACACTGCCTACAGTTCTGCGGAGGGCAAAATAGCAGCCTATCCTACTGCTCCCCAGGTGTTGGCTTAAGAGACAGGAATCAGAATGGAGCAAATCACCCCTTTTAAAGTGAAATGATACACTCAATAACCTGTCATCCCTGCAATGCATTACCACCATTAGAAGAAATCTACAAGATGGGTGGATTTTTTTTTCCAATTGGGGTGTATAAGAGGGTGATTCATCATTAGCGGCAGGTAGCGACAGATGAGCGTCTGTAGCAGGCATTTTCAGAGCGCCCGCTAGAAGTCGCAGTGCTCGGCCGTGAGTCGCTAGTTTATAGCGACTCAGTCGCTGTTCAGTAATGTTGAATACATTGTGAGGAGTCGCTATTTGACCAGTACAGTGCTGTATGGGAGCGCATGTTAGCGACTGCTCATAGCGACCGACTCACACCATATTCAGCCTCACAAATCTCTGGCACTGAAAAATGCTTGTTTGAAGCCCAGAGCGCAGGAGGTGGTGTGCATAAAGTATGTTTTCAAGCATCTATCAACTAGTAACAAAGCGAAGACATATGGAATTACATTGTAACAACATTGTAACATGAACACTTTAATGCAAGACCTGTAATGTCATTTCTGAGGAAATATATAAAAAATTAAAAAATTATGAAAAAACTGCATTTTCAATGCCAGAAGAGGTCAAAGAATTATTTGTGATTTTTTTGAAAAAAAAACCTGTTTAAAGAGAAGAAAAGGATTGTTCCATTGAAATGTATGGGAGAGCGTCAGGTAGCGAGAGGTCATACCTGGCGCTGTGCAAGGCTGAACGCTGGCGCTGTTCGCTGAGGGTGTGAAAATGATGAATCAGATGCTACATGGCGTTATCCCAGTCGCTAAACAGATTCTGCTTGATAAATGTGTAATTGCGTGCCGTGTCCGGCGTTCACCAGTCGCTACCTGTCGCTACCTCACATTAACCAGCCACTACCTGACGCTATCCCTTCTTAAATAAGGGCCTAAGTAACCACCCCTCTCTATCTAGCAAGTCTATATGGATTTTTAATATTAGCCAATTTCACAATACAGCTCCTTTGAAATAAATTCTATAAATCATTTTATTTCTACGTCAATTACAAGGAACCAGGCATCTGCCATAACTGCCCATGCTAGACAGTAAAGCAACCATCAACAGTGTGTTTTATTCATTTTTGATGTCTCTATGGGTAATGTGTAATTGAAAAAATACACACATTTTCTGTATAAAATAAGCAATATAGGAAGCCAATTTAAATAAAAGGATCCTATAATGACCATGAGAGACAATGATTTCTCACATCTTGATGACAGACTCTCAAACTTCAGGAAAGACAAGAGGTTCAAACAGAAACGTTTTTATGTCTGCTGTATTGTCTCTTCCAAGAAAGACAAAACCAAAATTATGCGTAAGAGCCCTTGTCTCTGGATTCCTAGTAATTATGTACAGGATGTGTACATTGCCTTGGACTGTGGAGTTTCTAGACATCTAGCCATCCTTGAATTGTTTTCAGTATCTTAATGAAATCTTGGCTTTCTGTCCCTGTGCTGTTTGAAGTGAATATCGGCTGTAAAATAGAAGCCCATTTTAAAATCATAACTGTTCTTTTTGTAGCTAAAAACTATAAGGAAAAAACAGTCATGCTGTAAAAAAGCCCCAGACAAGGCAGGCTGCCTTTTCACATTTATATTCTACCAGTATGTGAAAATAATGCTGTTTGAGAGCATAAATAGGCGACCCACAGTCATCAGCAATTCATTATCAATTTAAAAAAAAATAACTGTTTTTATTGCTAACATTTTGTGCTTTTTAGTTGTTTTTTTTTACAAATCTCTTAGAGCTGTGCTGTATCGTTAAGGTCCAACTGTATCCACTCAGGTATTAATTATTTAGCCTATTGCTAATCCAAGTTTCTTTCTGGTATGTTCGGAAACAGCCTTTAGCATTTGCCAAATAAAAGAATTGCTCCTGCTCCTAAAGCGCCAACTAATGAAGCCCAATCTACTTCATACCAAGATGATTGGCACCTTCAGATATAGTTGTACTTTGTTCCAGGCATATGGCAAACCTGCAGTTCTTGGTTCCTTCTGTGCAATGTATGGACTTTGGGACATTATGAACTGTAAGAGCTTTATGTAGACGGGAAAAAACAAGTATCACTGTGTGACAATACAAAGAGACCTTTACTTAAATCTATAGTCCATTCAAGCTAGCAATATTTGCACTTTCCCATTTAACCCTCTTTTATGATGCCCTTCAATGTTCTTTTTCTAGGTGTAGATTTTACTCAGGAAATGTCTTGAAAACTACCATTATTATCTCTTCTGCAGCCTCTCAAGTGCCCTATAAACTGGTTCCAACCCCATTCCTGCAGCCAGTCACAGGCTGTGGCTTCTTAGCTGTTCTTCAGCAGTGGTAGTAAGTCAGTAAGGGGATGTGATTTTGTGATTTCAAATATTTAGGTGGGTGGAGAGAGGACATGGAGAGAAAATTCAGTGTAGAGCATAGAAAAAGTAGAAGTCAAGTCTAAAAAGACTTTGGCCCTTATTTAACAAGGGATAGCACCAGGTAGCGACTGGTGAGCGAACGGTAATGACGGTCACCGCCACGAGAAAGCCGGCTCCCCACCACAATCACACATTTATCAAGCCGATCCTGCTTAGCGACTGAGATAGCGCCAGATAGCGACTCATTCATCATTATTCCAGCCTCACCCCACAGCGCCAGCGAGCGACCTTGAACAGCAACAGGTATGACCTCTCGCTACCTGGCGCTCTCCAATGCATTTCAATGGAACAATCTTTAAATATTCATAATTAATTGTTAATAATTTTTTTTTTTTTTTTTTTTTTTTTTAATGTGAAAATTTTTGTTTCCACTTCTGCCATGTTAGATATTTTTTTTAAGGTAAGAAAGAAAAAAAAATTGTGCAGAATTGATATTACAGGTCTGATATTAATGTATTCATATTCAAAAATGTTTTTATAAACTTGTTTTTTTTGGTTTCCCAAAATATGGTTATTTGGGGGTTAAAAAACTACTTTTAACCCATCGCCGCCAGCGCTCTGGGGTTTAAACATGCATTTTACAGCGCGAGAATTTTTGGAGCGTGATTTGTTAATGAATATGGTGGGAGCCGGTCGCTATGGCCATTCGCTATCATGCGCTCCCATACAGCGCGGAACCTGTCAAATAGTGACTCATCACCTTGTATTCAACATTACTGCACACCGACTGAGTCGCTATCAACAACCGAACAACGGCCAAGCACAGCGACTACTAGCGGGCGCTGTGAAAATACCACTACAGTCGCTCAACTGTCGCTACCTGGCGCTATTAATAAATCAGCCTCTTTACTTCCTCTGTTCTTTCCCAAAATACCAGCATCTAGGATGCACAGTATGGCTTAGCTAGCCCAATACAGGTATACTGATAATCACCTATTTTGCGTTGTAGCAAACGTGTGATGTACTAACCTGCCCAGGGAGCAAGTATTGGCCTCCCCATGATGTTTGGGGATGCCCGCATGATGCCGGTATTAGGTAAAGAATAGTGATAGTAAAATCTATTTAGACTTTCCTCTATTAGCACCAGCCATTCAGAATTGCCTGGTGCGTGTACATGCCTCAGACAGAGGACAAGCAGGCATGTAGGCCCGGGCATCACTGGCAAGATTAGTATGCCGTGCAATCCCCAGAGATATACACCAAGGCATCCCAATTCGGGATGCGCAGTAGAGTGAGACCATAAGCCATGGAGTCTTATAGACTCTAGGCCAGTAGTTGCTCCTCTTTAATGTACAGCCTAAATCTTAAAGCTTTTCACCAAACTGAGAAATTTAAGACAGCCCATTATAAGCAGAAATCCCTTGGAGAGATTTTAGGCCATTAAAGGAGTCTTCATAGTAAAGAAATAAAAGTTTTTGATCTTTGGTCTTATTTTTTTGGATGGGGGTAATACTTTATTTATTAGAATTAATACAGTTATGGTGCAGTAAGAACGGCACCGTCACCACTTCAAGGGCAGAGTTCTGCAGGTAATCAGTGGTATCCACCAGGAAGGTACGAAAGTTATCTTAGTTCTTTTGGGCAGTACAAGTGTCTATGCTGGTGGGGGCTTCAACTTTAGAGTGCTTGTCTGGCGTGGGTCATTGAGCCGCGAGAGGTAGCAGATGCCATTAAGAATGTCTAGCAATTAAGAAGAAGCCAGCTATACAGGTTTAAACTGATACTGACTAACTTTGTCTCAAAAATCCCTTAAACCGGACCTTCACCAGGATTTTTTGAAAAGCCCAAACCCTTAAAATACGATTCCTCAGCATCTAAAATTAATATATTTTAAGTTTTTAGTCACTTCTTATTCTTTCCCCCACTGGGCTGCAACTCTGTTCAGGACTTTAGGATACGGGCACCACCATCTTGAATCAGAAGCATCACACTTACTGAGGAGAGGAGAGTGGGATAAAGTCCAGGGGCAGGGTTATAGCTGTGCTTTTCTCAGACAAAGCCCAGCTGGGGTCAGGAAAAGGTCAGCAGTCCCAGAATGCAGAGCAGCACAGCCAGAAGGCTCTTCCTGTTTGCAGGCTGCCTGATGTTCCATGAGCCGCCATCTTGGATGTTTAAAAGCTCAAAACATGCAGTAGATGCAGGTAGGATGATTTTTAATGTGAGCAATCTGAATGTACAGGGTGTGGTAAACATATAAGATAGACTCTTATTCAGAGTGAAGGACCGCTTTAAGTATCCTTTCACTGCTTGCCCTGAAGAGAAGTGTACATCTAATACACCAGTTAATGTACAGTTTTCTTTTATAACACCGAACTACAACAAAATAGAATATAGAAATTATAACAGATAAGCGTAGCACATTGAAGACATCATTTTAGTACACAATAATGGAAAAGATGCCATCGAAAGTGGAATTACCCTTTCAGCTAAAGACATATAACCATAAGGGCAGACTAGATGGACTATATGGTCTCCTTCTGCCATAAACCTTCTATGTTTCTATGTAGCTCCCTGAAAAGGGACTGCCAACCAATGAGGGAGCATTCTTACCCGTGACTGGCAGTAGGGGTGCAAACTGAGGCCTGTCCAGATAGTGTGCTGTCCTGAGAGCAACTGAGAGCATGGAAATTGGGCTCCTTTAGCCGGCAGAACATTTTGGGTGCAAGCATGTGAATGATCAGTATAGATTTTGTATATTTTTGGAAATAGACTCTACTATTGTTTATTTATATAGCTCCATCATCGTCTTCGGTAGCGCTTTACAAGGTATAATTATAGAGAAGGTGAAACATACTGTACAGGGACTAATACAAATTAGACAAATTTCAAACCAAGTGTTGTGAGCACAGGAGACAATAGGAAAGGGAAGCCTGCCCTTGCAAGCTTACAGTCTAAAGGATAAGGGGTGGAGAGAAAAGGGAGGGATCACAAGTGGTAGAGCTTGAGTTTGGCAGCATGTGCCATGTGAAGGTTATAGGAGTTGCTTAGGCAAGGTTATATGCTTGTCTGAAGAAGTGAGTTTTGAGGGCACTTTTAAAGGCTTGGAGCATTGGGGAGTGCATTCCAGAGAAGTGGGGCGGCACAGTAGAAGTCTTGAAGGTGGGAGTGTGAGAAGGTGCCCAATGAGAAGGACAGGAAAATGTCAGAGGCAGAGTGGAGGTTACTTCTGGGTTGGTATTGCTGGGTCAGTAATGAAATGTAGGGAAGGGCCTGGCTGGAGAGAGCTTTGTAGGTTCGTGGTAAAAGTTTGAACTGAACCATCTGAGAGACAGGTAACCAGGATAGGGATAGACGAGGGAAGAGAGATTTGGGCCAGAGAGATATATCTGAGTGTCATCTGCGTAAAATTGATATTTGAAGCGCAGTGAGGTTATTAGTTGGCCAAAACTATAAGTGTATATTGAAAAAGTAGAGAGATAGGAGGAGCCAAGAGAGTGTGAAACCTTGGATTCCAAGAGGAATGTCAAAAGCAGATGATAGGTCCAGAAGAATAAGAATGGAGTAGTGGCCTTTGGATTTGGCAGTTAATAGATCATTGGTGAAATTGGTGAAGGCAGTTTCAGTAGAGTGATTTGAGCGGTCTTAAATACAAACCGGCAAATCCAGTCATAAAAAACTTTTTGGGGATCCCCCCCTGCACATAAACCAAACACTAGCCTAATACCAAGCATACCCTTGCATGTTCTCTGCCTCGCATGACTGTGCCTCTGTCTGGTTGGGCTGGTTGGATTATAAATGGGGGCATCCCAAAAAACACTTCTGAGGTGGGCAGACCAGCAGTCATTTTTGACTGCAGTTCTGCCTTATTATCTGGAAGGCGTAGTGTGCTGAAGCTCTAGGATCGCAAAAGCTTGCAGCCTTTTCTCCTATTTCGGAAGCTGAGATTTCATTTATCTTTCACAACTCAGTGGGTGAAACAGGTACGACTTAGGTTCCTAAATCTAGGAATTAACAGGGCTTATCACCGTTGTTTCCTGAGCCTTTGTCAAAAAGCGGAAGGTCCGACTTAAAGCCCAATATATGTCTGTGTCTGAGCTTCTTTGCCTTGTATCATAAATAAGGAGCACAAAGTATCTGTAATGTTTATATCAAGTGCCTTACGACTCCTGCAAAAAAGCAAATCAATAATAACTTAGTAAGGATGGGCAATATATATGATCGAATAATTACTGAAAGCTAGTACGAATTTTCTGTTTCTAAGTTAGGTGTATGATTTATTTATTTGTTTGTTTGTTTTTGTTCTTAAAAATTCATTAAAATTGTTAAGCTAGATTGAGAAATAACTGGTCTTGATAATGTTTAACTCCCACAAATAGCATAAAGGTAAAGAGTTGACATTGTTAGATTCTGTTTTTATGCATGTTAGAAAATCCAACAACTTATTGGCTGCTTAGAGTGGCACAGATACGGATTTTATATAAATAACAATCAATTTACATGTAGGAGACCTGGTTATTATTTTTGCTTTTCAGCTCTGAGGATTTCTGATTTATTCCTGCTGTGATAAAGCATGTCCTCTTGTTTGTGTTAAGGCAGAGGTGCTCACAGCTCTAAAATACACTGATAGCTTCACTATAGTTTGACGGGGAGGCCGATTCATTAACAGCGGCAGGTAGCAACAGTTGAGCGAATGTAGCGCCATTTTCAGAGCGCCCGCTAGTAGTCGCTGTGCTTGGCCGTTGTTCAGTAGTTGATAGCGACTCAGTCGGTTTGCCGTAATGTTGAATATTGGGTGAGGAGTCGCTATTTGACAGGTTCTGCGCTGTATGGGAGCGCATGATAGCGACTGGTCAGAGCGACCGGCTTCCACCATATTCATTAACAAATCACGCTCAAAAGATTCTCGCACTGTAAAATGCATGTTTAAACCCCAGAGCGCTGGCGGCGATGGGTTCAAAGTAGTTTTTTAACCCCCAAACAACCATATTTTTGGAAACCAAAAAAAACAAGTTTTTTAAATAATTTAGTAATATGAATACATTAATATCAGACCTGTAATATCAATTCTGTTCTTTTTTTTAATTTTTTTTTTACCTTAAAAAAATTATTTAAAATGGCAGAAGTGGCCACAGAATTTTTCACATTTAAAAAAAAAAATTAATAACAATTAATTATGAATATTTAAAGATTGTTCCATTGAAATGCACTGGAGAGCACCAGGTAGTGAGAGGTCATACCTGTCGCTGTTCAAGGTCGGACGCTGGCGCTGTGGGCTGAGGCTGGAATAATGATGAATGAGTCGCTATATGGCGCTATCTCAGTCGCTAAGCAGGATCGCCTTCATAAATGTGTGATTGTGGTAGGGAACCGGCGTTCTCGTGGCAGGGCCCGTCATTACCGGCCGCTCACCAGTCGCTACCTGTCGCTATCCCTTGTTAAATAAGGGCCTAGGTCAGTTTAGAGTTGGTTTAATGAATGAGAAAGGAATATATCTAAGGCCAATGGAAAATACTGACAGGTGACAGGATAAAACCTAATCTCTTGGGGAAAACTCTTATTCGTATGACCCATTTCCACGGATTGAATCAGGCGAGAATGAATCTGTGAAAATGCCTGCTGCAATCGTGCAATGGACAACAATTTGTTTGTTCAAGCATCATATTGGCTGACATAAAATCTCAAATTTATTGCATGACCATTGACATGTGGATACAGAAATAGACCACAAATAGGATGTGGAGCACACAGAGCGAGTGTCACTGTGAACTTACCTGGGCTCCGGTCCCACAGTGCCTCCGGGCGGCCGCCTGGCTGGCGCTCTTCCCGTCCGGAGGCTGTGACGAACCCTAGCTCGGGCAGCGCCGAGTGCAGCTGCCTCCTCCTCCTCCGCTCGCTGCCGCACCTTTGCACGTGCTTGCGCTGAAGGCTGAATTAAAGGGCCATCTAGGCCAGTTATTGTACTGGGTGAAACACCCAAAAAGTTTGAACTGGGCAATCAGCCCAAGTGTTATTAATGTCCTCTTTGTGATTGGTTCCCTTCCGTGCCATCCCCTGCGTCCATGTACTATAAAGGTGTTCCCTGGTTATTCAGTCGGCGCCCGTGATAGCCTTTAGCTGGGTGTGTGTTGATCTTGAGATTTCCTGCTATATCCTGTTGCCAACCTCGTTTTGTTTGACCATCCCGTCATTGCCGCCTGGACCAACTCTTGCTTGTACCCTGACCACGTATCTGCCTCATCCCTTGTGCCGCAGACCCATGACCTCCCGGATTGACCTTTGGCATGACCTCGACTCTCTTGTCTCTCCCTTTGGTGCTGCGATAGTCAAGGACAGACTTCCCGTGTATGACCTAGGCTTACCATTGCCCAGTCTTGCCTCTGGTTCACCCGCCTCCACCCCCTGTAAGCTCACATCCTTAGTGCTATGAAGTCCTGGGGGCAACCTTGTCCGGCGGGGCATGTAAAGCATCCTGGCAAATGGGGGCTTGATTAAAGGTGAAGCTAGCAGCGGAGATTGGGGGTTGTGAGCTTACCTAGAAGGCGGAAGTCCCACAAGGCCTGACAGCGAGCGATCTCATGAATGTTAGCAGACAAGTGCAGGTTGTCCTCTCTCTTATACCAGTCGTATGTTAGATTGCTCACTCAACGAATGGTTATCTGTTCATGGAATGGCTGCTGAAAAAAGATCTCCATGTGATTAAATAGGGCCACAGTTGATTATGACTAGAGTATCATGACTGTAAGAGTAGTCAAGTTTTTTCCATGGCTTTCGCAGAGAGGTAGTCGGGGCTGTAATATTAATTTAAAGCAATCACTGGGATTTTTTGGTCCAGGATCTAATTCTGCCCATGCTTAAGGTTCGGGGAGCAACTGACTTACTACTATAAGTAATGTCGTCATTGGAGGTTTGATTCTGCCATCCATGGCAGATCCAAAATCCCATTCCAACCCCCCCCCCCCCCACACACACACCAGGTTTCCTATTTTTGAATGACTGCGTAAAGCAAGTGGGAAAGGACAAACATTACTCTCCCTCTCTGATAGTCTGTGCCACTTCAGCGGTGCACATGATGGAAACTCTATTGGCTGTGGTTCTATTTTGTAGCCAAATCATATGGTTCATAGTTCTGTATTCTATGTACTTTATGGACAGTGTCACTGCTATTGACAGGTGTGAAAAATACATATGTGTAAAATTCTGTTGTGATGATAATTTATGAAAGATTTATCAGGCATGAAATATAACTAAACATGTTTCTTAGTAAATCATTTTTAAATGTAAAAAATGATCAAGGGGCAGTTTTAAAGGCACTGTCCGAGCAAAAGCTGAAAAACAAAGCCAATACTCACCTGTTGTCACTCGCAACAGCCTGTCTCCGGTGTGCTAAAAGTTTATTTCTTCGGGAAATTGTCAACTGCTCACAAGTGAACTGGTGTATGCATCTCTGCCCCCACCAATCCATCACAGTGTCAGTGGCCGAGGATGCTTACCCTATATGAGGTGGTGGGGTGTGGCAGCAAATTGAGTAGACTCATTCTCCTGTCTACATTAGGTTTCAGCTCACCAGAGACGCATAGGCTGCTGCAGGGGATAAAAGGTCAGTATATGCTTTTTTGTTAAACCGGACCTTCAGCATGATTTAATAAAAAAGCCCAAACCCTTAAAAAACCCCAGCATCTAAAATTAATATATTTTTAGTTTTTAGTCAGTTACTTATTATTCTTTCCCCCACTGGGCTGTTAACTCTGTTAAGGACTTTAGGATACGGGCGCTGCCATCTTGACTCAGAAGCATCACACTTACTGAGGAGAGGAGAGCGGGATAAAGTACAGGGGGTGGGGTTATAGCTGTGCTTTGCACAGACAGAGCAGAGCTGGGGTCAGGGAAAGGACAGCAATCCCAGAATTCAGAGCAGCACAGTCAGAAGGCACTTCCTGCCTGATGTCCCATGAGCCGCCATCTTGGATGTTTAAAGGCTCATAACATGCAGTAGATGTAGGTATGATGATTTTTAATGTGGGCAATCTGTATGTACAGGGTGTGGGAAACATATAAGATAGACTCTTATTCAGAGTGAAGGTCTGCTTTAATGCTTGAACAGGAACTTTAAATAGGAAGTAATGTCAGAAATACTACTGGCAGAATGGGGGCAACACAAATCGCAGCATGGTTCAGCATTCCCACTACTAGGCCCGCAGATACTTACCACCTTTGAGATCCAAAACGACATCTAAAAAGTGACCATTCAGATTTGCTGGGCTGGCTATCCAGACCCTGCACCAAACCTGATTGGTCACTGGCGGACACGCGGAAGCACTACATGCTGGTCCATGCAATGTAGTGGGGCATAGCAATTTGAGATGCCCCCATGCTGCCTGTATTAGGTATAGAATTCTTTCAGACTTTACTTACTTCCTTCATTTACTTTTAGTTCCACATTCATTTTTAAAATGGTTGGTTTTAACTTTATGTATACATAATTTATGTAATAATAAGTAGTAATATTATTTGTTAAAGCTGACCTTCAACCAACATTTTTGTAGCCCCCTTGCCCTAACTGAATATCTGAACACCCATAAGTGCTTGGAGTTAGGCATTTCGGTTTAACTCCTCCACACTGTCCTGTGCTGTACATAGTGTCCCATGTGCCCACTGTTGGCTAGTGGTCTCAGTTGCCATATTGACCTCTGAGTGGGGCACTTTGTAGACACAGGGGTTCTTCAATATTAATGGGCAAAGTAAAAATATTAACATTGTATGATTGTATGATTGAAAACACTGGAATACATTACTTTTGCTTTTGAAAAATCAGGAAGGATACATATTTGGGAGATAATACATATGTTTATGTGCATCTGATCAGTCATTTTGTTCATTCAATCTGTGCAGATTTCTGTAGCTTGTCTGATAGCAACTTATATGAATGGCCAAGGGCAAGTGAGCTCCGTGAAGTCTCTCAGAACCCTGAGGGCATTAAGGCCTCTACGAGCCTTGTCCAGATTTGAAGGCATGAGGGTAAGGGTACATTTTAATATGTCATATGAACATTTCTAATTATTTTCATTTTACAGGTGAATAACACAGTTCTTTTTCTAGGGGCTTCACCAGGAGGTCTAAAAATAATAAAAGGTGTTATATTATCCCAATTTCTATTGAAGTACTAAAGACTGAACTCTTTTCCTCCCTCATACAGGTTTTTGGGCCATTTCCTCTTTTTCTATCAAGCATAGGTAGAAATGGTCAATGTTTGTTAACAGACCGGATTTGCTTTATGTCTCCATTTAGGTGTCTTTAATAAGCCTCATAGCTACTGCCCTGGGATTCTCCGACTTTGGTCCTATTAAATCTCTTAGGACCCTCAGAGCTTTGAGACCGTTAAGGGCATTATCACGGTTTGAAGGGATGAGGGTAAGATAACAACAGCAACCAAATGGGGTCTGTTTGAAAAAAAGCATGTGTAGGACCTCATTTTAGTTGACTTTAATGTCAGTAGATCTGTATACAAGAATTCAGTATACAGTTAGTTCTTTTTTTGTATATTTTTACATTTGTTTCAATTTTGTAACGGGAACCAGAAATTACATTTGGATTTGGAAGTCTCACTGCACAAAATGAAACAAATGACAGAAAGATTTCAGATGAGGGTACATCATCAACCGACAGTATGCAATGAGCCAAAGTGGTATCCACATTTAGAAACGTGGTTTTCTCACCACATCTTCTTAATCCATATCTACATTCATTGCAGATACTTTCTTCTGAAATACTTGTGCTTTTACCAGCATGCCAGTAACGTTTGTGTGTTTTCTCTTTGGTTTGGTTTTGCATGTTCTTCTTTTATTATATTAACCTATTCATTTGAAACAAAACTCTGTCTTAGTGACAAACCCAACTGTTTGCTTGCCATTTTCATTTTATGTCTTCGTCAAAGCATATGTAAGCATTGGTTTCAATATGAGCTTAAAATGTTCCCACGTGAGTTAGAAATAATTGTTTTTCACTGTCCTTCACTGGTATAGGCATTCATATGTGCTTGACTTTTTGTTCATATGTGCTTGTTGTTGTCATATCTAGACTTTGAAAGCACTTAAAAATATTTTAAATATATCCGTGGTACTACCTGAGTATAATCACTTTCATGTAGGATTATCTTCAACTGATAGCTGTACAGCATAAAATATTTGTAAAGGTTTAAAAAGGTTTTTAGATTATTCACCCCTTATGGACAAACATTTTTAACAGTTCGAATATTTAACAAAGCTTCAGTGATTATGAGCCTTATTTATGAAGTGTGAGCACCACACAGCAACACTTTTTTGGCCTCAGCTCCACTCAGCATGGCATTTAGGATGAAAAAAATGGCAGCGCCATAGTGCCAAAGATGATGCAGCGCCGGGTGTTCTGGTTAAAATCTGTCGCTGTAGCTCAAGATCTTATAGAGCACAATGGGCAGAACTAGATTGTAGTGTTTAATGCTTATAATTAATATTAAACACATTCTTGAAGAACTTGCATTGGGACTTGTCATGATTGAAACGCAGGACCTAGATGGGCCAAAATCTTTTAGGTGTTATTAAAATTGATTTAATTGGCTTTTTTTGCTTAAGAATGCGTAATTGGGGCACCAACAACTAAAATGCAACCTAAACATACTGTAAAGTTTGTCCCCTTTGTCCCTAGCAGTGATTTTTTTTAACTGTAATGCAAAAACCCTGACCAGCACAGGAAAAATACAGCGCCAAAGATTTCAAGGAGGAGAAATGTCATAAATATGCTGGGGAGCGCCGCTATAGTGGCAGTACAAAGCGGCACTCGCTGGCGCTGGGATAATCGACTGCAAGTCTGACATAGGCCTGCCAATTCCTAAGTGCAACATTCAAAACTAATTAGCAGCATTTGGAGCAGCGACTGCAAGCGCCAATGTAGCACAGTGCCAGATGGGAATTCCAGGTCACCGAAGCTGGCGCTATAGCCACATAAATGATACTTAAAGGCGCACATCATAAATAAGGCCCTATATCTTTTGAGCTTCAAATGCAGCTCAGCATAGATGTGGCTAATTTAAAGAACATCCCCATCATCACCCTCTTCCTTCCTTCATCTTCTATTAAGTGCTGTATAAAATGTATGCACTTTTGGGTTTTTGCTTACACCCTTTAAGCCTCAAATAAATCTCATTTTAATTTACAATATCACATAATGTAGCAAAGAAACTACTCTGACCAAAATTAATAATATCAAGGACAGTGAATTGCTCCTTGGACTGAATGGTGTCCAAATTGCCAATGCACTAGTGTGAAGATGGAAAGATGGTAAACATCTCTAACATGTACACCACAATATACTTAATACTGAGTCACAGAAACAATATGAAATTCTAAATGCACAACATACTAATACAACATAACCCAAATGTAACAATATAAACTTGTAAAAATGTAAAGGATAGATTGTTGTGCTTTTCCCTCACCCACTAAATGCAGCCAAATCGTAGAACTAAATTCTTCTTTTCCAAGTATACAGCACGTCCTGTTTCACAAATATTCTTTACGCTTGGGATATCCGCCACAAGGTGGCACAGTGGACTGCAGAAGAGACTTGTGGCGTCTCCCGGCCCTATAAAAGGACAGGAACCTCCCACAAATTCCCAGTTTTCCTCTGCAGTCTGGACTGCGAAGACAGAAGATGGCTCTCTATATTACGCAGGCAAGCGGGGCTTACCAGCCTGCGGCCCTGCAGGACTATTTCTACCCGTTCTAGACCCACTGCCTCCCAGCCTCGGCTGCCTGGTTCGGGTGAAGGTAGGACAGCACCAGGGTCAGGTGCTGGAGGAGCGCTGTTCCAACTGCAATCCCTGTACCTACAAGGGTAGGCGGTTCAGGCTTATGGTATGCCTTATGGGATGCCCCTCCTCCCTAGCTAAACATGCTTTGAGTGCGCCTTCCGTTGCTCTTCCCCGCCGCGCTCTCTCCCTGGGGAGCTCTCCGAGGGGGGGGGGGCGGTGTGTTTCACATTGTATTTTGTCTGCTTTTTACTCTTATTGTCCGCGGACATTCTCCTCATGTTGCTGCGCTGTCATTGGCGCTGGGGGGTCACGTGGAGCGCGATTCGCGCTCTTGGGGGGGCGGGTCCCGCGGATGACGCTTTTTGCGTCATACCTCCGCGGCCCGCCCCTCAAGGTCCTTGGGGGCGCCATTTTGTTTGAAGTTTGTTTTCTCCTGACCTGCGGTACTGCGGCGCGCTGCTGGCCTGCCTGGATGTGCGATCGGCTTCTCGGTCCGTGAGTCCCCTTTGGGGTTGTATTGTGCTCTTGTCACCACAATATGGGAATGTTATGTGTGGTTTTCTTGTGTCTTTCAGGCGGGATAAACGTGTCTGTGGTTCCTCCCGGCCCTCTTCCCTTCCTTCTCCCACCATCCCGGGCGGCTCTTGTTAGCCTTAACCCTATACCTGCCAGTGTGCCCACTCTAATCACCATATGGAGGTTTCCGGGAATAATGTGATTGGGGTTCCTTCGGGACAAGCCCAGCTGTGTGCCGCGTGTGGGGTATCCCCTGTGAGTGACGGTGTCAGGGTATGTGTGCCCTGCGCTCAGAAGATACTTGCGCTGCAGTCTGGGTTGCCTGCTACGCTGCCCAGCTCTGCGCCCTCTTCTACATCACCTACCCCCCGTGCCTGCATTTGACCCCTAGTGGGGGTCATGCTAGTGGGGAATCAAACTATGACTTGGCCTTGCGGGTTTGCCAGCCTGGAAAGGCATATAGCTGGGCCGGTCCCTCGTAAGGCTTCTGGTAAGAAGCGGCATTCTACTCCCGCTGTTTCCCTTTTTCCTGAGGAGGATGAGAGACAGTTTTCTTTCCCTGGCCTGTACCCCCTAGAAGAGGGGGAACTTTTCTCTGATTCTGATTCCTCTGAGGAGCAGCAGGAGGTTTATGGTGGTACTGGGTCTCCTTTTGGAGAAGACTCATGGTCTCCTGAGGATACTGACAGGCTGTTGGCTAACATTTTTGAAGTACTGTGTATTACACCTCCTGTCCCGGCTAAGAGGCAGCAGGGCGAGCTTTTTCACTCTGTTAAACAACGCTTGGAGTTCCCTGAGCAGATCCACTTCAATAATTTGGTGCTCAAGGAGTAGAAACGTCCTAGCAGATTGCCTGCGGTGCCTAAGAGTTGGGACAGGAGGTATCCATTTCCTGCTGATGTGGTTAAGCGCTGGCCGTGTCCCCCCGAGGTGGATGCTCCCGTGCTTGGGTTGTCCAATACCTCGGTTATGCATTCCCCTGACATTTCTACTCTGAGGGATGGTGAGGACCGGCGTGTTGATCAGCTGGCCTGTCACGCATTTGCTTGTGCGGGGACTGCGCTGCGCCCTGTGTGCGCTTCTGCCATCACGGCTCTTGCTATTAAAGGGATACTCTAGTGCCTTCTGGATAATGCCTCGGATGCCAATAGGGGGGAGGAGTATAGATCCCTCCTGCTTTGCTATGAATTTGTGGCATTTATTCTTTCTGCTATGGATGATGCGGTCAGGATGTGTGGTAAGACTTCTGCCCTTTTGGTGGCTATACGCCGCTCTGTTTGGCTGTGTCAGTGGGCGGCTGATAATGCTGCTAAGAAGGCTCTCACTGGCTTCCCCTTTACTGGGCTACGGCTCTTTGGGGAGCGTTTGGATTTGCTTGCTAAGGATGGTAGGCTGCCTCAACGCAGGAGGCAGCCGCGGCCCTTTCGGGGGACTGGTTCTTCCCTCCTTCCGTGCTCCCAGATCCGGTCGGGGTGCACCATTTGTGGGGGTACGTAGAGACCCTTGGGGCCAGGGTAGAGGCCGTGGTCGCCCCGTTCTCTCATGGGGTCCCAAGTCCAAATCTTACCCCAAGCCCCCTCAGGCATGAGGAGGCGCCCTCACCCATCCGGGTGGGGGGACGGTTGCGGCTCTTTGCTCACGTCTGGAGACTGCGCGGTGGATTCAGGAGGTGGTGTCCTCCGGGTACAAGATAGAGTTTGCAGCCTGGCCGCCCCCAAGATTCATCAGGTCCCGGATGGTTCAAAATCCCTTGTCAGCTCAGGGCTTGCGGTCCAAAGCCTTTTGAATTTGGGGGTCATTTCCCTGGTGCCCTTCCAGGATAGGGGCAGAGGTTTCTATTCCAATCTGTTCACTGTTCCCAAAAAGGATGGGTCCCTGAGGCCCATCCTGGATTTGAAGCGCCTCAACAAATTTGTCAGGTTCAAGCATTTTCGCATGGAGACTCTGCGCTCGGCGGTCAGTACCTTGCGCCCGGGCGACTTCATGACTTCTGTGGACATCAAAGATGCTGACCTTCATGTTCCTATCTTTCCAGGTCATCAGAGATTTCTCAGGTTCGCTCTGGAGGATCAGCATTACCAATTTGTGGCCTTACCATTCGGTCTTACCTCAGCCCCTCGGGTCTTCACCAAGGTGCTGGCGGGGGTGATGGCTCTGAGATCTCAGGGCATTCGCACCCTTCCTCATCTGGACAACATTCTGATTGCATCTCAGTCCTTCCATCAAGCCGAGCTGGATACCCAGATGGTGGTCTACACGCTCGAGTCCTTCGGTTGGGTGATCAACTACCCCAAGTCTTCTCTGTCTCCGTCCTTGGTGACGTCCTTTCTGGGCATGACTCTGGATACAGCTCAGGTCAAGGTTTTTCTGTCTCAGCAGAAGGTGGAGTGCTTGCAGATGCAGGCACGGTCTCTGATTTCTTGCCCTCATCCCTCCATTCGGCAGGGGATGCAGCTGGTGGGCCTCAAGGAATCTCCTAGTGGGCAGGACCTTTCTGCCTCCGTGCTGGGAGACTGTCACCACAGATGCCAGTCTGACAGGTTGGGGGGGGGTTTGGAAGTCTCTGAAGTTCCAGGGTCAGTGGGGCCCTCAGGAGGATCATGCCCCCATCAACATTCTGGAACTGCGGGCGATAAGGTTGGTCCTTTCCCAGTTGACCCCACACCTTCGGGGTCGGGCAGTTCAGATCCGATCAGACAACCAGACGGCGGTCGCCTACATCAATCATCAGGGAGGGACTCGGAGCAAGCGAGCCCTCAAGGAGATTGTCCCCTGCATCTTGGCAGTTTACATCCCGGGGGTGGAGAAACTGGAACTCTTTGAGCAGGGGGATGTCTCGGCTGGGGGAGTGGTCCCTCAGCAACAGGGTGTTTCTCTCCCTGTGCCACCGCTGGGGTCTGCCGGATGTGGATCTGTTTGCTTCACGTCACAATCACAAACTTCCATTCTTTGTCTCTCTGTCACAGGATCCTCTGGCCTTTGCCACGGATGCACTGGCAATGTCTTGGAAGGGGTTTTTGCTCCTCTATGTGTACCCTCCATTTCCTCTGTTGGGCAGGGTGCTGCGCAAGGTAGCCCAGGAAGGGGTGCCAACCATTCTGGTGGCCCCCTGTTGGCCAAGAAGGGTGTGGTTCACAGACATCGTGCAGTTGGCAGTAGATCAGTACGTCCTGCCCAAGGATCCAGATCTGCTCACTCAGGGGCAGCTGTGCCATCCAAATTTACAAACGCTGGCTTTGACAGCTTGGCTGCTGAAACCACCATCGTGATGGAAAAGGGTTTGCCTGCCTCTGTTGTTGGTACCATGATTAGGGCTAGGAAGAAGTCCTCATCCTTTGTCTACTACAGGGTCTGGCATGCTTACATTGCCTGGTGTGAGTCCAAATCTCTTTCCTGTCGGGTGTTTTCTGTTCCCAGGATTCTGGAATTCTTGCAACATGGTTTGGATTTGGGCCTTCAACTTAGTACCCTCAAAGGTCATGTTTCAGCTCTGGCAATTTTTTTCCAAAGATCTTTTGCCAGTCACCGTTTGGTTAAAACTTTCTTCCAGGGGGTTTCTCACGTGCGTCCACCACGTAAACCTACTTTACCAGTTTGGGATTTGAATCTGGTGTTATCTGCTCTGCAGGGTCGTCCTTTTGAGCCTCTCAGTGAGGCCGCTTTGCCCATCTTGACTCTTAAGGTAGCCTTTTTAGTGGCTATCACTTCTGTCAGGCGTGTTTCTGAGTTGGCGGCGCTCTCCATCAAACCTCCTTATTTTGAGCGACACCAGGACAAGGTGGTTTTAACCAGATTTCTTGCCTAAGGTTTTGTCTGCTTTTCATCTCAATCAGGACATTGTCTTGCCTTCCTTGTGTCCTAATCCTGCTAATTCCAAGGAGAGGACTCTGCATTCTTTAGATGTGGTCAGGGTTCTGGAGATTTACTTGGTAGCTACTGAATCTTTCAGGAAGACTGATGCTCTTTTGTTCTTCCTTCTGGTCCTAGGAAGGGTTTGCCTCCGGCTAAGTCCACTATTAGCAAGAGGATTCGTCAGGCGGTGGTACAAGCCTATTCTGCTAAGGAAAAGGAACCTCCCTACCGCCTTACTGCTCATTCAACTCGTGCTATTGGGGCCTTTTGGGCCTTTCAGCACTAGGCTTCTGTTGAACAAGTTTGTAAGGCCGCAACTTGGTCTTCTGTTCATAAGTTTTACAAGGTTGATGTTAGGGCCTCAGCTGATGCTGCTTTTGGCCGCAAAGTTATTCAGGCGGCGGTGGTTTAACCTGCCCGCTGTTGTTCTTGGGGATCCCACCCTACTTTACGGACACTGCTTTTGGATGTCCCAAGCGTAAAGAATATTTGTGAAACAGGACGTGCTGTATACTTGGAAAAATAAAATTCTGTGAGTACTCACCTGTAGAATTGATTTTGTAGTATACAGCACGTCCTGTTTCACCCCTCCCTTGTTAACATTATTCTTGGTTACCTCTGTATGGTGATTTGTTCAGATGTTTGGTTGGGGTTTCCTTCATTATTTTTCTCCCGGCTTCTTGTCTAACTGCTTTGTAACACTGGGAATTTGTGGAAGGTTCCTGTCCTTTTATAGGGCCGGGAGACGCCACAAGTCTCTTCTGCAGTCCACTGCGCCACCTTGTGGCGGATATCCCAAGTGTAAAGAATATTTGTGAAACAGGACATGCTGTATACTGCAAAATCAATTCTATAGGTGAGTACTCACAGAATTTTATTTTTGCCTAGAATTTGTAAATTGTTGTACTGTGTTAGCCACTGGAAAAAAAGTTAAAGTAATTTTATGTATTGTATAACTCAATATAGTGTAATAGTATAAAGCGATTTAACGCACATTTAATACAAAACAGATTTTGATCGCTCTCCAGTTCAGTGTGGAGGGGCATACCAATTGGTAATGCCCTCCCCACCAAGATATCCTTACCTTCCACTTGTTTGTCCATCAGCAGTCAATTTGTTTGCACTGCTGTAGGCTGGTGGCTAATTACATGGCCTTACTTTTACAAGGACGAGAAGCAGGTAAGTGGTTATGGAGGGAATCAACATTCGCCCCAACCAGTCCAGATGCAGGAATGAGAACCCATTTGGTCTAAAATGGGTGTTGGTTCCCCTCATATTATTATACCAGAATGATTTTGAGAGCTTGCCTTTTAAATCTATTGAGTTAGCCAATAAATGGTATACTTTCTTTTGCCTAGAATAATAATTGTGAAAATAGCATATAATAATATCTGTAATAAAAATCAGCAGCGGTAGATACTATCAGTAGTGTTTTTTATTTTAAAGCTTTTACAGGGTATCACAATTTGTTTATGTTCTTGACTTTATGTTATATAGATTATATTAGGTCTGAGATGTTCTATAAGGAATATAAAAGCATTATTTTAATTACTACAGTGTTATTACTAAAATCATTCTTCATACTATTATTCATGTAGTGTCAGAAATCCATAAGGTTTAGAAGAGCTCTTCACATTTTTGAGTGTCTCCCTAATCTTTAAGGGATTTGGCCAGGCAAAAACATAAAAAAGCCAATACTGAATTGGCCGTCTACTGCCTCGCATTGTAGAGACCTTTTTATGTTTTTGTCTAGACAAATCCTGTAGTTAATGACTTAGTGAGTCTTTTCAACTCAATATACAATTAGGTCTGTTCCCTGACAAGTTTTGAGATGTTCCCCAGGTGAGGCGCAGAATCTCTCAAATGGGATTGTGAGCTCTTTAATGGGTAATATTCGCTCTTCAGATTTCCTCTTGTCGACCTCTCCAGCCTCTTTTATGACTACCCAATACGCAGCTATCATTTACAGACTTTTTTAAAAGAAACTTGAATTTGTTACAGAAAATCTTCACCTTACTGAAAACCTTCTCCATTACAAAAGGAGTCAGGAATATTTGTATATTGTATTTTGAGCTGGCAACTCTCTCCAAACTAAGTGCATGGCCAGGGGCAGACTGGAAATAGGGAGAATCGGTAAAATTCTTGATGGGCCACACTGCTTTGGGGAAGGCTGGTTTGAGTGTAGCCTGCAGCTTAATGTCCACCTCACTCTCTTGTCATTATGTTGCTAATACCCTCTCCTGACTCCTTAACTGCCGACAGGCTCAGTGTAGATGTTGTGGACTAGTCAAGGCATTGTAAATCCCCAAACTGATCTTTAGCCTCATGTTACATCTGTGCACGGGTATTCGTAAGGGGTGAAGAACTTATTTTTTCTTGGGGGGGGGGGGGGCTCTCTAAATATTATTGAATTACCCAACTGTTTGGCATTATAAATCACCATGTTCTGGTGGCAAGATGCAGGAGTTTAAAGCATAGTCTACTGGCGATCATGCTGACAAATAAGCATTGCTCTAAGCACACACTTAAAGCCTATTAATACACTTGGCTATGCCCCCGATTCTTCAACTGCAGTAAACAGCAATTAACAATATTTGTAATTAGGTATTGTTAAAGGGAAGTTTATTTTCACTAATTTCCTTTCAATGTGAATGTTTTTTGTACAGCTTAATTTGAATAATTGCACACACGCCAGTATAACTAGTTCTTCCATGAGTAAGAAATGTGCTGTTTCTCTCAGTATATTTCCAATTGCAATACACCACTTTTTGAGTGTAACTTACACCAACAATCTTAATATGATGACATAACAATTTACAGTTATTGTTTAAGACATTTCTTAAAATGTATATACATTAGTCTAGTCTAGACTACTATAATACTATTTAGATTTTTGAGTAATTATTTCACAAAACAAGCTAACTCAGGAACACTTCATACAAAACACTGTCATGAAGAACCATCTTAGATGAGCGGTGTACCATCTTTAAGAATATTCAATCCAGCAGATTTTTAATTTACAACAAAATGTTTAGAAATTACATTTTTTGTTATTTTGACATTTCTTCATTGATATGTACTGGAGCTGTACAAATGTCTATTTCAGCTGCCAATATATACTGCCATTTTCCACTGCAGTTTAATCCTTCCTCAGCCACTATTAAACATATATTGTGTACAGCAAGGCAAACTCAATAAACTGCAGTATTCTAATTGAAAAGAAGGAACTCTGGGGCCAGTTTCCATCCACAGCAACCCAATTCAACTCTGACCCATAGTTGATATACATTTCCATATGTACATGTATGCACAGAATTGCTCTAAAAAGGGCATCACATTTCCTCCAATTATGCAGATCTTTATTCATAGTTGTTGTGTTGTATAGTTACCAATAAAATACCCCCCAGAGAGAGGCACCAGGTTGGGCTAAACATATGAAGTATAAATAGCTGCCTTTGGCTCAACACAGTTCTACCTGCTACAGTTCAGTAGTATACTGGTAGTGATGTTTCACCTCTGACAGCAAATGGCCAATGTTTATAAAACAGGCATAACCGATCAATACCATTCAACGCCTTCATGATGGGGGGGTGGGCTTAAGGTTAGATTTTTTTTTCTGCCTATATTGTTATCATGTTGACACTGTTTACTAATTTAACCAAAAACTTCATTTTTCGTAGGAAGGTTTAACCCTTTAAGTGGAGTTTTTGTCACCCTTTGTTGCCAGACCATTTTGCACTATTTTGCACTCCCCATGTTCAAATGTGATTTTTGAAGGGTTTTCCAGGGATTTCCCAGGAAAATGATATATTGTTTTTTTTCAGCAGAGTCTGAGCTTTAACATGAAATGTCTTGTTTGTCATTTTTAGGTGTATTCTCAATATTTTTTTGCGAAAAAAAAATCTATTTTTTACAATTTGTAGTGTTTTTTGTAATAAAAAATGTAAGTTTGTCAATAAAATCTTATTGTGTGTGAAATCCCAATTTCTCCCGGTTACAGCAGTACCACATATGTATTGATAGACACCCTTTCCTGCCCAGGAGATCCCCCAAACTGAAACAGAGCTTTAGGGGATTTTCAGAAAAAATACAACTGTGATATGCGCTATGCGCACCTTGCAGTTTTTCCAGATAAACAACCCTTTACATTTGAAATACCCCCCACAAACTATATATTCTCTGGGAGTACACACCTCAGGCTTTCTATTTGTACCAGGCTTGTTGATGTGGCCACAGTTTTCTGGAAGTAATCCCTCAATGTATTCTTTGGTTGCAAAGAGTTTCCCTAAAAAAAGGATAAAAATGCAGAATCAAAGCCACATTTTCCTAAAAAAAACTATATACAAACAAGAAAAAACAAGTATAATCTGAAAAAGCAACATCCCCCGAACAGAACGATACCCAGCATGCATAGCTACTGTCAAGGGAAGAGTTGCCAAACACCCCAAAGTAAAGCATGAGCATAACGGTAATTTTCTTGAAAATTTCAGCTCTGCAGACAAAGTGCGCACCTTGCGATTTTTCAACCAAAACAACCCTTTACATTTGGAATATCCCCCATAAATCATATATTCCCTGAAAGTACACATGTTAAGCTTTCTAAGCGTACTCAGCTTGTTGTAGTGGGCTCATCTTTCTGGAATTGATCCCTCAAAGAATTCTTTGGTTGTGCAGGGTTTCCCTAAAAAATGTATAAAAAAGCTGAATAAAAAACACCTTTTCCTAAAATATAAATATGTAAACAAGAAAAAACAAGCTAAGTCTGAAAGCGCAAGGTCCCCCGAACAGAACAATACCCAACATGCAGAGGTACTATTAACCCTTTTAATTGCCAGCCTACTTGAGATTTTGTCACCCTCTGTTGACAGGTCATTTTTCCCCATTTTGCGCCATTTTTGCTGGAATTTTTTATATATATATATATTTTTTGCAGCAGAGTTTAGGCTTTAACATGAAATGTCTTGTTTGTAAATGTTATTTATTATTAATTTTATTTATTATTAAGTAAAAAAAAAAAAATACATTTTTTTTAGAAAATTGCCTCCTTTATTTTAAATAAAAAATGTATTTTATTAGGGAAAACCATATTGCATGTGAAAGCCCCATTTCTACTGATTAGAACGGTACCACATATTTATCGGTAGCCCCCTGTTCCTGCTCAGGAGACCCCCCTAACTGAAACAAGTAATTTTTAACATTTACAAATAAAATACAACTACCATTCACACTACAAAGGGTTAAATCGAGAAAAGAAATGACATAGGGTCCCCCCTTACCCAAAGTAACCAGCCCGGGACCAGCTATGCAGGGCTTGTAGGAACAGGGCGCAGGGGCCAGCTTTTGTGGCCCCCGGCCCTGCAGGCTACAAGCCCACATAGCCCGTGGCCACGGGCTCTTCTGCCCCCCCTGGCCTTTGGGGAGGCAGGTAATGGGGGTGCCGGGGGTTAATGGCAAGTCACCGGCTAGCGCAGGTGACTTGCCATCCCCCCAGCCTTGAGAACTGGTATAGGGGTCACATGGACCCCTTACCAGTTCACAAGGGGTTAAATGTAAAAAAAACACACCACACAGAGAAAAAATATTTTATAATTTTTTTTTTTTTAATACTTACCTCCCATCCATACTGGAGCACTCTGTCCCTCGGCAATCACTGGCTTCTGCTCACTTGCTAGAAGCCTTTTATAGCTGCTGGATGACAGAACACAAAAGGGTTAATTAAAAAAAAAATGACATAGGGTCCCCCCTCCCAGGGGGGGGGGGGGGCATTTTTGGGGGGAATTTTAATGGTTAAAAACCCTTAAAAATCCCCCCCAAAAATTAAGTAGGGTCCCCCCTACCCAGCATTAACGACCCGGTCCAGCTATGGGGGCTTGTAGAACAGGGCACAGGGGCCAGCGTTGGTGGGATCGGATGGCACCAAATTAAAGAGGAGACCCGTCCGGATCCAACGAGGGATCAGGTGAGTATTTTATTTTTTTTTGCCCGCTAGCAGGGGTAAATGCCAGGCACGTAAATTTTACGTGGCTGGCACTTAAGTGACGGAGAGGCAACCACGTAAATTTTACGTGGCTGGCATTTAAAGGGTTAAATCCAAATTTTTTAACAATTGTGCCAAGAGAAGCTAAGAAAGTGCATAGAGTATTCTTTTTTTTTCTCTTGCATTTGCAATATATGTTTACATTCAACTCGGCATATACATTTGTTACTATGAGCAAAAAAAATTTTTTAAGTCCCAAATAATTGGCAAAAACAGGCCAAGCTCGCAGAGCAATTAAAGTAGAAACACATTTATTGCACAATGAGCTAATTCATAAGTCTTCATAATGATCCGAATATTTGGCTTCCATTTTTCCCCAGAGGGCTACAGTTGGCAGTAAGGTTTGAACATGTCACCCATAATATACAGAGATGGAGAGGACCTGCTGAGTTTCTTGCTAATATTGTGACACTAAAACAATAGGCATAAGTGTAACATATGATTAGATCCAGCTTTTTAGGCTTTACTATGACCTTCCCTAAGAACGTGCAGTGACTATTTGAGCTTCACATCTCCGTAAAAAGAGTCCAATAATTTTATGTTTTCACAGTAGTCTGATTCCTAGGATCAGTGGCATTCAGTCAAATGCCTTTAACCTCTATTTTACAGCCTTTCAGAATATCCCAAATTTATCGCATAAACAGGTGTCAAAAATTATAGGCAGTTACCCTAAATAGGTACCAGGTTTAACAGCTAGCACTTAGCTAAGGGTAACTTCTCTAATTTTGCTAAATGTTTCCTTACTCCAGTCTTGGTTAAGTACTTAAGTGCAACAGAGGGTTAATGCTTGACCGCCTAAAGTGCAGGGTGCTCAGCCTCCTTAAGGTAAAACTTTTTTTTTTTATACGTTTAAAATCATCTCCAGATAGAATATAAGCAACCTCTAAAATCAATCTATGGACTCTACAATACCTGCCGCCAAGAGGTTCATAGCATCACTTGATTTTAGAGGTTATTTATATACCATCTGGAAATGATATTAAAAGTATAAATAAAAGGATGTTTTACTTTAAGGAGTGCGGATCCCTCACCTTTTTCTTGGTAAAGTACTTACCTTACAACCCATGGACTTCTACTGAATTGTATCTTCCTCAGCAATTTTCCTTTCTTTCCTGGATCCCAATGCACTCTTCCTGAAAGCTAGCTCCAGCTGCTCTTGTCCCCATGACAAGGGAAATGTTATGCCGCCATCCGATAGGTGTCACTATTAAATCATCTACATTGTATTGTATATCTAACAAACCACTGCTCATTATTCAGAATCCTTTCTTCAAGAAGGAAGATCCCTTCTAACCAGCTGGGTCAGGTGGGCTCCAGATAAGAATGAAGACGATTGCCCAGGAAAGACCTCATAGAGTCACATTTTCCCACATAGCTTCCTCTAATTAAGCTGTCTAATAAGAATGGCTCTATTATATTCCTCTGGATAAACCTTGACATATTTACTACTAAAAAGGAATAGTGGGAATCAGGTAATAACCAAGCATTACTGTACATAGGGCATTTGTACAAGGCATGTACATTCAAGCCCAGACTTTTCTGGGTCCCTTTCAGTCTTTTGAGCGGGGAACTGAACATTTGGTTCATTTCTAGAGGTGTTCACCACTCATCTGAGCAGATTCTTAAAGTCATTCTTTTTTAAAGATATCCAACATAGTGTTAAATACACTTAGGATAATAATTATGATAAGATTGGGCTCATTAAACACATACAATGATCTGTAATATGTATGCACATTAAATGTTTTTCCTGCATGATAAATCTACAAGATGTTTATTAACATGCATGCCAATTCCCATTTTATTGTCTTTATGTCTTTTTATGTGTGTCTTAGTTTTCAGTCATTCAAAACTCTTAGGGTAGACCCACACGGAAATAAAAAGCTTTTTGTTTAGCTACTGCTACTGAATGAAGCAGGCAGGACCAGGGTTGAATTCATGGGTATAGGTCTGTTTTTATACAATTTTAGCATTGTGTTATTCATTTTGGATAATCTGATTGCTGCTTTTCTTAGGCTTTAGGAGATCATCATGTTGTAAAAAAAGACTTTTTACTGCATAGATCAGAGATTAGACATTTTTACAATTGTATGAGCTTTAAGAAATACATAAGTACATGGATTGGATAGGAAGCACAAAGCACAAAGTTTTATTATTTTATTGCCCAAACAATTGCATGCTAACAGGATAATAGAATAAATCAGTGCAATAGAAAAAGCTCTTCTGAAAATCAAGAGTGTGCTGGTAATAGGCTGATCAAACTGCTTACAATCCCTTCCAGAAAGTAGCTTACCCATTAGAAACTACCTTCCTCTCTTTTTTCTGGACAACTTCACTACCTGTGAACCTCAAAATTGATGTACATTTTTAGCAATTTTGTTTGCTGGAAGTGTTAACACTTTGCACAAAAATTGTGTAAATAATTGTTTGTCAATATACAGAGGCAGCACTTCTTGCACTAAATATTTGCCTTAGAGGTTTATACCTACTATTGCTCTATCGTTCCCTCCTGCTGTGAAGATGAGATGATTCATCCTCTTACACAGCACAGAGCTGTTTTGCTTTTACAATGTAACAAGTGGCAACACATTGAAACAGCCAGGCTAAGGCTGATTGTTGCAATTGTATACATGATGTAATACAGGATATCCTTCTATTAACTAAGAGAAGAATGCTAAATCCGTATCTGACATTCTATTTTTCAACAATGTACGAAATCATTTTGTAAATGTATGGTTTGTCAGGATATATTGGCATAATCACCTAATACTTTAAATATAGGTTCTTTTGGAGAAATAGCCACAGCTATATAATATTGCTTTGTTGCTTCATTCTAATAAACTGCAATAAGGATGCTTGCCTTAATCTTGCCATGATTCCCTAAAATGTTACAATCTGCAATGTGTAACAACCTAGGCCTCAGTATAGCCTAGCCGTCACCAAGAACATGTGTTTTCAACCTGTAACTACTAAATGTCTATGCTAATTTTAAATGTTTTCCAACAGTGTTCAGCTATATAACCTTCTAACTTGCCTTGTGTTAATCTTAAAATGCTATTGAGTGACTGAATTTTTTGACTGATAATATAGCCTGTTTTTTTCTATTCTATTGATCTGTTACTGTTATTAAATCAGTTGTTCCTAAACAATTTTGCAGGTCTTTCTTAAAGTGTAGTTCTCTAAAATGATGTTGTAGACCCCCGCATACAGTTGATTGACTAGCGTTTCATTACTAGATCAAGTAATGAATCTAGTAATACATTACGGAGCTAGAAATTCAATTTAGAGAATCATGAAATATTTGAAATATGTGTTGAGCTGCTACTTTATAGTGGAGATTTTCAGTGGTTTTCAATGAGGTCTGAGAAACATGTTTTGTGAACAACTGGTTTAATGCTTTAATTTCCTTTATAATTGTTTGGGGATGTGTACTGGTCATGGAAATGTAAAAAGAACTGGTTTTGTATTAAATGCATGGCACAGTATTATTAATGTGCCCTGATTGTTAATTTATTATAGAAATGAATAACCTTAATACAGTATGTCGTTTATAAAAAAATGTGTATATAAAATATTTATTTTCATGTTCATCTCCAATATGTAAAGGCTCAATATTTTAGTTTTAGGGTACTGAATATATAGGCTAAGCAGTTCTGGTGTAGAAGGGCCAAGGGCTTTAGTGAACTGGTCAAAAATTAATTCAAACCATTAATAGTTCTCATTATGTTGATTAAAATGACCATAACATACACTATACTTACCTATCGTGGTTCTGGTGCTGAATTTAAGAAACTTTATATTCTTAAGAAGAGGGTGGCCCTGACTGCATTCAGACTTACATTAGGTGTTAACAAAGGTAAATATTTTTGAAGTCAAAGTAAAAAACAAAACAAATCTAGAATGACCTCTTAGCCTACATGACCAATCCGTCATAGGTCTACAGGATACAGCTCTGCAGCACTTGTTTTCAAGCTAATGCATTAAATCTGGAGCTGAGCGTGCCATCCAGTCCCTAGCAGGCATATGAATGTCCAATGCAGAATGTATATATGTCATGTGCTCTTCTATGGCCAATCAGCGAGGAAGTCTGCTTCCTTGTTATTGGCTTTAGGGACATGCACCAGACCGGCTAAGCCCCCAGGACTTGATTGAGTCTGTGATTGGGGAGGTAAGAGGTTCTTTGCTGAATTACAGGGGCTTTAAACTGGAAGTCCAATTACTACTAAATTTAGGTACTAAAATAAAATACGAGGCCGCCCATTTCTTTACTGTTTAGAGGTAACTACAGGTAAATTAACCACCATGACTGTGACCAGATTTCCTAGCTAGTCAATAAGTGGAGGGAGGGAGGGCAGGCAGTTTGGTAAAGTATGTTTTATTTTGAACAGCCAAATCCATCTAGGCAGTGGCCAGGGGGCAGGCAGCAATGGAGTCCAGTGGTGACTGTTCTTCTGCTTTAAATGACAGTCCTTAGTTTTGCCCTCATCAGCTGCATGTTGGTCAGCTGATGAGTAAACGCCATGACAAAACAAGCCCAGGACATTTTTTAAATTACAATAAAAATATATCATCACATATTTTATTTACACATATGTTTTACACTACTATTGGAAATAAATAAGTGGAGCCACTTTAAAAACTCAAAATATGTTGGCAATTGTAAATAATAAATGCTGTGGGGTGCACCACTAATCCGCAACCAGAATATTTATGTGCTCACTTCCTATGACCCTACAACAACCAAATGGGAGTGGACGTGGATAAACCACATCTCTCTTCTAATGAGGAGCACCAAATGAAATGTACAACAACATGATTCATTAATATCAATCCAGCATTTTATTCAAGACCAAAAAAGTTAAAAACAATACATATACAACACAAGACAATTAAAACCAAGATGCTCCCCCTTATAGTCTCCAAAACTATATGTATATTATAATGATGGAATACAATACATCCACAATGATGATAAAAATATATCCAAGAAATCTAACAGGCTGCTCTAATATTATCAATACCCTGTATTTTTGTGCCGGCACAAAAACCTACATCACCAAAATTAAATAAAGAATTAATGAATATAATGTAATATCCAATGTCCTTACCAACTCCAACTATAAAGTGCTAATGTGCTAATATATGTGCATCAATGAAAACTAATATTCAATAAGAAATATTATGAAGTGACTAGTGCATAACAAATGAATTCTTTCAATTCATACCCAAATATACAGATATATAATATATGTTGCATACAACTTCCGGTCCCAATAACCAAATAATCCCAACAGTTGTTATCAATATAGACAAAAAATATATAAGCAATAATTAAAGTGCATGTGCCAGCAAAGTATCCAAAGGGTTACCACTTATTCACAGGTCAGCCTGCATGAGCAATACACAGAGGGGGGGGGGGGGACCAGAACCAGGGACTGGAAGTTTTGTGCAACATATATTATATATATCTGTATAGTTGGGTATGAATTTAAAGAATTTATTTGTTATGCACTAGTCACTTTATAATATTTCTTATTGAATATTAGTTTTCATTGATGCACATATATTAGCACATTAGCTCTTTATAATTGTAGTCAGTACGCACATTGGATATTACATTATATTAATTGTTTATTTAATTTTGGTGATGTAGGTTTTTGTGCCGGCCCCAAAATACAGGGTATTGATAATATTAGAGCAGCCTGTTAGATTATTGGATATATTTTTATCATCATTGTGGATTTATTGTATTCCATCATTATAATATACATATAGTTTTGGAGACTATAAGGGGGAGCATCTTGGTTTTAATGGTCTTGTGTTGTATATGTATTGTTTTTAACTTTTTTGGTCTTGAATAAAATGCTGTATTGATATTCACGAATCATGATGTACATTTCATTTGGTGCTCCTCATTAGGAGAGAGGTGTGGTTTATCCACGTCCACTCCCATTTGGTTGATGTTGGCTATTGTAGCATACATTATGGAAGTTCTTCAGTGACCCAATTACTTGGAAAAAAAAGCTATTAAATCTAATCAGTGACACGTTTGTGGACTGTAAAATAAAGTAATAATCAGGTCTAAGACATCATTAAATAGTTTAGGCAAAATACATTTGTTTATTTCTATAATAATAAAGGTTTCATGTTAACTGATTCCATGACTACCCCTAAACATTATAAAAATGAAAAAATGTTATGCAATGAAGGACACAAATGTTCAAAATCTATTTTACCAAAAATACTCCAAAATTATTTCTCCTCTTATTTGGGACCACAATTGTGCAGAATTGATATTTTTACTCTACAATTTGGCCACATGATTGTAAAGCAAAAAAAAAAACATTCTTGGATATCTAACAACTGAACTGTAAAATATATTTCTGAACAGAGCTGTCCTTATGTACATGATTATATTTGATCTTTTTACATGATTTACTTTTTTTCATCAAAAAAGAGCAAGAAATTTGCAGCTTATACTGTACTGTAAGGGTATGCATCACCATGCCTATAGACATAAAAACATTCAAAGATCAATTAAAATACTTTGCTTTATTGTTCCCTGGAGATAAATAGACCATTAAAAGACTAAACAGGCTCATTCAGCAATGCATACTCTTTCACCCCTGCAGATTTCTGTGTGGAGTTCTGTTAAAAATGGGTTTGTTTTAACACTGAATGCTTATTTTTTTAATCGCTTTGGTGATATATTTGTAATAACAGTCATTATAGCTTGATTTTATTTGCGGTTAAAGTTTTATATTAAGATAAGCAGAAACAATCTAAGCTGTCATTTGAAGGCAAATAGACCATTCCCATCTACGTGCTTTAGTGCATCAAAGTGTGTACTCTTTATATTTAGTGTCCATTTTCCCATCTTTGCACCTTAAGTCAGCGCAATTCATCAAAAAAGCTGCTGTTTAAATTTGTTATACTGCACAGTCTATGATACAACTCATGTAGCCTAACCCTAAGTTTTCAAAGAGTTCATAAGGCAGTAAATCAACTTTGTAAATTGTATTTACCGTAATACATTTGAAAATATGCAAATCAATTAAAAATGCAGACCAATTTTGGAGTCAAAAAATAAAATGAATCCATGAACAGATCCCAAAAACTTTTTAGATCAACCATGGCTAATGTTAATCACCATATAGCATGCACCACCAACAACCTAACAAAATGGCCACTGGAAAATAGCTGTTCTTTTCCACGGCATGGCCATAACTGTAATGATTTTACAATACCTCATTGTGTTACACTGTTGCAGATATCTGTTAATAAGAATAGCCCATGTATGACTAGCCTAAAGCTGGACAGCCAGGTTGGTAAATCTAGAACTGAAAGTTTCTGCTGTTATCTATGAAGAACAATAGTGGTCATCAAACACATTTCTAACCTGTCTAATAACAAATGTTGACTGTTTCATGCCAGTGATATGGTGGGAACAATCCATGGGGCCATTCTTGTCTGATCTTGTTAGGTACAGTGGTTTAGGCCCAATGTATAGCTTTGTGGATGGGCAGAGATATTTCAAGCAAAGGGTTAAATTGGCCTGTTTTCTGTGCTGGCTGTCAAGGGCTGAATCTTTCATGTGGTCTGTTTTTATTTCTTAATGACTCCTAGTGTAGTTCCTTCCTTCTGCAGGGCCCCTTCAGTAGCAGAGGGTGACTCAAATATGCATGCAGAAGTCACTTCAATTTGGGGACCCTGAAAAATGAGTCAGCTGAAGAGGACAAGTTCTATAGGGTGAATGAAAGATGCAACACCTGACAGCCAGCATGGAGCAAGTAGAATCCCCATTTTCAGTCATTCTTTGGAAGGATCACCTGAGGACCAGTTATTCTAAACGAAAATAGCCTCACACTACTTACTAGGGGATTTATGGTTGTTGGTTATGCACTTCCAAAATCCTTGATGTCTCACGGTGGCTTAGGACCTTGCTTCAGGCCTTTCCTGCTAAATGCTGCTCACAAAATACTTTAGCCATAATGACAAATGGACCACTTAATACCACACATGTATTAAAGCTGAAAGTATCCATATTCCCAACAGAGGCAATATCAAAACCCACTCTTGCACTATATGTATATTAAATGATGGTCAATGTCATTTTTACTCACACATGGGTCAGTAAAAACAGTACTTCTATCCTTAATGACCCCAACCTGACTATTCAGTCAGTATCAGCAACAAGAATTTCACAACACCAGTGATTACAATATCGTAGTTTGTTTGAGGATGACTTAGGGGAGCACTCAGGAACCACTAGAAGGATCACCTGATTAATGAGATAAATACTCTTTACAAAGTTGATGTTTTATTTTGCATGTGACTCCTTTAAAGTTTAAAGTTGGTTTAAAACAGCAACCGCAACCAATTAGAGCCACTCTCTGTTATAAATTCTAACATAAATTCTGACAACTCATACAATCAAGCTAAACATGTCTGTTTGCTGTTTAAAACTATTTAAAATACCCATAACTAACTATACTATGTTTTTCTTTAAGGTTGTAGTGAATGCCCTAGTTGGTGCTATCCCCTCCATCATGAATGTCCTTTTGGTTTGTCTGATATTCTGGCTCATTTTCAGCATTATGGGAGTTAATTTATTTGCTGGAAAATTTGGGAAATGTATATATGCTGCGAACAAGACAGAAGTGGATATCGCTATTGTAGACAACAAAACAATGTGTGATTCCATGAATTCCTCAGAAGTTTACTGGACAAAAGTAAAAGTCAACTTTGATAATGTCGGTGCAGGATACTTGGCTCTTCTTCAAGTGGTGAGTGTTGTTGTATAACTGTATGTATGTTTTAACATATTAGAAAATATTTAAAAAAAACTAATTCTACAAGAGGTCTGGATAGATCCCTTTAATTGCACATTGGCTCTGGCCATTCAAAAAGAAGACTGCAATTCGTGCCTGTTATATCAAGTTCCACATAGTCATATGTGACATCAATTACCTTTAAAATGTAACAAAATGTGCATAATTTAAGTCCATCAGACCACAGATCAATCATGCCCAGAGGGCATAAGACTCCTCGCTTACCTATGGACGTGGTCGTAGTATGGTGAACTCTCATTGACTTCAATGAGAGCATCCGTACACCAGGAACTTCTGTGTACGGAGGTTCCTTTGGCCACACCCACCGGCTGCATGTGGGCTGTTACACCTCTGAAGCACTCCTCTAGGCACAGCTGATCTGGAGTCTGATGGCTTCCCTTTAAATAATTAATTAAACATAAGGGAATAAAGAATATTTTCTTCTGAAAATATCTGTGCAGCTGATATGCTTTAATACTGACACACTATTTTAAAAAACCTACCTAAATACATAAAAACTTAATTTTAAGCACCAAGATTCATCAACATGAAAAAAGTGTTGTAAATTTACAAGTAAATAAAAAAAAAAAACACTATAGACATTGGCCGTTGTGTGACCCATGTTTACATATTACAGGTGTCACACTAGTTTGACTTTCAGTTAAATATCTTCCTGGGGTGTGTAATTTATTATCTCCCTAATTATTTGTACACCCTATTTCTTTATATCATATTTGCCTATTCTTAAATTCTAATGGTTAATTCGAAACAAGTCAATCCTTTATTTTGTTATTTTTTTTACTTAATTTATTACTTTTTTTTTTCTTAATTTTTTTCTTTCTGTAATTTAAAAAGATGATTAAACCAGCCATAGAGTTTAATTTCTCCTTGGCTGAATTGGAAACTGTAGGTGGAATTGCATTAGACTTTCAAAGAACAGTTTTATTTGTACTGTATTCCATCAGTGTTTTTCTTTCACAATGAAGACGATTGATTGGAAAGGCAACGACAAAAAAAAGAAAAATTAAGAGTGCATTTTGTATGTTTCCTGATTTCAGCTGATTATGGAGCAGAAAAGGAATTGTACCTGCTTCTCAGAAAGAGTCTTTTTGTTCACAGCATAACATAAAAGCCACAGCAAACAAAACATGAATTAAAGTACGCCATTGCCAGCAAAATAAAGGGAGTTAATATAAATTTCAGCTTCGTAGTACAGAGGCTATTCTGCTTAGAAATAAGTGAGGCAGCACAGTTCTCCATTCCACTGGGAACTTTTGTTTCTTCTCAGCATTTAACATGACAGTAACCAATCACTGGGGAGAGGAGAGCAAGCTACCTTGCCAGCAGGGGACACATGTCAAAATACAACATTGGGGCATTGAAATAAGGCACATAGTAATTGGGTGAATAACATCCCCCAAACACGTCTGACATTTGCAAATCTCACTACTAGTATTTTACTATTATATATAATATGGATTTTCCTTTGAGGTGCTCTTATGGATTCAGTCAGTTCTCAGAACCTGCGAGACGTGGTGCCCAATAACCAACTCACAACCTGCAGCTAAATAAATGCAAAGAGCAGATGTTTAGAGTAGATGTCTTGGAGTAAGAATAAGTAGTACTGAACATTAATATTGTTTCTACATACTTACTAATAGTATTACACAGTTTGGTGTTTCTTAGATTATATGCAAACATTTAATGTAAAAATGTAAATGTGTGCAACCTGTGCCATACCGCTTGATATCTTTACATATAGGTAACCTGTTACCAAAACAAAACCCACCAGTGATGCAAAACCTGAATTAGCCGATCCCCCGGTAAAAAATGAGTAAAAAATGATTAGCTTTTTTATTAAGTTGCTGTTTTTTCCCTGATATATTGTAAAACTTATATTTGGAGTTCCATGCCTGGGCTTCTACATCATTGGTTTGCAGTGCTGGAAAGCTAAATATTTCCCCTCCATTTCTTCCTCTCCTCCTATCCTGGGTGATGAGTCATGATACTATCCGGCAATCCCTGGTCCTTAGTCAAACACCTAGCAATTTATGGGACATTGGGGGAAATATCCAAATCAATTGATGGGAAAGGAGAAAAGACAGCATCGGAAAACACCCACAAAATACTGCCTGTAAGTTGAGGGATGCAGGAGAAATTAGTCAGAAAGTTGGTGTTTCGTCCATTTCAAGCATTAGAATCCAACCCCTGGTGACAGCTATATGCACAATGCCTGTGGGACAAGGGATGCAGGAGAAATTAGTCAAAGAGATTGGTTTTGATCTACTTTAAGCATTTGAATCCCATCCCTGGTGCCATATATATGCCCAATGCCCATGCCCTACAGGACCCTTCTGCTGCTCCAAATTTTCCTTTCGGTTCATCACTAATTAAACAGTTCCTATACTCTTAACCTAAATGTTCTTTCTTCCACCCTGGATAACCCAAATTATCTAAATAATAATAATAGTGATTAAAAATATTAAAAACTAAAGTATATATCCCTACTGGGCCAGCCACTGGAAGTGATTGAGTGATGAGCACGTCACTCAAGGCTCTAGCAGTGTAGCAGCATGGACCAGGTGAGTCAAGTGCTTTATAGTCTTTCAAATATTTTCCCCTAATATTACTTTGTAAGTGAAACTTCATCTCCATTGTAATAACTGCTCTCCTTTATCTCTAAGTGGTGGGGAGTCCATTGGAGGGCAAACAGTTGGTTTTGTCCAGGGGGGAGACGGCCATATATATCATACATTTTCAAATCTACACTTATTACCTTTTTATGATTATTTAAATTAAAAATTAGTCACAAAAATTCTGATCCTTTCTTTGGAGTTGCAATTTCCTTTTATAACAACCCTTTTTATTAGGTCTTTTTTTTATAAGCGTTCTGATTTTGCACATGCTGGCCTGATCATTTCATCACTGGGTTTTTAGTTGTCAGAGCCGTGGCCATGCCAGCAATGACATTGCACTTTAGCAATGCATTATTTACATACGCAGAGAAATGGTCGTAATTATTGCAATATGCAATGTGCAGACATGGTGATACTTTACTGGCATTTTGACAGTGTGTTTTAGTTTTTTATTGTTCTGTGCCTCTCCCTCGTGGGGGACACAGCTGTTTCCTCTTGAAAACAGAAACAGAGGCTTTGTACAAACAGCTTTTTTGTAAGAGATCTGCCCACCATTGTAAACTGAATATTAAATGCTAATGTAAAGTTCTGTTGTAACGCTAATCCCTGTGTAGGGCCAGATCTGTCAGATGTGCTGGCGCCACTCATCATTATACTGTAAAATATATACAAATCCATCTTATAGTTGTAGTATGTTATAGTTTTGACTATATTGATTAAATAGCAACACATGTTTTCCCCACTAACTGAGCATTTTGGTTTCCTTAGGCAACATTTAAAGGGTGGATGGATATCATGTATGCAGCTGTGGACTCACGCTCAGTAAGTTTTATTTACCGTAATATGTACAGGTTTTTTTTCTGGAATTAAATTAGATTAAAATAACTACCCAAGAAAGTAATATATTTTCTATAAATCGATACACCATTGTGCTGTAAATAAACATAGCTTAGATCACTCACTGGCCTGTTAGAAGGAAAATATAGTAGACAGCTAATTGAAAAACATTGGTAAAGTCTTGAAGTTCCAGTATCAAACATTCAGCCAAGGCTCCACCACTCCTTCCAATCGATCAATAAACTAATCAATCAGCCAAAGTTTATTTGTCACATACATGACCATGCAATTACAATATGCAGTTAAATGTGCTTTAGGACTGACCATAATTAGGTACAATATAATCATAAGGCTACATTCACACCTGTCCAGTCAGGTTTGTAGCCTGCATTTTGTGCCCGCGTTTTTTAAAAAGCGTTTTTATTTGCATTTGGGTCTGTGTGTTAAAATATCTCTGTTTCAAGGGATGTGTTTGCGGCCAGGACACAGCAGCCAGGACTTTTTGCGGCCACATTTTTTCCTTCTCTGCCGCAATGGAGAGGTGTGAAAGGAGCCATAGAGGTGCCATTAATGGATATATTTTGCGGTACCGCTGCGTCTGCCTCGAACACAGAACATGTACCGGACAGGTGTGAACGAGGCCTAAAAGATCAACAAATGGATCAAATACAATGTCCATATACCATATATTGGTTCAAAAATACAAAGTGTACAAAAATCTAAAGTGTACTATTATATGTGCCATACACTGTGTAAGAAAGTAAGTATGGATAGGTCATTTATTATCATTCACTCTTAGGTGACCGAATTTCCTTGTAAAGGAGCTACACTGCATTCACTGCATTCACTCAGTGTTTGTCCTAGCTGAACAGAAGTATTTCCCCAATATCAGTTTGGAGAATAGCCTGTTGTCAGGATGGTAAGGGCCAATAGCTATCTTCTTGGCCTTGGTCCTGCATCATTTATTGTTTGGTGTATGGTGGTGCATTCGGCTTTCTGCAACCCTCTACTTAGATGTATAAGACAAAGCACCCCCCGCCTTCTCTTCTCAATAGAAGTCAATGGAGTAGCATGCCGCAGTGATCCCATCATGGCTGTTCACTTGAACCACAAGAGATATTTAAACTAATATGTCCCTTTAAAGGGACAATTGCCCCATTTTTAATGTTCCACTCGCCCTGCTGCCACCCTTACCTAGTGCTGAGGCAGACGTGGGGGGTTACTGAAAAGAAATGACACTAACTTTGGCCGAAATCATTCATGCAGGCACTCATGCCGCCCAGATCACATTCTCCACTCTCTGCATGCTTCTGCCCACCCACTCAGGGCAGGCAGGAGTATGCACAATACCGGCATTAGCGGCCAAAACAAAGATGGCGGTGCCCAGCGCTGTAACTGATCAATCATCGGTGCTGGATCTTGGCCGAGATAATTGTCTTTTTTATGTAACTCCCTGGCACCCCAGCATACCTGCAACCATTCCTACTGCACCCATTCCACTCTTGAGAGCGCGGTGTCTTGGTGAGGTGCAGCCAGGTCACATACTTTTGGCTTTGGCATCGCTAGATGTGTATGTTAGCTTAGATGGCTAGGCCCATAGTGTCTGTTGTCGCCTTTGTCTATACTTGTATGTCTCTCATCTTGAGGCTGGATGCCATTGGAAGCATGATAGCTGCATGATAGATGCTTTTATAGCAGTTCTGGTAGGGCGTCTGATGGGAAACTTTGGACCTTAACCACATTTTTGCCCAAATCATTACATTAATTAGTAATAGACTTTTATCCTAGTGCAAGCTAATCAGGTAGTCCTTTGTAAAAGTAGAATGGTACAATCAGGGGCGGGCTGGCCATAGGGCATACCGGGCAGAATCCCGGTAGGCCAGCACATGGCAAGGCCACAACCTTCTCTGTCCTTCTTCCACGACCGCGGCCTTCGCTCTCACTATCTGCGGCAGATAGAGAGAGCGAAGGCAACGATCGCGGATGAAGGGGTGGCGGCCGCCACTCTCACACACGTTTGCAAGCAGCTCCTGGCTGTTGTGCGCAGGTTGGGGCGTCCATTGTTTTTATTGGACGCCGACCATATGGGCATGCCCACCAACAGACGCGCAACAACCAGGAAGTGCCCGCGCCCGTGAGCCTGTGCCCTTGAGGCAGCCTCAGAATTAAATGCGATGAGAGGCAGCTCGGTACCACACAGCAGCAAGAGGGGACTGAAGGCCGCGAGCCGGACACACTGCACCTCCGAGATACCGTATACCGCGTGCGCAGAGAGAGCATCTCGTTGTCTACCGGGGAAGAGAAGCTCATCAGCCTCTCGTGTGACCATGGACAGTCCCGGGCAGGCCCGCTCTGTTTGAACCCTGGTGAGACGCCTTGTTAGCGGCTGCAGCAGAAAGGAAAGAGCCGGCCCTGTGTGTTCTCCTCCCAGCAGAGACAGCAGCACCCTCTCTGCCTGTAAATGTGGGATGCCCCTCTCTGCCTGTAAATGTGGGATGCCCCTCTCTGCCTGTAAATGTGGGATGCCCCTCTCTGCCTGTAAATGTGGGATGCCCCTCTCTGCCTGTAAATGCGGGATGCCCCTCTCTGTAAAGCTGGATGCCCCTCTCTGCCCTTAAAGCGGGATGCCCTTTTCTGCCTGTAATGTGGGATGCCCCTCACTGCCTGTAATGTGGAATGCCGCACACTGCCTGTAATGTGGGATGCCCCTCACTGCCTGTAAACACGGGATGTCCCTCACTGCCTGTAAATGTGGGATGCCCCTCTCTGCCTTTAAACACGGGATGCCCCTCACTGCCTGTAATGGGGGATGCCCCTCACTGCCTGTAATGTGGAATGCCGCACACTGCCTGTAATGTGGGATGCCCCTCACTGCCTGTAAACACGGGATGCCCCTCTCTGCCTGTAAACGTGGGATGCCCCTCACTGCCTGTAAACACGGGATGCCCATCACTGCCTGTAAATGTGGGATGCCCCTCTCTGCCCTTAAAGCGGGATGCCCGTCTCTGTAA
Source organism: Gastrophryne carolinensis (assembly GCA_027917425.1). Lineage (NCBI taxonomy): Eukaryota > Metazoa > Chordata > Amphibia > Anura > Microhylidae > Gastrophryne > Gastrophryne carolinensis. Next base: position 93,884,801 of record CM051239.1, read on the forward strand.
AGCTGGATGCCCCTCTCTGCCCTTAAAGTGGGATGTCCTTCTCTGCCCTTAAAGCGGGATGCCCTTCTCTGCCTGTAATGTGGAATGCCCCTCACTGCCTGTAATGCGGGATGCCCCTCACTGTCTGTAATGGGAGATGCTGCACACTACCTGTATTGTAGGGATGCCCCTCACTGCCTGTAATGGGAGATGTTGCACACTACCTCCAATGTGGGATGATGCTCACAGGCTGTAATGGGGTGATTCGGAGGGGGGATTTTAGCACACCATTTTGTTCTTAATATTTTCTTTCTTATTTTTGTCCTCTAAACCCTGGTAAACCATGGAACAAAATAAGGTGTGTGTATATATATATATATATATATATATATATGTGTGACATTACTATACTATACTGGGCCAGGAACAGTACAGCAGGGCCGGAGTGCCCCAAAAAGTCCCTGGACGTTTTTTAGTCCCAGTCCGCCCCTGGGTACAATTAAATGCCCGTCATCTGCTATTGACAACTGTACTCCTAGATGTATAAGAAAAGAGACAGGAAAGGCTAAACAACCTTTCAGGCACTATAGTACAAGAAGGGCGGCACTTGCAGACTTTTATGTATAAATAGATGGTAATAAATATATAGCATACACCTATGGTTCTGAAATACCATATCCTCATAAAACGTGCCAGAAGTTTTACATTTCATAAATAAATTCATGTTAAATGTTTAGCAGTGCTAAATGGGTATCCTGAGTATCAAGGGGGCAAGGATAATCCCCTACAATAAGCCTATAGCACACAATTCCAATCCATACAGAACCACAAAAGCCTGTGCATAAGAGTAATAATTAATACATTCAACCATTAGAGATTACGATACTTTTAAATTTACTGACAAAGAAGGATTTTCTCCTCTGCAGTTCGCGGTCTCTGTCTTTTCCCCTGAAGCCAGTCTTGTACACACAGAACATTGCTGCTGGGCATGGGTAAGTGTGAGTGTGCTCCCTTTCTGTGTGTACAGGACTCACTACTCTCTTCTTGGAGTACAGTTGCCAGTAGCAACAGATTGCAGGAAGTAAAAACTGCTTCCATAAAAAACACGTTTGCTAACATAAGAAAAAAAAGTACTTGATAAGCTCAGCACCTTGAGGACATTTTGGCTCACAAAAAAATACACTTTTTGGCAATACACTAAAATGCCATCGAAAGTGGTCTTTCCCTTTAAGCTGTAAAAAATATAAGAAGCTATGGCCCTTATTCATCAAGCGATAGCGCCAGGTAGTGTCCGACGAGCGCCAGGTAGCGGCAGCTAACGGCGACTACCGACTCAAGTACGCCCGGCGGCGGTCACAATGACGCATTTATCAAGCAAAATGAGGCTAGCGCCGGCAAGAGCGACGGCTAGCGCGGCATTCATCATGAAGCCGCCTGGACCGAACAGCGCCGCTGCAAATTCCCTCACAGCGCCAGGTATGAGCTGTCGTTCCCTGGCGATGTCCAATGCATTTCAATGGAGCAATCTATAATAATTCATGATTAATTGGTAATAATTTTTTTTTTAATTTTTTTAATGTCAATAAATCGGAGAACACTTCTGCAATGTTAGGATTTATTTTTAAGTCAAAAAAAAAAAAAAAAAAAATATGTGCAGAATTGATCTAACAGGTCTGAGATTAATGTATTCATATAACAAAATGATTCTAAAAACATGTATAATGTTACATTCAAAAAATATGGTTGTTTAGGGGTTAAAAACTAGTTAATACAGATCGCCGCCAGCGCTCTGGGGTTTAAACAAGGAATGGACAGCGACAGCACATTCGGAGCGTGATTTTTTGATGAATATGAAGCTAGCCGTTCGCTCTGGCCATTCGTTGTCAGGCGCTCACATACAACGCTGGACCTGTGAAACAGCGACCCCCCAGCCCGTATTCAACATTACCGCACACCGACTGAGTCGCTGTCATCAAGCTAATGCCGGCCAAGCACAGCGAATACTGGCTGGCGCTGAAAAAATCACGCTACAGTCGCTCATCTGTCGCTACCTGGCGCTATTGATGAATCGGCCTCTATGTTTATTAAAATTAATTCATTTTAAACATAGTACCATTTTGATGTCTAAACATTTTTCTGACTTTTTTTTTCCTAATTAAGTTTTTTTTACAAGCCTTACACACTCTAAGAAATGTGTTGCTGAATGTAAAACAGTAATATAATTAATTCTCTGTTGCTGTCTTCCTTTCATTCACACTTGGTGGTCTTGTGTCATTGTGTTCAATGTGGTAACTGGGCTCCACGTACTGAATGCTTCAGGCCAGTGATTTATTGTTTTAATTACCCCGGTCCAGCTTCACGATTATATAATGTAATCTGTAGAATTGGACGAATTAGGAGTTTTAAGAAAAGCTTGGTTTTAAAATGAATTTAATTGCACATATTTAACAAATTACAATTTATTTGGTATATTTCTCATAGTGTTATTGGTTTCGACTAAGGCATGTTTAACAGAAGTAGGCTATTCCACTTGTGCCCTATTACAATCCATGCTTTCATAACTGCAATTGTAAAAACGCTGGAAGTTTACGAACGTTGCAAAATATTCCGACCACATATTAAGGTGTATTGGATCATATTAACTCTACAGCAGCCCCCTTACTGAGCAGTATCTTAAAGGAACAATCCACTTCTAGGAATCTTTAGTCTTTAGACTTTACAGTTGTACATCATCTGCTATTGTCTTGACGGTAGGCTGGGGAGATTTTTTTTTAATCCATGGGATAGGGATGTAATATTGCCTCCTTACAAGGCACTGGTGTATGGCAACTGGAATATGCGGTCCAGTTCTGGGCAATATTTAATAGAAAGGATGCCTTGATTTTGGAAAGGGTTCAGAAGAGAGCCACCAAACTGATAAAAGGAATTAAGAAAGATTCCAGGAATAAAATGTATTTAGTCTTGAGGGGATAAGTGTAAGGGGGGGGGGGGGCATTACTTAATAGCTGGTAATGTCGAACATTGAGGCCGATTCATTAATAGCGACAGGTAGCGACAGTTGAGTGACTGTAGCGGTATTTTCACAGCGCCCGCTAGTAGTCGCTGTGCTTGGCCATTGTTCGGTTGTTGATAGCGACTGAGTCGGTGTGCAGTAATGTTGAATACGGGGTGACGAGTCGCTATTTGACAGGTTCCGCGATGTATGGGTGTGCGTGATAGCGACTGGTCAGAGCGACCGGCTCCCACCACATTCATCAAAAAATCACGCTCAAAAAATTCTCGCGCTGTGAAATGCATGTTTAAACCCCAGAGCGCTGGCGGCGATGTGTTAAAACTAGTTTTTTAACCCCCAAACCACCATATTTTTGGAAACCAAAAAAAAAAAATTTTGAAAGAATTTAGTAATATGAATACAATAATATCAGACCTGTAATATCAATTCTGCACAATTTTTTTTTTTTTAACCTTAAAAAATTAACTAACATGGCAGAAGTGGTCACAGAATTTTTCACATTTAAAACATTTAATAACAATTAATTATGAATATTTAAAGATTGTTCCATTGAAATGCATTGGAGAGCGCCAGGTAGCGAGGGGTCATACCTGTCGCTGTTCAAGGTCGGATGCTGGCGCTGTGGGCTGAGGCTGGAATAATGATGAATGAGTTGCTATATGGCGCTATCTCAGTCGCTAAGCAGGATCGGCTTGATAAATGTGTGATTGTGGTGGGGAGCCAGTGTTCTCGTGGCGCTGTCGCTATTCCTTCATAAATAAGGGCCATTGGCTCATTGTGTAGGGCAACACCTGGCAATGACCTAAACTACTTTCTGTTTTTAAAAGGAAGCTTTTGTTGCTGAGATATACAGTTTAAAGCTTTTCGTTTCACTTTCTCTTTCTCACACAAAGGGAGAGTGGACGTGGCCTGTTCACAGGAGACAATATATTTTTATTTGTTGACCATCAAAGCAGGGCCAGGGTGTGGGGGAGAAATCAGACCCTGTACATCTTGCTCATAGCTGCACAGATGCACCAAAGACAAATGAGCAACAATTAAGTGGACCAACAGTCAGTTTAATTTTTTTTGTTTTTACCTTTAAGTTTAAAAAAACAAAAAAGGTCATTAAAGTAATACTAAAGGCACCCCGATTGTTGCCCATTGTCTCGGGTTACACGTTGCACTGTCCTCAACTTCAATCCGTTTTCAAAAAGACCCTGTAGTTAGTTTAAAAGTATTAGAGATTGGAGAAAAAATTAAGAGAAACAGTGGATGTGGCAACAGGGATGTAATCACATTGTGCTAAGTGTGAGAGGAGATAGGAGGGCGAGATGCAGCCAATCAGAACATCTGGCAGGGAGTGGCAGGGTGTTTCTGTTCTTGGTTCACTGAAGGTTGATTGATGGACCAGGTCAGCAGGGTGGGGATTGAAAGCTGAATGAGGAATTTTTTTCTCTATCTGAGTAGACAGACAGAAGAGGAAGCACAATGCTCGAGCCACTCAATAAAAGATAAGCTACTGATATTTATTTTCTAACTTTTGACTTGCCAATCACTTTAATAAGCATGCAAACAGCTGCATGACTTACTCACCTTACCCGCCCACCGGCTCCCAGACATCTTGCTCCTGCACCGCCATCTTGCTACATCCGGGAGTATGTTTGCCACAAACCTCCTGGGTGCAGCCTTTGACTCTCCAGGTAAGCAGCTGGCCTTTCTTTCTCCAGGAGCAGCGGCAACACAGAGAGCAGGTGATGAGGGAGCAGGAGATGGCATTGAGCGGCGCCATTCGATGAGGTAAGGAGCTGCTGATGTTGGCTGGTGACTCACGTCACTGGCCGGTAGACTGCAGTTTGCTGTTCATCAATGGAGCTGCTCACGCAATGTGATGCAGAAGGTGGCCTGGCTAGGAAGAAAGCTAGTTTGTTTTGTCACATATTACTTAAGTGGACCAATCACCAGGGTTTGCACTAGTGAATGTTCCTCTTACCAGGGGAAAGCCAGTGATGCCTTGCGTTGTGACGAACTGCCACCGATCACCTTTAATGGTGGTTGCACAGGCTCTGGTCCAGTCAGCTTTCTATTCCATGCGTGTTAGTGCACAGCACACAGCTCTGTTTGCAAGCAGAGTTCCAACATAGCAAAAAGGACATGGCCGCATCCCCTGTCTCCCTACTGTCTGGAGCGCACAATCACCCCAGGCTCCTCAGCTGCGAGATGGCATTGATGCAGACAATTTAAAGTCATTTTCCATTATCCAGCCACACACTGGTAAAAGGTCATTTAAATGTGGTATTAAGGGGAACTTTGCAATCAGTGTTTTTAGGAATGGTGTGTTAATGTTATTCATGTTACAGTAAGGCAGGGTATATTTGTAGAGCTTCCCCCATTAATTATTTATTGTGAAAATGAATTGTCATCTTCATTTATGTACTTACTGTTTGCTGTTTTCTATGTTACAGACTGAACAGCAACCAATTTATGAAATCAATAAATTCATGTACCTGTACTTTGTCGTTTTTATCATTTTTGGATCTTTCTTTACTCTTAATCTATTCATTGGTGTGATCATAGACAACTTCAATCAACAAAAGAAAAAGATAAGTATCTGAGCTGTTATCTTTATTCGCTGTATGACATATAGCTGAAAACACACACACACCTATATACTGTGTGATATTTTTGTCAACGGTTTTTAAACAAACTTTTTTGGGGACAGGAAATTAATCGGGGGTGAAACTAGTTGATGACCCCAAACTTTATCAAAAGTGTTTCCAAAAAATCAGCAGTACAGAACAAGTCTATATAGTTACATTTAAAGATGTTTCTCTCTGGTGGAGCATCCCGATTTGGGAGGCCCTGCTGTGTGTACCCCCCCTGATCATTGTAAAATGTCACCTTCCTGCCATTCTCCAGGCACAGGTGTGGCAAAAACGAGTGTGCTAATTGGCTGAGTGGCCCGCTCAGCTTTTCCACACACTTGATTTTGGTTGGCTTTGGTGAGCTGAGCCGAAGGAAGTTGAGTGGGACTGAGTGCACTGCCGGAAGCATCCCCTTTCTCTAGCTGTGGCATACTGGCACCACCCATTCAGAAAGGCATGATGGGGGTGCTTGCGCAGCTACAGCTGAGGCCTCAGCAAATAGAGCTATGGGAAAAATCAGCCTCATGAGGTAGTATAGCCGTACCAAATAGGGTCCAGGTCTACAAAGACCTTAACCCACCTATTCCCGCCACTCATGAGCTACAAATTTAAGAAAACTCTAAACTGTGAGAAAAAAGAAATCAGCTGCACACTACAGCACTGCATGGCTCTTGGCAGAGAAGCACTCCAAGTCCAACTCCAGCCCCACAAGGAAGAGGTGAGTGCCCCTCTAATGTAGGGCTAACTGACTAACATGAGGGAGCATGTTAGGTCAGGTCAGAGAGTTTATGCATGTCTTTAAAGTGGACCAATAACCATGATTTTGACTGGTAATTCTGGTAATTAGTCCTTTTCCCTAATTTGGGGTTCCCCTTCTGTGTGAAACTCCCCAGATCTCCCATTCAGATTTCTTAGACTCCTGGGCCTGCCTGGCTGGTGAACACTTAACATGAAACTACGATGTAGAACTAAAAAAAAAAACTTGAAAAGATTTTTCAAAAATGTAAACTAGTAATATACAGTATTAGATCTATCTATCTATCTATCTATATATATATATATATATATATATATATATATATATATATATATATATAATTCTTTGCTTTTAAATCTTACCAGTTTAGTACTTGGCTCTATTGCCAATTGTACGTCATTGCCATTTTTCTCATTGTCATTATTAGTCATTTATTGTAAATCATTTTCTGGAAGCTGTCTGCCAGCTTATCCCTCTCTGAACTTCTGTTATTTGATTCAGAGGCGTACAACATCAAGCATTCACTTTTGCAGACAGTGAATCCGGGATTCATAATTCTGAATCAGATAAGCGAGACTATTTTTCAAAGACATTTTTTTCCCTATTATGAATCAGTACAAGACATTATTTGTCAGCGACTGTATCTCAGGTGTAGGGGGATAGGTGAAGTATTTGGCTGCTTTATTTAAGCTTACATGTGCTGTCAGACAAGAATGCCGCCTGCAAGCTTGATGTTTAGCTGAGGTAACATTGAAATGCCCCAAAGCTGAAATGTTAAGCAAGGTGTCTTCTCCTGCCACTGCAATATATCATATAAGTCATAACGCCCAAGCAATAGAAATATCCTGTACATTACTGTACATACAGTATATACTTGCATCTCTATATTTTACAATGACAGTGATTTGATATGAGTGTTAACACATTAGCCATGATTCAATACATTTTCTATAAAATATGTCCTCGAAATCCTATCCCTATTGACACTATTCCATAACCTGAATTAAAATAAGGTGTGATTACACTCAAAACTTTCAGTAGAGCAATGTAACAATTTATTTAATTTATTATTTAATATCAATTTTACATAAACCCTATATTTTACAGTCACCTGTGAAAATTGTAGATGTTAAAAAGGACTACATCTAGTGCCAAAGTCTAAAAGTCTTTAGTTGGAGTAAATCCTTCTCTAAATGGCACCCCTTGGTTTCCTGTACACTCACCTGGGCCCTTCCACGCTCGGTGGACCTGAATATTGGGGGGAAGAGGGTAGTGGTGATGCAGTGGGGTGCTGCAGATTGCAGTCAAGGATTGAGGTGAGTATACAGGAAAATCAGGGGGTTTCACATAGTGGGTCATCCCAAATATGAATGCACCTCGGACCTCATAGACTACACTGAAAGACTGCAGAATATACCATAGGCAGGGATCTGTTTTAAATTACCTCACAAGCCAGAACCTCCAGCTGTATACACTAATTATAATAATCATTAGGAAAGGAGAGGCTTCGAGACACATACAAAGCTATTTATCTTAGGATGGAGAGTCCAAGAAAGCCTTAACATATTTTTTTCTGAAGAGTCCATTGGGTGTTGTTTCTTAGAAATTAAATAAATAAATAATAATCTTTACCTGACTGGACCTGAATTTTGCCCTTTAGTCAGGGAACTGACCATGACAAAAGCTAATTAGATGCAGGAAATATTCAGCAGAAAAGAAAATTGGCGAAGCAATTACAAAGTGATTCTAACGCCTGCAAAAGTTTTGGATTACCCCCTTAGTATCATATTTCAATAAAAAAATATTTCAGAATTTAACTTTTAAATTCCAATTCAAAATTTAGAAATCAATGAGATGTGGAGAGCTCTCTTCACTTGGGTTAGTGGTTACTGAGCTGAAATGTAATCAGGTGGTAAAGACTATTACTGATTATTATTATTTAGGGGGATAATGTTCAAATGTTATTGAATAAAACTCCTTAAACACCGAGGCTGGCTTCACACTATGTGGATTGTGGAGCACTCATGATTTAGGGTGAGCACCCCACAATCGCTATGTGCAGCATGTGGAGAACGTTCTGCAATGGCTCTCTCCAATAACATGGAGGGAGATCGCTAGTGTTTCTCCCTCAGGGCGCTTCTGGCAGGGATTTTGCTGAGAGCTCTCAGTGCTCCGTAAACGCCCATAGATTACTATGGGCAGCTTTTGACAGGCGGCTGTGAGGAGCTCGCCTAAAAGTGCAAATGCTCCGCAGGCATACTTGTGTGAAATCAGCCTTAGGAACCTAAACAAAATTACTGATGAGAAAAAGCCAATACTTACCTAGCCACTGGGCCACCAACTCCAGCAATTAGCTGACAGCTGAATATTATCTTCCTCCTATTATTACCTGTTCTCTGTAGCCATACACTGCTTCTCTGGCTCTCTCACTCCAGACCAGCAACACATAAGCCTCTCAGCATGTCTGGTGTAAGGAACTTGCTCTCTCATGACTGAGGGCTAGAGATCACGCATGAAAAACAGAAGAGGGAGACCTAACTATCACAGAAGAATATACTATATATATTTTATGTTTGCTTTTAGATATGCTTTAAACCAGAAAGTTATATCTTAAAAACGTGATTATGCATTTGCAGAGGGGACTAATAGTATCTACCAAGCAACATTTTAACTATAATTTAATTAATTAATCTGCCTATTATTGTAAGTACTAATTTACTTTTTATGAGAATAATTAGCTTCCAGCTGCAAACACAAGGTCATTGTGAGAACAAAGTTTTAATATTAGTGTAAGAGTGGTTTATATTTCTGTTACCTTAAATTCATTGAAATTGTGCAGCGAAGCTAAAGTATTATTTGTGAAAGTCCTTAATTGACACTTCTAAAGTTCATTTTAAGTTTTAATGCAATAATTTACTGAAGATGCTCTATCCAAATCTAGAAGTGGATAAAAAACTAGAAACTATCCAGCTATTAAATAAAAAAAAGCCTGTACTCACCTTTTGCCCTCCGTAGCTTCTCTGTGCCGATTGGTGTTGACCCAAAGCCCATTGCAGAGGGCAGCAGTAAATATTTTTCTTATTCCAAGTATGTCTCACACCCTGCTTCGGAAGTATTAATTACACGTGGGTTATGTCCAGTAGAGGGCGAACTTCTGCAGAGATGACTAGAAAAAAGAAGCCCCTCCCAGTCCATAAATACCTGGGACCTCCCACACATTCCCCAGTCTTAGTCTCGGCAGACGGCGAGCAAGTCAGAAGATGGCTGTCTCCTTCCTTGCAGGTAAGCCGGGTGTACACCCGGCCAATTTCTGTCCCTATTTCTGCCCGGACCTTTTTAAATTTAGTCCCTATGCCTCCCAGCCTTGGCTGTAGGTCCGGGCGAGGGTAGGGTACACCTTAGTGGTGTACTAACTGGGAGCCATGCTCCTCCGTGAGACCCCCTCCAAGGGGTAGGCAGATGCCAGGTTCGGGATCCTGGTTTGGGATGCCCTGTCCGTTTTATTCCCTGTGCTGCCTTAGGTAGCTGGGAACCCCCCCTCCCATTGCTCCTTGTTCCTGGATTATAGGGGGGAAGGGGGGCTGTCCCTCCTTTTTGTGTCCTTATTGTCCTCTGCTTTCACTGGCTGGCCCTGCCAGCCTATGTATTTGGAGCGAGTGTGTGTTTGTGAAGGTGTTTAGCGCACTTTCTGTCGCCAGGCCGCGGTTGTCAGAGGGAGCGTGCTGGTTCCCGGGTCGGCTCCGCAGCTTTGCTGGGAGCGCGGCCATTCCTTCTTCACTTTTAGTCAGGAGAGGGGGCAGGGCCCGGCGCTCGGCGCGCTGGCTGCGTCCCGCCCCCCTCCTTGGCGCTCTTTGCGGTTCTCATCCTGGGTAGCTTAATAGCGTAATTCCCACTGGTCATTGCGACTACCACAAAAAATCACCATATGGAGGCTTCCCAGGATACTGGGCTCAGGCTCCCTTCGGGGAGACCCCGGCAGTGTGTGGTTTGTGGGGTATCCCTTGTGGGGGATAATGTGATCATTTGCATACCGTGTGCATAGCGGGCAATTACGCGGCAGTCCGGGCCCCAGGCGTCTGGGTCAGTGCCGCCGGCCTCATCACCTACACCCCCATGCCTGCATTTGACCCCAAGTGATGTTGTCATTAGCGGGGAGTCGCAATCTGATGTCTGTGCTAGATTGGCCAACATTGAGAAATTGATTGCTAGCTCTGCGGCCAGAAAGGCTCCAGCTAAGAGAAGGCATTTGGCACTGGCTGCGCCGGGTTTTGATTTTGAGGAATATGACCCCTTTGAATGGTCTGATTACTCCCAACTGGAAGAAGGGGAATTGTTTTCAGAATCTGAAGGCTGTGATGGTCAGCAGTTCCTGCATGCTGTTGCTTGGCAGGAGCGTGGGGATATTGTGGATACCCCCGACTTCTGGCCCATATTTTTGAGGTTCTTGCTAATTCCCCTCTTGCGGAGGCCCCTCCGCAGAAGGGGGAATTTTTTGGGGCCGCTAAGCCTCGCCCGGAGTTTCCTGAACAGAAACATTTTGACAAATTGATTCTTCAGGAATGGGAAAGGCCCAGCCGGCTTCCTGGTGTCTCTCAGGGGTGGGATAGGAAGTATCCCTTTCTGGTGGACACGATGAAGCGCTGGTCGTCATCCCCAGAAGTCGACGCTCCGATTCTGGGGTTGTCCAACTCATCAGTCGTGCACTCACCAGACTCCACCACGTTGAAGGATGGTGAGGACCGTCGTCTTGATCAAATGGCGTTACATGCCTTTGCCTGTGTGGGTTCGGCCCTGCGTCCCGTTTGTGCTTCTGCTCTCACGGCCGTGGCTTCCAGATCTGTTATTAGGGGCCTGTTGGTTGGTCCCCATCTTAACCCTGCTAGTTATGAATTTGCAGCACTTACGCAGTGTGATTTATTCATGACCTTCGTCTTATCAGCCTTGGACGATACAATAGGCATGTGTAGTAGAACCTAGGCTTTGCTTGTGGCTATACGCCGATCAGTTTGGTTGCGCCAATGGACGGCTGATATGGTGGCTAAGAAGGCGCTTACAGGGCTACCCTTCTTGGGTAGGCGACTGTTTGGAGATAATTTGAACTCGGTGGCGAAAGGAGAAAAATTGCCACAGCGCAAGAGGCAGCGCCGGTCCTTTCGGGGGGCAGGCTCCTTTAATCCTTCCTTTCGTGGCTCTCGAGCAAGCTGGGGAGTTGCTTACTCTGCGTTCAGAGGTGACTCCTGGGGTAGGGGCAGAGGACGTGCCCGCCCCGGAACTGCCTGGGGTACCAAACCCAAGGCTGCTGCCAAACCCTCTCAGCAATGAGGGGGCACCCTCACCCTTGTGGGTGGGGGGACGGCTAAGGCTCTTCGCCCAGGTCTGGTTTCTTCCGGGTAAAAGCTAGAGTTCGAGTACCGGCCTCCTCCCAGAATTCTCAAGTCTTGGGTTCCTTCGGACCCCCAGGCCGCACAGGGGCTGTTATTGGTAGTTCAAAACCTTCTGGACATGGGGGTCATTTGCCCAGTGCCCTCCTCAGAGAGAGGCCGGGGCTATTGCTCCAACCTTTTTACAGTACCCAAATAGGATGGCTCCATAAGACCCATTCTGGATCTCAAGATTCTCAACAGGTTCCTCAGATCCAGGAAAATTCGCATGAAGACTCTGTGCTCGGCCATCAACTCTCTTCGTCCAGGGGACTTCATGACGTCCATAGACATCAAGGACGCTTCATGTGCCGATCTTCCCAGGAGACACCAGGTTGGTGGTGACTACGCTGGAGAGGTTCGGTTGGGTGATCAACTACCCCAAGTCTTCTCTCTCCCCGTCACGGGAGATTTCCTTTCTGGGCATGAATCTGGATACCATTCAGACCAGGGTGTTCCTACCTCAGCCAAAGGTGCAGATGGTTCAAGATCTGTTTCGTCTTCTTCTGTCCCACGCTCGCCTGTCCATCCGGCAAGGGATGAGGCTGGGATGTAGGGTGTTTTTCCATTCCCAGAATTTTTGGATTTTCTCCAACACGGTTTGGACCTGGGATTTCAGCTTAGTACCCTGAAAGGTCTTTTGCTCTTCATCCTTTGGTTAAGACTTTTTTTCAGGGGGTCACTCATGTGCAGCCCCCTCGCAAGCCCTTGTTGCCAGTTTGGGACTTGAATTTGGTTTGTCGGCCCTCCAGGGGCCTCCTTTTGAGCCGGTGCAGGATGTTGCATCTTCTATTCTCACACAAAAGATTTCCTTTTTGGTGGCTATTACTTCCGTTCGACGTGTTTCTGAGTTGGCGGCTCTGTCTATTCAGGCCCCTTATTTTGAAAGACACCAGGACAAGGTGGTCTTCTGGTTTATGCCAGACTGCCTACCTAAGGTGTTTTCTGCCTTCCATCTCATTCAGGATGTGGTTCTCCCTTCCTTGTGTCCTAAGCCTAGCAATGACAAGGAGAGGGCCCTGCACTCTTTGGATGTTGTTCGTTGTGTGAAGTACTATTTGGTGGCTACTTCTCCTTTCCGTTGGACGGACGCCTTGTTTGTGGTGCCCTCTGGGCCCAAGAAGGGTTTGGCGCCCGTCAAGTCTACCATTATGGATTCGTCAGGCCATTGTTAGGGCCTATACTGCCAAGGGGAGGGATCCCCCTTTCCAGATCACTGCTCATTCTACTCGTGCTGTTGGGGCTTTCTGGGCTTTTCAGCACAATTTGATACAATGTATGAGCTTGTTTACATTAGCTCAGCAGCACATATAACACATTGTATCAAATGCCTGCTGTGCTTAGCCAGGAGAAGTTGCTACTACTGTCATTTATTGGAGGTGTATTTATGCGCAGTGAAGGTTTCAGGATGTGTGTTGGAGAAAATGTACACGTATATTATGCTAAGTTAGAAGTTAATACGACCTCCGCCCGTAATGTCTAACAACACTTAGTCACGTACAGTAACTGCCATAAATATGCAAGACAGCAAATACTGTATCAGTGGATCCCCTCATTTTCAGCATGTAAAGTCACATAGCTGTTGGTATCTAGCTTAAGAAGAGAGTTGGATAGTTTACAACTGTACATCCAAATGAATAGCAAATATTAAATAGTGGCTATATGTCTGCTTTAATGTCGCGTTCCATTTCCTATTTTTCCATTCTTCAGTCATTTTTCTCCTTATTAAATTGACTCCTGGCCCTGGCATTTCAATTACATGCAAATGGCCATAACAGACAAAGAAACAAGTGGCTACTAATTTAAGTCACTGCCATATATTTCTAAATCCTTACATTTTTTACATCGAACAAATTAGTTTGAGCTTAAGCTGTCGTATCTATTATCTATTTGACTAACTGTATTTGCTATCCTTTTTAGCAAAAATAATAATGGTTTTTGGATTATCATTTTAATTAGGAGGCGAGGATATTTTCATGACAGAGGAACAAAAGAAATATTACAATGCTATGAAGAAGTTGGGTTCCAAAAAGCCCCAAAAGCCTATTCCAAGACCACAGGTAATGATCGAAACACAAATCTGATGTGACCTCCTTAATGAATAGAAAGGGACGGTCAAAAAAGTAAAGGTGGAACTGCAAACATACTGTTTGGGCAGAAAATAAAAAACACAATCTTTGGATAAAAAAAAACACAATCCTTGTGTTTTTAAGTACGATACAGTATTGACGTGTTAAAAAAACAATATCAACAAAAAAAACAATATCAGAATTAGACTTGTTTGAAATATTTTAGCCATTGCATTCCATGCTAAATGCTGATGTTCTCATTTTAGTTTTTATTCCTTTTTTATTTTGCAGAACAAATTTCAGGGCCTTGTCTTTGACGTGGTGACAAAACAAGCCTTTGATATTACAATCATGGTCCTCATTTGCCTTAACATGGTCACCATGATGGTGGAAACGGATGATCAGTCTTTATACATTGAGGAATTGCTCTACAATATTAACCTAGCGTTTGTGATCATATTCTCTGGGGAATGTTTATTAAAAATCCTGGCTCTCAGGTATTATTATTTCACCATTGGCTGGAACATCTTCGATTTTGTGGTGGTTATCCTTTCAATTGTGGGTAAGTAGGCAAAAAGTCCCTTTCTTCATTGCCTGAAGGTTACCTGCCTTTGTTTTTACATTTTTCTGAACGTTTTTGGGGTGCTGCCTTGACAAGCGTAACTATGTTACTATGTCATGCTCGATATCCTTACCTTCACTTCAAGCCAGTGCCGGGAAAGGAGTCCAGCAGCTGGATGCTTGGCGGTCACGTGGGCCATGGTTGTGTCCTTGGTACCGGCCACTGAAACGCCCCGCCTGCTGCGTGCCAGCAGCCAATCACAGGACTCCTTTCCTGAAAGGAAGGTAAGGATATCGGGTGTTCTGCAGGGGTTATGTTCTGGGGATCTCCAGCATTCTGGATGCCCCCCCAAGCTTGTTCTTATTCTCTGCCTGAGGGACCAACACCCGTCAAAGGAAAAACGGGCGTTGGTCCCATTTAAGTATATTCTCCTATATGCGGTTTTGTACAGACATCCTACATTCTTCCTTATTTGATATGATATGATATATATGATAAAAAAAAAAAAAAGAAGAAAAAATGTGTTTCCAAATGTTTGACTGGTACAGTATATGCTTTGGCTTTTCCAAGACTCGAGATTTGTCTGGTGGTGAAGCTACCAAGAAACTAGCAAACATTATCTATTACCAATTAGTTTTGGCAGCATGTCTTTTTTTGAGAAATAGGTTTTGAGGAATTTGCACTGTACATGCTTTGAGAGATAATGTGATTAAGTGCCCCTTAAATAGAAACATATCTTTTCTTGCTACTAAAATAATGGGCAATCATCTAAAAAACTTGACTTAACAGAAATTATTTCTATGGTAAGGTAGGTAACCATATAAAAGTTATTCTGAAAAATCAGGAAACAGTATGCTGTTATTTCTTTTATATGGCGCTCAGACTATTGTACAAATTCAACCCAATTTTACCAAAGTATTACACCTACCAATCTGAACCCTAGATTTTTTTATCTGGGAAACTGGTAAAGGCACTAATTTTGATTTTGCTGCCTGTGGCCTCATTTTAGGGTTAAAGTAAATGGTGACTAAATAAAATGTATCAGTGTATGAAGAGAAAGACTGGGCTTCACTGCACCCCCATATTTATTGAGAGACATTAATTATGTCAAACACAATAACTACTAGGAAATATATGGATTAAAAGAGGCCCATTATAATTAATGTAAAGTCATAGCCCCCTCTCCACTATGATCCCACAAAAGTTCTGGAGATTGACCAAATGCCATTGATCCCCCCCCCCCCGCCCCCAGAGCATTATCAGGACTACAAGCTGTAAGCCAAGAAATAAAGTGCGGAATCCAGATTGGAAGAGACCCATGGTATGCCACAATGCCACAATATATATATATTAAATATGCAAGCGAGAAGTACTTTATATTTTAAAAACATTCCATAAGGGACTGGTACTCCCCTCTTTATACATCATTTCTGCACATTTAGAGGACTACTCAACTGCGAAACCCAGTCAGGTGTGGAGAATTCTTTTGAAAGTGATTGCTGAGTTTGAGACGCTCTCCAAACTGTATTATTTCTCTGACTCTTAAAAGTAAAGAGAACTTTTAAAATGCTTTTCACATTTCATTGCACTATCCCCTAGATTGTCCCAAAGTTGTAAAAAGAATATTAAAGGGGCCCAAAGTCTGGAGTTTGGCAAAATGAGACATTGCCTGTTAGATTTATTAAAGTGACTCTAATGAATGTAGGTTTGAAATATTTCTAAGAGTTTTATTCTTCTGTTTTTTTAGGTATTGTACTTTCTGATATTATAAAGAATTATTTTGTTTCACCGACATTATTCAGAATAATACGTTTAGCACGTATTGGGCGCATTCTTCGACTTATAAGAGGAGCCAAAGGAATAAGGACTCTTCTGTTTGCCTTAATGATGTCCCTCCCGGCCTTGTTTAACATCGGACTCCTGCTTTTCCTTGTCATGTTCATCTACGCCATTTTTGGAATGTCAAACTTTGCTTATGTAAAGAAGGAAGGTGGGATTGATGACATGTTCAACTTTGAGACATTTGGAAACAGCATGATTTGTTTATTTCAAATCACAACCTCAGCTGGGTGGGATGGCCTTCTCAGCCCTATCCTAAACAGCAAAGAACCTGACTGTGATCCAAATTATCACAATGCAGGAAGCACAACTCTTGGGAACTGTGGAAACCCCCCTGTGGGGATTGTTTTTTTTGTTAGTTATATTATCATATCTTTTCTTATTGTGGTAAATATGTATATAGCCATCATTCTGGAAAACTTCAGTGTGGCTACTGAGGAAAGTACGGAACCTCTAAGTGAAGATGACTTTGAGATGTTTTATGAAGTCTGGGAAAAGTTTGACCCAGAAGCAACACAGTTTATTGACTACTCTGTCCTTTCAATATTTGCAGACTCGCTTAATGAGCCCTTACGTATACCTAAGCCAAATAAGATTAAATTGATTGCAATGGACCTTCCTATGGTCAGTGGAGACAGGATTCATTGCTTGGATATTTTGTTTGCCTTTACCAAAAGGGTTCTTGGAGAATCCGGAGAAATGGATGCTCTCAAACTACAAATGGAAGAGAAATTTATGGCAGCCAACCCCTCCAAAATTTCTTATGAACCTATCACCACTACCTTAAGACGCAAACAAGAAGAGATGTCTGCCTGTATTATCCAAAGAGCCTATAGGAGGCATTTGCTTTACCGTTCCATGAAACAAGCCTCATTCCTTTACCGTCACAGGTCCTGTGACGAGAACATTATTGAAGAAGATGCTCCTGAAAAAGAAGGCCTTATTGCAATCATGATGAATGAAAACTTTGGGCGTCAACTGGATAAAATGGAATCTCTTTCTTCTACGTCTTTTCCACCGTCATACGATAGTGTGACCAGAGACACATGTGACAATGTGCATTTTGAAAGAGAAGACTCCACTAAGAACGATGACTCCACAGATTGTAAAATATGTGCTGACAGAGACAAAGAATCCTTTGTATAATTATTGTTTTTTTATGCTATCAGATATTGTTTACAGAATGTTACGATGTACAAGTGCACAACCGTTCTGGCAGCCTTCATATTCGATTTATTTGTGAATATAATGAATCAACTTTTCAATTGAACTACTGGGAATGAATGCTTTACAATTTGTTGGCTCGGTCTCAGGCAAGTCAACATTGCTTTACATTTCTACATCAAGAACTTATGCAGCCTACAAAGTAATACTAGTGATGTGGTTATGAGTATGCTAATGTGTACAAGAGTAATGCAATGTATCTCTATACACAGACAAAATCCTGACTGTATACGTTCATTTCTGGTCTTATACTAGTGTGTTTAGTAAAGGTTATATATGACCTTGTATCTAATTTAAATCCAAATATCACAAGCTGCTGTAGCAAAACTATATACACTTACTGTATATGTCATGAATGATCTTTCATAAATTTATATTTGATATTTTTTTTACTTATGAAAACCCTATCTTTCTTTCAAGAGAGAGCAGATAGAACGATCTGCCTTTGAAACTCTCTTAGGAATTGCAATTAAAAAAAAAAAAAATAAAAATAAAAAAGATTATTGGGTCTTGCTGCTGAAAATTGTACAAAATATTTGAAATGTTATTACAAGCTGACATGTAATTGCTTGGCATGGGTAATGCAAATAAAGTTTTTCCAAGGGGTTCATTAATGTGTATGGAATAATTAGCCATGTATGCCTAGGGAAACATATCTTATATTACATTTATTTAAAGGGTTACCAAGCCCAAAAACCTAACAATAGACTATTTTTATACGTTTCTTCCTCTAGGATCAGTTCCTTGCAGAATGACTCAATTTTTCTGTTGTCAGTTCTCATGTTGACTGCGCTCTCAACAGCTAACAAGAGTCTGGCCCGTGCTGGGATCGAACCCTCAACCATGGGGTTTCTTAGCACCACATGCTGATCATATGAGCTAACCGGCACCCATAGATAAGTCAAATTGTGGTGTTAGTTACCTGTGAGCTTGTAGTTACACCACATACAGTCACACTTTGTGTGTCCACTGCTGATGATATCAGTGTATTAGTAGACGATCAGTGCACAACTTCAGTGCTTCGGGGTAAGTTAGACTGCGTGGCTGCGACGGATTGACCTGGACAAAACAAAAGGCAAGTAAAATAATTTACATAAGCTTTAAGTTCCCTTTAACGCAAATTAAAATATTTTATGACTGCCCACCACTAATTACTTATTCAGTTAATTGATCACCAACTTTTTTCCTCTTTGTCATTTTTCCAAAGTTATTATTAAGTCTTCCTAAAACTAAATTAACAAGTTAATAAAACTAAATAAAACAAGTTTTGTGCTGTATCTACATAGGGTGCTTCTAGTCCATTTGCACTGGAGTTTAGGTGTTGTGCTTTCTATCAAAGCCTGCCTCCAGACAAAAGGTTTGGGGAATTTTAATAACATGAGAAGGGGTACGATTCATTTTAATATTATTTTTTTCTAGCTCTGAATTTAATGATGAGATTTATTTAACCTTTAGAAACAGGAAATTTAAAAGGCATCTTTAGGCACAATAAACCTATACAACATAAATATATATTAACATATATATATATATCAATATACACACACACAACCCAATAGCCTAAACCAAAATGATTTCCTCGTATATTGTAAGATGTACTTGGCGAATAAAATGATTCATATATTTATATACCTTAACTCCTGAGCAGCTGATTTCTGTTCTGAAGTAAAACAACTTTCCTCCTGTGTATATTTCGGTCCTGGTCTTTGGGCACATCCTGATGATTCAGTAACTCAGGCCATCGTCTTTTAAATATAGTAGAGCAGTGATTATAGTAGAGCAGTGATTAGAACAATGCCCTCTGCTATTGTAATAGTTTCTGGCAGCGATGCCATGGCAGAAGACCTCCACAATGGTACGTTTTTTCACAGCTCACCAGGAAAGATTAACTGCAGGGGAGAAAAGGTACAGTATATATACGTTATATTGTGCCAACAAATGTCCTTTAACCCAGTTTTTCTCTGTGCCACTGACCTGTTTTATGGTGCACTCTATGACCTGCCCATTTGACCTGCGAATAAAGAAACCTTAAATCTCTAATCAACCAAATGAATATCAGTAAGATGGAAAGTGAGGGTTTATCCTCATCATAATTGGATCACCAACAGCAAAAGAGTGTTTAAGTTGTTGAAAGTAGTTGATTTGTCCCCAGCAGCAGTTTATATTCTACTCTGGTTCGGAAAAACTCACCCAGTGGCAAGGTCAAGGTCCCCTGGCTCAGCAGACAGGGGACCAACACCCACCTGTCAGGATTATTGACAGTGGCTTGAGCATTTCTTATGCCTAATGTGAGCAGGACTTGATCGCATGGCAGTCAGTGAGTTTTTTTGCACTGGACAGTACCTTAAACGTTATCTAAAAAAAAGTTTACCAACGTTTGGCTTTAAATTATGTACCATCTTGCAGCATAACAAAATTCCCTACCTGGACACTGAAATGATTGCAGTAGGGGGACAGGTTGCGTCTTGCATCCTCCAGACCTGCTGTATAAAAGGTCAGGGAAAGGTCCTGTGGCTTACGTTATGGGCTCAACTGCTATTTGTTCATCTGTATGCAAGACCTAACCAATTAGCATTTTGCCAAACGGCAATTAATGCGAGAACCGCTAATCCCTATTGTCTAATATTGCACCCCAGCCCACCAACATTATAGATGAATATTTTAAATGTAATAAGCACATTTTCAGATGTTTAGTTTAGCCATTTTGTCTGCCACTTCAAAAGCTACGAAGATCACGCCTCAGGCTCTCTCAGGGCTTCATTCACTATCATTGTATCATTCCATGAAATGTCTATGCAATGTAACTTTCATTGTTCTCTAGGTTCTTGATTTGTTGCCATATTGTCATTTGTCTTCCTTTCATATATTAGCATTATTCTAATCAAATGCACTTGAGGCTTGGTGTAAGGATCCTGTAGCTTGTTATTCTTAAATAGGGGTTTCTTCAGTAGAGGAGTGGGTGATACACCTTACAAGCAATTCTTAGGATTCCAGAATGCGTGTTTTCTATACGCTCCTGCACTGGTTCCAATATAATAGTCGTGTCCTTCTGCATTCACATTTTGCATGTCTTTTAAATATAATGAATGTATATGGGTAGCTTTAATTAAATATAGAGCTTAATATGAAATTGTCATACTTAACAAACATTCCCATACCATATACTAGACTTTTGGAACCACTTAAAGTGGATCTAAAGCTGATACATCCAACTGCATCCCACACTCACTGGCCTTCCAAATTTGTGATGCCCACATGCTAGGAAGTTATGAGAAATCCCTAAGACTGGGCATTTTTAATCAGCCAACTCGCACTTCCACATTGCTTGCCTGCTCCACAAGATTGCCCCCGACTAATTGGATACATGAGACATGCGCTGGAAGACATTTCCACATGGTGAACCCTTTTGGTCACTGTTAATTATGTGAATGCACAAAGGCAACTGCTTTGGCGCTGCTTTACCAAGACAGTGCCATAGCTATATTTTGCTACTTGCACTTCCAGCTATGGAACTAACATCAAGTGTTCAGACCTGCTGAAAGTCCAGCCCCTGGGGACAGCTTGCATCAGCTAATAATCATTGGGTTTATTTGTAGGATTTCAATATTCCTTAAACATTTCTGTTGATGTGGAAGTTAGAGGACTGAGCTGCAAAATCCCTAATGGTAGATCAAGTTCAACTTAGGGATTGGCCAGACAAAAATAAGGAAACTGCCATGGTGCAATGTGCTGTGGGGCTGGTATACCGCATAACCCCACATTGGCACATCCCTCCCATTGCAATAAATGGAGTGAGTGAGCTGCAGGGCTTATATCTGACATGTCAATGGCCTCCATCTTCAACCAGAGCGAAGGAACGCTTGGTTTCTGATCTTCATCTTGCTTGTAGTCCACCGGGCCCTGACGGTGGAGCTGTGCTAGACTAGTGCCTTTTTTTTTTGGTGGCCAATCCCTTTAAGCAAAGGACTAAATCAGGAATAATTTTTCCTTAATCATCAGATTAGGATTTTTGTTATATGACCTTGAGCTCTCTATCAACCTGTAATGTCATCTGCTAGTTGTTGACCTTGAAAAGTGGAACTTTTAAACTGCAAACACTAAAATAATAGCTTGGATAATAAGATGCAAAGTCTATTTATAAACCGCCATGTTTCCTCAGCCCATATTGTTACCGTTCATTTTTACTTTGCCAATCCTTAGCAATCCTTGAGTGTCGTTTGTTAAGTTCTGCTGCTGTATACCTGTGTTGCTAAGCACAAACATTACATTTACAAGATCTGTTGATGCTCTGAACCACTAATATTCAGCCACTAGATTTCCAAATATTATAACTAGGCTGATCTCATTTTCAAACCATAAAGCAGCTCGATATTTGATGTAAACATGACTTCCAGACCCATGGTGGCCTGTTCAAATTGAACTACTGTATGGTTATTGGAATCTGGTTCCATCTACTCAACACTAAATCTTTTGTATTGGGAAAATAGTTAAATGTAGAGACAAGTGGATTGATTCCGATAGAACAGAATTTGGGCCAAGCTTTTAACATTTTGGACCGATTGTCAATTTAAAAGAATAATTTCAGAGATTTTAAATGTTTACTTTTTTTAAAGCTTTAATATTTGTTTTTATATTTTTTGTCAATTTAGAATTTTACTTACTGTAGGTATAATTTGTTCTGAATCAATTCACATCCCCAAAAATTTTATGGACAGGTCAAAGTAAAAAAAAAATCTGAAAGTTCACTTGAATTTTAGCCATAGCAGCTCATCAGAATAAAGCTGCTGTATTCCTAGAAGCTTCTTGCCAGCTCCTCCCCATTTCTGAGCCCTGGTGAAAGGAATGTTAGCCAAGAGAAGGGTTAGAAATGAATCCAGTTCGGGGGACCACACTTTGGGGAGTATGGTTGGTTGCTATGGGAAACACGTACATTATCTTTATTTCTGTTTTTATACACAAAGATGATTTGTGCACAAAGAAATAAATCATGCCTTAATCATTTTGATGTGCCATATGTCTCGTGCATCTTTATTTTATTTGAGCTTGCTCTAGATGCCAGAACATTGTTTCTTTATCTGTTTTAGTTTATAAGGCAAAACTATATTTGTCACTACTCTGAAAATTGTCAATTTCTGTTAAGTCTGGTTTGCCTGTGTGTAATCATTTGTTATCCATTCTAACATTGTTCCAATGATGTCAGAGCATTTGTTGAAGGCATCAACTATGTCAGCTATATAATTTTATCAGCAATGTGTACAACACTTCCATTGCCCTTACTGTTAGCAACCATGTCTGTGTTGCACATAAAAGTTCACTTATAGTGACGTCCAGTTGTCATCTATACAGCACATTTAATAGAAAGTTCCCATGAGAACTTATTGTATTGACCTTGAATATACTTGAATAAAATGATAATTCTTTTTAAATCCACGGCTCTTTTTTTTCCTATTTAGAAGTATTTATTACTGTATGAATTAAAGGGACAGTTCATGGAAATTTGAAAGCAATACTTACTTACCTGCCAGTCCACAGGAGTCCTGCAGGTTGCATACACATGTTTTCAATTCAAGGGACTCCTTTGCAGAGAGCACAGTTCGCAACCACAGCAGCCGGTTGGAAACACAGAATCACCCAGGGTCAGCCTTAGATTGAAGGATGCCCTGTGAAGGGAATGCAGGAAATGTACCTACAGAGGGAATGTGGAAAAGATGGGACAGAAAGAGTTAGTTGGAGCTTGGAAAAGAGAGGAAAAAAGAAGAAAAAAACAGAAGGCAGAAAGACAGAGGAATCTCATCAAAAAGAAAAAGAATGAGACAATGAAGGGCAAGAAGTAGTTGTCACGCTCGGGTAACTCCAGCCCTCCAGGTAAGCCCTCAACCCCCAATCTCCACAGCCAGCTTCACCTGTAGGAGCCCCAGCAGAATACGCCTGCCCGGGATCGGTTGCCCCCAGGACTTCAATGGCTCAAAGGATGAGAGCTTACTGGTAGGAGGTCTGAAGAACCAATGACTAGAGCGAGTTAGCGGAAGTCCAGAGACAGGCCAGAGGTTGACACCAGGAATTCAGAGATCGCAGGGGTACAGATGGATAAGGCAGCTCAAGGTCGGGATACAAAGCAGAGGTCGGCAACGGAGGTCAGATAGAGATTGGTCGATTCAGGCAGGGGTCGGTAACAGAGATCAGATAGAGATTGGTCGATTCAGGCAGGGGTCGGCAACGGAGGTCAGATAGAGATTGGTCGATTCAGGCAGGGGTCGGCAACGAAGATCAATCACGGAAATAAAGACAAAGCTAGATATAAGGCGCTATCATAGGCACTGAGCAACTGACGGAATGAACCTTTATAGGGACAGCCAAAATTGGGGAAAGGGGAGAGAGCGTGATGATTGGTGCAACTTAAAACTAACACACAGATAGGCCAAAAACCAAAAGGGGCGTATAGCCCAAAATCCCCCTATG
This sequence comes from Gastrophryne carolinensis, assembly GCA_027917425.1. Classification (NCBI taxonomy): domain Eukaryota; kingdom Metazoa; phylum Chordata; class Amphibia; order Anura; family Microhylidae; genus Gastrophryne; species Gastrophryne carolinensis. Next base: position 93,908,747 of record CM051239.1, read on the forward strand.
CGGGCTCATTGGCTCAACCCCAACACTTAGGGCTCATTGGCCCTTAACAGCTCTCCTCCGGCGGCCGCGCTGAGAGCAGTGCCGCTGGAGGGCATAAACAGGACGTGCTCGCACGGGCGAGCACGTGTACGGAAGCCGGGCCCGCCGGCTGAGGAGGAGCAGTGCGCAGGCACGCCATTAGGGACGGAAGCTGCCGGCCGCCGGGCGGCTGCGCGACGGGGACACCGCTGGACCGGGAGACAGGTAAGCGAATCCTGACATTACCCCCCCCCTTCACGTGGGGCCACCGGACCGTCACCAGGTTTCCCCAGATTGTCACGATGGAACTTTTTTACGAGAGCCCTAGCGTGAAAATCTCTTGCTGCAACCCAACACCTCTCCTCTGGACCGTAGCCAACCCAGTCAACCAAATACTGTAGCGAATTACAAACTTTACGCGAATCTAGAATTTTGTTAACTTCGTATTCCGGTTTGCTATCAACTAAGACTGGTGATGGGAATGGAAGCGGAGTATTCTTAGCTGGTTTTAGCAGCGACACATGAAAGGAGTTTGGGATTCTCATAGTTGGAGGAAGTTGGACCTTAAAGGTAACATTGTTCAGGGAACAGTCCAATAAACTTGGGACCCAACTTACTGGAAGGTTGCCGGAGAGATATGTTTTGAGTAGACACCCAAACAAGGCCCCCAACCTAAAGTGCGGGTTCTCGAGACCTGCGGCGATCAGTGAATCTTTTATATCTTAAAACAGTAATTTTCAAAGTCTCTTGGACGCGGGCCCAGATGTCTTTCCGTTCTTGGAGCCACTCTTCCAATGCTGGTAAATCGGAAGGTGACCCTGAGAGGGAAGAACCTCTGGGATTTTTCCCCAAGTTGCAGAAGAATGGGGACACCTTTTGCTTCTGCAAAATCAATTAATTCTGACCATTGTTCTTGAGCGTCAGAAATGTAACACCTTAAGTACTGTTCCAGACTTTGATTGGTTCTTTCAGTCTGTCCATTGGTCTGGGGATGGTACGCCGACGACAAAGATATCTGAATCCCCAACCGCGAACAGAAGTTCTTCCAAAAACGCGAAGTAAACTGTACACCCCGATCGGAAATTATATTAGACGGAATGCCATGGATATGGAAAATATGTGAAATAAACAATCGCGAAAGCTCAGGAGCCGACGGAAGTTTAGGTAATGGAATAAAGTGTGCCATCTTACTAAAACGGTCAATGACCACCCAAATCACAGTGTTCCCATGTGATGGTGGCAAATCAACTATGAAGTCCATAGAGATATGAGTCCATGGTTCTTTAGGAATCTCTAATGGAACCAAACACCCACTAGGGGCCTTGTGTAACCCTTTACTTCGCGCACAAACAGTACATGCATCGATATAGGTAGATATATCGTGCCACATAGTAGAGCACCATACATGGCACCGGGCTAAAATAAACATCTTTCGATTTCCCAGATGACCAGCAGTTTTAGCATTGTGAAATTCGCGGATTACATCAGGATGCAGGTGCGGCGGAACAAACTGACACCCCAAAGGTACATCTACAGGAGATTCATTCTGAAATGGCGCCAAGATATTAGATAGATCAAGAAGCAATGCCCCCACCACACAGCTTAAAGGCAAAATTGGTTCACCCATATCACTCCTATCTTTGCATTCCCCGAACATGGGGGACAGAGCATCCGTCTTAGTATTTTTAACTCCTAGCTTAAATGTGATTATGAAATTAAACCGCGAGAAAAGCAATGCCCAACGTGCCTGGCGAGAGTTCAGTCTCTTAGCAGAACTGATGTACTCCAGGTTTTTGTGATCGGTATAGACCGCGATCGGATGCAATGAACCCTCCAACCAGTGACACCATTCGTCAAAGGCCAGTTTAACTGCCAATAATTCTCTGTTTCCTACATCGTAGTTTTGCTCCGCGGCGCAAAATTTCCGCGAAAAGTAAGCGCAAGGATGTAGGCGCTCAGGATGACCGGAGTATTGTGATAGAACTGCCCCAAACCCAACTCGGAAGCATCAACTTCAATGATAAAAGGCTTATTAACTTCAGGATGAACTAACACAGGTGACGAGGTATAGGCCCATTTTAAAGTCAGGAAGGCCTCGCAGACGGACGGAGACCAGTTTTCAGTAAAGGCGCCCTTATGGGTAAGGTTAGTAAGAGGTGCCACAACATGGGAAAAGCCCCTGATAAAGCGTCGGTAGAAATTTGCGAATCCTAAAAAACGATGTAGTTCTTTCAATGTCTTGGGTTGAACCCAATCCCACACCGCCGAAACCTTCACCGCATCCATCTCTAGACCCTGGTTAGAAATTACATACCCCAAGAAGGGGACAGTGGTGACCTCGAACATGCATTTAGAAATTTGCATATAATTTATTCTCTCTTAGTCTCTGAAGTACCAACTTTACATGACGTCTATGTTCCAACAAAGAATCAGAAAAAATGAGAATATCATCTAAGTAAATGACTACGAATCTACCTAAATAATCGCGGAACACATCATTTACAAAGTCTTGGAAGATGGCTGGAGTGTTACAAAGGCCAAAGGGCGTGACCAGATACTTGTAATGGCCGTCTTTTACATTAAATGCCGTTTTCCACTCATCCCCCTGCCGAATACGAGTCAAGTTGTAGGCCCCCTTTAAATCTAACTTGGAAAAAATCCGAGCACCGACAACTTGATTAAATAAATCCCCAATCAAGGGAAGGGGATACTGTTTTTTTACAGTAATTTTGTTCAGGGCCCTGTAGTCTGTACAAGGCCTCAAACCGCCATCTTTTTTCTCCACAAAAAAAGAAGACAGCCCCCGCAGGAGATGTTGAAGGGCGGATAAACCCCTTGTTGAAATTTTCGGAGATGTAATCCCTCATTGCTTGCTCCTCAGGCCGGGTAAGGTTATACATTTTCCCTCTAGGAGGAATAGTCCCAGGGAGCAAGTCAATGGGGCAGTCATAGGCCCGATGTGGGGGAAGAGTGTCTGCTGACCGTTCAGGGAAAACGTCAGCCCAATCCGCGTACGGGTGAGGTAATCCCAGGGGCAGCATATGGAAACTTCTGAGGGCAGTGGAGAAGCAATGATTCTTACAGAAGTTACTCCACTTAACCAATTCCCCAGCCTGCCAGTCTAAAATGGGGTTGTCGAGTTGTAACCAAGGGTATCCCAAAACCACTGGAGTTTCTGGGCAATCAAAAACAAAAAAATCTATGAACTCTGAGTGGGAGGACCCGACGATTAGATTAAGAGGTCGGGTCTTAGTATTGACCAGACCCCCCTGAATGGCTTTCCCATTAATGGCCAGAACCTGCAGAGATTTCTCAAGGGGCACCAGAGGAATTCCCAAGATGGAGATCATGCTCCGATCCAGGAAGTTGCCCGTCGCTCCACTATCCAAAAAAGCGGAAACTGACTGCTTGGACGAGCCCCAGGAAAGGTCGACAGGGATTAACATCTTGTTTAAGGGAGAGTGATAGACAGACTCACCTAGATCAGTACTCTCCCCCGATCTAGGCGTGAAAGTTTCCCGCCGGGTATCCCTTGTTAGGGCAGGATCTAGCAAAATGACCTAGGTTCCCACAGTGTAAACATAACCCCATGGAGCGCCTTCGCTGCTTCTCGTTCTGGGAGAGACGAGTTCTCCCAAGTTGCATGGGCTCCTCCTGTGAGGTGGAAGGTAAATTTTCCCTATGGGAAGCCGGTGGGTTAGGGTCTTGGAAGGGTCTGAGAGAAGTGGTAGCCCTAGCTCTCTCCCTAGCTCTCTCCCTAAGGCGTCAGTCTATTTTAAAGGTGACCTGCATCAATTGAGGCCTAATTGAAGCAGGTGTGTTATAAGGCAGCACACAACTCATGGAGCTTGCTCTTGGAGGCTGACTCTGTAAGTGGCTGCTTGGAAGTGGTGAGTTAAAGCAGGAGTTACAAGCAGAAGTGCTGAAGCTGTAAGTATCTGCCTTTGATTTCAGATTGCTATTTTAAGTGTTGTAAATTCTACACTTGGTGTTCCCACAAATTGATACAATGGGTTCCATGCCTAACAATGCTGTCCAGTGTACATCTTGTGCTATGTATGCACTTTTTGATCAATTGGTCGATGGTGGATATATATGCCCTTGATGTCTGCAAATCGCTGATTTGGAAGCCGTCATTCACGATCTAAATAAGCAATTGGCAACACTGAGAGACATTGGGCTCGATTCAACAAAGGTCGAAAATTGATTTTTCGTGTGTTTTGTGCTTAAAAAGTTGCGATTTTGCTATATTTTTTTTACGAGTGATTCAGCTACCTGGAACCATTGTAAAACACGAGTCACTTGAATTAAATTCTAGTGCGATTGTAAAAGTGCAAATTAGTGGATCGAAAAATTTACTACTGCATTTTACAATTCGAAAATGTTACTACTGATTCAGGTGGACTTGTTGAGCCACACACATGATATAAATTAGAGTGTTTCACACTAGTTTTTTGATGCAGCTTTCAGCAGGAGAAAACTCATTTTGCTCTCTCACAATGGAGCCCTTCTACTTTCTTTGCAATGGTAGTAAACTCTAATGGTAGTAAAAAATTCAATTCATAAGAAAAAAGCCTGAGAATTCCACTGTTTGTGAATCACTAGTTAGGAAGACAATGAAAGTCAATGGCACTTTTTTACTCCTGAAAAAAATACTGAACTTTTTACCCTTTTTTACTAGTAGTAAAAAGTTCCATTGACTTTCAGTGTCTTCCTATCTGGTGATTTGGTAACAGTGAAATTCTCAGGCTTTTTTCTCATGAATTAAATTTTTTACTACCATAAGAATTTTTTTCAATGATTTGTGAATCGAGGCCATTGACTTCGAACATATTGCAGATGATGTGGCACAGAGAAGGCGCACACTACCCATTCCCATATTTTTGGACACGTTTGGAAGTGGATCAGCTGCCATATCAAGCACTTTTCCAGCTTACTAGGCTAAATCGTGCAGCTTTGGAATCCATATTTGCCACCATTAACTGGTAGAAGACCTTTGGCCGACCTTTGGGTTTTTACATTGCGGTGCACCAAAACCCAGAATAGTCAAAATCCTGTCTTTTGGTCCACGTTATAGTGTAAGCATAAGAATGGCGTACCATGAGGTTAAAGCTAGCAAAGAGCTGCTCCCTGCACCCAGGGACACGTGGTGCTATATGAGCAAGCTTTGTATGGAAAACAATGGCCACATTTCTGCATTAAAGGAAACATTTTTAATACAGGTCCCTGGCAATCCAACCAACCCCCCCCAAAAAAACTACATATATGCCTCTTACAAATATTACTGTTTAATTAGTACTTCCACTACAGCATACCTTGCCTCTTTATTACATGTATCCACAATGTTAGCCATGTATATACAGCTACATAGGTAACTTAAAAAGTTGAAAAAAAAAATATGCATTTACATTTACCCATTAAAAAGCCTTACAACACCATCAACAGTCAGCAACAGTCAGAAAACAATACTAAACAAAAGAAAAAAAATTTGAGTACATTTTCCAAAAATTTTCGCTTGCAACAGCCTTTTTACGAGCATTTTGAAAATTTTACGAGTGATTAGAAAATTTTACGATTGCATTTTCGAGTGCAAGTATTTAATTCAACCCCTTTTTGAATCACTCGAAAAAGTTAAAACTTTGTGCATGCGATCTGATTTTT